>JARGCV010000223.1:5868000-6520000 GCA_034064705.1 Bothrops alternatus
AACCTTTGGGGAACCTGAATATATGTATACATTTCGAAATTCAGGTCAGTTTCACATTTTGGGTTTTCATGCTTAATTGGCTATTTGTCAACCAATGCAATCTAAGCCGAGGCATAACTTTTCAGTCAGATGTTGGATCCGGAAAAAACATGGTTTTTCGGGTTCCCCAACCTGTGGGGAACCTGAATATATGTATACATTTCGAATTTGAGGTCAGTTTCACATTTTCACTTTTCATGCTTAATTGGCAATTTGCCAACAAATGCAATCTAGGCCGAGGCCTAACTTTTGAGGGAGAGGTCGGATCCGGAAAAAACATAGTTTTTCGGGTTCCCCAACCTGTGGGGAACCTGAATATATGTATACATTTCGAAATTCAGGTCAGTTTCACATTTTCACTTTTCATGCTTAATTGGCAATTTGCCAACAAATGCAATCTAGGCCGAGGCCTAACTTTTGAGGGAGAGGTCGGATCCGGAAAAAACATGGTTTTTCGGGTTTCCCAACCTTTGGGGAACCTGAATATATGTATACATTTCGAAATTCAGGTCAATTTCACATTTTGGGTTTTCATGCTTTATTGGCTATTTGTCAACCAATGCAATCTAGGCTGAGGCATAACTTTTCAGTCAGATGTTGGATCCGGAAAAAACATGGTTTTTCGGGTTCCCCAACCTGTGGGGAACCTGAATATATGTATACATTTCGAATTTGAGGTCAGTTTCACATTTTCACTTTTCATGCTTAATTGGCAATTTGCCAACAAATGCAATCTAGGCCGAGGCCTAACTTTTGAGGGAGAGGTCGGATCCGGAAAAAACATAGTTTTTCGGGTTCCCCAACCTGTGGGGAACCTGAATATATGTATACATTTCGAAATTCAGGTCAGTTTCACATTTTGGGTTTTCATGCTTAATTGGCAATTTGCCAACACATGCAATCTAGGCCGAGGCCTAACTTTTGAGGGAGAGGTCGGATCCGGAAAAAACATGGTTTTTCGGGTTTCCCAACCTTTGGGGAACCTGAATATATGTATACATTTCGAAATTCAGGTCAGTTTCACATTTTCACTTTTCATGCTTAATTGGCAATTTGCCAACAAATGCAATCTAGGCCGAGGCCTAACTTTTGAGGGAGAGGTCGGATCCGGAAAAAACATAGTTTTTCGGGTTCCCCAACCTGTGGGGAACCCGAATATATCTATACATTTCGAAATTCAGGTCAGTTTCACATTTTCACTTTTCATGCTTAATTGGCAATTTGCCAACAAATGCAATCTAGGCCGAGGCCTAACATTTGAGGGAGAGGTTGGATCCGGAAAAAACATGGTTTTTCGGGTTTCCCAACCTTTGGGGAACCTGAATATATGTATACATTTCGAAATTCAGGTCAGTTTCACATTTTGGGTTTTCATGCTTAATTGGCTATTTGTCAACCAATGCAATCTAAGCCGAGGCATAACTTTTCAGTCAGATGTTGGATCCGGAAAAAACATGGTTTTTCGGGTTCCCCAACCTGTGGGGAACCTGAATATATGTATACATTTCGAATTTGAGGTCAGTTTCACATTTTCACTTTTCATGCTTAATTGGCAATTTGCCAACAAATGCAATCTAGGCCGAGGCCTAACTTTTGAGGGAGAGGTCGGATCCGGAAAAAACATAGTTTTTCGGGTTCCCCAACCTGTGGGGAACCTGAATATATGTATACATTTCGAAATTCAGGTCAGTTTCACATTTTCACTTTTCATGCTTAATTGGCAATTTGCCAACAAATGCAATCTAGGCCGAGGCCTAACTTTTGAGGGAGAGGTCGGATCCGGAAAAAACATGGTTTTTCGGGTTTCCCAACCTTTGGGGAACCTGAATATATGTATACATTTCGAAATTCAGGTCAATTTCACATTTTGGGTTTTCATGCTTTATTGGCTATTTGTCAACCAATGCAATCTAGGCTGAGGCATAACTTTTCAGTCAGATGTTGGATCCGGAAAAAACATGGTTTTTCGGGTTCCCCAACCTGTGGGGAACCTGAATATATGTATACATTTCGAATTTGAGGTCAGTTTCACATTTTCACTTTTCATGCTTAATTGGCAATTTGCCAACAAATGCAATCTAGGCCGAGGCCTAACTTTTGAGGGAGAGGTCGGATCCGGAAAAAACATAGTTTTTCGGGTTCCCCAACCTGTGGGGAACCTGAATATATGTATACATTTCGAAATTCAGGTCAGTTTCACATTTTGGGTTTTCATGCTTAATTGGCAATTTGCCAACAAATGCAATCTAGGCCGAGGCCTAACTTTTGAGGGAGAGGTCGGATCCGGAAAAAACATGGTTTTTCGGGTTTCCCAACCTTTGGGGAACCTGAATATATGTATACATTTCGAAATTCAGGTCAGTTTCACATTTTCACTTTTCATGCTTAATTGGCAATTTGCCAACAAATGCAATCTAGGCCGAGGCCTAACTTTTGAGGGAGAGGTCGGATCCGGAAAAAACATGGTTTTTCGGGTTTCCCAACCTTTGGGGAACCTGAATATATGTATACATTTCGAAATTCAGGTCAGTTTCACATTTTGGGTTTTCATGCTTTATTGGCTATTTGTCAACCAATGCAATCTAGGTTGAGGCCTAACTTTTGAGGGAGAGGTCAGATCCGGAAAAAACATAGTTTTTCGGCTTCCCCAACCTGTGGGGAACCTGAATATATGTATACATTTCGAAATTCAGGTCAGTTCCACATTTTCACTTTTCATGCTTAATTGGCAATTTGCCAACAAATGCAATCTAGGCCGAGGCCTAACTTTTGAGGGAGAGGTCGGATCCGGAAAAAACATGGTTTTTCGGGTTTCCCAACCTTTGGGGAACCTGAATATATGTATACATTTCGAAATTCAGGTCAGTTTCACATTTTGGGTTTTCATGCTTTATTGGCTATTTGTCAACCAATGCAATCTAGGCTGAGGCCTAACTTTTGAGGGAGAGGTCGGATCCGGAAAAAACATAGTTTTTCGGGTTCCCCAACCTGTGGGGAACCTGAATATATGTATACATTTCGAAATTCAGGTCAGTTTCACATTTTGGGTTTTCATGCTTAATTGGAAATTTGCCAACAAATGCAATCTAAGCCGAGGCATAACTTTTCAATCAGATGTTGGATCTGGAAAAAACATGGTTTTTCGGGTTCCCCAACCTGTGGGGAACCCGAATATATCTATACATTTCAAAATTCAGGTGAGTTTCACATTTTCACTTTTCATGCTTAATTGGCAATTTGCCAACAAATGCAATCTAGGCCGAGGCCTAACTTTTGAGGGAGAGGTCGGATCCGGAAAAAACATAGTTTTTCGGGTTCCCCAACCTGTGGGGAACCCGAATATATCTATACATTTCGAAATTCAGGTCAGTTTCACATTTTCACTTTTCATGCTTAATTGGCAATTTGCCAACAAATGCAATCTAGGCCGAGGCCTAACATTTGAGGGAGAGGTTGGATCCGGAAAAAACATGGTTTTTCGGGTTTCCCAACCTTTGGGGAACCTGAATATATGTATACATTTCGAAATTCAGGTCAGTTTCACATTTTGGGTTTTCATGCTTAATTGGCTATTTGTCAACCAATGCAATATAAGCCGAGGCATAACTTTTCAGTCAGATGTTGGATCCGGAAAAAACATGGTTTTTCGGGTTCCCCAACCTGTGGGGAACCTGAATATATGTATACATTTCGAATTTGAGGTCAGTTTCACATTTTCACTTTTCATGCTTAATTGGCAATTTGCCAACAAATGCAATCTAGGCCGAGGCCTAACTTTTGAGGGAGAGGTCGGATCCGGAAAAAACATAGTTTTTCGGGTTCCCCAACCTGTGGGGAACCTGAATATATGTATACATTTCGAAATTCAGGTCAGTTTCACATTTTCACTTTTCATGCTTAATTGGCAATTTGCCAACAAATGCAATCTAGGCCGAGGCCTAACTTTTGAGGGAGAGGTCGGATCCGGAAAAAACATGGTTTTTCGGGTTTCCCAACCTTTGGGGAACCTGAATATATGTATACATTTCGAAATTCAGGTCAATTTCACATTTTGGGTTTTCATGCTTTATTGGCTATTTGTCAACCAATGCAATCTAGGCTGAGGCATAACTTTTCAGTCAGATGTTGGATCCGGAAAAAACATGGTTTTTCGGGTTCCCCAACCTGTGGGGAACCTGAATATATGTATACATTTCGAATTTGAGGTCAGTTTCACATTTTCACTTTTCATGCTTAATTGGCAATTTGCCAACAAATGCAATCTAGGCCGAGGCCTAACTTTTGAGGGAGAGGTCGGATCCGGAAAAAACATAGTTTTTCGGGTTCCCCAACCTGTGGGGAACCTGAATATATGTATACATTTCGAAATTCAGGTCAGTTTCACATTTTGGGTTTTCATGCTTAATTGGCAATTTGCCAACAAATGCAATCTAGGCCGAGGCCTAACTTTTGAGGGAGAGGTCGGATCCGGAAAAAACATGGTTTTTCGGGTTTCCCAACCTTTGGGGAACCTGAATATATGTATACATTTCGAAATTCAGGTCAGTTTCACATTTTGGGTTTTCATGCTTAATTGGCTATTTGTCAACCAATGCAATCTAAGCCGAGGCATAACTTTTCAGTCAGATGTTGGATCCGGAAAAAACATGGTTTTTCGGGTTCCCCAACCTGTGGGGAACCTGAATATATGTATACATTTCGAATTTGAGGTCAGTTTCACATTTTCACTTTTCATGCTTAATTGGAAATTTGCCAACAAATGCAATCTAGGCCGAGGCCTAACTTTTGAGGGAGAGGTCGGATCCGGAAAAAACATGGTTTTTCGGGTTTCCCAACCTTTGGGGAACCTGAATATATGTATACATTTCGAAATTCAGGTCAATTTCACATTTTGGGTTTTCATGCTTTATTGGCTATTTGTCAACCAATGCAATCTAGGCTGAGGCATAACTTTTCAGTCAGATGTTGGATCCGGAAAAAACATGGTTTTTCGGGTTCCCCAACCTGTGGGGAACCTGAATATATGTATACATTTCGAATTTGAGGTCAGTTTCACATTTTCACTTTTCATGCTTAATTGGCAATTTGCCAACAAATGCAATCTAGGCCGAGGCCTAACTTTTGAGGGAGAGGTCGGATCCGGAAAAAACATAGTTTTTCGGGTTCCCCAACCTGTGGGGAACCTGAATATATGTATACATTTCGAAATTCAGGTCAGTTTCACATTTTGGGTTTTCATGCTTAATTGGCAATTTGCCAACAAATGCAATCTAGGCCGAGGCCTAACTTTTGAGGGAGAGGTCGGATCCGGAAAAAACATGGTTTTTCGGGTTTCCCAACCTTTGGGGAACCTGAATATATGTATACATTTCGAAATTCAGGTCAGTTTCACATTTTCACTTTTCATGCTTAATTGGCAATTTGCCAACAAATGCAATCTAGGCCGAGGCCTAACTTTTGAGGGAGAGGTCGGATCCGGAAAAAACATAGTTTTTCGGGTTCCCCAACCTGTGGGGAACCCGAATATATCTATACATTTCGAAATTCAGGTCAGTTTCACATTTTCACTTTTCATGCTTAATTGGCAATTTGCCAACAAATGCAATCTAGGCCGAGGCCTAACATTTGAGGGAGAGGTTGGATCCGGAAAAAACATGGTTTTTCGGGTTTCCCAACCTTTGGGGAACCTGAATATATGTATACATTTCGAAATTCAGGTCAGTTTCACATTTTGGGTTTTCATGCTTAATTGGCTATTTGTCAACCAATGCAATCTAAGCCGAGGCATAACTTTTCAGTCAGATGTTGGATCCGGAAAAAACATGGTTTTTCGGGTTCCCCAACCTGTGGGGAACCTGAATATATGTATACATTTCGAATTTGAGGTCAGTTTCACATTTTCACTTTTCATGCTTAATTGGAAATTTGCCAACAAATGCAATCTAGGCCGAGGCCTAACTTTTGAGGGAGAGGTCGGATCCGGAAAAAACATGGTTTTTCGGGTTTCCCAACCTTTGGGGAACCTGAATATATGTATACATTTCGAAATTCAGGTCAATTTCACATTTTGGGTTTTCATGCTTTATTGGCTATTTGTCAACCAATGCAATCTAGGCTGAGGCATAACTTTTCAGTCAGATGTTGGATCCGGAAAAAACATGGTTTTTCGGGTTCCCCAACCTGTGGGGAACCTGAATATATGTATACATTTCGAATTTGAGGTCAGTTTCACATTTTCACTTTTCATGCTTAATTGGCAATTTGCCAACAAATGCAATCTAGGCCGAGGCCTAACTTTTGAGGGAGAGGTCGGATCCGGAAAAAACATAGTTTTTCGGGTTCCCCAACCTGTGGGGAACCTGAATATATGTATACATTTCGAAATTCAGGTCAGTTTCACATTTTCACTTTTCATGCTTAATTGGCAATTTGCCAACAAATGCAATCTAGGCCGAGGCCTAACTTTTGAGGGAGAGGTCGGATCCGGAAAAAACATGGTTTTTCGGGTTTCCCAACCTTTGGGGAACCTGAATATATGTATACATTTCGAAATTCAGGTCAGTTTCACATTTTGGGTTTTCATGCTTTATTGGCTATTTGTCAACCAATGCAATCTAGGTTGAGGCCTAACTTTTGAGGGAGAGGTCAGATCCGGAAAAAACATAGTTTTTCGGCTTCCCCAACCTGTGGGGAACCTGAATATATGTATACATTTCGAAATTCAGGTCAGTTCCACATTTTCACTTTTCATGCTTAATTGGCAATTTGCCAACAAATGCAATCTAGGCCGAGGCCTAACTTTTGAGGGAGAGGTCGGATCCGGAAAAAACATGGTTTTTCGGGTTTCCCAACCTTTGGGGAACCTGAATATATGTATACATTTCGAAATTCAGGTCAGTTTCACATTTTGGGTTTTCATGCTTTATTGGCTATTTGTCAACCAATGCAATCTAGTCTGAGGCCTAACTTTTGAGGGAGAGGTTGGATCCGGAAAAAACATGGTTTTTCGGGTTTCCCAACCTTTGGGGAACCTGAATATATGTATACATTTCGAAATTCAGGTCAGTTTCACATTTTCACTTTTCATGCTTAATTGGCAATTTGCCAACAAATGCAATCTAGGCCGAGGCCTAACTTTTGAGGGAGAGGTCGGATCCGGAAAAGACATGGTTTTTCGGGTTTCCCAACCTTTGGGGAACCTGAATATATGTATACATTTCGAAATTCAGGTCAGTTTCACATTTTGGGTTTTCATGCTTTATTGGCTATTTGTCAACCAATGCAATCTAGGCTGAGGCATAACTTTTCAGTCAGATGTTGGATCTGGAAAAAACATGGTTTTTCGGGTTCCCCAACCTGTGGGGAACCTGAATATATGTATACATTTCGAATTTGAGGTCAGTTTCACATTTTCACTTTTCATGCTTAATTGGCAATTTGCCAACAAATGCAATCTAGGCCGAGGCCTAACTTTTGAGGGAGAGGTCGGATCCGGAAAAAACATAGTTTTTCGGGTTCCCCAACCTGTGGGGAACCTGAATATATGTATACATTTCGAAATTCAGGTCAGTTTCACATTTTGGGTTTTCATGCTTAATTGGCAATTTGCCAACAAATGCAATCTAGGCCGAGGCCTAACTTTTGAGGGAGAGGTCGGATCCGGAAAAAACATAGTTTTTCGGGTTCCCCAACTTTTGGGGAACATGAATATATGTATACATTTCGAAATTCAGGTCAGTTTCACATTTTCACTTTTCATGCTTAATTGGCAATTTGCCAACAAATGCAATCTAAGCCGAGGCATAACTTTTCAATCAGATGTTGGATCCGGAAAAAACATGGTTTTTCGGGTTCCCCAACCTGTGGGGAACCCGAATATATCTATACATTTCGAAATTCAGGTCAGTTTCACATTTTCACTTTTCATGCTTAATTGGCAATTTGCCAACAAATGCAATCTAGGCCGAGGCCTAACTTTTGAGGGAGAGGTCGGATCCGGAAAAAACATGGTTTTTCGGGTTTCCCAACCTTTGGGGAACCTGAATATATGTATACATTTCGAAATTCAGGTCAGTTTCACATTTTGGGTTTTCATGCTTAATTGGCTATTTGTCAACCAATGCAATCTAAGCCGAGGCATAACTTTTCAGTCAGATGTTGGATCCGGAAAAAACATGGTTTTTCGGGTTCCCCAACCTGTGGGGAACCTGAATATATGTATACATTTCGAAATTCAGGTCAGTTTCACATTTTGGGTTTTCATGCTTAATTGGCAATTTGCCAACAAATGCAATCTAAGCCGAGGCATAACTTTTCAGTCAGATGTTGGATCCGGAAAAAACATGGTTTTTCGGGTTCCCCAACCTGTGGGGAACCTGAATATATGTATACATTTCGAATTTGAGGTCAGTTTCACATTTTCACTTTTCATGCTTAATTGGCAATTTGCCAACAAATGCAATCTAGGCCGAGGCATAACTTTTGAGGGAGAGGTCGGATCCGGAAAAAACATAGTTTTTCGGGTTCCCCAACCTGTGGGGAACCTGAATATATGTATACATTTCGAAATTCAGGTCAGTTTCACATTTTGGGTTTTCATGCTTAATTGGCAATTTGCCAACAAATGCAATCTAAGCCGAGGCATAACTTTTCAGTCAGATGTTGGATCCGGAAAAAACATGGTTTTTCGGGTTCCCCAACCTGTGGGGAACCTGAATATATGTATACATTTCGAATTTGAGGTGAGTTTCACATTTTCACTTTTCATGCTTAATTGGCAATTTGCCAACAAATGCAATCTAGGCCGAGGCCTAACTTTTGAGGGAGAGGTCGGATCCGGAAAAAACATAGTTTTTCGGGTTCCCCAACCTGTGGGGAACCTGAATATATGTATACATTTCGAAATTCAGGTCAGTTTCACATTTTGGGTTTTCATGCTTAATTGGCAATTTGCCAACAAATGCAATCTAGGCCGAGGCCTAACTTTTGAGGGAGAGGTTGGATCCGGAAAAAACATGGTTTTTCGGGTTTCCCAACCTTTGGGGAACCTGAATATATGTATACATTTCAAAATTCAGGTCAGTTTCACATTGTCACTTTTCATGCTTAATTGGCAATTTGCCAACAAATGCAATCTAGGCCGAGGCCTAACTTTTGAGGGAGAGGTCGGATCCGGAAAAAACATGGTTTTTCGGGTTTCCCAACCTTTGGGGAACCTGAATATATGTATACATTTCGAAATTCAGGTCAGTTTCACATTTTGGGTTTTCATGCTTTATTGGCTATTTGTCAACCAATGCAATCTAGGTTGAGGCCTAACTTTTGAGGGAGAGGTCGGATCCGGAAAAAACATAGTTTTTCGGCTTCCCCAACCTGTGGGGAACCTGAATATATGTATACATTTCGAAATTCAGGTCAGTTCCACATTTTCACTTTTCATGCTTAATTGGCAATTTGCCAACAAATGCAATCTAGGCCGAGGCCTAACTTTTGAGGGAGAGGTCGGATCCGGAAAAAACATGGTTTTTCGGGTTTCCCAACCTTTGGGGAACGTGAATATATGTATACATTTCGAAATTCAGGTCAGTTTCACATTTTGGGTTTTCATGCTTTATTGGCTATTTGTCAACCAATGCAATCTAGTCTGAGGCCTAACTTTTGAGGGAGAGGTTGGATCCGGAAAAAACATGGTTTTTCGGGTTTCCCAACCTTTGGGGAACCTGAATATATGTATACATTTCGAAATTCAGGTCAGTTTCACATTTTCACTTTTCATGCTTAATTGGCAATTTGCCAACAAATGCAATCTAGGCCGAGGCCTAACTTTTGAGGGAGAGGTCGGATCCGGAAAAAACATGGTTTTTCAGGTTTCCCAACCTTTGGGGAACCTGAATATATGTATACATTTCGAAATTCAGGTCAGTTTCACATTTTGGGTTTTCATGCTTTATTGGCTATTTGTCAACCAATGCAATCTAGGCTGAGGCATAACTTTTCAGTCAGATGTTGGATCCGGAAAAAACATGGTTTTTCGGGTTCCCCAACCTGTGGGGAACCTGAATATATGTATACATTTCGAATTTGAGGTCAGTTTCACATTTTCACTTTTCATGCTTAATTGGCAATTTGCCAACAAATGCAATCTAGGCCGAGGCCTAACTTTTGAGGGAGAGGTCGGATCCGGAAAAAACATAGTTTTTCGGGTTCCCCAACCTGTGGGGAACCTGAATATATGTATACATTTCGAAATTCAGGTCAGTTTCACATTTTGGGTTTTCATGCTTAATTGGCAATTTGCCAACAAATGCAATCTAGGCCGAGGCCTAACTTTTGAGGGAGAGGTTGGATCCGGAAAAAACATGGTTTTTCGGGTTTCCCAACCTTTGGGGAACCTGAATATATGTATACATTTCGAAATTCAGGTCAGTTTCACATTTTCACTTTTCATGCTTAATTGGCAATTTGCCAACAAATGCAATCTAGGCCGAGGCCTAACTTTTGAGGGAGAGGTCGGATCCGGAAAAAACATGGTTTTTCGGGTTTCCCAACCTTTGGGGAACCTGAATATATGTATACATTTCGAAATTCAGGTCAGTTTCACATTTTGGGTTTTCATGCTTTATTGGCTATTTGTCAACCAATGCAATCTAGGTTGAGGCCTAACTTTTGAGGGAGAGGTCGGATCCGGAAAAAACATAGTTTTTCGGGTTCCCCAACCTGTGGGGAACCTGAATATATGTATACATTTCGAAATTCAGGTCAGTTCCACATTTTCACTTTTCATGCTTAATTGGCAATTTGCCAACAAATGCAATCTATGCCGAGGCCTAACTTTTGAGGGAGAGGTCGGATCCGGAAAAAACATGGTTTTTCGGGTTTCCCAACCTTTGGGGAACCTGAATATATGTATACATTTCGAAATTCAGGTCAGTTTCACATTTTGGGTTTTCATGCTTTATTGGCTATTTGTCAACCAATGCAATCTAGTCTGAGGCCTAACTTTTGAGGGAGAGGTCGGATCCGGAAAAAACATAGTTTTTCGGGTTCCCCAACCTGTGGGGAACCTGAATATATGTATACATTTCGAAATTCAGGTCAGTTTCACATTTTCACTTTTCATGCTTAATTGGCAATTTGCCAACAAATGCAATCTAGGCCGAGGCCTAACTTTTGAGGGAGAGGTCGGATCCGGAAAAAACATGGTTTTTCGGGTTTCCCAACCTTTGGGGAACCTGAATATATGTATACATTTCGAAATTCAGGTCAATTTCACATTTTGGGTTTTCATGCTTTATTGGCTATTTGTCAACCAATGCAATCTAGGCTGAGGCATAACTTTTCAGTCAGATGTTGGATCCGGAAAAAACATGGTTTTTCGGGTTCCCCAACCTGTGGGGAACCTGAATATATGTATACATTTCGAATTTGAGGTCAGTTTCACATTTTCACTTTTCATGCTTAATTGGCAATTTGCCAACAAATGCAATCTAGGCCGAGGCCTAACTTTTGAGGGAGAGGTTGGATCCGGAAAAAACATGGTTTTTCGGGTTTCCCAACCTTTGGGGAACCTGAATATATGTATACATTTCGAAATTCAGGTCAGTTTCACATTTTCACTTTTCATGCTTAATTGGCAATTTGCCAACAAATGCAATCTAGGCCGAGGCCTAACTTTTGAGGGAGAGGTCGGATCCGGAAAAAACATGGTTTTTCGGGTTTCCCAACCTTTGGGGAACCTGAATATATGTATACATTTCGAAATTCAGGTCAGTTTCACATTTTGGGTTTTCATGCTTTATTGGCTATTTGTCAACCAATGCAATCTAGGTTGAGGCCTAACTTTTGAGGGAGAGGTCGGATCCGGAAAAAACATAGTTTTTCGGCTTCCCCAACCTGTGGGGAACCTGAATATATGTATACATTTCGAAATTCAGGTCAGTTCCACATTTTCACTTTTCATGCTTAATTGGCAATTTGCCAACAAATGCAATCTAGGCCGAGGCCTAACTTTTGAGGGAGAGGTCGGATCCGGAAAAAACATGGTTTTTTGGGTTTCCCAACCTTTGGGGAACCTGAATATATGTATACATTTCGAAATTCAGGTCAGTTTCACATTTTGGGTTTTCATGCTTTATTGGCTATTTGTCAACCAATGCAATCTAGTCTGAGGCCTAACTTTTGAGGGAGAGGTTGGATCCGGAAAAAACATGGTTTTTCGGGTTTCCCAACCTGTGGGGAACCTGAATATATGTATACATTTCGAAATTCAGGTCAGTTTCACATTTTCACTTTTCATGCTTAATTGGCAATTTGCCAACAAATGCAATCTAGGCCGAGGCCTAACTTTTGAGGGAGAGGTCGGATCCGGAAAAAACATGGTTTTTCGGGTTTCCCAACCTTTGGGGAACCTGAATATATGTATACATTTCGAAATTCAGGTCAGTTTCACATTTTGGGTTTTCATGCTTTATTGGCTATTTGTCAACCAATGCAATCTAGGCTGAGGCATAACTTTTCAGTCAGATGTTGGATCCGGAAAAAACATGGTTTTTCGGGTTCCCCAACCTGTGGGGAACCTGAATATATGTATACATTTCGAATTTGAGGTCAGTTTCACATTTTCACTTTTCATGCTTAATTGGCAATTTGCCAACAAATGCAATCTAGGCCGAGGCCTAACTTTTGAGGGAGAGGTCGGATCCGGAAAAAAAATGGTTTTTCGGGTTTCCCAACCTTTGGGGAACCTGAATATATGTATACATTTCGAAATTCAGGTCAGTTTCACATTTTCACTTTTCATGCTTAATTGGCAATTTGCCAACAAATGCAATCTAGGCCGAGGCCTAACTTTTGAGGGAGAGGTCGGATCCGGAAAAAACATGGTTTTTCGGGTTTCCCAACCTTTGGGGAACCTGAATATATGTATACATTTCGAAATTCAGGTCAGTTTCACATTTTGGGTTTTCATGCTTTATTGGCTATTTGTCAACCAATGCAATCTAGGCTGAGGCCTAACTTTTGAGGGAGAGGTCGGATCCGGAAAAAACATGGTTTTTCGGGTTTCCCAACCTTTGGGGAACCTGAATATATGTATACATTTCGAAATTCAGGTCAGTTTCACATTTTGGGTTTTCATGCTTTATTGGCTATTTGTCAACCAATGCAATCTAGTCGGAGGCCTAACTTTTGAGGGAGAGGTCGGATCCGGAAAAAACATAGTTTTTCGGGTTCCCCAACCTGTGGGGAACCTGAATATATGTATACATTTCGAAATTCAGGTCAGTTTCACATTTTCACTTTTCATGCTTAATTGGCAATTTGCCAACAAATGCAATCTAGGCCGAGGCCTAACTTTTGAGGGAGAGGTTGGATCCGGAAAAAACATGGTTTTTTGGGTTTCCCAACCTTTGGGGAACCTGAATATATGTATACATTTCGAAATTCAGGTCAGTTTCACATTTTGGGTTTTCATGCTTAATTGGCAATTTGCCAACAAATGCAATCTAGGCCGAGGCCTAACTTTTGAGGGAGAGGTTGGATCCGGAAAAAACATGGTTTTTCGGGTTTCCCAACCTTTGGGGAACCTGAATATATGTATACATTTCGAAATTCAGGTCAGTTTCACATTTTCACTTTTCATGCTTAATTGGCAATTTGCCAACAAATGCAATCTAGGCCGAGGCCTAACTTTTGAGGGAGAGGTCGGATCCGGAAAAAACATGGTTTTTCGGGTTTCCCAACCTTTGGGGAACCTGAATATATGTATACATTTCGAAATTCAGGTCAGTTTCACATTTTGGGTTTTCATGCTTTATTGGCTATTTGTCAACCAATGCAATCTAGGCTGAGGCCTAACTTTTGAGGGAGAGGTCGGATCCGGAAAAAACATAGTTTTTCGGGTTCCCCAACCTGTGGGGAACCTGAATATATGTATACATTTCGAAATTCAGGTCAGTTCCACATTTTCACTTTTCATGCTTAATTGGCAATTTGCCAACAAATGCAATCTAGGCCGAGGCCTAACTTTTGAGGGAGAGGTCGGATCCGGAAAAAACATGGTTTTTCGGGTTTCCCAACCTTTGGGGAACCTGAATATATGTATACATTTCGAAATTCAGGTCAGTTTCACATTTTGGGTTTTCATGCTTTATTGGCTATTTGTCAACCAATGCAATCTAGTCTGAGGCCTAACTTTTCAGTCAGATGTTGGATCCGGAAAAAACATGGTTTTTCGGGTTCCCCAACCTGTGGGGAACCTGAATATATGTATACATTTCGAATTTGAGGTCAGTTTCACATTTTCACTTTTCATGCTTAATTGGCAATTTGCCAACAAATGCAATCTAGGCCGAGGCCTAACTTTTGAGGGAGAGGTCGGATCCGGAAAAAACATAGTTTTTCGGGTTCCCCAACCTGTGGGGAACCAGAATATATGTATACATTTCGAAATTCAGGTCAGTTTCACATTTTGGGTTTTCATGCTTAATTGGCAATTTGCCAACAAATGCAATCTAGGCCGAGGCCTAACTTTTGAGGGAGAGGTCGGATCCGGAAAAAACATGGTTTTTCGGGTTTCCCAACCTTTGGGGAACCTGAATATATGTATACATTTCGAAATTCAGGTCAGTTTCACATTTTGGGTTTTCATGCTTTATTGGCTATTTGTCAACCAATGCAATCTAGGCTGAGGCCTAACTTTTGAGGGAGAGGTCGGATCCGGAAAAAACATAGTTTTTCGGGTTCCCCAACCTGTGGGGAACCTGAATATATGTATACATTTCAAAATTCAGGTCAGTTTCACATTTTGGGTTTTCATGCTTAATTGGAAATTTGCCAACAAATGCAATCTAAGCCGAGGCATAACTTTTCAATCAGATGTTGGATCTGGAAAAAACATGGTTTTTCGGGTTCCCCAACCTGTGGGGAACCCGAATATATCTATACATTTCGAAATTCAGGTCAGTTTCACATTTTCACTTTTCATGCTTAATTGGCAATTTGCCAACAAATGCAATCTAGGCCGAGGCCTAACATTTGAGGGAGAGGTTGGATCCGGAAAAAACATGGTTTTTCGGGTTTCCCAACCTTTGGGGAACCTGAATATATGTATACATTTCGAAATTCAGGTCAGTTTCACATTTTGGGTTTTCATGCTTAATTGGCTATTTGTCAACCAATGCAATCTAAGCCGAGGCATAACTTTTCAGTCAGATGTTGGATCCGGAAAAAACATGGTTTTTCGGGTTCCCCAACCTGTGGGGAACCTGAATATATGTATACATTTCGAATTTGAGGTCAGTTTCACATTTTCACTTTTCATGCTTAATTGGCAATTTGCCAACAAATGCAATCTAGGCCGAGGCCTAACTTTTGAGGGAGAGGTCGGATCCGGAAAAAACATAGTTTTTCGGGTTCCCCAACCTGTGGGGAACCTGAATATATGTATACATTTCGAAATTCAGGTCAGTTTCACATTTTCACTTTTCATGCTTAATTGGCAATTTGCCAACAAATGCAATCTAGGCCGAGGCCTAACTTTTGAGGGAGAGGTCGGATCCGGAAAAAACATGGTTTTTCGGGTTTCCCAACCTTTGGGGAACCTGAATATATGTATACATTTCGAAATTCAGGTCAATTTCACATTTTGGGTTTTCATGCTTTATTGGCTATTTGTCAACCAATGCAATCTAGGCTGAGGCATAACTTTTCAGTCAGATGTTGGATCCGGAAAAAACATGGTTTTTCGGGTTCCCCAACCTGTGGGGAACCTGAATATATGTATACATTTCGAATTTGAGGTCAGTTTCACATTTTCACTTTTCATGCTTAATTGGCAATTTGCCAACAAATGCAATCTAGGCCGAGGCCTAACTTTTGAGGGAGAGGTCGGATCCGGAAAAAACATAGTTTTTCGGGTTCCCCAACCTGTGGGGAACCTGAATATATGTATACATTTCGAAATTCAGGTCAGTTTCACATTTTGGGTTTTCATGCTTAATTGGCAATTTGCCAACAAATGCAATCTAGGCCGAGGCCTAACTTTTGAGGGAGAGGTCGGATCCGGAAAAAACATGGTTTTTCGGGTTTCCCAACCTTTGGGGAACCTGAATATATGTATACATTTCGAAATTCAGGTCAGTTTCACATTTTCACTTTTCATGCTTAATTGGCAATTTGCCAACAAATGCAATCTAGGCCGAGGCCTAACTTTTGAGGGAGAGGTCGGATCCGGAAAAAACATGGTTTTTCGGGTTTCCCAACCTTTGGGGAACCTGAATATATGTATACATTTCGAAATTCAGGTCAATTTCACATTTTGGGTTTTCATGCTTTATTGGCTATTTGTCAACCAATGCAATCTAGGCTGAGGCATAACTTTTCAGTCAGATGTTGGATCCGGAAAAAACATGGTTTTTCGGGTTCCCCAACCTGTGGGGAACCTGAATATATGTATACATTTCGAATTTGAGGTCAGTTTCACATTTTCACTTTTCATGCTTAATTGGCAATTTGCCAACAAATGCAATCTAGGCCGAGGCCTAACTTTTGAGGGAGAGGTCGGATCCGGAAAAAACATAGTTTTTCGGGTTCCCCAACCTGTGGGGAACCTGAATATATGTATACATTTCGAAATTCAGGTCAGTTTCACATTTTGGGTTTTCATGCTTAATTGGCAATTTGCCAACAAATGCAATCTAGGCCGAGGCCTAACTTTTGAGGGAGAGGTCGGATCCGGAAAAAACATGGTTTTTCGGGTTTCCCAACCTTTGGGGAACCTGAATATATGTATACATTTCGAAATTCAGGTCAGTTTCACATTTTCACTTTTCATGCTTAATTGGCAATTTGCCAACAAATGCAATCTAGGCCGAGGCCTAACTTTTGAGGGAGAGGTCGGATCCGGAAAAAACATAGTTTTTCGGGTTCCCCAACCTGTGGGGAACCCGAATATATCTATACATTTCGAAATTCAGGTCAGTTTCACATTTTCACTTTTCATGCTTAATTGGCAATTTGCCAACAAATGCAATCTAGGCCGAGGCCTAACATTTGAGGGAGAGGTTGGATCCGGAAAAAACATGGTTTTTCGGGTTTCCCAACCTTTGGGGAACCTGAATATATGTATACATTTCGAAATTCAGGTCAGTTTCACATTTTGGGTTTTCATGCTTAATTGGCTATTTGTCAACCAATGCAATCTAAGCCGAGGCATAACTTTTCAGTCAGATGTTGGATCCGGAAAAAACATGGTTTTTCGGGTTCCCCAACCTGTGGGGAACCTGAATATATGTATACATTTCGAATTTGAGGTCAGTTTCACATTTTCACTTTTCATGCTTAATTGGCAATTTGCCAACAAATGCAATCTAGGCCGAGGCCTAACTTTTGAGGGAGAGGTCGGATCCGGAAAAAACATGGTTTTTCGGGTTTCCCAACCTTTGGGGAACCTGAATATATGTATACATTTCGAAATTCAGGTCAATTTCACATTTTGGGTTTTCATGCTTTATTGGCTATTTGTCAACCAATGCAATCTAGGCTGAGGCATAACTTTTCAGTCAGATGTTGGATCCGGAAAAAACATGGTTTTTCGGGTTCCCCAACCTGTGGGGAACCTGAATATATGTATACATTTCGAATTTGAGGTCAGTTTCACATTTTCACTTTTCATGCTTAATTGGCAATTTGCCAACAAATGCAATCTAGGCCGAGGCCTAACTTTTGAGGGAGAGGTCGGATCCGGAAAAAACATAGTTTTTCGGGTTCCCCAACCTGTGGGGAACCTGAATATATGTATACATTTCGAAATTCAGGTCAGTTTCACATTTTGGGTTTTCATGCTTAATTGGCAATTTGCCAACAAATGCAATCTAGGCCGAGGCCTAACTTTTGAGGGAGAGGTCGGATCCGGAAAAAACATGGTTTTTCGGGTTTCCCAACCTTTGGGGAACCTGAATATATGTATACATTTCGAAATTCAGGTCAGTTTCACATTTTCACTTTTCATGCTTAATTGGCAATTTGCCAACAAATGCAATCTAGGCCGAGGCCTAACTTTTGAGGGAGAGGTCGGATCCGGAAAAAACATGGTTTTTCGGGTTTCCCAACCTTTGGGGAACCTGAATATATGTATACATTTCGAAATTCAGGTCAGTTTCACATTTTGGGTTTTCATGCTTTATTGGCTATTTGTCAACCAATGCAATCTAGGTTGAGGCCTAACTTTTGAGGGAGAGGTCAGATCCGGAAAAAACATAGTTTTTCGGCTTCCCCAACCTGTGGGGAACCTGAATATATGTATACATTTCGAAATTCAGGTCAGTTCCACATTTTCACTTTTCATGCTTTATTGGCTATTTGTCAACCAATGCAATCTAGGCTGAGGCATAACTTTTCAGTCAGATGTTGGATCTGGAAAAAACATGGTTTTTCGGGTTCCCCAACCTGTGGGGAACCTGAATATATGTATACATTTCGAATTTGAGGTCAGTTTCACATTTTCACTTTTCATGCTTAATTGGCAATTTGCCAACAAATGCAATCTAGGCCGAGGCCTAACTTTTGAGGGAGAGGTCGGATCCGGAAAAAACATAGTTTTTCGGGTTCCCCAACCTGTGGGGAACCTGAATATATGTATACATTTCGAAATTCAGGTCAGTTTCACATTTTGGGTTTTCATGCTTAATTGGCAATTTGCCAACAAATGCAATCTAGGCCGAGGCCTAACTTTTGAGGGAGAGGTCGGATCCGGAAAAAACATAGTTTTTCGGGTTCCCCAACTTTTGGGGAACATGAATATATGTATACATTTCGAAATTCAGGTCAGTTTCACATTTTCACTTTTCATGCTTAATTGGCAATTTGCCAACAAATGCAATCTAAGCCGAGGCATAACTTTTCAATCAGATGTTGGATCCGGAAAAAACATGGTTTTTCGGGTTCCCCAACCTGTGGGGAACCCGAATATATCTATACATTTCGAAATTCAGGTCAGTTTCACATTTTCACTTTTCATGCTTAATTGGCAATTTGCCAACAAATGCAATCTAGGCCGAGGCCTAACTTTTGAGGGAGAGGTCGGATCCGGAAAAAACATGGTTTTTCGGGTTTCCCAACCTTTGGGGAACCTGAATATATGTATACATTTCGAAATTCAGGTCAGTTTCACATTTTGGGTTTTCATGCTTAATTGGCTATTTGTCAACCAATGCAATCTAAGCCGAGGCATAACTTTTCAGTCAGATGTTGGATCCGGAAAAAACATGGTTTTTCGGGTTCCCCAACCTGTGGGGAACCTGAATATATGTATACATTTCGAAATTCAGGTCAGTTTCACATTTTGGGTTTTCATGCTTAATTGGCAATTTGCCAACAAATGCAATCTAAGCCGAGGCATAACTTTTCAGTCAGATGTTGGATCCGGAAAAAACATGGTTTTTCGGGTTCCCCAACCTGTGGGGAACCTGAATATATGTATACATTTCGAATTTGAGGTCAGTTTCACATTTTCACTTTTCATGCTTAATTGGCAATTTGCCAACAAATGCAATCTAGGCCGAGGCATAACTTTTGAGGGAGAGGTCGGATCCGGAAAAAACATAGTTTTTCGGGTTCCCCAACCTGTGGGGAACCTGAATATATGTATACATTTCGAAATTCAGGTCAGTTTCACATTTTGGGTTTTCATGCTTAATTGGCAATTTGCCAACAAATGCAATCTAAGCCGAGGCATAACTTTTCAGTCAGATGTTGGATCCGGAAAAAACATGGTTTTTCGGGTTCCCCAACCTGTGGGGAACCTGAATATATGTATACATTTCGAAATTCAGGTCAGTTTCACATTTTGGGTTTTCATGCTTAATTGGCAATTTGCCAACAAATGCAATCTAAGCCGAGGCATAACTTTTCAGTCAGATGTTGGATCCGGAAAAAACATGGTTTTTCGGGTTCCCCAACCTGTGGGGAACCTGAATATATGTATACATTTCGAATTTGAGGTCAGTTTCACATTTTCACTTTTCATGCTTAATTGGCAATTTGCCAACAAATGCAATCTAGGCCGAGGCATAACTTTTGAGGGAGAGGTCGGATCCGGAAAAAACATAGTTTTTCGGGTTCCCCAACCTGTGGGGAACCTGAATATATGTATACATTTCGAAATTCAGGTCAGTTTCACATTTTGGGTTTTCATGCTTAATTGGCAATTTGCCAACAAATGCAATCTAAGCCGAGGCATAACTTTTCAGTCAGATGTTGGATCCGGAAAAAACATGGTTTTTCGGGTTCCCCAACCTGTGGGGAACCTGAATATATGTATACATTTCGAATTTGAGGTGAGTTTCACATTTTCACTTTTCATGCTTAATTGGCAATTTGCCAACAAATGCAATCTAGGCCGAGGCCTAACTTTTGAGGGAGAGGTCGGATCCGGAAAAAACATAGTTTTTCGGGTTCCCCAACCTGTGGGGAACCTGAATATATGTATACATTTCGAAATTCAGGTCAGTTTCACATTTTGGGTTTTCATGCTTAATTGGCAATTTGCCAACAAATGCAATCTAGGCCGAGGCCTAACTTTTGAGGGAGAGGTTGGATCCGGAAAAAACATGGTTTTTCGGGTTTCCCAACCTTTGGGGAACCTGAATATATGTATACATTTCGAAATTCAGGTCAGTTTCACATTGTCACTTTTCATGCTTAATTGGCAATTTGCCAACAAATGCAATCTAGGCCGAGGCCTAACTTTTGAGGGAGAGGTCGGATCCGGAAAAAACATGGTTTTTCGGGTTTCCCAACCTTTGGGGAACCTGAATATATGTATACATTTCGAAATTCAGGTCAATTTCACATTTTGGGTTTTCATGCTTTATTGGCTATTTGTCAACCAATGCAATCTAGGTTGAGGCCTAACTTTTGAGGGAGAGGTCGGATCCGGAAAAAACATAGTTTTTCGGCTTCCCCAACCTGTGGGGAACCTGAATATATGTATACATTTCGAAATTCAGGTCAGTTCCACATTTTCACTTTTCATGCTTAATTGGCAATTTGCCAACAAATGCAATCTAGGCCGAGGCCTAACTTTTGAGGGAGAGGTCGGATCCGGAAAAAACATGGTTTTTCGGGTTTCCCAACCTTTGGGGAACGTGAATATATGTATACATTTCGAAATTCAGGTCAGTTTCACATTTTGGGTTTTCATGCTTTATTGGCTATTTGTCAACCAATGCAATCTAGTCTGAGGCCTAACTTTTGAGGGAGAGGTTGGATCCGGAAAAAACATGGTTTTTCGGGTTTCCCAACCTTTGGGGAACCTGAATATATGTATACATTTCGAAATTCAGGTCAGTTTCACATTTTCACTTTTCATGCTTAATTGGCAATTTGCCAACAAATGCAATCTAGGCCGAGGCCTAACTTTTGAGGGAGAGGTCGGATCCGGAAAAAACATGGTTTTTCGGGTTTCCCAACCTTTGGGGAACCTGAATATATGTATACATTTCGAAATTCAGGTCAGTTTCACATTTTGGGTTTTCATGCTTTATTGGCTATTTGTCAACCAATGCAATCTAGGCTGAGGCATAACTTTTCAGTCAGATGTTGGATCCGGAAAAAACATGGTTTTTCGGGTTCCCCAACCTGTGGGGAACCTGAATATATGTATACATTTCGAATTTGAGGTCAGTTTCACATTTTCACTTTTCATGCTTAATTGGCAATTTGCCAACAAATGCAATCTAGGCCGAGGCCTAACTTTTGAGGGAGAGGTCGGATCCGGAAAAAACATAGTTTTTCGGGTTCCCCAACCTGTGGGGAACCTGAATATATGTATACATTTCGAAATTCAGGTCAGTTTCACATTTTGGGTTTTCATGCTTAATTGGCAATTTGCCAACAAATGCAATCTAGGCCGAGGCCTAACTTTTGAGGGAGAGGTTGGATCCGGAAAAAACATGGTTTTTCGGGTTTCCCAACCTTTGGGGAACCTGAATATATGTATACATTTCGAAATTCAGGTCAGTTTCACATTTTCACTTTTCATGCTTAATTGGCAATTTGCCAACAAATGCAATCTAGGCCGAGGCCTAACTTTTGAGGGAGAGGTCGGATCCGGAAAAAACATGGTTTTTCGGGTTTCCCAACCTTTGGGGAACCTGAATATATGTATACATTTCGAAATTCAGGTCAGTTTCACATTTTGGGTTTTCATGCTTTATTGGCTATTTGTCAACCAATGCAATCTAGGTTGAGGCCTAACTTTTGAGGGAGAGGTCGGATCCGGAAAAAACATAGTTTTTCGGGTTCCCCAACCTGTGGGGAACCTGAATATATGTATACATTTCGAAATTCAGGTCAGTTCCACATTTTCACTTTTCATGCTTAATTGGCAATTTGCCAACAAATGCAATCTATGCCGAGGCCTAACTTTTGAGGGAGAGGTCGGATCCGGAAAAAACATGGTTTTTCGGGTTTCCCAACCTTTGGGGAACCTGAATATATGTATACATTTCGAAATTCAGGTCAGTTTCACATTTTGGGTTTTCATGCTTTATTGGCTATTTGTCAACCAATGCAATCTAGTCTGAGGCCTAACTTTTGAGGGAGAGGTCGGATCCGGAAAAAACATAGTTTTTCGGGTTCCCCAACCTGTGGGGAACCTGAATATATGTATACATTTCGAAATTCAGGTCAGTTTCACATTTTCACTTTTCATGCTTAATTGGCAATTTGCCAACAAATGCAATCTAGGCCGAGGCCTAACTTTTGAGGGAGAGGTCGGATCCGATAAAAACATGGTTTTTCGGGTTTCCCAACCTTTGGGGAACCTGAATATATGTATACATTTCGAAATTCAGGTCAATTTCACATTTTGGGTTTTCATGCTTTATTGGCTATTTGTCAACCAATGCAATCTAGGCTGAGGCATAACTTTTCAGTCAGATGTTGGATCCGGAAAAAACATGGTTTTTCGGGTTCCCCAACCTGTGGGGAACCTGAATATATGTATACATTTCGAATTTGAGGTCAGTTTCACATTTTCACTTTTCATGCTTAATTGGCAATTTGCCAACAAATGCAATCTAGGCCGAGGCCTAACTTTTGAGGGAGAGGTTGGATCCGGAAAAAACATGGTTTTTCGGGTTTCCCAACCTTTGGGGAACCTGAATATATGTATACATTTCGAAATTCAGGTCAGTTTCACATTTTCACTTTTCATGCTTTATTGGCTATTTGTCAACCAATGCAATCTATGTTGAGGCCTAACTTTTGAGGGAGAGGTCGGATCCGGAAAAAACATAGTTTTTCGGCTTCCCCAACCTGTGGGGAACCTGAATATATGTATACATTTCGAAATTCAGGTCAGTTCCACATTTTCACTTTTCATGCTTAATTGGCAATTTGCCAACAAATGCAATCTAGGCCGAGGCCTAACTTTTGAGGGAGAGGTCGGATCCGGAAAAAACATGGTTTTTTGGGTTTCCCAACCTTTGGGGAACCTGAATATATGTATACATTTCGAAATTCAGGTCAGTTTCACATTTTGGGTTTTCATGCTTTATTGGCTATTTGTCAACCAATGCAATCTAGTCTGAGGCCTAACTTTTGAGGGAGAGGTTGGATCCGGAAAAAACATGGTTTTTCGGGTTCCCCAACCTGTGGGGAACCTGAATATATGTATACATTTCGAATTTGAGGTCAGGTTCACATTTTCACTTTTCATGCTTAATTGGCAATTTGCCAACAAATGCAATCTAGGCCAAGGCCTAACTTTTGAGGGGGAGGTCGGATCCGGAAAAAACATAGTTTTTCGGGTTCCCCAACCTGTGGGGAACCTGAATATATGTATACATTTCGAAATTCAGGTCAGTTTCACATTTTGGGTTTTCATGCTTAATTGGCAATTTGCCAACAAATGCAATCTAGGCCGAGGCCTAACTTTTGAGGGAGAGGTTGGATCCGGAAAAAACATGGTTTTTCGGGTTTCCCAACCTTTGGGGAACCTGAATATATGTATACATTTCGAAATTCAGGTCAGTTTCACATTTTCACTTTTCATGCTTAATTGGCAATTTGCCAACAAATGCAATCTAGGCCGAGGCCTAACTTTTGAGGGAGAGGTCGGATCCGGAAAAAACATGGTTTTTCGGGTTTCCCAACCTTTGGGGAACCTGAATATATGTATACATTTCGAAATTCAGGTCAGTTCCACATTTTCACTTTTCATGCTTAATTGGCAATTTGCCAACAAATACAATCTAGGCCGAGGCCTAACTTTTGAGGGAGAGGTTGGATCCGGAAAAAACATGGTTTTTCGGCTTTCCCAACCTTTGGGGAACCTGAATATATGTATACATTTCAAAATTCAGGTCAGTTTCACATTTTCACTTTTCATGCTTAATTGGCAATTTGCCAACAAATGCAATCTAGGCCGAAGCCTAACTTTTGAGGGAGAGGTCGGATCCGGAAAAAACATGGTTTTTCGGGTTCCCCAACCTTTGGGGAACCTGAATATATGTATACATTTCGAAATTCAGGTCAGTTTCACATTTTGGGTTTTCATTCTTAATTGGCTATTTGTCAACCAATGCAATCTAAGCCGAGGCATAACTTTTCAGTCAGATGTTGGGTCCGGAAAAAACATAGTTTTTCGGGTTCCCCAACCTGTGGGGAACCTGAATATATGTATACATTTCGAAATTCAGGTCAGTTTCACATTTTCACTTTTCATGCTTAATTGGCAATTTGCCAACAAATGCAATCTAGGCCGAGGCCTAACTTTTGAGGGAGAGGTTGGATCCGGAAAAAACATAGTTTTTCGGGTTCCCCAACCTGTGGGGAACCTGAATATATGTATACATTTCGAAATTCAGGTCAGTTTCACATTTTGGGTTTTCATGCTTAATTGGCAATTTGCCAACAAATGCAATCTAAGCCGAGGCATAACTTTTCAGTCAGATGTTGGATCCGGAAAAAACATGGTTTTTCGGGTTCCCCAACCTGTGGGGAACCTGAATATATGTATACATTTCGAATTTGAGGTCAGTTTCACATTTTCACTTTTCATGCTTAATTGGCAATTTGCCAACAAATGCAATCTAGGCCGAGGCCTAACTTTTGAGGGAGAGGTCGGATCCGGAAAAAACATAGTTTTTCGGGTTCCCCAACCTGTGGGGAACCTGAATATATGTATACATTTCGAAATTCAGGTCACTTTCACATTTTGGGTTTTCATGCTTAATTGGCAATTTGCCAACAAATGCAATCTAAGCCGAGGCATAACTTTTCAGTCAGATGTTGGATCCGGAAAAAACATGGTTTTTCGGGTTCCCCAACCTGTGGGGAACCTGAATATATGTATACATTTCGAATTTGAGGTCAGTTTCACATTTTCACTTTTCATGCTTAATTGGCAATTTGCCAACAAATGCAATCTAAGCCGAGGCATAACTTTTCAATCAGATGTTGGATCTGGAAAAAACATGGTTTTTCGGGTTCCCCAACCTGTGCGGAACCTGAATATATCTATACATTTCGAAATTCAGGTCAGTTTCACATTTTCACTTTTCATGCTTAATTGGCAATTTGCCAACAAATGCAATCTAGGCCGAGGCCTAACTTTTGAGGGAGAGGTCGGATCCGGAAAAAACATAGTTTTTCGGGTTCCCCAACCTGTGGGGAACCCGAATATATCTATACATTTCGAAATTCAGGTCAGTTTCACATTTTCACTTTTCATGCTTAATTGGCAATTTGCCAACAAATGCAATCTAGGCCGAGGCCTAACTTTTGAGGGAGAGGTTGGATCCGGAAAAAACATGGTTTTTCGGGTTTCCCAACCTTTGGGGAACCTGAATATATGTATACATTTCGAAATTCAGGTCAGTTTCACATTTTGGGTTTTCATGCTTAATTGGCTATTTGTCAACCAATGCAATCTAAGCCGAGGCATAACTTTTCAGTCAGATGTTGGATCCGGAAAAAACATGGTTTTTCGGGTTCCCCAACCTGTGGGGAACCTGAATATATGTATACATTTCGAATTTGAGGTCAGTTTCACATTTTCACTTTTCATGCTTAATTGGCAATTTGCCAACAAATGCAATCTAGGCCGAGGCCTAACTTTTGAGGGAGAGGTCGGATCCGGAAAAAACATAGTTTTTCGGGTTCCGCAACCTGTGGGGAACCTGAATATATGTATACATTTCGAAATTCAGGTCAGTTTCACATTTTGGGTTTTCATGCTTAATTGGCAATTTGCCAACAAATGCAATCTAAGCCGAGGCATAACTTTTCAGTCAGATGTTGGATCCGGAAAAAACATGGTTTTTCGAGTTCCCCAACCTGTGGGGAACCTGAATATATGTATACATTTCGAATTTGAGGTCAGTTTCACATTTTCACTTTTCATGCTTAATTGGCAATTTGTCAACCAATGGAATCTAAGCCGAGGCATAACTTTTCAGTCAGATGTTGGGTCCGGAAAAAACATGGATTTTCGGGTTCCCCAACCTGTGGGGAACCTGAATATATGTATACATTTCGAATTTCAGCTCAGTTTCACATTTTCACCTTTCATGCTTAATTGGCAATTTGCCAACAAATGCAATCTATGCCGAGGCCTAACTTTTGAGGGACAGGTTGGATCCGGAAAAAACATGGTTTTTCGGGTTTCCCAACCTTTGGGGAACCTGAATATATGTATACATTTCGAAATTCAGGTCAGTTTCACATTTTGGGTTTTCATTCTTAATTGGCTGTCAACCAATGCAATCTAAGCCGAGGCATAACTTTTCAGTCAGATGTTGGGTCCGGAAAAAACATGGTTTTTCGGGTTCCCCAACCTGTGGGGAACCTGAATATATGTATACATTTCGAAATTCAGGTCAGTTTCACATTTTCACTTTTCATGCTAAATTGGCAATTTGCCAACAAATGCAATCTAGGCCGAGGCCTAACTTTTGAGGGAGAGGTCGGATCCGGAAAAAACATAGTTTTTCGGGTTCCCCAACCTGTGGGGAACCTGAATATATGTATACATTTCGAAATTCAGGTCAGTTTCACATTTTGGGTTTTCATGCTTAATTGGCAATTTGCCAACAAATACAATCTAGGCCGAGGCCTAACTTTTGAGGGAGAGGTTGGATCCGGAAAAAACATGGTTTTTCGGCTTTCCCAACCTTTGGGGAACCTGAATATATGTATACATTTCGAAATTCAGGTCAGTTTCACATTTTCACTTTTCATGCTTAATTGGCAATTTGCCAACAAATGCAATCTAGGCCGAAGCCTAACTTTTGAGGGAGAGGTCGGATCCGGAAAAAACATGGTTTTTCGGGTTCCCCAACCTTTGGGAACCTGAATATATGTATACATTTCGAAATTCAGGTCAGTTTCACATTTTGGGTTTTCATTCTTAATTGGCTATTTGTCAACCAATGCAATCTAAGCCGAGGCATAACTTTTCAGTCAGATGTTGGGTCCGGAAAAAACATAGTTTTTCGGGTTCCCCAACCTGTGGGGAACCTGAATATATGTATACATTTCGAAATTCAGGTCAGTTTCACATTTTCACTTTTCATGCTTAATTGGCAATTTGCCAACAAATGCAATCTAGGCCGAGGCCTAACTTTTGAGGGAGAGGTTGGATCCGGAAAAAACATAGTTTTTCGGGTTCCCCAACCTGTGGGGAACCTGAATATATGTATACATTTCGAAATTCAGGTCAGTTTCACATTTTGGGTTTTCATGCTTAATTGGCAATTTGCCAACAAATGCAATCTAAGCCGAGGCATAACTTTTCAGTCAGATGTTGGATCCGGAAAAAACATGGTTTTTCGGGTTCCCCAACCTGTGGGGAACCTGAATATATGTATACATTTCGAATTTGAGGTCAGTTTCACATTTTCACTTTTCATGCTTAATTGGCAATTTGCCAACAAATGCAATCTAGGCCGAGGCCTAACTTTTGAGGGAGAGGTCGGATCCGGAAAAAACATAGTTTTTCGGGTTCCCCAACCTGTGGGGAACCTGAATATATGTATACATTTCGAAATTCAGGTCACTTTCACATTTTGGGTTTTCATGCTTAATTGGCAATTTGCCAACAAATGCAATCTAGGCCGAGGCCTAACTTTTGAGGGAGAGGTTGGATCCGGAAAAAGCATGGTTTTTCGGCTTTCCCAACCTTTGGGGAACCTGAATATATGTATACATTTCGAAATTCAGGTCAGTTTCACATTTTCACTTTTCATGCTTAATTGGCAATTTGCCAACAAATGCAATCTAGGCTGAGGCCTAACTTTTGAGGGAGAGGTTGGATCCGGAAAAAACATGGTTTTTCGGGTTTCCCAACCTTTGGGGAACCTGAATATATGTATACATTTCGAAATTCAGGTCAGTTTCACATTTTGGGTTTTCATGCTTAATTGGCAATATGCCAACAAATGCAATCTAGGCCGAGGCCTAACTTTTGAGGGAGAGGTTGGATCCGGAAAAAACATGTTTCTTCGGGTTCCCCAACTTGTGGGGAACCTGAATATATGTATACATTTCGAAATTCAGGTCAGTTTCACATTTTGGGTTTTCATGCTTAATTGGCTATTTGTCAACCAATGCAATCTAAGCCGAGGCATAACTTTTCAGTCAGATGTTGGATCCGGAAAAAACATGGTTTTTCGGGTTCCCCAACCTGTGGGGAACCTGAATATATGTATACATTTCGAATTTGAGGTCAGTTTCACATTTTCACTTTTCATGCTTAATTGGCAATTTGCCAACAAATGCAATCTAGGCCGAGGCCTAACTTTTGAGGGAGAGGTCGGATCCGGAAAAAACATAGTTTTTCGGGTTCCGCAACCTGTGGGGAACCTGAATATATGTATACATTTCGAAATTCAGGTCAGTTTCACATTTTGGGTTTTCATGCTTAATTGGCAATTTGCCAACAAATGCAATCTAAGCCGAGGCATAACTTTTCAGTCAGATGTTGGATCCGGAAAAAACATGGTTTTTCGAGTTCCCCAACCTGTGGGGAACCTGAATATATGTATACATTTCGAATTTGAGGTCAGTTTCACATTTTCACTTTTCATGCTTAATTGGCAATTTGTCAACCAATGGAATCTAAGCCGAGGCATAACTTTTCAGTCAGATGTTGGGTCCGGAAAAAACATGGATTTTCGTGTTCCCCAACCTGTGGGGAACCTGAATATATGTATACATTTCGAATTTCAGCTCAGTTTCACATTTTCACCTTTCATGCTTAATTGGCAATTTGCCAACAAATGCAATCTATGCCGAGGCCTAACTTTTGAGGGACAGGTTGGATCCGGAAAAAACATGGTTTTTCGGGTTTCCCAACCTTTGGGGAACCTGAATATATGTATACATTTCGAAATTCAGGTCAGTTTCACATTTTGGGTTTTCATTCTTAATTGGCTGTCAACCAATGCAATCTAAGCCGAGGCATAACTTTTCAGTCAGATGTTGGGTCCGGAAAAAACATGGTTTTTCGGGTTCCCCAACCTGTGGGGAACCTGAATATATGTATACATTTCGAAATTCAGGTCAGTTTCACATTTTCACTTTTCATGCTAAATTGGCAATTTGCCAACAAATGCAATCTAGGCCGAGGCCTAACTTTTGAGGGAGAGGTCGGATCCGGAAAAAACATAGTTTTTCGGGTTCCCCAACCTGTGGGGAACCTGAATATATGTGTACATTTCGAAATTCAGGTCAGTTTCACATTTTGGGTTTTCATGCTTAATTGGCAATTTGCCAACAAATGCAATCTAGGCCGAGGCCTAACTTTTGAGGGAGAGGTCGGATCCGGAAAAAACATGGTTTTTCGGGTTTCCCAACCTTTGGGGAACCTGAATATATGTATACATTTCGAAATTCAGGTCAGTTTCACATTTTGGGTTTTCATGCTTAATTGGCTATTTGTCAACCAATGCAATCTAAGCCGAGGCATAACTTTTCAGTCAGATGTTGGATCCGGAAAAAACATGGTTTTTCGGGTTCCCCAACCTGTGGGGAACCTGAATATATGTATACATTTCGAAATTCAGGTCAGTTTCACATTTTGGGTTTTCATGCTTAATTGGCAATTTGCCAACAAATGCAATCTAAGCCGAGGCATAACTTTTCAGTCAGATGTTGGATCCGGAAAAAACATGGTTTTTCGGGTTCCCCAACCTGTGGGGAACCTGAATATATGTATACATTTCGAATTTGAGGTCAGTTTCACATTTTCACTTTTCATGCTTAATTGGCAATTTGCCAACAAATGCAATCTAGGCCGAGGCATAACTTTTGAGGGAGAGGTCGGATCCGGAAAAAACATAGTTTTTCGGGTTCCCCAACCTGTGGGGAACCTGAATATATGTATACATTTCGAAATTCAGGTCAGTTTCACATTTTGGGTTTTCATGCTTAATTGGCAATTTGCCAAAAATTCAATCTAAGCCGAGGCATAACTTTTCAGTCAGATGTTGGATCCGGAAAAAACATGGTTTTTCGGGTTCCCCAACCTGTGGGGAACCTGAATATATGTATACATTTCAAATTTGAGGTCAGTTTCACATTTTCACTTTTCATGCTTAATTGGCAATTTGCCAACAAATGCAATCTAGGCCGAGGCCTAACTTTTGAGGGAGAGGTCGGATCCGGAAAAAACATAGTTTTTCGGGTTCCCCAACCTGTGGGGAACCTGAATATATGTATACATTTCGAAATTCAGGTCAGTTTCACATTTTGGGTTTTCATGCTTAATTGGCAATTTGCCAACAAATGCAATCTAGGCCGAGGCCTAACTTTTGAGGGAGAGGTTGGATCCGGAAAAAGCATGGTTTTTCGGGTTTCCCAACCTTTGGGGAACCTGAATATATGTATACATTTCGAAATTCAGGTCAGTTTCACATTTTCACTTTTCATGCTTAATTGGCAATTTGCCAACAAATGCAATCTAGGCCGAGGCCTAACTTTTGAGGGAGAGGTCGGATCCGGAAAAAACATGGTTTTTCGGGTTTCCCAACCTTTGGGGAACCTGAATATATGTATACATTTCGAAATTCAGGTCAGTTTCACATTTTGGGTTTTCATGCTTTATTGGCTATTTGTCAACCAATGCAATCTAGGCTGAGGCATAACTTTTCAGTCAGATGTTGGATCCGGAAAAAACATGGTTTTTCGGGTTCCCCAACCTGTGGGGAACCTGAATATATGTATACATTTCGAATTTGAGGTCAGTTTCACATTTTCACTTTTTATGCTTAATTGGCAATTTGCCAACAAATGCAATCTAGGCCGAGGCCTAACTTTTGAGGGAGAGGTTGGATCCGGAAAAAACATGGTTTTTCGGGTTTCCCAACCTTTGGGGAACCTGAATATATGTATACATTTCGAAATTCAGGTCAGTTTCACATTTTGGGTTTTCATGCTTTATTGGCTATTTGTCAACCAATGCAATCTAGGCTGAGGCCTAACTTTTGAGGGAGAGGTCGGATCCGGAAAAAACATAGTTTTTCGGGTTCCCCAACCTGTGGGGAACCTGAATATATGTATACATTTCGAAATTCAGGTCAGTTTCACATTTTGGGTTTTCATGCTTAATTGGCAATTTGCCAACAAATGCAATCTAAGCCGAGGCATAACTTTTCAATCAGATGTTGGATCTGGAAAAAACATGGTTTTTCGGGTTCCCCAACCTGTGGGGAACCTGAATATATGTATACATTTCGAAATTCAGGTCAGTTTCACATTTTGGGTTTTCATGCTTAATTGGCAATTTGCCAACAAATGCAATCTAAGCCGAGGCATAACTTTTCAGTCAGATGTTGGATCAGGAAAAAACATGGTTTTTCGGGTTCCCCAACCTGTGGGGAACCTGAATATATGTATACATTTCGAATTTGAGGTCAGTTTCACATTTTCACTTTTCATGCTTAATTGGCAATTTGCCAACAAATGCAATCTAGGCCGAGGCCTAACTTTTGAGGGAGAGGTCGGATCCGGAAAAAACATAGTTTTTCGGGTTCCCCAACCTGTGGGGAACCTGAATATATGTATACATTTCGAAATTCAGGTCAGTTTCACATTTTCACTTTTCATGCTTAATTGGCAATTTGCCAACAAAAGCAATCTAGGCCGAGGCCTAACTTTTGAGGGAGAGGTCGGATCCGGAAAAAACATGGTTTTTCGGGTTTCCCAACCTTTGGGGAACCTGAATATATGTATACATTTCGAAATTCAGGTCAATTTCACATTTTGGGTTTTCATGCTTTATTGGCTATTTGTCAACCAATGCAATCTAGGCTGAGGCATAACTTTTCAGTCAGATGTTGGATCCGGAAAAAACATGGTTTTTCGGGTTCCCCAACCTGTGGGGAACCTGAATATATGTATACATTTTGAATTTGAGGTCAGTTTCACATTTTCACTTTTCATGCTTAATTGGCAATTTGCCAACAAATGCAATCTAGGCCGAGGCCTAACTTTTGAGGGAGAGGTCGGATCCGGAAAAAACATAGTTTTTCGGGTTCCCCAACCTGTGGGGAACCTGAATATATGTATACATTTCGAAATTCAGGTCAGTTTCACATTATGGGTTTTCATGCTTAATTGGCAATTTGCCAACAAATGCAATCTAGGCCGAGGCCTAACTTTTGAGGGAGAGGTTGGATCCGGAAAAAACATGGTTTTTCGGGTTTCCCAACCTTTGGGGAACCTGAATATATGTATACATTTCGAAATTCAGGTCAGTTTCACATTTTCACTTTTCATGCTTAATTGGCAATTTGCCAACAAATGCAATCTAGGCCGAGGCCTAACTTTTGAGGGAGAGGTCGGATCCGGAAAAAACATGGTTTTTCGGGTTTCCCAACCTTTGGGGAACCTGAATATATGTATACATTTCGAAATTCAGGTCAGTTTCACATTTTGGGTTTTCATGCTTTATTGGCTATTTGTCAACCAATGCAATCTAGTCTGAGGCCTAACTTTTGAGGGAGAGGTTGGATCCGGAAAAAACATGGTTTTTCGGGTTTCCCAACCTTTGGGGAACCTGAATATATGTATACATTTCGAAATTCAGGTCAGTTTCACATTTTCACTTTTCATGCTTAATTGGCAATTTGCCAACAAATGCAATCTAGGCCGAGGCCTAACTTTTGAGGGAGAGGTCGGATCCGGAAAAAACATGGTTTTTCGGGTTTCCCAACCTTTGGGGAACCTGAATATATGTATACATTTCGAAATTCAGGTCAGTTTCACATTTTGGGTTTTCATGCTTTATTGGCTATTTGTCAACCAATGCAATCTAGGCTGAGGCATAACTTTTCAGTCAGATGTTGGATCCGGAAAAAACATGGTTTTTCGGGTTCCCCAACCTGTGGGGAACCTGAATATATGTATACATTTCGAAATTCAGGTCAGTTTCACATTTTCACTTTTCATGCTTAATTGGCAATTTGCCAACAAATGCAATCTAGGCCGAGGCCTAACTTTTGAGGGAGAGGTCGGATCCGGAAAAAACATGGTTTTTCGGGTTTCCCAACCTTTGGGGAACCTGAATATATGTATACATTTCGAAATTCAGGTCAGTTTCACATTTTCACTTTTCATGCTTAATTGGCAATTTGCCAACAAATGCAATCTAGGCCGAAGCCTAACTTTTGAGGGAGAGGTCGGATCCGGAAAAAACATGGTTTTTCGGGTTCCCCAACCTTTGGGGAACCTGAATATATGTATACATTTCGAAATTCAGGTCAATTTCACATTTTGGGTTTTCATGCTTTATTGGCTATTTGTCAACCAATGCAATCTAGGCTGAGGCATAACTTTTCAGTCAGATGTTGGATCCGGAAAAAACATAGTTTTTCGGGTTCCCCAACCTGTGGGGAACCTGAATATATGTATACATTTCGAAATTCAGGTCAGTTTCACATTTTGGGTTTTCATGCTTAATTGGCAATTTGCCAACAAATGCAATCTAAGCCGAGGCATAACTTTTCAGTCAGATGTTGGATCCGGAAAAAACATGGTTTTTCGGGTTCCCCAACCTGTGGGGAACCTGAATATATGTATACATTTCGAATTTGAGGTCAGTTTCACATTTTCACTTTTCATGCTTAATTGGCAATTTGCCAACAAATGCAATCTAGGCCGAGGCCTAACTTTTGAGGGAGAGGTCGGATCCGGAAAAAACATAGTTTTTCGGGTTCCCCAACCTGTGGGGAACCTGAATATATGTATACATTTCGAAATTCAGGTCACTTTCACATTTTGGGTTTTCATGCTTAATTGGCAATTTGCCAACAAATGCAATCTAGGCCGAGGCCTAACTTTTGAGGGAGAGGTTGGATCCGGAAAAAGCATGGTTTTTCGGCTTTCCCAACCTTTGGGGAACCTGAATATATGTATACATTTCGAAATTCAGGTCAGTTTCACATTTTCACTTTTCATGCTTAATTGGCAATTTGCCAACAAATGCAATCTAGGCTGAGGCCTAACTTTTGAGGGAGAGGTTGGATCCGGAAAAAACATGGTTTTTCGGGTTTCCCAACCTTTGGGGAACCTGAATATATGTATACATTTCGAAATTCAGGTCAGTTTCACATTTTGGGTTTTCATGCTTAATTGGCAATATGCCAACAAATGCAATCTAGGCCGAGGCCTAACTTTTGAGGGAGAGGTTGGATCCGGAAAAAACATGTTTCTTCGGGTTCCCCAACTTGTGGGGAACCTGAATATATGTATACATTTCGAATTTGAGGTCAGTTTCACATTTTCACTTTTCATGCTTAATTGGCAATTTGCCAACAAATGCAATCTAAGCCGAGGCATAACTTTTCAATCAGATGTTGGATCTGGAAAAAACATGGTTTTTCGGGTTCCCCAACCTGTGGGGAACCTGAATATATCTATACATTTCGAAATTCAGGTCAGTTTCACATTTTCACTTTTCATGCTTAATTGGCAATTTGCCAACAAATGCAATCTAGGCCGAGGCCTAACATTTGAGGGAGAGGTTGGATCCGGAAAAAACATGGTTTTTCGGGTTTCCCAACCTTTGGGGAACCTGAATATATGTATACATTTCGAAATTCAGGTCAGTTTCACATTTTGGGTTTTCATGCTTAATTGGCTATTTGTCAACCAATGCAATCTAAGCCGAGGCATAACTTTTCAGTCAGATGTTGGATCCGGAAAAAACATGGTTTTTCGGGTTCCCCAACCTGTGGGGAACCTGAATATATGTATACATTTCGAATTTGAGGTCAGTTTCACATTTTCACTTTTCATGCTTAATTGGCAATTTGCCAACAAATGCAATCTAGGCCGAGGCCTAACTTTTGAGGGAGAGGTCGGATCCGGAAAAAACATAGTTTTTCGGGTTCCGCAACCTGTGGGGAACCTGAATATATGTATACATTTCGAAATTCAGGTCAGTTTCACATTTTGGGTTTTCATGCTTAATTGGCAATTTGCCAACAAATGCAATCTAAGCCGAGGCATAACTTTTCAGTCAGATGTTGGATCCGGAAAAAACATGGTTTTTCGAGTTCCCCAACCTGTGGGGAACCTGAATATATGTATACATTTCGAATTTGAGGTCAGTTTCACATTTTCACTTTTCATGCTTAATTGGCAATTTGTCAACCAATGGAATCTAAGCCGAGGCATAACTTTTCAGTCAGATGTTGGGTCCGGAAAAAACATGGATTTTCGGGTTCCCCAACCTGTGGGGAACCTGAATATATGTATACATTTCGAATTTCAGCTCAGTTTCACATTTTCACCTTTCATGCTTAATTGGCAATTTGCCAACAAATGCAATCTATGCCGAGGCCTAACTTTTGAGGGACAGGTTGGATCCGGAAAAAACATGGTTTTTCGGGTTTCCCAACCTTTGGGGAACCTGAATATATGTATACATTTCGAAATTCAGGTCAGTTTCACATTTTGGGTTTTCATTCTTAATTGGCTGTCAACCAATGCAATCTAAGCCGAGGCATAACTTTTCAGTCAGATGTTGGGTCCGGAAAAAACATGGTTTTTCGGGTTCCCCAACCTGTGGGGAACCTGAATATATGTATACATTTCGAAATTCAGGTCAGTTTCACATTTTCACTTTTCATGCTAAATTGGCAATTTGCCAACAAATGCAATCTAGGCCGAGGCCTAACTTTTGAGGGAGAGGTCGGATCCGGAAAAAACATAGTTTTTCGGGTTCCCCAACCTGTGGGGAACCTGAATATATGTGTACATTTCGAAATTCAGGTCAGTTTCACATTTTGGGTTTTCATGCTTAATTGGCAATTTGCCAACAAATGCAATCTAGGCCGAGGCCTAACTTTTGAGGGAGAGGTCGGATCCGGAAAAAACATGGTTTTTCGGGTTTCCCAACCTTTGGGGAACCTGAATATATGTATACATTTCGAAATTCAGGTCAGTTTCACATTTTGGGTTTTCATGCTTAATTGGCTATTTGTCAACCAATGCAATCTAAGCCGAGGCATAACTTTTCAGTCAGATGTTGGATCCGGAAAAAACATGGTTTTTCGGGTTCCCCAACCTGTGGGGAACCTGAATATATGTATACATTTCGAAATTCAGGTCAGTTTCACATTTTGGGTTTTCATGCTTAATTGGCAATTTGCCAACAAATGCAATCTAAGCCGAGGCATAACTTTTCAGTCAGATGTTGGATCCGGAAAAAACATGGTTTTTCGGGTTCCCCAACCTGTGGGGAACCTGAATATATGTATACATTTCGAATTTGAGGTCAGTTTCACATTTTCACTTTTCATGCTTAATTGGCAATTTGCCAACAAATGCAATCTAGGCCGAGGCATAACTTTTGAGGGAGAGGTCGGATCCGGAAAAAACATAGTTTTTCGGGTTCCCCAACCTGTGGGGAACCTGAATATATGTATACATTTCGAAATTCAGGTCAGTTTCACATTTTGGGTTTTCATGCTTAATTGGCAATTTGCCAAAAATTCAATCTAAGCCGAGGCATAACTTTTCAGTCAGATGTTGGATCCGGAAAAAACATGGTTTTTCGGGTTCCCCAACCTGTGGGGAACCTGAATATATGTATACATTTCGAATTTGAGGTCAGTTTCACATTTTCACTTTTCATGCTTAATTGGCAATTTGCCAACAAATGCAATCTAGGCCGAGGCCTAACTTTTGAGGGAGAGGTCGGATCCGGAAAAAACATAGTTTTTCGGGTTCCCCAACCTGTGGGGAACCTGAATATATGTATACATTTCGAAATTCAGGTCAGTTTCACATTTTGGGTTTTCATGCTTAATTGGCAATTTGCCAACAAATGCAATCTAGGCCGAGGCCTAACTTTTGAGGGAGAGGTTGGATCCGGAAAAAACATGGTTTTTCGGGTTTCCCAACCTTTGGGGAACCTGAATATATGTATACATTTCGAAATTCAGGTCAGTTTCACATTTTCACTTTTCATGCTTAATTGGCAATTTGCCAACAAATGCAATCTAGGCCGAGGCCTAACTTTTGAGGGAGAGGTCGGATCCGGAAAAAACATGGTTTTTCGGGTTTCCCAACCTTTGGGGAACCTGAATATATGTATACATTTCGAAATTCAGGTCAGTTTCACATTTTGGGTTTTCATGCTTTATTGGCTATTTGTCAACCAATGCAATCTAGGCTGAGGCATAACTTTTCAGTCAGATGTTGGATCCGGAAAAAACATGGTTTTTCGGGTTCCCCAACCTGTGGGGAACCTGAATATATGTATACATTTCGAATTTGAGGTCAGTTTCACATTTTCACTTTTTATGCTTAATTGGCAATTTGCCAACAAATGCAATCTAGGCCGAGGCCTAACTTTTGAGGGAGAGGTTGGATCCGGAAAAAACATGGTTTTTCGGGTTTCCCAACCTTTGGGGAACCTGAATATATGTATACATTTCGAAATTCAGGTCAGTTTCACATTTTGGGTTTTCATGCTTTATTGGCTATTTGTCAACCAATGCAATCTAGGCTGAGGCCTAACTTTTGAGGGAGAGGTCGGATCCGGAAAAAACATAGTTTTTCGGGTTCCCCAACCTGTGGGGAACCTGAATATATGTATACATTTCGAAATTCAGGTCAGTTTCACATTTTGGGTTTTCATGCTTAATTGGCAATTTGCCAACAAATGCAATCTAAGCCGAGGCATAACTTTTCAATCAGATGTTGGATCTGGAAAAAACATGGTTTTTCGGGTTCCCCAACCTGTGGGGAACCTGAATATATGTATACATTTCGAAATTCAGGTCAGTTTCACATTTTGGGTTTTCATGCTTAATTGGCAATTTGCCAACAAATGCAATCTAAGCCGAGGCATAACTTTTCAGTCAGATGTTGGATCAGGAAAAAACATGGTTTTTCGGGTTCCCCAACCTGTGGGGAACCTGAATATATGTATACATTTCGAATTTGAGGTCAGTTTCACATTTTCACTTTTCATGCTTAATTGGCAATTTGCCAACAAATGCAATCTAGGCCGAGGCCTAACTTTTGAGGGAGAGGTCGGATCCGGAAAAAACATAGTTTTTCGGGTTCCCCAACCTGTGGGGAACCTGAATATATGTATACATTTCGAAATTCAGGTCAGTTTCACATTTTCACTTTTCATGCTTAATTGGCAATTTGCCAACAAAAGCAATCTAGGCCGAGGCCTAACTTTTGAGGGAGAGGTCGGATCCGGAAAAAACATGGTTTTTCGGGTTTCCCAACCTTTGGGGAACCTGAATATATGTATACATTTCGAAATTCAGGTCAATTTCACATTTTGGGTTTTCATGCTTTATTGGCTATTTGTCAACCAATGCAATCTAGGCTGAGGCATAACTTTTCAGTCAGATGTTGGATCCGGAAAAAACATGGTTTTTCGGGTTCCCCAACCTGTGGGGAACCTGAATATATGTATACATTTTGAATTTGAGGTCAGTTTCACATTTTCACTTTTCATGCTTAATTGGCAATTTGCCAACAAATGCAATCTAGGCCGAGGCCTAACTTTTGAGGGAGAGGTCGGATCCGGAAAAAACATAGTTTTTCGGGTTCCCCAACCTGTGGGGAACCTGAATATATGTATACATTTCGAAATTCAGGTCAGTTTCACATTATGGGTTTTCATGCTTAATTGGCAATTTGCCAACAAATGCAATCTAGGCCGAGGCCTAACTTTTGAGGGAGAGGTTGGATCCGGAAAAAACATGGTTTTTCGGGTTTCCCAACCTTTGGGGAACCTGAATATATGTATACATTTCGAAATTCAGGTCAGTTTCACATTTTCACTTTTCATGCTTAATTGGCAATTTGCCAACAAATGCAATCTAGGCCGAGGCCTAACTTTTGAGGGAGAGGTCGGATCCGGAAAAAACATGGTTTTTCGGGTTTCCCAACCTTTGGGGAACCTGAATATATGTATACATTTCGAAATTCAGGTCAGTTTCACATTTTGGGTTTTCATGCTTTATTGGCTATTTGTCAACCAATGCAATCTAGTCTGAGGCCTAACTTTTGAGGGAGAGGTTGGATCCGGAAAAAACATGGTTTTTCGGGTTTCCCAACCTTTGGGGAACCTGAATATATGTATACATTTCGAAATTCAGGTCAGTTTCACATTTTCACTTTTCATGCTTAATTGGCAATTTGCCAACAAATGCAATCTAGGCCGAGGCCTAACTTTTGAGGGAGAGGTCGGATCCGGAAAAAACATGGTTTTTCGGGTTTCCCAACCTTTGGGGAACCTGAATATATGTATACATTTCGAAATTCAGGTCAGTTTCACATTTTGGGTTTTCATGCTTTATTGGCTATTTGTCAACCAATGCAATCTAGGCTGAGGCATAACTTTTCAGTCAGATGTTGGATCCGGAAAAAACATGGTTTTTCGGGTTCCCCAACCTGTGGGGAACCTGAATATATGTATACATTTCGAAATTCAGGTCAGTTTCACATTTTGGGTTTTCATGCTTAATTGGCAATTTGCCAACAAATGCAATCTAGGCCGAGGCCTAACTTTTGAGGGAGAGGTTGGATCCGGAAAAAACATGGTTTTTCGGGTTTCCCAACCTTTGGGGAACCTGAATATATGTATACATTTCGAAATTCAGGTCAGTTTCACATTTTCACTTTTCATGCTTAATTGGCAATTTGCCAACAAATGCAATCTAGGCCGAGGCCTAACTTTTGAGGGAGAGGTCGGATCCGGAAAAAACATGGTTTTTCGGGTTTCCCAACCTTTGGGGAACCTGAATATATGTATACATTTCGAAATTCAGGTCAGTTCCACATTTTCACTTTTCATGCTTAATTGGCAATTTGCCAACAAATGCAATCTAGGCCGAGGCCTAACTTTTGAGGGAGATGTCGGATCCGGAAAAAACATGGTTTTTCGGGTTTCCCAACCTTTGGGGAACCTGAATATATGTATACATTTCGAAATTCAGGTCAGTTTCACATTTTGGGTTTTCATGCTTTATTGGCTATTTGTCAACCAATGCAATCTAGTCTGAGGCCTAACTTTTGAGGGAGAGGTCGGATCCGGAAAAAACATAGTTTTTCGGGTTCCCCAACCTGTGGGGAACCTGAATATATGTATACATTTCGAAATTCAGGTCAGTTTCACATTTTCACTTTTCATGCTTAATTGGCAATTTGCCAACAAATGCAATCTAGGCCGAGGCCTAACTTTTGAGGGAGAGGTTGGATCCGGAAAAAACATGGTTTTTTGGGTTTCCCAACCTTTGGGGAACCTCAATATATGTATACATTTCGAAATTCAGGTCAGTTTCACATTTTGGGTTTTCATGCTCAATTGGCAATTTGCCAACAAATGCAATCTAGGCCGAGGCCTAACTTTTGAGGGAGAGGTCGGATCCGGAAAAAACATAGTTTTTCGGGTTCCCCAACCTGTGGGGAACCTGAATATATGTATACATTTCGAAATTCAGGTCAGTTTCACATTTTGGGTTTTCATGCTTAATTGGCAATTTGCCAACAAATGCAATCTAGGCCGAGGCCTAACTTTTGAGGGAGAGGTTGGATCCGGAAAAAACATGGTTTTTCGGGTTTCCCAACCTTTGGGGAACCTGAATATATGTATACATTTCGAAATTCAGGTCAGTTTCACATTTTCACTTTTCATGCTTAATTGGCAATTTGCCAACAAATGCAATCTAGGCCGAGGCCTAACTTTTGAGGGAGAGGTCGGATCCGGAAAAAACATGGTTTTTCGGGTTTCCCAACCTTTGGGGAACCTGAATATATGTATACATTTCGAAATTCAGGTCAGTTTCACATTTTGGGTTTTCATGCTTTATTGGCTATTTGTCAACCAATGCAATCTAGGTTGAGGCCTAACTTTTGAGGGAGAGGTCGGATCCGGAAAAAACATAGTTTTTCGGGTTCCCCAACCTGTGGGGAACCTGAATATATGTATATATTTCGAAATTCAGGTCAGTTCCACATTTTCACTTTTCATGCTTAATTGGCAATTTGCCAACAAATGCAATCTAGGCCGAGGCCTAACTTTTGAGGGAGAGGTCGGATCCGGAAAAAACATGGTTTTTCGGGTTTCCCAACCTTTGGGGAACCTGAATATATGTATACATTTCGAAATTCAGGTCAATTTCACATTTTGGGTTTTCATGCTTTATTGGCTATTTGTCAACCAATGCAATCTAGGCTGAGGCATAACTTTTCAGTCAGATGTTGGATCCGGAAAAAACATGGTTTTTCGGGTTCCCCAACCTGTGGGGAACCTGAATATATGTATACATATCGAATTTGAGGTCAGTTTCACATTTTCACTTTTCATGCTTAATTGGCAATTTGCCAACAAATGCAATCTAGGCCGAGGCCTAACTTTTGAGGGAGAGGTCGGATCCGGAAAAAACATAGTTTTTCGGGTTCCCCAACCTGTGGGGAACCTGAATATATGTATACATTTCGAAATTCAGGTCAGTTTCACATTTTGGGTTTTCATGCTTTATTGGCTATTTGTCAACCAATGCAATCTAGGTTGAGGCCTAACTTTTGAGGGAGAGGTCGGATCCGGAAAAAACATAGTTTTTCGGCTTCCCCAACCTGTGGGGAACCTGAATATATGTATACATTTCGAAATTCAGGTCAGTTCCACATTTTCACTTTTCATGCTTAATTGGCAATTTGCCAACAAATGCAATCTAGGCCGAGGCCTAACTTTTGAGGGAGAGGTTGGATCCGGAAAAAACATGGTTTTTCGGGTTTCCCAACCTTTGGGGAACCTGAATATATGTATACATTTCGAAATTCAGGTCAGTTTCACATTTTGGGTTTTCATGCTTTATTGGCTATTTGTCAACCAATGCAATCTAGGCTGAGGCCTAACTTTTGAGGGAGAGGTCGGATCCGGAAAAAACATAGTTTTTCGGGTTCCCCAACCTGTGGGGAACCTGAATATATGTATACATTTCGAAATTCAGGTCAGTTCCACATTTTCACTTTTCATGCTTAATTGGCAATTTGCCAACAAATGCAATCTAGGCCGAGGCCTAACTTTTGAGGGAGAGGTCGGATCCGGAAAAAACATGGTTTTTCGGGTTTCCCAACCTTTGGGGAACCTGAATATATGTATACATTTCGAAATTCAGGTCAGTTTCACATTTTGGGTTTTCATGCTTTATTGGCTATTTGTCAACCAATGCAATCTAGTCTGAGGCCTAACTTTTGAGGGAGAGGTCGGATCCGGAAAAAACATAGTTTTTCGGGTTCCCCAACCTGTGGGGAACCTGAATATATGTATACATTTCGAAATTCAGGTCAGTTTCACATTTTGGGTTTTCATGCTTAATTGGCAATTTGCCAACAAATGCAATCTAGGCCGAGGCCTAACTTTTGAGGGAGAGGTTGGATCCGGAAAAAACATGGTTTTTCGGGTTTCCCAACCTTTGGGGAACCTGAATATATGTATACATTTCGAAATTCAGGTCAGTTTCACATTTTCACTTTTCATGCTTAATTGGCAATTTGCCAACAAATGCAATCTAGGCCGAGGCCTAACTTTTGAGGGAGAGGTCGGATCCGGAAAAAACATGGTTTTTCGGGTTTCCCAACCTTTGGGGAACCTGAATATATGTATACATTTCGAAATTCAGGTCAGTTTCACATTTTGGGTTTTCATGCTTTATTGGCTATTTGTCAACCAATGCAATCTAGGTTGAGGCCTAACTTTTGAGGGAGAGGTCGGATCCGGAAAAAACATAGTTTTTCGGGTTCCCCAACCTGTGGGGAACCTGAATATATGTATATATTTCGAAATTCAGGTCAGTTCCACATTTTCACTTTTCATGCTTAATTGGCAATTTGCCAACAAATGCAATCTAGGCCGAGGCCTAACTTTTGAGGGAGAGGTCGGATCCGGAAAAAACATGGTTTTTCGGGTTTCCCAACCTTTGGGGAACCTGAATATATGTATACATTTCGAAATTCAGGTCAATTTCACATTTTGGGTTTTCATGCTTTATTGGCTATTTGTCAACCAATGCAATCTAGGCTGAGGCATAACTTTTCAGTCAGATGTTGGATCCGGAAAAAACATGGTTTTTCGGGTTCCCCAACCTGTGGGGAACCTGAATATATGTATACATATCGAATTTGAGGTCAGTTTCACATTTTCACTTTTCATGCTTAATTGGCAATTTGCCAACAAATGCAATCTAGGCCGAGGCCTAACTTTTGAGGGAGAGGTCGGATCCGGAAAAAACATAGTTTTTCGGGTTCCCCAACCTGTGGGGAACCTGAATATATGTATACATTTCGAAATTCAGGTCAGTTTCACATTTTGGGTTTTCATGCTTTATTGGCTATTTGTCAACCAATGCAATCTAGGTTGAGGCCTAACTTTTGAGGGAGAGGTCGGATCCGGAAAAAACATAGTTTTTCGGCTTCCCCAACCTGTGGGGAACCTGAATATATGTATACATTTCGAAATTCAGGTCAGTTCCACATTTTCACTTTTCATGCTTAATTGGCAATTTGCCAACAAATGCAATCTAGGCCGAGGCCTAACTTTTGAGGGAGAGGTTGGATCCGGAAAAAACATGGTTTTTCGGGTTTCCCAACCTTTGGGGAACCTGAATATATGTATACATTTCGAAATTCAGGTCAGTTTCACATTTTGGGTTTTCATGCTTAATTGGCAATTTGCCAACAAATGCAATCTAGGCCGAGGCCTAACTTTTGAGGGAGAGGTCGGATCCGGAAAAAACATGGTTTTTCGGGTTTCCCAACCTTTGGGGAACCTGAATATATGTATACATTTCGAAATTCAGGTCAGTTTCACATTTTGGGTTTTCATGCTTTATTGGCTATTTGTCAACCAATGCAATCTAGGTTGAGGCCTAACTTTTGAGGGAGAGGTCGGATCCGGAAAAAACATAGTTTTTCGGGTTCCCCAACCTGTGGGGAACCTGAATATATGTATATATTTCGAAATTCAGGTCAGTTCCACATTTTCACTTTTCATGCTTAATTGGCAATTTGCCAACAAATGCAATCTAGGCCGAGGCCTAACTTTTGAGGGAGAGGTCGGATCCGGAAAAAACATGGTTTTTCGGGTTTTCCAACCTTTGGGGAACCTGAATATATGTATACATTTCGAAATTCAGGTCAATTTCACATTTTGGGTTTTCATGCTTTATTGGCTATTTGTCAACCAATGCAATCTAGGCTGAGGCATAACTTTTCAGTCAGATGTTGGATCCGGAAAAAACATGGTTTTTCGGGTTCCCCAACCTGTGGGGAACCTGAATATATGTATACATATCGAATTTGAGGTCAGTTTCACATTTTCACTTTTCATGCTTAATTGGCAATTTGCCAACAAATGCAATCTAGGCCGAGGCCTAACTTTTGAGGGAGAGGTCGGATCCGGAAAAAACATAGTTTTTCGGGTTCCCCAACCTGTGGGGAACCTGAATATATGTATACATTTCGAAATTCAGGTCAGTTTCACATTTTGGGTTTTCATGCTTAATTGGCAATTTGCCAACAAATGCAATCTAGGCCGAGGCCTAACTTTTGAGGGAGAGGTTGAATCCGGAAAAAACATGGTTTTTCGGGTTTCCCAACCTTTGGGGAACCTGAATATATGTATACATTTCGAAATTCAGGTCAGTTTCACATTTTGGGTTTTCATGCTTTATTGGCTATTTGTCAACCAATGCAATCTAGGTTGAGGCCTAACTTTTGAGGGAGAGGTCGGATCCGGAAAAAACATAGTTTTTCGGCTTCCCCAACCTGTGGGGAACCTGAATATATGTATACATTTCGAAATTCAGGTCAGTTCCACATTTTCACTTTTCATGCTTAATTGGCAATTTGCCAACAAATGCAATCTAGGCCGAGGCCTAACTTTTGAGGGAGAGGTTGGATCCGGAAAAAACATGGTTTTTCGGGTTTCCCAACCTTTGGGGAACCTGAATATATGTATACATTTCGAAATTCAGGTCAGTTTCACATTTTGGGTTTTCATGCTTTATTGGCTATTTGTCAACCAATGCAATCTAGTCTGAGGCCTAACTTTTGAGGGAGAGGTTGGATCCGGAAAAAACATGGTTTTTCGGGTTTCCCAACCTTTGGGGAACCTGAATATATGTATACATTTCGAAATTCAGGTCAGTTTCACATTTTCACTTTTCATGCTTAATTGGCAATTTGCCAACAAATGCAATCTAGGCCGAGGCCTAACTTTTGAGGGAGAGGTCGGATCCGGAAAAAACATGGTTTTTCGGGTTTCCCAACCTTTGGGGAACCTGAATATATGTATACATTTCGAAATTCAGGTCAGTTTCACATTTTGGGTTTTCATGCTTTATTGGCTATTTGTCAACCAATGCAATCTAGGCTGAGGCATAACTTTTCAGTCAGATGTTGGATCCGGAAAAAACATGGTTTTTCGGGTTCCCCAACCTGTGGGGAACCTGAATATATGTATACATTTCGAATTTGAGGTCAGGTTCACATTTTCACTTTTCATGCTTAATTGGCAATTTGCCAACAAATGCAATCTAGACCGAGGCCTAACTTTTGAGGGAGAGGTCGGATCCGGAAAAAACATGGTTTTTCGGGTTTCCCAACCTTTGGGGAACCTGAATATATGTATACATTTCGAAATTCAGGTCAGTTTCACATTTTCACTTTTCATGCTTAATTGGCAATTTGCCAACAAATGCAATCTAGGCCGAGGCCTAACTTTTGAGGGAGAGGTCGGATCCGGAAAAAACATGGTTTTTCGGGTTTCCCAACCTTTGGGGAACCTGAATATATGTATACATTTCGAAATTCAGGTCAGTTTCACATTTTGGGTTTTCATGCTTTATTGGCTATTTGTCAACCAATGCAATCTAGGCTGAGGCCTAACTTTTGAGGGAGAGGTCGGATCCGGAAAAAACATAGTTTTTCGGGTTCCCCAACCTGTGGGGAACCTGAATATATGTATACATTTCGAAATTCAGGTCAGTTCCACATTTTCACTTTTCATGCTTAATTGGCAATTTGCCAACAAATGCAATCTAGGCCGAGGCCTAACTTTTGAGAGAGATGTCGGATCCGGAAAAAACATGGTTTTTTGGATTCCCCAACCTGTGGGGAACCTGAATATATGTATACATTTCGAAATTCAGGTCAGTTTCACATTTTGGGTTTTCATGCTTAATTGGCAATTTGCCAACAAATGCAATCTAGGCCGAGGCCTAACTTTTGAGGGAGAGGTTGGATCCGGAAAAAACATGGTTTTTCGGGTTTCCCAACCTTTGGGGAACCTGAATATATGTATACATTTCGAAATTCAGGTCAGTTTCACATTTTCACTTTTCATGCTTAATTGGCAATTTGCCAACAAATGCAATCTAGGCCGAGGCCTAACTTTTGAGGGAGAGGTCGGATCCGGAAAAAACATGGTTTTTCGGGTTTCCCAACCTTTGGGGAACCTGAATATATGTATACATTTCGAAATTCAGGTCAGTTTCACATTTTGGGTTTTCATGCTTTATTGGCTATTTGTCAACCAATGCAATCTAGGTTGAGGCCTAACCTTTGAGGGAGAGGTCGGATCCGGAAAAAACATAGTTTTTCGGGTTCCCCAACCTGTGGGGAACCTGAATATATGTATACATTTCGAAATTCAGGTCAGTTCCACATTTTCACTTTTCATGCTTAATTGGCAATTTGCCAACAAATGCAATCTAGGCCGAGGCCTAACTTTTGAGGGAGAGGTCGGATCCGGAAAAAACATGGTTTTTCGGGTTTCCCAACCTTTGGGGAACCTGAATATATGTATACATTTCGAAATTCAGGTCAGTTTCACATTTTGGGTTTTCATGCTTTATTGGCTATTTGTCAACCAATGCAATCTAGTCTGAGGCCTAACTTTTGAGGGAGAGGTCGGATCCGGAAAAAACATAGTTTTTCGGGTTCCCCAACCTGTGGGGAACCTGAATATATGTATACATTTCGAAATTCAGGTCAGTTTCACATTTTGGGTTTTCATGCTTAATTGGCAATTTGCCAACAAATGCAATCTAGGCCGAGGCCTAACTTTTGAGGGAGAGGTTGGATCCGGAAAAAACATGGTTTTTCGGGTTTCCCAACCTTTGGGGAACCTGAATATATGTATACATTTCGAAATTCAGGTCAGTTTCACATTTTCACTTTTCATGCTTAATTGGCAATTTGCCAACAAATGCAATCTAGGCCGAGGCCTAACTTTTGAGGGAGAGGTCGGATCCGGAAAAAACATGGTTTTTCGGGTTTCCCAACCTTTGGGGAACCTGAATATATGTATACATTTCGAAATTCAGGTCAGTTTCACATTTTGGGTTTTCATGCTTTATTGGCTATTTGTCAACCAATGCAATCTAGGTTGAGGCCTAACTTTTGAGGGAGAGGTCGGATCCGGAAAAAACATAGTTTTTCGGGTTCCCCAACCTGTGGGGAACCTGAATATATGTATACATTTCGAAATTCAGGTCAGTTCCACATTTTCACTTTTCATGCTTAATTGGCAATTTGCCAACAAATGCAATCTAGGCCGAGGCCTAACTTTTGAGGGAGAGGTCGGATCCGGAAAAAACATGGTTTTTCGGGTTTCCCAACCTTTGGGGAACCTGAATATATGTATACATTTCGAAATTCAGGTCAGTTTCACATTTTGGGTTTTCATGCTTTATTGGCTATTTGTCAACCAATGCAATCTAGGTTGAGGCCTAACCTTTGAGGGAGAGGTCGGATCCGGAAAAAACATAGTTTTTCGGGTTCCCCAACCTGTGGGGAACCTGAATATATGTATACATTTCGAAATTCAGGTCAGTTCCACATTTTCACTTTTCATGCTTAATTGGCAATTTGCCAACAAATGCAATCTAGGCCGAGGCCTAACTTTTGAGGGAGAGGTCGGATCCGGAAAAAACATGGTTTTTCGGGTTTCCCAACCTTTGGGGAACCTGAATATATGTATACATTTCGAAATTCAGGTCAGTTTCACATTTTGGGTTTTCATGCTTTATTGGCTATTTGTCAACCAATGCAATCTAGTCTGAGGCCTAACTTTTGAGGGAGAGGTCGGATCCGGAAAAAACATAGTTTTTCGGGTTCCCCAACCTGTGGGGAACCTGAATATATGTATACATTTCGAAATTCAGGTCAGTTTCACATTTTGGGTTTTCATGCTTAATTGGCAATTTGCCAACAAATGCAATCTAGGCCGAGGCCTAACTTTTGAGGGAGAGGTTGGATCCGGAAAAAACATGGTTTTTCGGGTTTCCCAACCTTTGGGGAACCTGAATATATGTATACATTTCGAAATTCAGGTCAGTTTCACATTTTCACTTTTCATGCTTAATTGGCAATTTGCCAACAAATGCAATCTAGGCCGAGGCCTAACTTTTGAGGGAGAGGTCGGATCCGGAAAAAACATGGTTTTTCGGGTTTCCCAACCTTTGGGGAACCTGAATATATGTATACATTTCGAAATTCAGGTCAGTTTCACATTTTGGGTTTTCATGCTTTATTGGCTATTTGTCAACCAATGCAATCTAGGTTGAGGCCTAACTTTTGAGGGAGAGGTCGGATCCGGAAAAAACATAGTTTTTCGGGTTCCCCAACCTGTGGGGAACCTGAATATATGTATACATTTCGAAATTCAGGTCAGTTCCACATTTTCACTTTTCATGCTTAATTGGCAATTTGCCAACAAATGCAATCTAGGCCGAGGCCTAACTTTTGAGGGAGAGGTCGGATCCGGAAAAAACATGGTTTTTCGGGTTTCCCAACCTTTGGGGAACCTGAATATATGTATACATTTCCAAATTCAGGTCAGTTTCACATTTTGGGTTTTCATGCTTTATTGGCTATTTGTCAACCAATGCAATCTAGTCTGAGGCCTAACTTTTGAGGGAGAGGTTGGATCCGGAAAAAACATGGTTTTTCGGGTTTCCCAACCTTTGGGGAACCTGAATATATGTATACATTTCGAAATTCAGGTCAGTTTCACATTTTCACTTTTCATGCTTAATTGGCAATTTGCCAACAAATGCAATCTAGGCCGAGGCCTAACTTTTGAGGGAGAGGTCGGATCCGGAAAAAACATGGTTTTTCGGGTTTCCCAACCTTTGGGGAACCTGAATATATGTATACATTTCGAAATTCAGGTCAGTTTCACATTTTGGGTTTTCATGCTTTATTGGCTATTTGTCAACCAATGCAATCTAGGCTGAGGCATAACTTTTCAGTCAGATGTTGGATCCGGAAAAAACATGGTTTTTCGGGTTCCCCAACCTGTGGGGAACCTGAATATATGTATACATTTCGAATTTGAGGTCAGTTTCACATTTTCACTTTTCATGCTTAATTGGCAATTTGCCAACAAATGCAATCTAGGCCGAGGCCTAACTTTTGAGGGAGAGGTCGGATCCGGAAAAAACATAGTTTTTCGGGTTCCCCAACCTGTGGGGAACCTGAATATATGTATACATTTCGAAATTCAGGTCAGTTTCACATTTTCACTTTTCATGCTTAATTGGCAATTTGCCAACAAATGCAATCTAGGCCGAGGCCTAACTTTTGAGGGAGAGGTCGGATCCGGAAAAAACATGGTTTTTCGGGTTTCCCAACCTTTGGGGAACCTGAATATATGTATACATTTCGAAATTCAGGTCAGTTTCACATTTTGGGTTTTCATGCTTTATTGGCTATTTGTCAACCAATGCAATCTAGGCTGAGGCATAACTTTTCAGTCAGATGTTGGATCCGGAAAAAACATGGTTTTTCGGGTTCCCCAACCTGTGGGGAACCTGAATATATGTATACATTTCGAATTTGAGGTCAGTTTCACATTTTCACTTTTCATGCTTAATTGGCAATTTGCCAACAAATGCAATCTAGGCCGAGGCCTAACTTTTGAGGGAGAGGTCGGATCCGGAAAAAACATAGTTTTTCGGGTTCCCCAACCTGTGGGGAACCTGAATATATGTATACATTTCGAAATTCAGGTCAGTTTCACATTTTCACTTTTCATGCTTAATTGGCAATTTGCCAACAAATGCAATCTAGGCCGAGGCCTAACTTTTGAGGGAGAGGTCGGATCCGGAAAAAACATGGTTTTTCGGGTTTCCCAACCTTTGGGGAACCTGAATATATGTATACATTTCGAAATTCAGGTCAGTTTCACATTTTGGGTTTTCATGCTTTATTGGCTATTTGTCAACCAATGCAATCTAGGCTGAGGCATAACTTTTCAGTCAGATGTTGGATCCGGAAAAAACATGGTTTTTCGGGTTCCCCAACCTGTGGGGAACCTGAATATATGTATACATTTCGAATTTGAGGTCAGTTTCACATTTTCACTTTTCATGCTTAATTGGCAATTTGCCAACAAATGCAATCTAGGCCGAGGCCTAACTTTTGAGGGAGAGGTCGGATCCGGAAAAAACATAGTTTTTCGGGTTCCCCAACCTGTGGGGAACCTGAATATATGTATACATTTCGAAATTCAGGTCAGTTTCACATTTTGGGTTTTCATGCTTAATTGGCAATTTCCCAACAAATGCAATCTAGGCCGAGGCCTAACTTTTGAGGGAGAGGTCGGATCCGGAAAAAACATGGTTTTTCGGGTTTCCCAACCTTTGGGGAACCTGAATATATGTATACATTTCGAAATTCAGGTCAGTTTCACATTTTGGGTTTTCATGCTTTATTGGCTATTTGTCAACCAATGCAATCTAGGCTGAGGCATAACTTTTCAGTCAGATGTTGGATCCGGAAAAAACATGGTTTTTCGGGTTCCCCAACCTGTGGGGAACCTGAATATATGTATACATTTCGAATTTGAGGTCAGTTTCACATTTTCACTTTTCATGCTTAATTGGCAATTTGCCAACAAATGCAATCTAGGCCGAGGCCTAACTTTTGAGGGAGAGGTCGGATCCGGAAAAGACATGTTTTTTCGGGTTCCCCAACTTGTGGGGAACCTGAATATATGTATACATTTCGAATTTGAGGTCAGTTTCACATTTTCACTTTTCATGCTTAATTGGCAATTTGCCAACAAATGCAATCTAAGCCGAGGCATAACTTTTCAGTCAGATGTTGGGTCCGGAAAAAACCTGGTTTTTCGGGTTCCCCAACCTGTGGGGAACCTGAATATATGTATACATTTCGAAATTCAGGTCAGTTCCACATTTTCACTTTTCATGCTTAATTGGCAATTTGCCAACAAATGCAATCTAGGCCGAGGCCTAACTTTTGAGAGAGATGTCGGATCCGGAAAAAACATGGTTTTTCGGGTTCCCCAACCTGTGGGGAACCTGAATATATGTATACATTTCGAAATTCAGGTCAGTTCCACATTTTCACTTTTCATGCTTAATTGGCAATTTGCCAACAAATGCAATCTAGGCCGAGGCCTAACTTTTGAGAGAGATGTCGGATCCGGAAAAAACATGGTTTTTCGGGTTCCCCAACCTGTGGGGAACCTGAATATATGTATACATTTCGAAATTCAGGTCAGTTTCACATTTTGGGTTTTCATGCTTAATTGGCAATTTGCCAACAAATGCAATCTAGGCCGAGGCCTAACTTTTGAGGGAGAGGTCGGATCCGGAAAAAACATAGTTTTTCGGGTTCCCCAACCTTTGGGGAACCTGAATATATGTATACATTTCGAAATTCAGGTCAGTTTCACATTTTCACTTTTCATGCTTAATTGGCAATTTGCCAACAAATGCAATCTAGGCCGAGGCCTAACTTTTGAGGGAGAGGTCGGATCCGGAAAAAACATGGTTTTTCGGGTTTCCCAACCTTTGGGGAACCTGAATATATGTATACATTTCGAAATTCAGGTCAGTTTCACATTTTGGGTTTTCATGCTTTATTGGCTATTTGTCAACCAATGCAATCTAGTCTGAGGCCTAACTTTTGAGGGAGAGGTTGGATCCGGAAAAAACATGGTTTTTCGGGTTTCCCAACCTTTGGGGAACCTGAATATATGTATACATTTCGAAATTCAGGTCAGTTTCACATTTTCACTTTTCATGCTTAATTGGCAATTTGCCAACAAATGCAATCTAGGCCGAGGCCTAACTTTTGAGGGAGAGGTCGGATCCGGAAAAAACATGGTTTTTCGGGTTTCCCAACCTTTGGGGAACCTGAATATATGTATACATTTCGAAATTCAGGTCAGTTTCACATTTTGGGTTTTCATGCTTTATTGGCTATTTGTCAACCAATGCAATCTAGGCTGAGGCATAACTTTTCAGTCAGATGTTGGATCCGGAAAAAACATGGTTTTTCGGGTTCCCCAACCTGTGGGGAACCTGAATATATGTATACATTTCGAATTTGAGGTCAGTTTCACATTTTCACTTTTCATGCTTAATTGGCAATTTGCCAACAAATGCAATCTAGGCCGAGGCCTAACTTTTGAGGGAGAGGTCGGATCCGGAAAAAACATAGTTTTTCGGGTTCCCCAACCTGTGGGGAACCTGAATATATGTATACATTTCGAAATTCAGGTCAGTTTCACATTTTCACTTTTCATGCTTAATTGGCAATTTGCCAACAAATGCAATCTAGGCCGAGGCCTAACTTTTGAGGGAGAGGTCGGATCCGGAAAAAACATGGTTTTTCGGGTTTCCCAACCTTTGGGGAACCTGAATATATGTATACATTTCGAAATTCAGGTCAGTTTCACATTTTGGGTTTTCATGCTTTATTGGCTATTTGTCAACCAATGCAATCTAGGCTGAGGCATAACTTTTCAGTCAGATGTTGGATCCGGAAAAAACATGGTTTTTCGGGTTCCCCAACCTGTGGGGAACCTGAATATATGTATACATTTCGAATTTGAGGTCAGTTTCACATTTTCACTTTTCATGCTTAATTGGCAATTTGCCAACAAATGCAATCTAGGCCGAGGCCTAACTTTTGAGGGAGAGGTCGGATCCGGAAAAAACATAGTTTTTCGGGTTCCCCAACCTGTGGGGAACCTGAATATATGTATACATTTCGAAATTCAGGTCAGTTTCACATTTTCACTTTTCATGCTTAATTGGCAATTTGCCAACAAATGCAATCTAGGCCGAGGCCTAACTTTTGAGGGAGAGGTCGGATCCGGAAAAAACATGGTTTTTCGGGTTTCCCAACCTTTGGGGAACCTGAATATATGTATACATTTCGAAATTCAGGTCAGTTTCACATTTTGGGTTTTCATGCTTTATTGGCTATTTGTCAACCAATGCAATCTAGGCTGAGGCATAACTTTTCAGTCAGATGTTGGATCCGGAAAAAACATGGTTTTTCGGGTTCCCCAACCTGTGGGGAACCTGAATATATGTATACATTTCGAATTTGAGGTCAGTTTCACATTTTCACTTTTCATGCTTAATTGGCAATTTGCCAACAAATGCAATCTAGGCCGAGGCCTAACTTTTGAGGGAGAGGTCGGATCCGGAAAAAACATAGTTTTTCGGGTTCCCCAACCTGTGGGGAACCTGAATATATGTATACATTTCGAAATTCAGGTCAGTTTCACATTTTGGGTTTTCATGCTTAATTGGCAATTTCCCAACAAATGCAATCTAGGCCGAGGCCTAACTTTTGAGGGAGAGGTCGGATCCGGAAAAAACATGGTTTTTCGGGTTTCCCAACCTTTGGGGAACCTGAATATATGTATACATTTCGAAATTCAGGTCAGTTTCACATTTTGGGTTTTCATGCTTTATTGGCTATTTGTCAACCAATGCAATCTAGGCTGAGGCATAACTTTTCAGTCAGATGTTGGATCCGGAAAAAACATGGTTTTTCGGGTTCCCCAACCTGTGGGGAACCTGAATATATGTATACATTTCGAATTTGAGGTCAGTTTCACATTTTCACTTTTCATGCTTAATTGGCAATTTGCCAACAAATGCAATCTAGGCCGAGGCCTAACTTTTGAGGGAGAGGTCGGATCCGGAAAAGACATGTTTTTTCGGGTTCCCCAACTTGTGGGGAACCTGAATATATGTATACATTTCGAATTTGAGGTCAGTTTCACATTTTCACTTTTCATGCTTAATTGGCAATTTGCCAACAAATGCAATCTAAGCCGAGGCATAACTTTTCAGTCAGATGTTGGGTCCGGAAAAAACCTGGTTTTTCGGGTTCCCCAACCTTTGGGGAACCTGAATATATGTATACATTTCGAAATTCAGGTCAGTTTCACATTTTGGGTTTTCATGCTTAATTGGCTATTTGTCAACCAATGCAATCTAAGCCGAGGCATAACTTTTCAGTCAGATGTTGGATCCGGAAAAAACATGGTTTTTCGGGTTCCCCAACCTGTGGGGAACCTGAATATATGTATATATTTCGAATTTGAGGTCAGTTTCACATTTTCACTTTTCATGCTTAATTGGCAATTTGCCAACAAATGCAATCTAGGCCGAGGCCTAACTTTTGAGGGAGAGGTCGGATCCGGAAAAAACATAGTTTTTCGGGTTCCGCAACCTGTGGGGAACCTGAATATATGTATACATTTCGAAATTCAGATCAGTTTCACATTTTGGGTTTTCATGCTTAATTGGCAATTTGCCAACAAATGCAATCTAAGCCGAGGCATAACTTTTCAGTCAGATGTTGGATCCGGAAAAAACATGGTTTTTCGCGTTCCCCAACCTGTGGGGAACCTGAATATATGTATACATTTCGAATTTGAGGTCAGTTTCACATTTTCACTTTTCATGCTTAATTGGCAATTTGCCAACAAATGCAATCTAGGCCGAGGCCTAACTTTTGAGGGAGAGGTCGGATCTGGAAAATACATAGTTTTTCGGGTTCCCCAACCTGTGGGGAACCTGAATATATGTATACATTTCGAAATTCAGGTCAGTTTCACATTTTCACTTTTCATGCTTAATTGGCAATTTGCCAACAAATGCAATCTAGGCCGAGGCCTAACTTTTGAGGGAGAGGTCGGATCCGGAAAAAACATGTTTTTTCGGGTTCCCCAACTTTTGGGGAACATGAATATATGTATACATTTCGAAATTCAGGTCAGTTTCACATTTTCACTTTTCATGCTTAATTGGCAATTTGCCAACAAATGCAATCTAGGCCGAGGCCTAACTTTTGAGGGAGAGGTTGGATCCGGAAAAAACATGGTTTTTCGGGTTTCCCAACCTTTGGGGAACCTGAATATATGTATACATTTCGAAATTCAGGTCAGTTTCACATTTTGGGTTTTCATGCTTTATTGGCTATTTGTCAACCAATGCAATCTAGGCTGAGGCCTAACTTTTGAGGGAGAGGTCGGATCCGGAAAAAACATAGTTTTTCGGGTTCCCCAACCTGTGGGGAACCTGAATATATGTATACATTTCGAAATTCAGGTCAGTTTCACATTTTGGGTTTTCATGCTTAATTGGCAATTTGCCAACAAATGCAATCTAAGCCGAGGCATAACTTTTCAGTCAGATGTTGGATCTGGAAAAAACATGGTTTTTCGGGTTCCCCAACCTGTGGGGAACCCGAATATATCTATACATTTCAAAATTCAGGTGAGTTTCACATTTTCACTTTTCATGCTTAATTGGCAATTTGCCAACAAATGCAATCTAGGCCGAGGCCTAACTTTTGAGGGAGAGGTCGGATCCGGAAAAAACATAGTTTTTCGGGTTCCCCAACCTGTGGGGAACCCGAATATATCTATACATTTCGAAATTCAGGTCAGTTTCACATTTTCACTTTTCATGCTTAATTGGCAATTTGCCAACAAATGCAATCTAGGCCAAGGCCTAACATTTGAGGGAGAGGTTGGATCCGGAAAAAACATGGTTTTTCGGGTTTCCCAACCTTTGGGGAACCTGAATATATGTATACATTTCGAAATTCAGGTCAGTTTCACATTTTGGGTTTTCATGCTTAATTGGCTATTTGTCAACCAATGCAATCTAAGCCGAGGCATAACTTTTCAGTCAGATGTTGGATCCGGAAAAAACATGGTTTTTCGGGTTCCCCAACCTGTGGGGAACCTGAATATATGTATACATTTCGAAATTCAGGTCAGTTTCACATTTTGGGTTTTCATGCTTAATTGGCAATTTGCCAACCAATGCAATCTAAGCCGAGGCATAACTTTTCAGTCAGATGTTGGATCCGGAAAAAACATGGTTTTTTGGGTTCCCCAACCTGTGGGGAACCTGAATATATGTATACATTTCGAAATTCAGGTCAGTTTCACATTTTGGGTTTTCATGCTTAATTGGCAATTTGCCAAGAAATGCAATCTAAGCCGAGGCATAACTTTTCAGTCAGATGTTGGATCCGGAAAAAACATGGTTTTTCGGGTTCCCCAACCTGTGGGGAACCTGAATATATGTATACATTTCGAATTTGAGGTCAGTTTCACATTTTCACTTTTCATGCTTAATTGGCAATTTGCCAACAAATGCAATCTAGGCCGAGGCCTAACTTTTGAGGGAGAGGTCGGATCCGGAAAAAACATAGTTTTTCGGGTTCCCCAACCTGTGGGGAACCTGAATATATGTATACATTTCGAAATTCAGGTCAGTTTCACATTTTGGGTTTTCATGCTTAATTGGCAATTTGCCAACAAATGCAATCTAGGCCGAGGCCTAACTTTTGAGGGAGAGGTTGGATCCGGAAAAAACATGGTTTTTCGGGTTTCCCAACCTTTGGGGAACCTGAATATATGTATACATTTCGAAATTCAGGTCAGTTTCACATTTTCACTTTTCATGCTTAATTGGCAATTTGCCAACAAATGCAATCTAGGCCGAGGCCTAACTTTTGAGGGAGAGGTCGGATCCGGAAAAAACATGGTTTTTCGGGTTTCCCAACCTTTGGGGAACCTGAATATATGTATACATTTCGAAATTCAGGTCAGTTTCACATTTTGGGTTTTCATGCTTTATTGGCTATTTGTCAACCAATGCAATCTAGGCTGAGGCATAACTTTTCAGTCAGATGTTGGATCCGGAAAAAACATGGTTTTTCGGGTTCCCCAACCTGTGGGGAACCTGAATATATGTATACATTTCGAATTTGAGGTCAGTTTCACATTTTCACTTTTCATGCTTAATTGGCAATTTGCCAACAAATGCAATCTAGGCCGAGGCCTAACTTTTGAGGGAGAGGTCGGATCCGGAAAAAACATAGTTTTTCGGGTTCCCCAACCTGTGGGGAACCTGAATATATGTATACATTTCGAAATTCAGGTCAGTTTCACATTTTGGGTTTTCATGCTTAATTGGCAATTTGCCAACAAATGCAATCTAGGCCGAGGCCTAACTTTTGAGGGAGAGGTTGGATCCGGAAAAAACATGGTTTTTCGGGTTTCCCAACCTTTGGGGAACCTGAATATATGTATACATTTCGAAATTCAGGTCAGTTTCACATTTTCACTTTTCATGCTTAATTGGCTATTTGTCAACCAATGCAATCTAGGCTGAGGCCTAAGTTTTGAGGGAGAGGTCGGATCCGGAAAAAACATAGTTTTTCGGGTTCCCCAACCTGTGGGGAACCTGAATATATGTATACATTTCGAAATTCAGGTCAGTTTCACATTTTCACTTTTCATGCTTAATTGGCAATTTGCCAACAAATGCAATCTAGGCCGAGGCCTAACATTTGAGGGAAAGGTTGGATCCGGAAAAAACATGGTTTTTCGGGTTTCCCAACCTTTGGGGAACCTGAATATATGTATACATTTCGAAATTCAGGTCAGTTTCACATTTTGGGTTTTCATGCTTAATTGGCTATTTGTCAACCAATGCAATCTAAGCCGAGGCATAACTTTTCAGTCAGATGTTGGATCCGGAAAAAACATGGTTTTTCGGGTTCCCCAACCTGTGGGGAACCTGAATATATGTATACATTTCGAATTTGAGGTCAGTTTCACATTTTGGGTTTTCATGCTTAATTGGCTATTTGTCAACCAATGCAATCTAAGCCGAGGCATAACTTTTCAGTCAGATGTTGGATCCGGAAAAAACATGGTTTTTCGGGTTCCCCAACCTGTGGGGAACCTGAATATATGTATACATTTCGAATTTGAGGTCAGTTTCACATTTTCACTTTTCATGCTTAATTGGCAATTTGCCAACAAATGCAATCTAGGCCGAGGCCTAACTTTTGAGGGAGAGGTCGGATCCGGAAAAAACATGGTTTTTCGGGTTTCCCAACCTTTGGGGAACCTGAATATATGTATACATTTCGAAATTCAGGTCAGTTTCACATTTTGGGTTTTCATGCTTAATTGGCTATTTGTCAACCAATGCAATCTAAGCCGAGGCATAACTTTTCAGTCAGATGTTGGATCCGGAAAAAACATGGTTTTTCGGGTTCCCCAACCTGTGGGGAACCTGAATATATGTATACATTTCGAATTTGAGGTCAGTTTCACATTTTCACTTTTCATGCTTAATTGGCAATTTGCCAACAAATGCAATCTAGACCGAGGCCTAACTTTTGAGGGAGAGGTCGGATCTGGAAAAAACATGGTTTTTCGGGTTTCCCAACCTTTGGGGAACCTGAATATATGTATACATTTCGAAATTCAGGTCAGTTTCACATTTTGGGTTTTCATTCTTAATTGGCTATTTGTCAACCAATGGAATCTAAGCCGAGGCATAACTTTTCAGTCAGATGTTGGGTCCGGAAAAAACATGGTTTTTCGGGTTCCCCAACCTGTGGGGAACCTGAATATATGTATACATTTCGAAATTCAGGTCAGTTTCACATTTTGGGTTTTCATGCTTAATTGGCTTTGTCAACCAATGCAATCTAGGCTGAGGCCTAACTTTTGAGGGAGAGGTCGGATCCGGAAAAAACATGTTTTTTCGGGTTCCCCAACTTTTGGGGAACATGAATATATGTATACATTTCGAATTTGAGGTCAATTTCACATTTTTGCTTTTCATGCTTAATTGGCTACGCCAACAAATGCAATCTAGGCCGAGGCCTAACTTTTGAGGGAGAGGTCGGATCCGGAAAAAACATAGTTTTTCGGGTTCCGCAACCTGTGGGGAACCTGAATATATGTATACATTTCGAAATTCAGGTCAGTTTCACATTTTCACTTTTCATGCTTAATTGGCAATTTGCCAACAAATGCAATCTATGCCGAGGCCTAACTTTTGAGGGACAGGTTGGATCCGGAAAAAACATGGTTTTTCAGGTTTCCCAACCTTTGGGGAACCTGAATATATGTATACATTTCGAAATTCAGGTCAGTTTCACATTTTGGGTTTTCATTCTTAATTGGCTATTTGTCAACCAATGCAATCTAAGCCGAGGCATAACTTTTCAGTCAGATGTTGGGTCCGGAAAAAACATGGTTTTTCGGGTTCCCCAACCTGTGGGGAACCTGAATATATGTATACATTTCGAAATTCAGGTCAGTTTCACATTTTCACTTTTCATGCTTAATTGGCAATTTGCCAACAAATGCAATCTAGGCCGAGGCCTAACTTTTGAGGGAGAGGTCGGATCCGGAAAAAACATGTTTTTTCGGGTTCCCCAACTTTTGGGGAACATGAATATATGTATACATTTCGAATTTGAGGTCAATTTCACATTTTTGCTTTTCATGCTTAATTGGCTACGCCAACAAATGCAATCTAGGCCGAGGCCTAACTTTTGAGGGAGAGGTCGGATCCGGAAAAAACATAGTTTTTCGGGTTCCGCAACCTGTGGGGAACCTGAATATATGTATACATTTCGAAATTCAGGTCAGTTTCACATTTTGGGTTTTCATGCTTAATTGGCAATTTGCCAACAAATGCAATCTAAGCCGAGGCATAACTTTTCAGTCAGATGTTTACATTTCGAAATTCAGGTCAGTTTCACATTTTGGGTTTTCATGCTTAATTGGCTATTTGTCAACCAATGCAATCTAAGCCGAGGCATAACTTTTCAGTCAGATGTTGGATCCGGAAAAAACATGGTTTTTCGGGTTCCCCAACCTGTGGGGAACCTGAATATATGTATACATTTCTTATTTGAGGTCAGTTTCACATTTTCACTTTTCATGCTTAATTGGCGATTTGCCAACAAATGCAATCTAGGCCGAGGCCTAACTTTTGAGGGAGAAGTCGGATCTGGAAAAAACATAGTTTTTCGGGTTCCCCAACCTGTGGGGAACCTGAATATATGTATACATTTCGAAATTCAGGTCAGTTTCACATTTTCACTTTTCATGCTTAATTGGCAATTTGCCAACAAATGCAATCTAGGCCGAGGCCTAACATTTGAGGGAAAGGTTGGATCCGGAAAAAACATGGTTTTTCGGGTTTCCCAACCTTTGGGGAACCTGAATATATGTATACATTTCGAAATTCAGGTCAGTTTCACATTTTGGGTTTTCATGCTTAATTGGCTATTTGTCAACCAATGCAATCTAAGCCGAGGCATAATTTTTCAGTCAGATGTTGGATCCGGAAAAAACATGGTTTTTCGGGTTCCCCAACCTGTGGGGAACCTGAATATATGTATACATTTCGAATTTGAGGTCAGTTTCACATTTTCACTTTTCATGCTTAATTGGCAATTTGCCAACAAATGCAATCTAGGCCGAGGCCTAACTTTTGAGGGAGAGGTCGGATCCGGAAAAAACATGGTTTTTCGGGTTTCCCAACCTTTGGGGAACCTGAATATATGTATACATTTCGAAATTCAGGTCAGTTTCATTTTGGGTTTTCATGCTTAATTGGCTATTTGTCAACCAATGCAATCTAAGCCGAGGCATAACTTTTCAGTCAGATGTTGGATCCGGAAAAAACATGGTTTTTCGGGTTCCCCAACCTGTGGGGAACCTGAATATATGTATACATTTCGAATTTGAGGTCAGTTTCACATTTTCACTTTTCATGCTTAATTGGCAATTTGCCAACAAATGCAATCTAGGCCGAGGCCTAACTTTTGAGGGAGAGGTCGGATCTGGAAAAAACATGGTTTTTCGGGTTTCCCAACCTTTGGGGAACCTGAATATATGTATACATTTCGAAATTCAGGTCAGTTTCACATTTTGGGTTTTCATTCTTAATTGGCTATTTGTCAACCAATGGAATCTAAGCCGAGGCATAACTTTTCAGTCAGATGTTGGGTCCGGAAAAAACATGGTTTTTCGGGTTCCCCAACCTGTGGGGAACCTGAATATATGTATACATTTCGAAATTCAGGTCAGTTTCACATTTTGGGTTTTCATGCTTAATTGGCTTTGTCAACCAATGCAATCTAGGCTGAGGCCTAACTTTTGAGGGAGAGGTCGGATCCGGAAAAAACATGTTTTTTCGGGTTCCCCAACTTTTGGGGAACATGAATATATGTATACATTTCGAATTTGAGGTCAATTTCACATTTTTGCTTTTCATGCTTAATTGGCTACGCCAACAAATGCAATCTAGGCCGAGGCCTAACTTTTGAGGGAGAGGTCGGATCCGGAAAAAACATAGTTTTTCGGGTTCCGCAACCTGTGGGGAACCTGAATATATGTATACATTTCGAAATTCAGGTCAGTTTCACATTTTCACTTTTCATGCTTAATTGGCAATTTGCCAACAAATGCAATCTATGCCGAGGCCTAACTTTTGAGGGACAGGTTGGATCCGGAAAAAACATGGTTTTTCAGGTTTCCCAACCTTTGGGGAACCTGAATATATGTATACATTTCGAAATTCAGGTCAGTTTCACATTTTGGGTTTTCATTCTTAATTGGCTATTTGTCAACCAATGCAATCTAAGCCGAGGCATAACTTTTCAGTCAGATGTTGGGTCCGGAAAAAACATGGTTTTTCGGGTTCCCCAACCTGTGGGGAACCTGAATATATGTATACATTTCGAAATTCAGGTCAGTTTCACATTTTCACTTTTCATGCTTAATTGGCAATTTGCCAACAAATGCAATCTAGGCCGAGGCCTAACTTTTGAGGGAGAGGTCGGATCCGGAAAAAACATGTTTTTTCGGGTTCCCCAACTTTTGGGGAACATGAATATATGTATACATTTCGAATTTGAGGTCAATTTCACATTTTTGCTTTTCATGCTTAATTGGCTACGCCAACAAATGCAATCTAGGCCGAGGCCTAACTTTTGAGGGAGAGGTCGGATCCGGAAAAAACATAGTTTTTCGGGTTCCGCAACCTGTGGGGAACCTGAATATATGTATACATTTCGAAATTCAGGTCAGTTTCACATTTTGGGTTTTCATGCTTAATTGGCAATTTGCCAACAAATGCAATCTAAGCCGAGGCATAACTTTTCAGTCAGATGTTTACATTTCGAAATTCAGGTCAGTTTCACATTTTGGGTTTTCATGCTTAATTGGCTATTTGTCAACCAATGCAATCTAAGCCGAGGCATAACTTTTGAGGGAGAGGTCGGATCCGGAAAAAACATGTTTTTTCGGGTTCCCCAACTTTTGGGGAACATGAATATATGTATACATTTCGAAATTCAGGTCAATTTCACATTTTTGCTTTTCATGCTTAATTGGCAATTTGCCAACAAATGCAATCTAGGCCGAGGCCTAACTTTTGAGGGAGAGGTTGGATCCGGAAAAAACATGGTTTTTCGGGTTTCCCAACCTTTGGGGAACCTGAATATATGTATACATTTCGAAATTCAGGTCAGTTTCACATTTTGGGTTTTCATGCTTAATTGGCAATTTGCCAACAAATGCAATCTAAGCCGAGGCATAACTTTTCAGTCAGATGTTGGATCCGGAAAAAACATGGTTTTTCGGGTTCCCCAACCTGTGGGGAACCTGAATATATGTATACATTTCGAAATTCAGCTCAGTTTCACATTTTCACCTTTCATGCTTAATTGGCAATTTGCCAACAAATGCAATCTAGGCCGAGGCCTAACTTTTGAGGGAGAGGTCGGATCCGGAAAAAACATGGTTTTTCGGGTTTCCCAACCTTTGGGGAACCTGAATATATGTATACATTTCGAAATTCAGGTCAGTTTCACATTTTGGATTTTCATGCTTAATTGGCAATTTGCCAACAAATGCAATCTAGGCCGAGGCCTAACTTTTCAGTGAGAGGTTGGATCCGGAAAAAACATGTTTTTTCGGGTTCTCCAACTTGTGGGGAACCTGAATATATGTATACATTTCGAAATTCAGGTCAGTTTCACATTTTGGGTTTTCATGCTTTATTGGCTATTTGTCAACCAATGCAATCTAGGCTGAGGCCTAACTTTTGAGGGAGAGGTCGGATCCGGAAAAAACATAGTTTTTCGGGTTCCCCAACCTGTGGGGAACCTGAATATATGTATACATTTCAAAATTCAGGTCAGTTTCACATTTTCACTTTTCATGCTTAATTGGCAATTTGCCAACAAATGCAATCTAGGCCGAGGCCTAACTTTTGAGGGAGAGGTCGGATCCGGAAAAAACATGGTTTTTCGGGTTTCCCAACCTTTGGGGAACCTGAATATATGTATACATTTCGAAATTCAGGTCAGTTTCACATTTTGGGTTTTCATGCTTTATTGGCTATTTGTCAACCAATGCAATCTAGGCTGAGGCCTAACTTTTGAGGGAGAGGTCGGATCCGGAAAAAACATAGTTTTTCGGGTTCCCCAACCTGTGGGGAACCTGAATATATGTATACATTTCGAAATTCAGGTCAGTTTCACATTTTCACTTTTCATGCTTAATTGGCAATTTGCCAACAAATGCAATCTAGGCCGAGGCCTAACTTTTGAGGGAGAGTTTGGATCCGGAAAAAACATGGTTTTTTGGTTTTCCCAACCTTTGGGGAACCTGAATATATGTATACATTTCGAAATTCAGGTCAGTTTCACATTTTGGGTTTTCATGCTTAATTGGCAATTTGCCAACAAATGCAATCTAGGCCGAGGCCTAACTTTTGAGGGAGAGGTCGGATCCGGAAAAGACATGTTTTTTCGGGTTCCCCAACTTGTGGGGAACCTGAATATATGTATACATTTCGAATTTGAGGTCAGTTTCACATTTTCACTTTTCATGCTTAATTGGCAATTTGCCAACAAATGCAATCTAAGCCGAGGCATAACTTTTAAATCAGATGTTGGATCTGGAAAAAACATGGTTTTTCGGGTTCCCCAACCTGTGGGGAACCCGAATATATCTATACATTTCGAAATTCAGGTCAGTTTCACATTTTCACTTTTCATGCTTAATTGGCAATTTGCCAACAAATGCAATCTAGGCCGAGGCCTAACATTTGAGGGAGAGGTTGGATCCGGAAAAAACATGGTTTTTCGGGTTTCCCAACCTGTGGGGAACCTGAATATATGTATACATTTCGAAATTCAGGTCAGTTTCACATTTTCACTTTTCATGCTTAATTGGCAATTTGCCAACAAATGCAATCTAGGCCGAGGCCTAACTTTTGAGGGAGAGGTCGGATCCGGAAAAAACATAGTTTTTCGGGTTCCCCAACCTGTGGGGAACCTGAATATATGTATACATTTCGAAATTCAGGTCAGTTTCACATTTTCACTTTTCATGCTTAATTGGCAATTTGCCAACAAATGCAATCTAGGCCGAGGCCTAACTTTTGAGGGAGAGGTTGGATCCGGAAAAAACATGGTTTTTCGGGTTTCCCAACCTTTGGGGAACCTGAATATATGTATACATTTCGAAATTCAGGTCAGTTTCACATTTTGGGTTTTCATGCTTAATTGGCAATTTGCGAACAAATGCAATCTAAGCCGAGGCATAACTTTTCAGTCAGATGTTGGATCCGGAAAAAACATGGTTTTTCGGGTTCCCCAACCTGTGGGGAACCTGAATATATGTATACATTTCGAAATTCAGCTCAGTTTCACATTTTCACCTTTCATGCTTAATTGGCAATTTGCCAACAAATGCAATCTAGGCCGAGGCCTAACTTTTGAGGGAGAGGTCGGATCCGGAAAAAACATAGTTTTTCGGGTTCCCCAACCTGTGGGGAACCTGAATATATGTATACATTTCGAAATTCAGGTCAGTTTCACATTTTCACTTTTCATGCTTAATTGGCAATTTGCCAACAAATGCAATCTAGGCCGAGGCCTAACTTTTGAGGGAGAGGTTGGATCCGGAAAAAACATGGTTTTTCGGGTTTCCCAACCTTTGGGGAACCTGAATATATGTATACATTTCGAAATTCAGGTCAGTTTCACATTTTGGGTTTTCATGCTTAATTGGCAATTTGCCAACAAATGCAATCTAAGCCGAGGCATAACTTTTCAGTCAGATGTTGGATCCGGAAAAAACATGGTTTTTCGGGTTCCCCAACCTGTGGGGAACCTGAATATATGTATACATTTCGAAATTCAGGTCAGTTTCACATTTTCACTTTTCATGCTTAATTGGCAATTTGCCAACAAATGCAATCTAGGCCGAGGCCTAACTTTTGAGGGAGAGGTCGGATCCGGAAAAAACATAGTTTTTCGGGTTTCCCAACCTTTGGGGAACCTGAATATATGTATACATTTCGAAATTCAGGTCAGTTTCACATTTTGGGTTTTCATGCTTAATTGGCAATTTGCCAACAAATGCAATCTAGGCCGAGGCCTAACTTTTGAGGGAGAGGTTGGATCCGGAAAAAACATGGTTTTTCGGGTTCCCCAACCTGTGGGGAACCTGAATATATGTATACATTTCGAAATTCAGGTCAGTTTCACATTTTGGGTTTTCATGCTTAATTGGCAATTTGCCAACAAATGCAATCTAAGCCGAGGCATAACTTTTCAGTCAGATGTTGGATCCGGAAAAAACATGGTTTTTCGGGTTCCCCAACCTGTGGGGAACCTGAATATATGTATACATTTCGAAATTCAGGTCAGTTTCACATTTTCACTTTTCATGCTTAATTGGCAATTTGCCAACAAATGCAATCTAGGCCGAGGCCTAACTTTTGAGGGAGAGGTCGGATCCGGAAAAAACATGGTTTTTCGGGTTTCCCAACCTTTGGGGAACCTGAATATATGTATACATTTCGAAATTCAGGTCAGTTTCACATTTTGGGTTTTCATGCTTTATTGGCTATTTGTCAACCAATGCAATCTAGGCTGAGGCCTAACTTTTGAGGGAGAGGTCGGATCCGGAAAAAACATAGTTTTTCGGGTTCCCCAACCTGTGGGGAACCTGAATATATGTATACATTTCGAAATTCAGGTCAGTTTCACATTTTGGGTTTTCATGCTTAATTGGCAATTTGCCAACAAATGCAATCTAAGCCGAGGCATAACTTTTCAATCAGATGTTGGATCTGGAAAAAACATGGTTTTTCGGGTTCCCCAACCTGTGGGGAACCCGAATATATCTATACATTTCGAAATTCAGGTCAGTTTCACATTTTCACTTTTCATGCTTAATTGGCAATTTGCCAACAAATGCAATCTAGGCCGAGGCCTAACATTTGAGGGAGAGGTTGGATCCGGAAAAAACATGGTTTTTCGGGTTTCCCAACCTTTGGGGAACCTGAATATATGTATACATTTCGAAATTCAGGTCAGTTTCACATTTTGGGTTTTCATGCTTAATTGGCTATTTGTCAACCAATGCAATCTAAGCCGAGGCATAACTTTTCAGTCAGATGTTGGATCCGGAAAAAACATGGTTTTTCGGGTTCCCCAACCTGTGGGGAACCTGAATATATGTATACATTTCGAAATTCAGGTCAGTTTCACATTTTGGGTTTTCATGCTTAATTGGCAATTTGCCAACAAATGCAATCTAAGCCGAGGCATAACTTTTCAGTCAGATGTTGGATCCGGAAAAAACATGGTTTTTCGGGTTCCCCAACCTGTGGGGAACCTGAATATATGTATACATTTCGAATTTGAGGTCAGTTTCACATTTTCACTTTTCATGCTTAATTGGCAATTTGCCAACAAATGCAATCTAGGCCGAGGCCTAACTTTTGAGGGAGAGGTCGGATCCGGAAAAAACATAGTTTTTCGGGTTCCCCAACCTGTGGGGAACCTGAATATATGTATACATTTCGAAATTCAGGTCAGTTTCACATTTTGGGTTTTCATGCTTAATTGGCAATTTGCCAACAAATGCAATCTAGGCCGAGGCCTAACTTTTGAGGGAGAGGTTGGATCCGGAAAAAACATGGTTTTTCGGGTTTCCCAACCTTTGGGGAACCTGAATATATGTATACATTTCGAAATTCAGGTCAGTTTCACATTTTCACTTTTCATGCTTAATTGGCAATTTGCCAACAAATGCAATCTAGGCCGAGGCCTAACTTTTGAGGGAGAGGTCGGATCCGGAAAAAACATGGTTTTTCGGGTTTCCCAACCTTTGGGGAACCTGAATATATGTATACATTTCGAAATTCAGGTCAGTTTCACATTTTGGGTTTTCATGCTTTATTGGCTATTTGTCAACCAATGCAATCTAGTCTGAGGCCTAACTTTTGAGGGAGAGGTCGGATCCGGAAAAAACATAGTTTTTCGGGTTCCCCAACCTGTGGGGAACCTGAATATATGTATACATTTCGAAATTCAGGTCAGTTTCACATTTTCACTTTTCATGCTTAATTGGCAATTTGCCAACAAATGCAATCTAGGCCGAGGCCTAACTTTTGAGGGAGAGGTTGGATCCGGAAAAAACATGGTTTTTTGGGTTTCCCAACCTTTGGGGAACCTGAATATATGTATACATTTCGAAATTCAGGTCAGTTTCACATTTTGGGTTTTCATGCTTAATTGGCAATTTGCCAACAAATGCAATCTAGGCCGAGGCCTAACTTTTGAGGGAGAGGTCGGATCCGGAAAAGACATGTTTTTTCGGGTTCCCCAACTTGTGGGGAACCTGAATATATGTATACATTTCGAATTTGAGGTCAGTTTCACATTTTCACTTTTCATGCTTAATTGGCAATTTGCCAACAAATGCAATCTAAGCCGAGGCATAACTTTTCAATCAGATGTTGGATCTGGAAAAAACATGGTTTTTCGGGTTCCCCAACCTGTGGGGAACCCGAATATATCTATACATTTCGAAATTCAGGTCAGTTTCACATTTTCACTTTTCATGCTTAATTGGCAATTTGCCAACAAATGCAATCTAGGCCGAGGCCTAACATTTGAGGGAGAGGTTGGATCCGGAAAAGACATGTTTTTTCGGGTTCCCCAACCTTTGGGGAACCTGAATATATGTATACATTTCGAAATTCAGGTCAGTTTCACATTTTTGCTTTTCATGCTTAATTGGCTACGCCAACAAATGCAATCTAGGCCGAGGCCTAACTTTTGAGGGAGAGGTCGGATCCGGAAAAAACATAGTTTTTTGGGTTTCCCAACCTTTGGGGAACCTGAATATATGTATACATTTCGAAATTCAGGTCAGTTTCACATTTTGGGTTTTCATGCTTAATTGGCAATTTGCCAACAAATGCAATCTAGGCCGAGGCCTAACTTTTGAGGGAGAGGTCGGATCCGGAAAAGACATGTTTTTTCGGGTTCCCCAACTTGTGGGGAACCTGAATATATGTATACATTTCGAATTTGAGGTCAGTTTCACATTTTCACTTTTCATGCTTAATTGGCAATTTGCCAACAAATGCAATCTAAGCCGAGGCATAACTTTTCAATCAGATGTTGGATCTGGAAAAAACATGGTTTTTTCGGGTTCCCCAACCTGTGGGGAACCCGAATATATCTATACATTTCGAAATTCAGGTCAGTTTCACATTTTCACTTTTCATGCTTAATTGGCAATTTGCCAACAAATGCAATCTAGGCCGAGGCCTAACATTTGAGGGAGAGGTTGGATCCGGAAAAGACATGTTTTTTCGGGTTCCCCAACCTTTGGGGAACCTGAATATATGTATACATTTCGAAATTCAGGTCAGTTTCACATTTTGGGTTTTCATGCTTAATTGGCAATTTGCCAACAAATGCAATCTAGGCCGAGGCCTAACTTTTGAGGGAGAGGTCGGATCCGGAAAAAACATAGTTTTTCGGGTTCCCCAACTTTTGGGGAACATGAATATATGTATACATTTCGAATTTGAGGTCAATTTCACATTTTTGCTTTTCATGCTTAATTGGCTACGCCAACAAATGCAATCTAGGCCGAGGCCTAACTTTTGAGGGAGAGGTCGGATCCGGAAAAAACATAGTTTTTCGGGTTCCCCAACCTGTGGGGAACCTGAATATATGTATACATTTCGAAATTCAGGTCAGTTTCACATTTTCACTTTTCATGCTTAATTGGCAATTTGCCAACAAATGCAATCTAGGCCGAGGCCTAACTTTTGAGGGAGAGGTTGGATCCGGAAAAAACATGGTTTTTCGGGTTTCCCAACCTTTGGGGAACCTGAATATATGTATACATTTCGAAATTCAGGTCAGTTTCACATTTTGGGTTTTCATGCTTAATTGGCAATTTGCCAACAAATGCAATCTAAGCCGAGGCATAACTTTTCAGTCAGATGTTGGATCCGGAAAAAACATGGTTTTTCGGGTTCCCCAACCTGTGGGGAACCTGAATATATGTATACATTTCGAATTTGAGGTCAGTTTCACATTTTCACTTTTCATGCTTAATTGGCAATTTGCCAACAAATGCAATCTAGGCCGAGGCCTAACTTTTGAGGGAGAGGTCGGATCCGGAAAAAACATGGTTTTTCGGGTTTCCCAACCTTTGGGGAACCTGAATATATGTATACATTTCGAAATTCAGGTCAGTTTCACATTTTGGGTTTTCATGCTTTATTGGCTATTTGTCAACCAATGCAATCTAGGCTGAGGCCTAACTTTTGAGGGAGAGGTCGGATCCGGAAAAAACATAGTTTTTCGGGTTCCCCAACCTGTGGGGAACCTGAATATATGTATACATTTCGAAATTCAGGTCAGTTTCACATTTTGGGTTTTCATGCTTAATTGGCAATTTGCCAACAAATGCAATCTAAGCCGAGGCATAACTTTTCAATCAGATGTTGGATCTGGAAAAAACATGGTTTTTCGGGTTCCCCAACCTGTGGGGAACCCGAATATATCTATACATTTCGAAATTCAGGTCAGTTTCACATTTTCACTTTTCATGCTTAATTGGCAATTTGCCAACAAATGCAATCTAGGCCGAGGCCTAACATTTGAGGGAGAGGTTGGATCCGGAAAAAACATGGTTTTTCGGGTTTCCCAACCTTTGGGGAACCTGAATATATGTATACATTTCGAAATTCAGGTCAGTTTCACATTTTGGGTTTTCATGCTTAATTGGCTATTTGTCAACCAATGCAATCTAAGCCGAGGCATAACTTTTCAGTCAGATGTTGGATCCGGAAAAAACATGGTTTTTCGGGTTCCCCAACCTGTGGGGAACCTGAATATATGTATACATTTCGAAATTCAGGTCAGTTTCACATTTTGGGTTTTCATGCTTAATTGGCAATTTGCCAACAAATGCAATCTAAGCCGAGGCATAACTTTTCAGTCAGATGTTGGATCCGGAAAAAACATGGTTTTTCGGGTTCCCCAACCTGTGGGGAACCTGAATATATGTATACATTTCGAATTTGAGGTCAGTTTCACATTTTCACTTTTCATGCTTAATTGGCAATTTGCCAACAAATGCAATCTAGGCCGAGGCCTAACTTTTGAGGGAGAGGTCGGATCCGGAAAAAACATAGTTTTTCGGGTTCCCCAACCTGTGGGGAACCTGAATATATGTATACATTTCGAAATTCAGGTCAGTTTCACATTTTGGGTTTTCATGCTTAATTGGCAATTTGCCAACAAATGCAATCTAGGCCGAGGCCTAACTTTTGAGGGAGAGGTTGGATCCGGAAAAAACATGGTTTTTCGGGTTTCCCAACCTTTGGGGAACCTGAATATATGTATACATTTCGAAATTCAGGTCAGTTTCACATTTTCACTTTTCATGCTTAATTGGCAATTTGCCAACAAATGCAATCTAGGCCGAGGCCTAACTTTTGAGGGAGAGGTCGGATCCGGAAAAAACATGGTTTTTCGGGTTTCCCAACCTTTGGGGAACCTGAATATATGTATACATTTCGAAATTCAGGTCAGTTTCACATTTTGGGTTTTCATGCTTTATTGGCTATTTGTCAACCAATGCAATCTAGTCTGAGGCCTAACTTTTGAGGGAGAGGTCGGATCCGGAAAAAACATAGTTTTTCGGGTTCCCCAACCTGTGGGGAACCTGAATATATGTATACATTTCGAAATTCAGGTCAGTTTCACATTTTCACTTTTCATGCTTAATTGGCAATTTGCCAACAAATGCAATCTAGGCCGAGGCCTAACTTTTGAGGGAGAGGTTGGATCCGGAAAAAACATGGTTTTTTGGGTTTCCCAACCTTTGGGGAACCTGAATATATGTATACATTTCGAAATTCAGGTCAGTTTCACATTTTGGGTTTTCATGCTTAATTGGCAATTTGCCAACAAATGCAATCTAGGCCGAGGCCTAACTTTTGAGGGAGAGGTCGGATCCGGAAAAGACATGTTTTTTCGGGTTCCCCAACTTGTGGGGAACCTGAATATATGTATACATTTCGAATTTGAGGTCAGTTTCACATTTTCACTTTTCATGCTTAATTGGCAATTTGCCAACAAATGCAATCTAAGCCGAGGCATAACTTTTCAATCAGATGTTGGATCTGGAAAAAACATGGTTTTTCGGGTTCCCCAACCTGTGGGGAACCCGAATATATCTATACATTTCGAAATTCAGGTCAGTTTCACATTTTCACTTTTCATGCTTAATTGGCAATTTGCCAACAAATGCAATCTAGGCCGAGGCCTAACATTTGAGGGAGAGGTTGGATCCGGAAAAGACATGTTTTTTCGGGTTCCCCAACCTTTGGGGAACCTGAATATATGTATACATTTCGAAATTCAGGTCAGTTTCACATTTTTGCTTTTCATGCTTAATTGGCTACGCCAACAAATGCAATCTAGGCCGAGGCCTAACTTTTGAGGGAGAGGTCGGATCCGGAAAAAACATAGTTTTTTGGGTTTCCCAACCTTTGGGGAACCTGAATATATGTATACATTTCGAAATTCAGGTCAGTTTCACATTTTGGGTTTTCATGCTTAATTGGCAATTTGCCAACAAATGCAATCTAGGCCGAGGCCTAACTTTTGAGGGAGAGGTCGGATCCGGAAAAGACATGTTTTTTCGGGTTCCCCAACTTGTGGGGAACCTGAATATATGTATACATTTCGAATTTGAGGTCAGTTTCACATTTTCACTTTTCATGCTTAATTGGCAATTTGCCAACAAATGCAATCTAAGCCGAGGCATAACTTTTCAATCAGATGTTGGATCTGGAAAAAACATGGTTTTTCGGGTTCCCCAACCTGTGGGGAACCCGAATATATCTATACATTTCGAAATTCAGGTCAGTTTCACATTTTCACTTTTCATGCTTAATTGGCAATTTGCCAACAAATGCAATCTAGGCCGAGGCCTAACATTTGAGGGAGAGGTTGGATCCGGAAAAGACATGTTTTTTCGGGTTCCCCAACCTTTGGGGAACCTGAATATATGTATACATTTCGAAATTCAGGTCAGTTTCACATTTTGGGTTTTCATGCTTAATTGGCAATTTGCCAACAAATGCAATCTAGGCCGAGGCCTAACTTTTGAGGGAGAGGTCGGATCCGGAAAAAACATAGTTTTTCGGGTTCCCCAACTTTTGGGGAACATGAATATATGTATACATTTCGAATTTGAGGTCAATTTCACATTTTTGCTTTTCATGCTTAATTGGCTACGCCAACAAATGCAATCTAGGCCGAGGCCTAACTTTTGAGGGAGAGGTCGGATCCGGAAAAAACATAGTTTTTCGGGTTCCCCAACCTGTGGGGAACCTGAATATATGTATACATTTCGAAATTCAGGTCAGTTTCACATTTTCACTTTTCATGCTTAATTGGCAATTTGCCAACAAATGCAATCTAGGCCGAGGCCTAACTTTTGAGGGAGAGGTTGGATCCGGAAAAAACATGGTTTTTCGGGTTTCCCAACATTTGGGGAACCTGAATATATGTATACATTTCGAAATTCAGGTCAGTTTCACATTTTGGGTTTTCATGCTTAATTGGCTATTTGTCAACCAATGCAATCTAGGCCGAGGCCTAACTTTTGAGGGAGAGGTTGGATCCGGAAAAAACATGGTTTTTCGGGTTTCCCAACCTTTGCGGAACCTGAATATATGTATACATTTCGAAATTCAGGTCAGTTTCACATTTTGGGTTTTCATGCTTAATTGGCAATTTGCCAACAAATGCAATCTAGGCCGAGGCCTAACTTTTGAGGGAGAGGTCGGATCCGGAAAAGACATAGTTTTTCCGGTTCCCCAACCTGTGGGGAACCTGAATATATGTATACATTTCGAAATTCAGGTCAGTTTCACATTTTCACTTTTCATGCTTAATTGGCAATTTGCCAACAAATGCAATCTAAGCCGAGGCATAACTTTTCAATCAGATGTTGGATCCGGAAAAAACATGGTTTTTCGGGTTCCCCAACCTGTGGGGAACCCGAATATATCTATACATTTCGAAATTCAGGTCAGTTTCACATTTTCACTTTTCATGCTTAATTGGCAATTTGCCAACAAATGCAATCTAGGCCGAGGCCTAACTTTTGAGGGAGAGGTTGGATCCGGAAAAAACATAGTTTTTCGGGTTCCCCAACCTGTGGGGAACCTGAATATATGTATACATTTCGAATTTGAGGTCAGTTTCACATTTTCACTTTTCATGCTTAATTGGCAATTTGCCAACAAATGCAATCTAGGCCGAGGCCTAACTTTTGAGGGAGAGGTCGGATCCGGAAAAAACATAGTTTTTCGGGTTCCCCAACCTGTGGGGAACCTGAATATATGTGTACATTTCGAAATTCAGGTCAGTTTCACATTTTGGGTTTTCATGCTTAATTGGCAATTTGCCAACAAATGCAATCTAGGCCGAGGCCTAACTTTTGAGGGAGAGGTCGGATCCGGAAAAAACATGGTTTTTCGGGTTTCCCAACCTTTGGGGAACCTGAATATATGTATACATTTCGAAATTCAGGTCAGTTTCACATTTTGGGTTTTCATGCTTTATTGGCTATTTGTCAACCAATGCAATCTAGGCTGAGGCCTAACTTTTGAGGGAGAGGTCGGATCCGGAAAAAACATAGTTTTTCGGGTTCCCCAACCTGTGGGGAACCTGAATATATGTATACATTTCGAAATTCAGGTCAGTTTCACATTTTGGGTTTTCATGCTTAATTGGCAATTTGCCAACAAATGCAATCTAGGCCGAGGCCTAACATTTGAGGGAGAGGTTGGATCCGGAAAAAACATGGTTTTTCGGGTTTCCCAACCTTTGGGGAACCTGAATATATGTATACATTTCGAAATTCAGGTCAGTTTCACATTTTGGGTTTTCATGCTTAATTGGCTATTTGTCAACCAATGCAATCTAAGCCGAGGCATAACTTTTCAGTCAGATGTTGGATCCGGAAAAAACATGGTTTTTCGGGTTCCCCAACCTGTGGGGAACCTGAATATATGTATATATTTCGAAATTCAGGTCAGTTTCACATTTTGGGTTTTGATGCTTAATTGGCAATTTGCCAACAAATGCAATCTAAGCCGAGGCATAACTTTTCAGTCAGATGTTGGATCCGGAAAAAACATGGTTTTTCGGGTTCACCAACCTGTGGGGAACCTGAATATATGTATACATTTCGAATTTGAGGTCAGTTTCACATTTTCACTTTTCATGCTTAATTGGCAATTTGCCAACAAATGCAATCTAGGCCGAGGCCTAACTTTTGAGGGAGAGGTCGGATCCGGAAAAAACATAGTTTTTCGGGTTCCCCAACCTGTGGGGAACCTAAATATATGTATACATTTCGAAATTCAGGTCAGTTTCACATTTTGGGTTTTCATGCTTAATTGGCAATTTGCCAACAAATGCAATCTAGGCCGAGGCCTAACTTTTGAGGGAGAGGTTGGATCCGGAAAAAACATGGTTTTTCGGGTTTCCCAACCTTTGGGGAACCTGAATATATGTATACATTTCGAAATTCAGGTCAATTTCACATTTTGGGTTTTCATGCTTAATTGGCAATTTGCCAACAAATGCAATCTAGGCCGAGGCCTAACTTTTGAGGGAGAGGTTGGATCCGGAAAAAACATGGTTTTTCGGGTTTCCCAACCTTTGGGGAACGTGAATATATGTATACATTTCGAAATTCAGGTCAGTTTCACATTTTGGGTTTTCATGCTTAATTGGCAATTTGCCAACAAATGCAATCTAAGCCGAGGCATAACTTTTCAGTCAGATGTTGGATCCGGAAAAAACATGGTTTTTCGGGTTCCCCAACCTGTGGGGAACCTGAATATATGTATACATTTCGAATTTGAGGTCAGTTTCACATTTTCACTTTTCATGCTTAATTGGCAATTTGCCAACAAATGCAATCTAGGCCGAGGCCTAACTTTTGAGGGAGAGGTCGGATCCGGAAAAAACATAGTTTTTCGGGTTCCCCAACCTGTGGGGAACCTGAATATATGTGTACATTTCGAAATTCAGGTCAGTTTCACATTTTGGGTTTTCATGCTTAATTGGCAATTTGCCAACAAATGCAATCTAGGCCGAGGCCTAACTTTTGAGGGAGAGGTCGGATCCGGAAAAAACATGGTTTTTCGGGTTTCCCAACCTTTGGGGAACCTGAATATATGTATACATTTCGAAATTCAGGTCAGTTTCACATTTTGGGTTTTCATGCTTAATTGGCAATTTGCCAACAAATGCAATCTAAGCCGAGGCATAACTTTTCAGTCAGATGTTGGATCCGGAAAAAACATGGTTTTTCGGGTTCCCCAACCTGTGGGGAACCTGAATATATGTATACATTTCGAATTTGAGGTCAGTTTCACATTTTCACTTTTCATGCTTAATTCGCAATTTGCCAACAAATGCAATCTAGGCCGAGGCCTAACTTTTGAGGGAGAGGTCGGATCCGGAAAAAACATAGTTTTTCGGGTTCCCCAACCTGTGGGGAACCTAAATATATGTATACATTTCGAAATTCAGGTCAGTTTCACATTTTGAGTTTTCATGCTTAATTGGCAATTTGCCAACAAATGCAATCTAGGCCGAGGCCTAACTTTTGAGGGAGAGGTTGGATCCGGAAAAAACATGGTTTTTCGGGTTTCCCAACCTTTGGGGAACCTGAATATATGTATACATTTCGAAATTCAGGTCAGTTTCACATTTTGGGTTTTCATGCTTAATTGGCAATTTGCCAACAAATGCAATCTAGGCCGAGGCCTAACTTTTGAGGGAGAGGTTGGATCCGGAAAAAACATGGTTTTTCGGGTTCCCCAACCTGTGGGGAACCTGAATATATGTGTACATTTCGAAATTCAGGTCAGTTTCACATTTTGGGTTTTCATGCTTAATTGGCAATTTGCCAAAAAATGCAATCTAGGCCGAGGCCTAACTTTTGAGGGAGAGGTCGGATCCGGAAAAAACATGGTTTTTCGGGTTTCCCAACCTTTGGGGAACCTGAATATATGTATACATTTCGAAATTCAGGTCAGTTTCACATTTTGGGTTTTCATGCTTTATTGGCTATTTGTCAACCAATGCAATCTAGGCTGAGGCCTAACTTTTGAGGGAGAGGTCGGATCCGGAAAAAACATAGTTTTTCGGTTTCCCCAACCTGTGGGGAACCTGAATATATGTATACATTTCGAAATTCAGGTCAGTTTCACATTTTGGGTTTTCATGCTTAATTGGCAATTTGCCAACAAATGCAATCTAAGCCGAGGCATAACTTTTCAATCAGATGTTGGATCTGGAAAAAACATGGTTTTTCGGGTTCCCCAACCTGTGGGGAACCCGAATATATCTATACATTTCAAAATTCAGGTGAGTTTCACATTTTCACTTTTCATGCTTAATTGGCAATTTGCCAACAAATGCAATCTAGGCCGAGGCCTAACTTTTGAGGGAGAGGTCGGATCCGGAAAAAACATAGTTTTTTGGGTTCCCCAACCTGTGGGGAACCCGAATATATCTATACATTTCGAAATTCAGGTCAGTTTCACATTTTCACTTTTCATGCTTAATTGGCAATTTGCCAACAAATGCAATCTAGGCCTCGGCCTAACATTTGAGGGAGAGGTTGGATCCGGAAAAAACATGGTTTTTCGGGTTTCCCAACCTTTGGGGAACCTGAATATATGTATACATTTCGAAATTCAGGTCAGTTTCACATTTTGGGTTTTCATGCTTAATTGGCTATTTGTCAACCAATGCAATCTAAGCCGAGGCATAACTTTTCAGTCAGATGTTGGATCCGGAAAAAGCATGGTTTTTCGGGTTCCCCAACCTGTGGGGAACCTGAATATATGTATACATTTCGAAATTCAGGTCAGTTTCACATTTTGGGTTTTCATGCTTAATTGGCAATTTGCCAACAAATGCAATCTAAGCCGAGGCATAACTTTTCAGTCAGATGTTGGATCCGGAAAAAACATGGTTTTTCGGGTTCCCCAACCTGTGGGGAACCTGAATATATGTATACATTTCGAATTTGAGGTCAGTTTCACATTTTCACTTTTCATGCTTAATTGGCAATTTGCCAACAAATGCAATCTAGGCCGAGGCCTAACTTTTGAGGGAGAGGTCGGATCCGGAAAAAACATAGTTTTTCGGGTTCCCCAACCTGTGGGGAACCTGAATATATGTATACATTTCGAAATTCAGGTCAGTTTCACATTTTGGGTTTTCATGCTTAATTGGCAATTTGCCAACAAATGCAATCTAGGCCGAGGCCTAACTTTTGAGGGAGAGGTTGGATCCGGAAAAAACATGGTTTTTCGGGTTTCCCAACCTTTGGGGAACCTGAATATATGTATACATTTCGAAATTCAGGTCAGTTTCACATTTTGGGTTTTCATGCTTTATTGGCTATTTGTCAACCAATGCAATCTAGGCTGAGGCATAACTTTTCAGTCAGATGTTGGATCCGGAAAAAACATGGTTTTTCGGGTTCCCCAACCTGTGGGGAACCTGAATATATGTATACATTTCGAATTTGAGGTCAGTTTCACATTTTCACTTTTCATGCTTAATTGGCAATTTGCCAACAAATGCAATCTAGGCCGAGGCCTAACTTTTGAGGGAGAGGTCGGATCCGGAACAAACATAGTTTTTCGGGTTCCCCAACCTGTGGGGAACCTGAATATATGTATACATTTCGAAATTCAGGTCAGTTTCACATTTTGGGTTTTCATGCTTAATTGGCAATTTGCCAACAAATGCAATCTAGGCCGAGGCCTAACTTTTGAGGGAGAGGTTGGATCCGGAAAAAACATGGTTTTTCGGGTTTCCCAACCTTTGGGGAACCTGAATATATGTATACATTTCGAAATTCAGGTCAGTTTCACATTTTCACTTTTCATGCTTAATTGGCAATTTGCCAACAAATGCAATCTAGGCCGAGGCCTAACTTTTGAGGGAGAGGTCGGATCCGGAAAAAACATGGTTTTTCGGGTTTCCCAACCTTTGGGGAACCTGAATATATGTATACATTTCGAAATTCAGGTCAGTTTCACATTTTGGGTTTTCATGCTTAATTGGCAATTTGCCAACAAATGCAATCTAAGCCGAGGCATAACTTTTCAGTCAGATGTTGGATCCGGAAAAAACATGGTTTTTCGGGTTCCCCAACCTGTGGGGAACCTGAATATATGTATACATTTCGAATTTGAGGTCAGTTTCACATTTTCACTTTTCATGCTTAATTCGCAATTTGCCAACAAATGCAATCTAGGCCGAGGCCTAACTTTTGAGGGAGAGGTCGGATCCGGAAAAAACATAGTTTTTCGGGTTCCCCAACCTGTGGGGAACCTAAATATATGTATACATTTCGAAATTCAGGTCAGTTTCACATTTTGGGTTTTCATGCTTAATTGGCAATTTGCCAACAAATGCAATCTAGGCCGAGGCCTAACTTTTGAGGGAGAGGTTGGATCCGGAAAAAACATGGTTTTTCGGGTTTCCCAACCTTTGGGGAACCTGAATATATGTATACATTTCGAAATTCAGGTCAGTTTCACATTTTGGGTTTTCATGCTTAATTGGCAATTTGCCAACAAATGCAATCTAGGCCGAGGCCTAACTTTTGAGGGAGAGGTTGGATCCGGAAAAAACATGGTTTTTCGGGTTCCCCAACCTGTGGGGAACCTGAATATATGTATACATTTCGAATTTGAGGTCAGTTTCACATTTTCACTTTTCATGCTTAATTGGCAATTTGCCAACAAATGCAATCTAGGCCGAGGCCTAACTTTTGAGGGAGAGGTCGGATCCGGAAAAAACATAGTTTTTCGGGTTCCCCAACCTGTGGGGAACCTGAATATATGTGTACATTTCGAAATTCAGGTCAGTTTCACATTTTGGGTTTTCATGCTTAATTGGCAATTTGCCAAAAAATGCAATCTAGGCCGAGGCCTAACTTTTGAGGGAGAGGTCGGATCCGGAAAAAACATGGTTTTTCGGGTTTCCCAACCTTTGGGGAACCTGAATATATGTATACATTTCGAAATTCAGGTCAGTTTCACATTTTGGGTTTTCATGCTTTATTGGCTATTTGTCAACCAATGCAATCTAGGCTGAGGCCTAACTTTTGAGGGAGAGGTCGGATCCGGAAAAAACATAGTTTTTCGGGTTCCCCAACCTGTGGGGAACCTGAATATATGTATACATTTCGAAATTCAGGTCAGTTTCACATTTTGGGTTTTCATGCTTAATTGGCAATTTGCCAACAAATGCAATCTAAGCCGAGGCATAACTTTTCAATCAGATGTTGGATCTGGAAAAAACATGGTTTTTCGGGTTCCCCAACCTGTGGGGAACCCGAATATATCTATACATTTCAAAATTCAGGTGAGTTTCACATTTTCACTTTTCATGCTTAATTGGCAATTTGCCAACAAATGCAATCTAGGCCGAGGCCTAACTTTTGAGGGAGAGGTCGGATCCGGAAAAAACATAGTTTTTCGGGTTCCCCAACCTGTGGGGAACCCGAATATATCTATACATTTCGAAATTCAGGTCAGTTTCACATTTTCACTTTTCATGCTTAATTGGCAATTTGCCAACAAATGCAATCTAGGCCTCGGCCTAACATTTGAGGGAGAGGTTGGATCCGGAAAAAACATGGTTTTTCGGGTTTCCCAACCTTTGGGGAACCTGAATATATGTATACATTTCGAAATTCAGGTCAGTTTCACATTTTGGGTTTTCATGCTTAATTGGCTATTTGTCAACCAATGCAATCTAAGCCGAGGCATAACTTTTCAGTCAGATGTTGGATCCGGAAAAAGCATGGTTTTTCGGGTTCCCCAACCTGTGGGGAACCTGAATATATGTATACATTTCGAAATTCAGGTCAGTTTCACATTTTGGGTTTTCATGCTTAATTGGCAATTTGCCAACAAATGCAATCTAAGCCGAGGCATAACTTTTCAGTCAGATGTTGGATCCGGAAAAAACATGGTTTTTCGGGTTCCCCAACCTGTGGGGAACCTGAATATATGTATACATTTCGAATTTGAGGTCAGTTTCACATTTTCACTTTTCATGCTTAATTCGCAATTTGCCAACAAATGCAATCTAGGCCGAGGCCTAACTTTTGAGGGAGAGGTCGGATCCGGAAAAAACATAGTTTTTCGGGTTCCCCAACCTGTGGGGAACCTAAATATATGTATACATTTCGAAATTCAGGTCAGTTTCACATTTTGGGTTTTCATGCTTAATTGGCAATTTGCCAACAAATGCAATCTAGGCCGAGGCCTAACTTTTGAGGGAGAGGTTGGATCCGGAAAAAACATGGTTTTTCGGGTTTCCCAACCTTTGGGGAACCTGAATATATGTATACATTTCGAAATTCAGGTCAGTTTCACATTTTGGGTTTTCATGCTTAATTGGCAATTTGCCAACAAATGCAATCTAGGCCGAGGCCTAACTTTTGAGGGAGAGGTTGGATCCGGAAAAAACATGGTTTTTCGGGTTCCCCAACCTGTGGGGAACCTGAATATATGTATACATTTCGAATTTGAGGTCAGTTTCACATTTTCACTTTTCATGCTTAATTGGCAATTTGCCAACAAATGCAATCTAGGCCGAGGCCTAACTTTTGAGGGAGAGGTCGGATCCGGAAAAAACATAGTTTTTCGGGTTCCCCAACCTGTGGGGAACCTGAATATATGTGTACATTTCGAAATTCAGGTCAGTTTCACATTTTGGGTTTTCATGCTTAATTGGCAATTTGCCAAAAAATGCAATCTAGGCCGAGGCCTAACTTTTGAGGGAGAGGTCGGATCCGGAAAAAACATGGTTTTTCGGGTTTCCCAACCTTTGGGGAACCTGAATATATGTATACATTTCGAAATTCAGGTCAGTTTCACATTTTGGGTTTTCATGCTTTATTGGCTATTTGTCAACCAATGCAATCTAGGCTGAGGCCTAACTTTTGAGGGAGAGGTCGGATCCGGAAAAAACATAGTTTTTCGGGTTCCCCAACCTGTGGGGAACCTGAATATATGTATACATTTCGAAATTCAGGTCAGTTTCACATTTTGGGTTTTCATGCTTAATTGGCAATTTGCCAACAAATGCAATCTAAGCCGAGGCATAACTTTTCAATCAGATGTTGGATCTGGAAAAAACATGGTTTTTCGGGTTCCCCAACCTGTGGGGAACCCGAATATATCTATACATTTCAAAATTCAGGTGAGTTTCACATTTTCACTTTTCATGCTTAATTGGCAATTTGCCAACAAATGCAATCTAGGCCGAGGCCTAACTTTTGAGGGAGAGGTCGGATCCGGAAAAAACATAGTTTTTCGGGTTCCCCAACCTGTGGGGAACCCGAATATATCTATACATTTCGAAATTCAGGTCAGTTTCACATTTTCACTTTTCATGCTTAATTGGCAATTTGCCAACAAATGCAATCTAGGCCTCGGCCTAACATTTGAGGGAGAGGTTGGATCCGGAAAAAACATGGTTTTTCGGGTTTCCCAACCTTTGGGGAACCTGAATATATGTATACATTTCGAAATTCAGGTCAGTTTCACATTTTGGGTTTTCATGCTTAATTGGCTATTTGTCAACCAATGCAATCTAAGCCGAGGCATAACTTTTCAGTCAGATGTTGGATCCGGAAAAAGCATGGTTTTTCGGGTTCCCCAACCTGTGGGGAACCTGAATATATGTATACATTTCGAAATTCAGGTCAGTTTCACATTTTGGGTTTTCATGCTTAATTGGCAATTTGCCAACAAATGCAATCTAAGCCGAGGCATAACTTTTCAGTCAGATGTTGGATCCGGAAAAAACATGGTTTTTCGGGTTCCCCAACCTGTGGGGAACCTGAATATATGTATACATTTCGAATTTGAGGTCAGTTTCACATTTTCACTTTTCATGCTTAATTGGCAATTTGCCAACAAATGCAATCTAGGCCGAGGCCTAACTTTTGAGGGAGAGGTCGGATCCGGAAAAAACATAGTTTTTCGGGTTCCCCAACCTGTGGGGAACCTGAATATATGTATACATTTCGAAATTCAGGTCAGTTTCACATTTTGGGTTTTCATGCTTAATTGGCAATTTGCCAACAAATGCAATCTAGGCCGAGGCCTAACTTTTGAGGGAGAGGTTGGATCCGGAAAAAACATGGTTTTTCGGGTTTCCCAACCTTTGGGGAACCTGAATATATGTATACATTTCGAAATTCAGGTCAGTTTCACATTTTGGGTTTTCATGCTTTATTGGCTATTTGTCAACCAATGCAATCTAGGCTGAGGCATAACTTTTCAGTCAGATGTTGGATCCGGAAAAAACATGGTTTTTCGGGTTCCCCAACCTGTGGGGAACCTGAATATATGTATACATTTCGAATTTGAGGTCAGTTTCACATTTTCACTTTTCATGCTTAATTGGCAATTTGCCAACAAATGCAATCTAGGCCGAGGCCTAACTTTTGAGGGAGAGGTCGGATCCGGAAAAAACATAGTTTTTCGGGTTCCCCAACCTGTGGGGAACCTGAATATATGTATACATTTCGAAATTCAGGTCAGTTTCACATTTTGGGTTTTCATGCTTAATTGGCAATTTGCCAACAAATGCAATCTAGGCCGAGGCCTAACTTTTGAGGGAGAGGTTGGATCCGGAAAAAACATGGTTTTTCGGGTTTCCCAACCTTTGGGGAACCTGAATATATGTATACATTTCGAAATTCAGGTCAGTTTCACATTTTCACTTTTCATGCTTAATTGGCAATTTGCCAACAAATGCAATCTAGGCCGAGGCCTAACTTTTGAGGGAGAGGTCGGATCCGGAAAAAACATGGTTTTTCGGGTTTCCCAACCTTTGGGGAACCTGAATATATGTATACATTTCGAAATTCAGGTCAGTTTCACATTTTGGGTTTTCATGCTTTATTGGCTATTTGTCAACCAATGCAATCTAGGCTGAGGCCTAACTTTTGAGGGAGAGGTCGGATCCGGAAAAAACATGGTTTTTCGGGTTCCCCAACCTGTGGGGAACCTGAATATATGTATACATTTCGAAATTCAGGTCAGTTTCACATTTTCACTTTTCATGCTTAATTGGCAATTTGCCAACAAATGCAATCTAGGCCGAGGCCTAACTTTTGAGGGAGAGGTCGGATCCGGAAAAAACATGGTTTTTCGGGTTTCCCAACCTTTGGGGAACCTGAATATATGTATACATTTCGAAATTCAGGTCAGTTTCACATTTTGGGTTTTCATGCTTTATTGGCTATTTGTCAACCAATGCAATCTAGTCTGAGGCCTAACTTTTGAGGGAGAGGTCGGATCCGGAAAAAACATAGTTTTTCGGGTTCCCCAACCTGTGGGGAACCTGAATATATGTATACATTTCGAAATTCAGGTCAGTTTCACATTTTCACTTTTCATGCTTAATTGGCAATTTGCCAACAAATGCAATCTAGGCCGAGGCCTAACTTTTGAGGGAGAGGTTGGATCCGGAAAAAACATGGTTTTTTGGGTTTCCCAACCTTTGGGGAACCTGAATATATGTATACATTTCGAAATTCAGGTCAGTTTCACATTTTGGGTTTTCATGCTTAATTGGCAATTTGCCAACAAATGCAATCTAGGCCGAGGCCTAACTTTTGAGGGAGAGGTCGGATCCGGAAAAGACATGTTTTTTCGGGTTCCCCAACTTGTGGGGAACCTGAATATATGTATACATTTCGAATTTGAGGTCAGTTTCACATTTTCACTTTTCATGCTTAATTGGCAATTTGCCAACAAATGCAATCTAAGCCGAGGCATAACTTTTCAATCAGATGTTGGATCTGGAAAAAACATGGTTTTTCGGGTTCCCCAACCTGTGGGGAACCCGAATATATCTATACATTTCGAAATTCAGGTCAGTTTCACATTTTCACTTTTCATGCTTAATTGGCAATTTGCCAACAAATGCAATCTAGGCCGAGGCCTAACTTTTGAGGGAGAGGTCGGATCCGGAAAAAACATGGTTTTTCGGGTTTCCCAACCTTTGGGGAACCTGAATATATGTATACATTTCGAAATTCAGGTCAGTTTCACATTTTGGGTTTTCATGCTTTATTGGCTATTTGTCAACCAATGCAATCTAGGCTGAGGCCTAACTTTTGAGGGAGAGGTCGGATCCGGAAAAAACATAGTTTTTCGGGTTCCCCAACCTGTGGGGAACCTGAATATATGTATACATTTCGAAATTCAGGTCAGTTTCACATTTTGGGTTTTCATGCTTAATTGGCAATTTGCCAACAAATGCAATCTAAGCCGAGGCATAACTTTTCAATCAGATGTTGGATCTGGAAAAAACATGGTTTTTCGGGTTCCCCAGCCTGTGGGGAACCCGAATATATCTATACATTTCAAAATTCAGGTGAGTTTCACATTTTCACTTTTCATGCTTAATTGGCAATTTGCCAACAAATGCAATCTAGGCCGAGGCCTAACTTTTGAGGGAGAGGTCGGATCCGGAAAAAACATAGTTTTTCGGGTTCCCCAACCTGTGGGGAACCCGAATATATCTATACATTTCGAAATTCAGGTCAGTTTCACATTTTCACTTTTCATGCTTAATTGGCAATTTGCCAACAAATGCAATCTAGGCCGAGGCCTAACATTTGAGGGAGAGGTTGGATCCGGAAAAAACATGGTTTTTCGGGTTTCCCAACCTTTGGGGAACCTGAATATATGTATACATTTCGAAATTCAGGTCAGTTTCACATTTTGGGTTTTCATGCTTAATTGGCTATTTGTCAACCAATGCAATCTAAGCCGAGGCATAACTTTTCAGTCAGATGTTGGATCCGGAAAAAACATGGTTTTTCGGGTTCCCCAACCTGTGGGGAACCTGAATATATGTATACATTTCGAAATTCAGGTCAGTTTCACATTTTGGGTTTTCATGCTTAATTGGCAATTTGCCAACAAATGCAATCTAAGCCGAGGCATAACTTTTCAGTCAGATGTTGGATCCGGAAAAAACATGGTTTTTCGGGTTCCCCAACCTGTGGGGAACCTGAATATATGTATACATTTCGAATTTGAGGTCAGTTTCACATTTTGGGTTTTCATGCTTAATTGGCAATTTGCCAACAAATGCAATCTAGGCCGAGGCCTAACTTTTGAGGGAGAGGTCGGATCCGGAAAAAACATAGTTTTTCGGGTTCCCCAACCTGTGGGGAACCTGAATATATGTATACATTTCGAAATTCAGGTCAGTTTCACATTTTGGGTTTTCATGCTTAATTGGCAATTTGCCAACAAATGCAATCTAAGCCGAGGCATAACTTTTCAGTCAGATGTTGGATCCGGAAAAAACATGGTTTTTCGGGTTCCCCAACCTGTGGGGAACCTGAATATATGTATACATTTCGAATTTGAGGTCAGTTTCACATTTTCACTTTTCATGCTTAATTGGCAATTTGCCAACAAATGCAATCTAGGCCGAGGCCTAACATTTGAGGGAGAGGTTGGATCCGGAAAAAACATGGTTTTTCGGGTTTCCCAACCTTTGGGGAACCTGAATACATGTATACATTTCGAAATTCAGGTCAGTTTCACATTTTGGGTTTTCATGCTTTATTGGCTATTTGTCAACCAATGCAATCTAGGCTGAGGCCTAACTTTTGAGGGAGAGGTCGGATCCGGAAAAAACATAGTTTTTCGGGTTCCCCAACCTGTGGGGAACCTGAATATATGTATACATTTCGAAATTCAGGTCAGTTCCACATTTTCACTTTTCATGCTTAATTGGCAATTTGCCAACAAATGCAATCTAGGCCGAGGCCTAACTTTTGAGGGAGAGGTCGGATCCGGAAAAAACATGGTTTTTCGGGTTTCCCAACCTTTGGGGAACCTGAATATATGTATACATTTCGAAATTCAGGTCAGTTTCACATTTTGGGTTTTCATGCTTTATTGGCTATTTGTCAACCAATGCAATCTAGTCTGAGGCCTAACTTTTGAGGGAGAGGTCGGATCCGGAAAAAACATAGTTTTTCGGGTTCCCCAACCTGTGGGGAACCTGAATATATGTATACATTTCGAAATTCAGGTCAGTTTCACATTTTCACTTTTCATGCTTAATTGGCAATTTGCCAACAAATGCAATCTAGGCCGAGGCCTAACTTTTGAGGGAGAGGTTGGATCCGGAAAAAACATGGTTTTTTGGGTTTCCCAACCTTTGGGGAACCTGAATATATGTATACATTTCGAAATTCAGGTCAGTTTCACATTTTGGGTTTTCATGCTTAATTGGCAATTTGCCAACAAATGCAATCTAGGCCGAGGCCTAACTTTTGAGGGAGAGGTCGGATCCGGAAAAGACATGTTTTTTCGGGTTCCCCAACTTGTGGGGAACCTGAATATATGTATACATTTCGAATTTGAGGTCAGTTTCACATTTTCACTTTTCATGCTTAATTGGCAATTTGCCAACAAATGCAATCTAAGCCGAGGCATAACTTTTCAATCAGATGTTGGATCTGGAAAAAACATGGTTTTTCGGGTTCCCCAACCTGTGGGGAACCCGAATATATCTATACATTTCGAAATTCAGGTCAGTTTCACATTTTCACTTTTCATGCTTAATTGGCAATTTGCCAACAAATGCAATCTAGGCCGAGGCCTAACTTTTGAGGGAGAGGTCGGATCCGGAAAAAACATAGTTTTTCGGGTTCCCCAACCTGTGGGGAACCTGAATATATGTGTACATTTCGAAATTCAGGTCAGTTTCACATTTTGGGTTTTCATGCTTAATTGGCAATTTGCCAACAAATGCAATCTAGGCCGAGGCCTAACTTTTGAGGGAGAGGTCGGATCCGGAAAAAACATGGTTTTTCGGGTTTCCCAACCTTTGGGGAACCTGAATATATGTATACATTTCGAAATTCAGGTCAGTTTCACATTTTGGGTTTTCATGCTTTATTGGCTATTTGTCAACCAATGCAATCTAGGCTGAGGCCTAACTTTTGAGGGAGAGGTCGGATCCGGAAAAAACATAGTTTTTCGGGTTCCCCAACCTGTGGGGAACCTGAATATATGTATACATTTCGAAATTCAGGTCAGTTTCACATTTTGGGTTTTCATGCTTAATTGGCAATTTGCCAACAAATGCAATCTAAGCCGAGGCATAACTTTTCAATCAGATGTTGGATCTGGAAAAAACATGGTTTTTCGGGTTCCCCAACCTGTGGGGAACCCGAATATATCTATACATTTCAAAATTCAGGTGAGTTTCACATTTTCACTTTTCATGCTTAATTGGCAATTTGCCAACAAATGCAATCTAGGCCGAGGCCTAACTTTTGAGGGAGAGGTCGGATCCGGAAAAAACATAGTTTTTCGGGTTCCCCAACCTGTGGGGAACCCGAATATATCTATACATTTCGAAATTCAGGTCAGTTTCACATTTTCACTTTTCATGCTTAATTGGCAATTTGCCAACAAATGCAATCTAGGCCGAGGCCTAACATTTGAGAGAGAGGTTGGATCCGGAAAAAACATGGTTTTTCGGGTTTCCCAACCTTTGGGGAACCTGAATATATGTATACATTTCGAAATTCAGGTCAGTTTCACATTTTGGGTTTTCATGCTTAATTGGCTATTTGTCAACCAATGCAATCTAAGCCGAGGCATAACTTTTCAGTCAGATGTTGGATCCGGAAAAAACATGGTTTTTCGGGTTCCCCAACCTGTGGGGAACCTGAATATATGTATACATTTCGAAATTCAGGTCAGTTTCACATTTTGGGTTTTCATGCTTAATTGGCTATTTGTCAACCAATGCAATCTAAGCCGAGGCATAACTTTTCAGTCAGATGTTGGATCCGGAAAAAACATGGTTTTTCGGGTTCCCCAACCTGTGGGGAACCTGAATATATGTATACATTTCGAAATTCAGGTCAGTTTCACATTTTGGGTTTTCATGCTTAATTGGCAATTTGCCAACAAATGCAATCTAAGCCGAGGCATAACTTTTCAGTCAGATGTTGGATCCGGAAAAAACATGGTTTTTCGGGTTCCCCAACCTGTGGGGAACCTGAATATATGTATACATTTCGAATTTGAGGTCAGTTTCACATTTTCACTTTTCATGCTTAATTGGCAATTTGCCAACAAATGCAATCTAGGCCGAGGCCTTACTTTTGAGGGAGAGGTCGGATCCGGAAAAAACATAGTTTTTCGGGTTCCCCAACCTGTGGGGAACCTGAATATATGTATACATTTCGAAATTCAGGTTAGTTTCACATTTTGGGTTTTCATGCTTAATTGGCAATTTGCCAACAAATGCAATCTAGGCCGAGGCCTAACTTTTGAGGGAGAGGTTGGATCCGGAAAAAACATGGTTTTTCGGGTTTCCCAACCTTTGGGGAACCTGAATATATGTATACATTTCGAAATTCAGGTCAGTTTCACATTTTCACTTTTCATGCTTAATTGGCAATTTGCCAACAAATGCAATCTAGGCCGAGGCCTAACTTTTGAGGGAGAGGTCGGATCCGGTAAAAACATGGTTTTTCGGGTTTCCCAACCTTTGGGGAACCTGAATATATGTATACATTTCGAAATTCAGGTCAGTTTCACATTTTGGGTTTTCATGCTTTATTGGCTATTTGTCAACCAATGCAATCTAGGCTGAGGCCTAACTTTTCAGTCAGATGTTGGATCCGGAAAAAACATGGTTTTTCGGGTTCCCCAACCTGTGGGGAACCTGAATATATGTATACATTTCTAATTTGAGGTCAGTTTCACATTTTCACTTTTCATGCTTAATTGGCAATTTGCCAACAAATGCAATCTAGGCCGAGGCCTAACTTTTGAGGGAGAGGTCGGATCCGGAAAAAACATAGTTTTTTGGGTTCCCCAACCTGTGGGGAACCTGAATATATGTATACATTTCGAAATTCAGGTCAGTTTCACATTTTGGGTTTTCATGCTTAATTGGCAATTTGCCAACAAATGCAATCTAGGCCGAGGCCTAACTTTTGAGGGAGAGGTTGGATCCGGAAAAAACATGGTTTTTCGGCTTTCCCAACCTTTGGGGAACCTGAATATATGTATACATTTCGAAATTAAGGTCAGTTTCACATTTTCACTTTTCATGCTTAATTGGCAATTTGCCAACAAATGCAATCTAGGCCGAGGCCTAACTTTTGAGGGAGAGGTCGGATCCGGAAAAAACATGGTTTTTCGGGTTTCCCAACCTTTGGGGAACCTGAATATATGTATACATTTCGAAATTCAGGTCAGTTTCACATTTTGGGTTTTCATGCTTTATTGGCTATTTGTCAACCAATGCAATCTAGGCTGAGGCCTAACTTTTGAGGGAGAGGTCGGATCCGGAAAAAACATAGTTTTTCGGGTTCCCCAACCTGTGGGGAACCTGAATATATGTATACATTTCGAAATTCAGGTCAGTTCCACATTTTCACTTTTCATGCTTAATTGGCAATTTGCCAACAAATGCAATCTAGGCCGAGGCCTAACTTTTGAGGGAGAGGTTGGATCCGGAAAAAACATGGTTTTTTGGGTTTCCCAACCTTTGGGGAACCTGAATATATGTATACATTTCGAAATTCAGGTCAGTTTCACATTTTGGGTTTTCATGCTTAATTGGCAATTTGCCAACAAATGCAATCTAGGCCGAGGCCTAACTTTTGAGGGAGAGGTCGGATCCGGAAAAGACATGTTTTTTCGGGTTCCCCAACTTGTGGGGAACCTGAATATATGTATACATTTCGAATTTGAGGTCAGTTTCACATTTTCACTTTTCATGCTTAATTGGCAATTTGCCAACAAATGCAATCTAAGCCGAGGCATAACTTTTCAATCAGATGTTGGATCTGGAAAAAACATGGTTTTTCGGGTTCCCCAACCTGTGGGGAACCCGAATATATCTATACATTTCGAAATTCAGGTCAGTTTCACATTTTCACTTTTCATGCTTAATTGGCAATTTGCCAACAAATGCAATCTAGGCCGAGGCCTAACATTTGAGGGAGAGGTTGGATCCGGAAAAGACATGTTTTTTCGGGTTCCCCAACCTTTGGGGAACCTGAATATATGTATACATTTCGAAATTCAGGTCAGTTTCACATTTTGGGTTTTCATGCTTAATTGGCAATTTGCCAACAAATGCAATCTAGGCCGAGGCCTAACTTTTGAGGGAGAGGTCGGATCCGGAAAAAACATAGTTTTTCGGGTTCCCCAACATTTGGGGAACATGAATATATGTATACATTTCGAATTTGAGGTCAATTTCACATTTTTGCTTTTCATGCTTAATTGGCTACGCCAACAAATGCAATCTAGGCCGAGGCCTAACTTTTGAGGGAGAGGTCGGATCCGGAAAAAACATAGTTTTTCGGGTTCCCCAACCTGTGGGGAACCTGAATATATGTATACATTTCGAAATTCAGGTCAGTTTCACATTTTCACTTTTCATGCTTAATTGGCAATTTGCCAACAAATGCAATCTAAGCCGAGGCATAACTTTTCAATCAGACGTTGGATCCGGAAAAAACATGGTTTTTCGGGTTCCCCAACCTGTGGGGAACCCGACTATATCTATACATTTCGAAATTCAGGTCAGTTTCACATTTTCACTTTTCATGCTTAATTGGCAATTTGCCAACAAATGCAATCTAGGCCGAGGCCTAACTTTTGAGGGAGAGGTTGGATCCGGAAAAAACATGGTTTTTCGGGTTTCCCAACCTTTGGGGAACCTGAATATATGTATACATTTCGAAATTCAGGTCAGTTTCACATTTTCACTTTTCATGCTTAATTGGCAATTTGCCAACAAATGCAATCTAGGCCGAGGCCTAACTTTTGAGGGAGAGGTTGGATCCGGAAAAAACATGGTTTTTTGGGTTTCCCAACCTTTGGGGAACCTGAATATATGTATACATTTCGAAATTCAGGTCAGTTTCACATTTTGGGTTTTCATGCTTAATTGGCAATTTGCCAACAAATGCAATCTAGGCCGAGGCCTAACTTTTGAGGGAGAGGTCGGATCCGGAAAAAACATGTTTTTTCGGGTTCCCCAACCTGTGGGGAACCTGAATATATGTATACATTTCGAATTTGAGGTCAGTTTCACATTTTTGCTTTTCATGCTTAATTGGCAATTTGCCAACAAATGCAATCTAGGCCGAGGCCTAACTTTTGAGGGAGAGGTCGGATCCGGAAAAAACATAGTTTTTCGGGTTCCCCAACCTGTGGGGAACCTGAATATATGTATACATTTCGAAATTCAGGTCAGTTTCACATTTTCACTTTTCATGCTTAATTGGCAATTTGCCAACAAATGCAATCTAAGCCGAGGCATAACTTTTCAATCAGACGTTGGATCCGGAAAAAACATGGTTTTTCGGGTTCCCCAACCTGTGGGGAACCCGAATATATGTATACATTTCGAAATTCAGGTCAGTTTCACATTTTCACTTTTCATGCTTAATTGGCAATTTGCCAACAAATGCAATCTAGGCCGAGGCCTAACTTTTGAGGGAGAGGTCGGATCCGGAAAAAACATGGTTTTTCGGGTTTCCCAACCTTTGGGGAACCTGAATATATGTATACATTTCGAAATTCAGGTCAGTTTCACATTTTGGGTTTTCATGCTTTATTGGCTATTTGTCAACCAATGCAATCTAGGCTGAGGCCTAACTTTTGAGGGAGAGGTTGGATCCGGAAAAAACATAGTTTTTCGGGTTCCCCAACCTGTGGGGAACCTGAATATATGTATACATTTCGAAATTCAGGTCAGTTTCACATTTTCACTTTTCATGCTTAATTGGCAATTTGCCAACAAATGCAATCTAGGCCGAGGCCTAACTTTTGAGGGAGAGGTTGGATCCGGAAAAAACATGGTTTTTTGGGTTTCCCAACCTTTGGGGAACCTGAATATATGTATACATTTCGAAATTCAGGTCAGTTTCACATTTTGGGTTTTCATGCTTAATTGGCAATTTGCCAACAAATGCAATCTAGGCCGAGGCCTAACTTTTGAGGGAGAGGTCGGATCCGGAAAAGACATGTTTTTTCGGGTTCCCCAACTTGTGGGGAACCTGAATATATGTATACATTTCGAATTTGAGGTCAGTTTCACATTTTCACTTTTCATGCTTAATTGGCAATTTGCCAACAAATGCAATCTAAGCCGAGGCATAACTTTTCAATCAGATGTTGGATCTGGAAAAAACATGGTTTTTCGGGTTCCCCAACCTGTGGGGAACCCGAATATATCTATACATTTCGAAATTCAGGTCAGTTTCACATTTTCACTTTTCATGCTTAATTGGCAATTTGCCAACAAATGCAATCTAGGCCGAGGCCTAACTTTTGAGGGAGAGGTCGGATCCGGAAAAAACATAGTTTTTCGGGTTCCCCAACCTGTGGGGAACCTGAATATATGTGTACATTTCGAAATTCAGGTCAGTTTCACATTTTGGGTTTTCATGCTTAATTGGCAATTTGCCAACAAATGCAATCTAGGCCGAGGCCTAACTTTTGAGGGAGAGGTCGGATCCGGAAAAAACATGGTTTTTCGGGTTTCCCAACCTTTGGGGAACCTGAATATATGTATACATTTCGAAATTCAGGTCAGTTTCACATTTTGGGTTTTCATGCTTTATTGGCTATTTGTCAACCAATGCAATCTAGGCTGAGGCCTAACTTTTGAGGGAGAGGTCGGATCCGGAAAAAACATAGTTTTTCGGGTTCCCCAACCTGTGGGGAACCTGAATATATGTATACATTTCGAAATTCAGGTCAGTTTCACATTTTGGGTTTTCATGCTTAATTGGCAATTTGCCAACAAATGCAATCTAAGCCGAGGCATAACTTTTCAATCAGATGTTGGATCTGGAAAAAACATGGTTTTTCGGGTTCCCCAACCTGTGGGGAACCCGAATATATCTATACATTTCAAAATTCAGGTGAGTTTCACATTTTCACTTTTCATGCTTAATTGGCAATTTGCCAACAAATGCAATCTAGGCCGAGGCCTAACTTTTGAGGGAGAGGTCGGATCCGGAAAAAACATAGTTTTTCGGGTTCCCCAACCTGTGGGGAACCCGAATATATCTATACATTTCGAAATTCAGGTCAGTTTCACATTTTCACTTTTCATGCTTAATTGGCAATTTGCCAACAAATGCAATCTAGGCCGAGGCCTAACATTTGAGAGAGAGGTTGGATCCGGAAAAAACATGGTTTTTCGGGTTTCCCAACCTTTGGGGAACCTGAATATATGTATACATTTCGAAATTCAGGTCAGTTTCACATTTTGGGTTTTCATGCTTAATTGGCTATTTGTCAACCAATGCAATCTAAGCCGAGGCATAACTTTTCAGTCAGATGTTGGATCCGGAAAAAACATGGTTTTTCGGGTTCCCCAACCTGTGGGGAACCTGAATATATGTATACATTTCGAAATTCAGGTCAGTTTCACATTTTGGGTTTTCATGCTTAATTGGCAATTTGCCAACAAATGCAATCTAAGCCGAGGCATAACTTTTCAGTCAGATGTTGGATCCGGAAAAAACATGGTTTTTCGGGTTCCCCAACCTGTGGGGAACCTGAATATATGTATACATTTCGAATTTGAGGTCAGTTTCACATTTTCACTTTTCATGCTTAATTGGCAATTTGCCAACAAATGCAATCTAGGCCGAGGCCTAACTTTTGAGGGAGAGGTCGGATCCGGAAAAAACATAGTTTTTCGGGTTCCCCAACCTGTGGGGAACCTGAATATATGTATACATTTCGAAATTCAGGTCAGTTTCACATTTTGGGTTTTCATGCTTAATTGGCAATTTGCCAACAAATGCAATCTAGGCCGAGGCCTAACTTTTGAGGGAGAGGTTGGATCCGGAAAAAACATGGTTTTTCGGGTTTCCCAACCTTTGGGGAACCTGAATATATGTATACATTTCGAAATTCAGGTCAGTTTCACATTTTGGGTTTTCATGCTTTATTGGCTATTTGTCAACCAATGCAATCTAGGCTGAGGCCTAACTTTTCAGTCAGATGTTGGATCCGGAAAAAACATGGTTTTTCGGGTTCCCCAACCTGTGGGGAACCTGAATATATGTATACATTTCGAATTTGAGGTCAGTTTCACATTTTCACTTTTCATGCTTAATTGGCAATTTGCCAACAAATGCAATCTAGGCCGAGGCCTAACTTTTGAGGGAGAGGTCGGATCCGGAAAAAACATAGTTTTTTGGGTTCCCCAACCTGTGGGGAACCTGAATATATGTATACATTTCGAAATTCAGGTCAGTTTCACATTTTGGGTTTTCATGCTTAATTGGCAATTTGCCAACAAATGCAATCTAGGCCGAGGCCTAACTTTTGAGGGAGAGGTTGGATCCGGAAAAAACATGGTTTTTCGGGTTTCCCAACCTTTGGGGAACCTGAATATATGTATACATTTCGAAATTCAGGTCAGTTTCACATTTTCACTTTTCATGCTTAATTGGCAATTTGCCAACAAATGCAATCTAGGCCGAGGCCTAACTTTTGAGGGAGAGGTCGGATCCGGAAAAAACATGGTTTTTCGGGTTTCCCAACCTTTGGGGAACCTGAATATATGTATACATTTCGAAATTCAGGTCAGTTTCACATTTTGGGTTTTCATGCTTTATTGGCTATTTGTCAACCAATGCAATCTAGGCTGAGGCCTAACTTTTGAGGGAGAGGTCGGATCCGGAAAAAACATAGTTTTTCGGGTTCCCCAACCTGTGGGGAACCTGAATATATGTATACATTTCGAAATTCAGGTCAGTTCCACATTTTCACTTTTCATGCTTAATTGGCAATTTGCCAACAAATGCAATCTAGGCCGAGGCCTAACTTTTGAGGGAGAGGTTGGATCCGGAAAAAACATGGTTTTTTGGGTTTCCCAACCTTTGGGGAACCTGAATATATGTATACATTTCGAAATTCAGGTCAGTTTCACATTTTGGGTTTTCATGCTTAATTGGCAATTTGCCAACAAATGCAATCTAGGCCGAGGCCTAACTTTTGAGCGAGAGGTCGGATCCGGAAAAGACATGTTTTTTCGGGTTCCCCAACTTGTGGGGAACCTGAATATATGTATACATTTCGAATTTGAGGTCAGTTTCACATTTTCACTTTTCATGCTTAATTGGCAATTTGCCAACAAATGCAATCTAAGCCGAGGCATAACTTTTCAATCAGATGTTGGATCTGGAAAAAACATGGTTTTTCGGGTTCCCCAACCTGTGGGGAACCCGAATATATCTATACATTTCGAAATTCAGGTCAGTTTCACATTTTCACTTTTCATGCTTAATTGGCAATTTGCCAACAAATGCAATCTAGGCCGAGGCCTAACATTTGAGGGAGAGGTTGGATCCGGAAAAGACATGTTTTTTCGGGTTCCCCAACCTTTGGGGAACCTGAATATATGTATACATTTCGAAATTCAGGTCAGTTTCACATTTTGGGTTTTCATGCTTAATTGGCAATTTGCCAACAAATGCAATCTAGGCCGAGGCCTAACTTTTGAGGGAGAGGTCGGATCCGGAAAAAACATAGTTTTTCGGGTTCCCCAACTTTTGGGGAACATGAATATATGTATACATTTCGAATTTGAGGTCAATTTCACATTTTTGCTTTTCATGCTTAATTGGCTACGCCAACAAATGCAATCTAGGCCGAGGCCTAACTTTTGAGGGAGAGGTCGGATCCGGAAAAAACATAGTTTTTCGGGTTCCCCAACCTGTGGGGAACCTGAATATATGTATACATTTCGAAATTCAGGTCAGTTTCACATTTTCACTTTTCATGCTTAATTGGCAATTTGCCAACAAATGCAATCTAAGCCGAGGCATAACTTTTCAATCAGATGTTGGATCCGGAAAAAACATGGTTTTTCGGGTTCCCCAACCTGTGGGGAACCCGACTATATCTATACATTTCGAAATTCAGGTCAGTTTCACATTTTCACTTTTCATGCTTAATTGGCAATTTGCCAACAAATGCAATCTAGGCCGAGGCCTAACTTTTGAGGGAGAGGTTGGATCCGGAAAAAACATGGTTTTTCGGGTTTCCCAACCTGTGGGGAACCTGAATATATGTATACATTTCGAAATTCAGGTCAGTTTCACATTTTGGGTTTTCATGCTTAATTGGCAATTTGCCAACAAATGCAATCTAAGCCGAGGCATAACTTTTCAGTCAGATGTTGGATCCGGAAAAAACATGGTTTTTCGGGTTCCCCAACCTGTGGGGAACCTGAATATATGTATACATTTCGAATTTTAGGTCAGTTTCACATTTTGGGTTTTCATGCTTAATTGGCAATTTGCCAACAAATGCAATCTAGGCCGAGGCCTAACTTTTGAGGGAGAGGTCGGATCCGGAAAAAACATAGTTTTTCGGGTTCCCCAACCTGTGGGGAACCTGAATATATGTGTACATTTCGAAATTCAGGTCAGTTTCACATTTTGGGTTTTCATGCTTAATTGGCAATTTGCCAACAAATGCAATCTAGGCCGAGGCCTAACTTTTGAGGGAGAGGTCGGATCCGGAAAAAACATGGTTTTTCGGGTTTCCCAACCTTTGGGGAACCTGAATATATGTGTACATTTCGAAATTCAGGTCAGTTTCACATTTTGGGTTTTCATGCTTAATTGGCAATTTGCCAACAAATGCAATCTAAGCCGAGGCATAACTTTTCAATCAGATGTTGGATCTGGAAAAAACATGGTTTTTCGGGTTCCCCAACCTGTGGGGAACCCGAATATATCTATACATTTCAAAATTCAGGTGAATTTCACATTTTCACTTTTCATGCTTAATTGGCAATTTGCCAACAAATGCAATCTAGGCCGAGGCCTAACTTTTGAGGGAGAGGTCGGATCCGGAAAAAACATGGTTTTTCGGGTTTCCCAACCTTTGGGGAACCTGAATATATGTATACATTTCGAAATTCAGGTCAGTTTCACATTTTGGGTTTTCATGCTTAATTGGCTATTTGTCAACCAATGCAATCTAAGCCGAGGCATAACTTTTCAGTCAGATGTTGGATCCGGAAAAAACATGGTTTTTCGGGTTCCCCAACCTGTGGGGAACCTGAATATATGTATACATTTCGAAATTCAGGTCAGTTTCACATTTTGGGTTTTCATGCTTAATTGGCAATTTGCCAACAAATGCAATCTAAGCCGAGGCATAACTTTTCAGTCAGATGTTGGATCCGGAAAAAACATGGTTTTTCGGGTTCCCCAACCTGTGGGGAACCTGAATATGTGTATACATTTCGAATTTGAGGTCAGTTTCACATTTTCACTTTTCATGCTTAATTGGCAATTTGCCAACAAATGCAATCTAGGCCGAGGCATAACTTTTGAGGGAGAGGTCGGATCCGGAAAAAACATAGTTTTTCGGGTTCCCCAACCTGTGGGGAACCTGAATATATGTATACATTTCGAAATTCAGGTCAGTTTCACATTTTGGGTTTTCATGCTTAATTGGCAATTTGCCAACAAATGCAATCTAAGCCGAGGCATAACTTTTCAGTCAGATGTTGGATCCGGAAAAAACATGGTTTTTCGGGTTCCCCAACCTGTGGGGAACCTGAATATATGTATACATTTCGAATTTGAGGTCAGTTTCACATTTTCACTTTTCATGCTTAATTGGCAATTTGCCAACAAATGCAATCTAGGCCGAGGCCTAACTTTTGAGGGAGAGGTCGGATCCGGAAAAAACATAGTTTTTCGGGTTCCCCAACCTGTGGGGAACCTGAATATATGTATACATTTCGAAATTCAGGTCAGTTTCACATTTTGGGTTTTCATGCTTAATTGGCAATTTGCCAACAAATGCAATCTAGGCCGAGGCCTAACTTTTGAGGGAGAGGTTGGATCCGGAAAAAACATGGTTTTTCGGGTTTCCCAACCTTTGGGGAACCTGAATATATGTATACATTTCGAAATTCAGGTCAGTTTCACATTTTCACTTTTCATGCTTAATTGGCAATTTGCCAACAAATGCAATCTAGGCCGAGGCCTAACTTTTGAGGGAGAGGTCGGATCCGGAAAAAACATGGTTTTTCGGGTTTCCCAACCTTTGGGGAACCTGAATATATGTATACATTTCGAAATTCAGGTCAGTTTCACATTTTGGGTTTTCATGCTTTATTGGCTATTTGTCAACCAATGCAATCTAGGCTGAGGCATAACTTTTCAGTCAGATGTTGGATCCGGAAAAAACATGGTTTTTCGGGTTCCCCAACCTGTGGGGAACCTGAATATATGTATACATTTCGAATTTGAGGTCAGTTTCACATTTTCACTTTTCATGCTTAATTGGCAATTTGCCAACAAATGCAATCTAGGCCGAGGCCTAACTTTTGAGGGAGAGGTCGGATCCGGAAAAAACATAGTTTTTCGGGTTCCCCAACCTGTGGGGAACCTGAATATATGTATACATTTCGAAATTCAGGTCAGTTTCACATTTTGGGTTTTCATGCTTAATTGGCAATTTGCCAACAAATGCAATCTAGGCCGAGGCCTAACTTTTGAGGGAGAGGTTGGATCCGGAAAAAACATGGTTTTTCGGGTTTCCCAACCTTTGGGGAACCTGAATATATGTATACATTTCGAAATTCAGGTCAGTTTCACATTTTCACTTTTCATGCTTAATTGGCAATTTGCCAACAAATGCAATATAGGCCGAGGCCTAACTTTTGAGGGAGAGGTCGGATCCGGAAAAAACATGGTTTTTCGGGTTTCCCAACCTTTGGGGAACCTGAATATATGTATACATTTCGAAATTCAGGTCAGTTTCACATTTTGGGTTTTCATGCTTTATTGGCTATTTGTCAACCAATGCAATCTAGGCTGAGGCCTAACTTTTGAGGGAGAGGTCGGATCCGGAAAAAACATAGTTTTTCGGGTTCCCCAACCTGTGGGGAACCTGAATATATGTATACATTTCGAAATTCAGGTCAGTTTCACATTTTGGGTTTTCATGCTTAATTGGCAATTTGCCAACAAATGCAATCTAAGCCGAGGCATAACTTTTCAATCAGATGTTGGATCTGGAAAAAACATGGTTTTTCGGGTTCCCCAACCTGTGGGGAACCCGAATATATCTATACATTTCAAAATTCAGGTGAGTTTCACATTTTCACTTTTCATGCTTAATTGGCAATTTGCCAACAAATGCAATCTAGGCCGAGGCCTAACTTTTGAGGGAGAGGTCGGATCCGGAAAAAACATAGTTTTTCGGGTTCCCCAACCTGTGGGGAACCCGAATATATCTATACATTTCGAAATTCAGGTCAGTTTCACATTTTCACTTTTCATGCTTAATTGGCAATTTGCCAACAAATGCAATCTAGGCCGAGGCCTAACATTTGAGGGAGAGGTTGGATCCGGAAAAAACATGGTTTTTCGGGTTTCCCAACCTTTGGGGAACCTGAATATATGTATACATTTCGAATTTGAGGTCAGTTTCACATTTTCACTTTTCATGCTTAATTGGCAATTTGCCAACAAATGCAATCTAGGCCGAGGCCTAACTTTTGAGGGAGAGGTTGGATCCGGAAAAAACATGGTTTTTCGGGTTTCCCAACCTTTGGGGAACCTGAATATATGTATACATTTCGAAATTCAGGTCAGTTTCACATTTTGGGTTTTCATGCTTAATTGGCAATTTGCCAACAAATGCAATCTAAGCCGAGGCATAACTTTTCAGTCAGATGTTGGATCCGGAAAAAACATGGTTTTTCGGGTTCCCCAACCTGTGGGGAACCTGAATATATGTATACATTTCGAATTTTAGGTCAGTTTCACATTTTCACTTTTCATGCTTAATTGGCAATTTGCCAACAAATGCAATCTAGGCCGAGGCCTAACTTTTGAGGGAGAGGTCGGATCCGGAAAAAACATAGTTTTTCGGGTTCCCCAACCTGTGGGGAACCTGAATATATGTGTACATTTCGAAATTCAGGTCAGTTTCACATTTTGGGTTTTCATGCTTAATTGGCAATTTGCCAACAAATGCAATCTAGGCCGAGGCCTTACTTTTGAGGGAGAGGTCGGATCCGGAAAAAACATGGTTTTTCGGGTTTCCCAACCTTTGGGGAACCTGAATATATGTATACATTTCGAAATTCAGGTCAGTTTCACATTTTGGGTTTTCATGCTTAATTGGCAATTTGCCAACAAATGCAATCTAAGCCGAGGCATAACTTTTCAATCAGATGTTGGATCTGGAAAAAACATGGTTTTTCGGGTTTCCCAACCTGTGGGGAACCCGAATATATCTATACATTTCAAAATTCAGGTGAGTTTCACATTTTCACTTTTCATGCTTAATTGGCAATTTGCCAACAAATGCAATCTAGGCCGAGGCCTAACTTTTGAGGGAGAGGTCGGATCCAGAAAAAACATGGTTTTTCGGGTTTCCCAACCTTTGGGGAACCTGAATATATGTATACATTTCGAAATTCAGGTCAGTTTCACATTTTGGGTTTTCATGCTTAATTGGCTATTTGTCAACCAATGCAATCTAAGCCGAGGCATAACTTTTCAGTCAGATGTTGGATCCGGAAAAAACATGGTTTTTCGGGTTCCCCAACCTGTGGGGAACCTGAATATATGTATACATTTCGAAATTCAGGTCAGTTTCACATTTTGGGTTTTCATGCTTAATTGGCAATTTGCCAACAAATGCAATCTAAGCCGAGGCATAACTTTTCAGTCAGATGTTGGATCCGGAAAAAACATGGTTTTTCGGGTTCCCCAACCTGTGGGGAACCTGAATATATGTATACATTTCGAATTTGAGGTCAGTTTCACATTTTCACTTTTCATGCTTAATTGGCAATTTGCCAACAAATGCAATCTAGGCCGAGGCATAACTTTTGAGGGAGAGGTCGGATCCGGAAAAAACAGTTTTTCGGGTTCCCCAACCTGTGGGGAACCTGAATATATGTATACATTTCGAAATTCAGGTCAGTTTCACATTTTGGGTTTTCATGCTTAATTGGCAATTTGCCAACAAATGCAATCTAAGCCGAGGCATAACTTTTCAGTCAGATGTTGGATCCGGAAAAAACATGGTTTTTCGGGTTCCCCAACCTGTGGGGAACCTGAATATATGTATACATTTCGAATTTGAGGTCAGTTTCACATTTTCACTTTTCATGCTTAATTGGCAATTTGCCAACAAATGCAATCTAGGCCGAGGCCTAACTTTTGAGGGAGAGGTCGGATCCGGAAAAAACATAGTTTTTCGGGTTCCCCAACCTGTGGGGAACCTGAATATATGTATACATTTCGAAATTCAGGTCAGTTTCACATTTTGGGTTTTCATGCTTAATTGGCAATTTGCCAACAAATGCAATCTAGGCCGAGGCCTAACTTTTGAGGGAGAGGTTGGATCCGGAAAAAACATGGTTTTTCGGGTTTCCCAACCTTTGGGGAACCTGAATATATGTATACATTTCGAAATTCAGGTCAGTTTCACATTTTCACTTTTCATGCTTAATTGGCAATTTGCCAACAAATGCAATCTAGGCCGAGGCCTAACTTTTGAGGGAGAGGTCGGATCCGGAAAAAACATGGTTTTTCGGGTTTCCCAACCTTTGGGGAACCTGAATATATGTATACATTTCGAAATTCAGGTCAGTTTCACATTTTGGGTTTTCATGCTTTATTGGCTATTTGTCAACCAATGCAATCTAGGCTGAGGCCTAACTTTTGAGGGAGAGGTCGGATCCGGAAAAAACATAGTTTTTCAGGTTCCCCAACCTGTGGGGAACCTGAATATATGTATACATTTCGAAATTCAGGTCAGTTTCACATTTTGGGTTTTCATGCTTAATTGGCAATTTGCCAACAAATGCAATCTAAGCCGAGGCATAACTTTTCAATCAGATGTTGGATCTGGAAAAAACATGGTTTTTCGGGTTCCCCAACCTGTGGGGAACCCGAATATATCTATACATTTCAAAATTCAGGTGAGTTTCACATTTTCACTTTTCATGCTTAATTGGCAATTTGCCAACAAATGCAATCTAGGCCGAGGCCTAACTTTTGAGGGAGAGGTCGGATCCGGAAAAAACATAGTTTTTCGGGTTCCCCAACCTGTGGGGAACCCGAATATATCTATACATTTCGAAATTCAGGTCAGTTTCACATTTTCACTTTTCATGCTTAATTGGCAATTTGCCAACAAATGCAATCTAGGCCGAGGCCTAACATTTGAGGGAGAGGTTGGATCCGGAAAAAACATGGTTTTTCGGGTTTCCCAACCTTTGGGGAACCTGAATATATGTATACATTTCGAAATTCAGGTCAGTTTCACATTTTGGGTTTTCATGCTTAATTGGCAATTTGCCAACAAATGCAATCTAAGCCGAGGCATAACTTTTCAGTCAGATGTTGGATCCGGAAAAAACATGGTTTTTCGGGTTCCCCAACCTGTGGGGAACCTGAATATATGTATACATTTCGAATTTGAGGTCAGTTTCACATTTTCACTTTTCATGCTTAATTGGCAATTTGCCAACAAATGCAATCTAGGCCGAGGCCTAACTTTTGAGGGAGAGGTCGGATCCGGAAAAAACATAGTTTTTCGGGTTCCCCAACCTGTGGGGAACCTGAATATATGTATACATTTCGAAATTCAGGTCAGTTTCACATTTTCACTTTTCATGCTTAATTGGCAATTTGCCAACAAATGCAATCTAGGCCGAGGCCTAACTTTTGAGGGAGAGGTCGGATCCGGAAAAAACATGGTTTTTCGGGTTTCCCAACCTTTGGGGAACCTGAATATATGTATACATTTCGAAATTCAGGTCAATTTCACATTTTGGGTTTTCATGCTTTATTGGCTATTTGTCAACCAATGCAATCTAGGCTGAGGCATAACTTTTCAGTCAGATGTTGGATCCGGAAAAAACATGGTTTTTCGGGTTCCCCAACCTGTGGGGAACCTGAATATATGTATACATTTCGAAATTCAGGTCAGTTTCACATTTTGGGTTTTCATGCTTAATTGGCAATTTGCCAACAAATGCAATCTAGGCCGAGGCCTAACTTTTGAGGGAGAGGTTGGATCCGGAAAAAACATGGTTTTTCGGGTTTCCCAACCTTTGGGGAACCTGAATATATGTATACATTTCGAAATTCAGGTCAGTTTCACATTTTCACTTTTCATGCTTAATTGGCAATTTGCCAACAAATGCAATCTAGGCCGAGGCCTAACTTTTGAGGGAGAGGTCGGATCCGGAAAAAACATGGTTTTTCGGGTTTCCCAACCTTTGGGGAACCTGAATATATGTATACATTTCGAAATTCAGGTCAGTTTCACATTTTGGGTTTTCATGCTTTATTGGCTATTTGTCAACCAATGCAATCTAGGTTGAGGCCTAACTTTTGAGGGAGAGGTCGGATCCGGAAAAAACATAGTTTTTCGGCTTCCCCAACCTGTGGGGAACCTGAATATATGTATACATTTCGAAATTCAGGTCAGTTCCACATTTTCACTTTTCATGCTTAATTGGCAATTTGCCAACAAATGCAATCTAGGCCGAGGCCTAACTTTTGAGGGAGAGGTCGGATCCGGAAAAAACATGGTTTTTCGGGTTTCCCAACCTTTGGGGAACCTGAATATATGTATACATTTCGAAATTCAGGTCAGTTTCACATTTTGGGTTTTCATGCTTTATTGGCTATTTGTCAACCAATGCAATCTAGTCTGAGGCCTAACTTTTGAGGGAGAGGTTGGATCCGGAAAAAACATGGTTTTTCGGGTTTCCCAACCTGTGGGGAACCTGAATATATGTATACATTTCAAAATTCAGGTGAGTTTCACATTTTCACTTTTCATGCTTAATTGGCAATTTGCCAACAAATGCAATCTAGGCCGAGGCCTAACTTTTGAGGGAGAGGTCGGATCCGGAAAAAACATAGTTTTTCGGGTTCCCCAACCTGTGGGGAACCCGAATATATCTATACATTTCGAAATTCAGGTCAGTTTCACATTTTCACTTTTCATGCTTAATTGGCAATTTGCCAACAAATGCAATCTAGGCCGAGGCCTAACATTTGAGGGAGAGGTTGGATCCGGAAAAAACATGGTTTTTCGGGTTTCCCAACCTTTGGGGAACCTGAATATATGTATACATTTCGAAATTCAGGTCAGTTTCACATTTTGGGTTTTCATGCTTAATTGGCTATTTGTCAACCAATGCAATCTAAGCCGAGGCATAACTTTTCAGTCAGATGTTGGATCCGGAAAAAACATGGTTTTTCGGGTTCCCCAACCTGTGGGGAACCTGAATATATGTATACATTTCGAAATTCAGGTCAGTTTCACATTTTGGGTTTTCATGCTTAATTGGCAATTTGCCAACAAATGCAATCTAAGCCGAGGCATAACTTTTCAGTCAGATGTTGGATCCGGAAAAAACATGGTTTTTCGGGTTCCCCAACCTGTGGGGAACCTGAATATATGTATACATTTCGAATTTGAGGTCAGTTTCACATTTTCACTTTTCATGCTTAATTGGCAATTTGCCAACAAATGCAATCTAGGCCGAGGCCTAACTTTTGAGGGAGAGGTCGGATCCGGAAAAAACATAGTTTTTCGGGTTCCCCAACCTGTGGGGAACCTGAATATATGTATACATTTCGAAATTCAGGTCAGTTTCACATTTTCACTTTTCATGCTTAATTGGCAATTTGCCAACAAATGCAATCTAGGCCGAGGCCTAACTTTTGAGGGAGAGGTCGGATCCGGAAAAAACATGGTTTTTCGGGTTTCCCAACCTTTGGGGAACCTGAATATATGTATACATTTCGAAATTCAGGTCAATTTCACATTTTGGGTTTTCATGCTTTATTGGCTATTTGTCAACCAATGCAATCTAGGCTGAGGCATAACTTTTCAGTCAGATGTTGGATCCGGAAAAAACATGGTTTTTCGGGTTCCCCAACCTGTGGGGAACCTGAATATATGTATACATTTCGAATTTGAGGTCAGTTTCACATTTTCACTTTTCATGCTTAATTGGCAATTTGCCAACAAATGCAATCTAGGCCGAGGCCTAACTTTTGAGGGAGAGGTCGGATCCGGAAAAAACATAGTTTTTCGGGTTCCCCAACCTGTGGGGAACCTGAATATATGTATACATTTCGAAATTCAGGTCAGTTTCACATTTTGGGTTTTCATGCTTAATTGGCAATTTGCCAACAAATGCAATCTAGGCCGAGGCCTAACTTTTGAGGGAGAGGTTGGATCCGGAAAAAACATGGTTTTTCGGGTTTCCCAACCTTTGGGGAACCTGAATATATGTATACATTTCGAAATTCAGGTCAGTTTCACATTTTCACTTTTCATGCTTAATTGGCAATTTGCCAACAAATGCAATCTAGGCCGAGGCCTAACTTTTGAGGGAGAGGTCGGATCCGGAAAAAACATGGTTTTTCGGGTTTCCCAACCTTTGGGGAACCTGAATATATGTATACATTTCGAAATTCAGGTCACTTTCACATTTTGGGTTTTCATGCTTTATTGGCTATTTGTCAACCAATGCAATCTAGGTTGAGGCCTAACTTTTGAGGGAGAGGTCGGATCCGGAAAAAACATAGTTTTTCGGCTTCCCCAACCTGTGGGGAACCTGAATATATGTATACATTTCGAAATTCAGGTCAGTTCCACATTTTCACTTTTCATGCTTAATTGGCAATTTGCCAACAAATGCAATCTAGGCCGAGGCCTAACTTTTGAGGGAGAGGTCGGATCCGGAAAAAACATGGTTTTTCGGGTTTCCCAACCTTTGGGGAACCTGAATATATGTATACATTTCGAAATTCAGGTCAGTTTCACATTTTGGGTTTTCATGCTTAATTGGCAATTTGCCAACAAATGCAATCTAAGCCGAGGCATAACTTTTCAGTCAGATGTTGGATCCGGAAAAAACATGGTTTTTCGGGTTCCCCAACCTGTGGGGAACCTGAATATATGTATACATTTCGAATTTGAGGTCAGTTTCACATTTTCACTTTTCATGCTTAATTGGCAATTTGCCAACAAATGCAATCTAGGCCGAGGCCTAACTTTTGAGGGAGAGGTCGGATCCGGAAAAAACATAGTTTTTCGGGTTCCCCAACCTGTGGGGAACCTGAATATATGTATACATTTCGAAATTCAGGTCAGTTTCACATTTTCACTTTTCATGCTTAATTGGCAATTTGCCAACAAATGCAATCTAGGCCGAGGCCTAACTTTTGAGGGAGAGGTCGGATCCGGAAAAAACATGGTTTTTCGGGTTTCCCAACCTTTGGGGAACCTGAATATATGTATACATTTCGAAATTCAGGTCAATTTCACATTTTGGGTTTTCATGCTTTATTGGCTATTTGTCAACCAATGCAATCTAGGCTGAGGCATAACTTTTCAGTCAGATGTTGGATCCGGAAAAAACATGGTTTTTCGGGTTCCCCAACCTGTGGGGAACCTGAATATATGTATACATTTCGAAATTCAGGTCAGTTTCACATTTTGGGTTTTCATGCTTAATTGGCAATTTGCCAACAAATGCAATCTAGGCCGAGGCCTAACTTTTGAGGGAGAGGTTGGATCCGGAAAAAACATGGTTTTTCGGGTTTCCCAACCTTTGGGGAACCTGAATATATGTATACATTTCGAAATTCAGGTCAGTTTCACATTTTCACTTTTCATGCTTAATTGGCAATTTGCCAACAAATGCAATCTAGGCCGAGGCCTAACTTTTGAGGGAGAGGTCGGATCCGGAAAAAACATGGTTTTTCGGGTTTCCCAACCTTTGGGGAACCTGAATATATGTATACATTTCGAAATTCAGGTCAGTTTCACATTTTGGGTTTTCATGCTTTATTGGCTATTTGTCAACCAATGCAATCTAGGTTGAGGCCTAACTTTTGAGGGAGAGGTCGGATCCGGAAAAAACATAGTTTTTCGGCTTCCCCAACCTGTGGGGAACCTGAATATATGTATACATTTCGAAATTCAGGTCAGTTCCACATTTTCACTTTTCATGCTTAATTGGCAATTTGCCAACAAATGCAATCTAGGCCGAGGCCTAACTTTTGAGGGAGAGGTCGGATCCGGAAAAAACATGGTTTTTCGGGTTTCCCAACCTTTGGGGAACCTGAATATATGTATACATTTCGAAATTCAGGTCAGTTTCACATTTTGGGTTTTCATGCTTTATTGGCTATTTGTCAACCAATGCAATCTAGTCTGAGGCCTAACTTTTGAGGGAGAGGTTGGATCCGGAAAAAACATGGTTTTTCGGGTTTCCCAACCTGTGGGGAACCTGAATATATGTATACATTTCAAAATTCAGGTGAGTTTCACATTTTCACTTTTCATGCTTAATTGGCAATTTGCCAACAAATGCAATCTAGGCCGAGGCCTAACTTTTGAGGGAGAGGTCGGATCCGGAAAAAACATAGTTTTTCGGGTTCCCCAACCTGTGGGGAACCCGAATATATCTATACATTTCGAAATTCAGGTCAGTTTCACATTTTCACTTTTCATGCTTAATTGGCAATTTGCCAACAAATGCAATCTAGGCCGAGGCCTAACATTTGAGGGAGAGGTTGGATCCGGAAAAAACATGGTTTTTCGGGTTTCCCAACCTTTGGGGAACCTGAATATATGTATACATTTCGAAATTCAGGTCAGTTTCACATTTTGGGTTTTCATGCTTAATTGGCTATTTGTCAACCAATGCAATCTAAGCCGAGGCATAACTTTTCAGTCAGATGTTGGATCCGGAAAAAACATGGTTTTTCGGGTTCCCCAACCTGTGGGGAACCTGAATATATGTATACATTTCGAAATTCAGGTCAGTTTCACATTTTGGGTTTTCATGCTTAATTGGCAATTTGCCAACAAATGCAATCTAAGCCGAGGCATAACTTTTCAGTCAGATGTTGGATCCGGAAAAAACATGGTTTTTCGGGTTCCCCAACCTGTGGGGAACCTGAATATATGTATACATTTCGAATTTGAGGTCAGTTTCACATTTTCACTTTTCATGCTTAATTGGCAATTTGCCAACAAATGCAATCTAGGCCGAGGCCTAACTTTTGAGGGAGAGGTCGGATCCGGAAAAAACATAGTTTTTCGGGTTCCCCAACCTGTGGGGAACCTGAATATATGTATACATTTCGAAATTCAGGTCAGTTTCACATTTTCACTTTTCATGCTTAATTGGCAATTTGCCAACAAATGCAATCTAGGCCGAGGCCTAACTTTTGAGGGAGAGGTCGGATCCGGAAAAAACATGGTTTTTCGGGTTTCCCAACCTTTGGGGAACCTGAATATATGTATACATTTCGAAATTCAGGTCAATTTCACATTTTGGGTTTTCATGCTTTATTGGCTATTTGTCAACCAATGCAATCTAGGCTGAGGCATAACTTTTCAGTCAGATGTTGGATCCGGAAAAAACATGGTTTTTCGGGTTCCCCAACCTGTGGGGAACCTGAATATATGTATACATTTCGAATTTGAGGTCAGTTTCACATTTTCACTTTTCATGCTTAATTGGCAATTTGCCAACAAATGCAATCTAGGCCGAGGCCTAACTTTTGAGGGAGAGGTCGGATCCGGAAAAAACATAGTTTTTCGGGTTCCCCAACCTGTGGGGAACCTGAATATATGTATACATTTCGAAATTCAGGTCAGTTTCACATTTTGGGTTTTCATGCTTAATTGGCAATTTGCCAACAAATGCAATCTAGGCCGAGGCCTAACTTTTGAGGGAGAGGTTGGATCCGGAAAAAACATGGTTTTTCGGGTTTCCCAACCTTTGGGGAACCTGAATATATGTATACATTTCGAAATTCAGGTCAGTTTCACATTTTCACTTTTCATGCTTAATTGGCAATTTGCCAACAAATGCAATCTAGGCCGAGGCCTAACTTTTGAGGGAGAGGTCGGATCCGGAAAAAACATGGTTTTTCGGGTTTCCCAACCTTTGGGGAACCTGAATATATGTATACATTTCGAAATTCAGGTCACTTTCACATTTTGGGTTTTCATGCTTTATTGGCTATTTGTCAACCAATGCAATCTAGGTTGAGGCCTAACTTTTGAGGGAGAGGTCGGATCCGGAAAAAACATAGTTTTTCGGCTTCCCCAACCTGTGGGGAACCTGAATATATGTATACATTTCGAAATTCAGGTCAGTTCCACATTTTCACTTTTCATGCTTAATTGGCAATTTGCCAACAAATGCAATCTAGGCCGAGGCCTAACTTTTGAGGGAGAGGTCGGATCCGGAAAAAACATGGTTTTTCGGGTTTCCCAACCTTTGGGGAACCTGAATATATGTATACATTTCGAAATTCAGGTCAGTTTCACATTTTGGGTTTTCATGCTTTATTGGCTATTTGTCAACCAATGCAATCTAGTCTGAGGCCTAACTTTTGAGGGAGAGGTTGGATCCGGAAAAAACATGGTTTTTCGGGTTTCCCAACCTTTGGGGAACCTGAATATATGTATACATTTCGAAATTCAGGTCAGTTTCACATTTTCACTTTTCATGCTTAATTGGCAATTTGCCAACAAATGCAATCTAGGCCGAGGCCTAACTTTTGAGGGAGAGGTCGGATCCGGAAAAAACATGGTTTTTCGGGTTTCCCAACCTTTGGGGAACCTGAATATATGTATACATTTCGAAATTCAGGTCAGTTTCACATTTTGGGTTTTCATGCTTTATTGGCTATTTGTCAACCAATGCAATCTAGGCTGAGGCATAACTTTTCAGTCAGATGTTGGATCCGGAAAAAACATGGTTTTTCGGGTTCCCCAACCTGTGGGGAACCTGAATATATGTATACATTTCGAATTTGAGGTCAGTTTCACATTTTCACTTTTCATGCTTAATTGGCAATTTGCCAACAAATGCAATCTAGGCCGAGGCCTAACTTTTGAGGGAGAGGTCGGATCCGGAAAAAACATAGTTTTTCGGGTTCCCCAACCTGTGGGGAACCTGAATATATGTATACATTTCGAAATTCAGGTCAGTTTCACATTTTGGGTTTTCATGCTTAATTGGCAATTTGCCAACAAATGCAATCTAGGCCGAGGCCTAACTTTTGAGGGAGAGGTTGGATCCGGAAAAAACATGGTTTTTCGGGTTTCCCAACCTTTGGGGAACCTGAATATATGTATACATTTCGAAATTCAGGTCAGTTTCACATTTTCACTTTTCATGCTTAATTGGCAATTTGCCAACAAATGCAATCTAGGCCGAGGCCTAACTTTTGAGGGAGAGGTCGGATCCGGAAAAAACATGGTTTTTCGGGTTTCCCAACCTTTGGGGAACCTGAATATATGTATACATTTCGAAATTCAGGTCAGTTTCACATTTTGGGTTTTCATGCTTTATTGGCTATTTGTCAACCAATGCAATCTAGGCTGAGGCCTAACTTTTGAGGGAGAGGTCGGATCCGGAAAAAACATAGTTTTTCGGGTTCCCCAACCTGTGGGGAACCTGAATATATGTATACATTTCGAAATTCAGGTCAGTTCCACATTTTCACTTTTCATGCTTAATTGGCAATTTGCCAACAAATGCAATCTAGGCCGAGGCCTAACTTTTGAGGGAGATGTCGGATCCGGAAAAAACATGGTTTTTCGGGTTTCCCAACCTTTGGGGAACCTGAATATATGTATACATTTCGAAATTCAGGTCAGTTTCACATTTTGGGTTTTCATGCTTTATTGGCTATTTGTCAACCAATGCAATCTAGTCTGAGGCCTAACTTTTGAGGGAGAGGTCGGATCCGGAAAAAACATAGTTTTTCGGGTTCCCCAACCTTTGGGGAACCTGAATATATGTATACATTTCGAAATTCAGGTCAGTTTCACATTTTCACTTTTCATGCTTAATTGGCAATTTGCCAACAAATGCAATCTAGGCCGAGGCCTAACTTTTGAGGGAGAGGTTGGATCCGGAAAAAACATGGTTTTTCGGGTTTCCCAACCTTTGGGGAACCTGAATATATGTATACATTTCGAAATTCAGGTCAGTTTCACATTTTCACTTTTCATGCTTAATTGGCAATTTGCCAACAAATGCAATCTAGGCCGAGGCCTAACTTTTGAGGGAGAGGTCGGATCCGGAAAAAACAGTTTTTCGGGTTCCCCAACCTGTGGGGAACCTGAATATATGTATACATTTCGAAATTCAGGTCAGTTTCACATTTTGGGTTTTCATGCTTAATTGGCAATTTGCCAACAAATGCAATCTAGGCCGAGGCCTAACTTTTGAGGGAGAGGTTGGATCCGGAAAAAACATGGTTTTTCGGGTTTCCCAACCTTTGGGGAACCTGAATATATGTATACATTTCGAAATTCAGGTCAGTTTCACATTTTCACTTTTCATGCTTAATTGGCAATTTGCCAACAAATGCAATCTAGGCCGAGGCCTAACTTTTGAGGGAGAGGTCGGATCCGGAAAAAACATGGTTTTTCGGGTTTCCCAACCTTTGGGGAACCTGAATATATGTATACATTTCGAAATTCAGGTCAGTTTCACATTTTGGGTTTTCATGCTTTATTGGCTATTTGTCAACCAATGCAATCTAGGTTGAGGCCTAACTTTTGAGGGAGAGGTCGGATCCGGAAAAAACATAGTTTTTCGGGTTCCCCAACCTGTGGGGAACCTGAATATATGTATACATTTCGAAATTCAGGTCAGTTCCACATTTTCACTTTTCATGCTTAATTGGCAATTTGCCAACAAATGCAATCTAGGCCGAGGCCTAACTTTTGAGGGAGAGGTCGGATCCGGAAAAAACATGGTTTTTCGGGTTTCCCAACCTTTGGGGAACCTGAATATATGTATACATTTCGAAATTCAGGTCAGTTTCACATTTTGGGTTTTCATGCTTTATTGGCTATTTGTCAACCAATGCAATCTAGTCTGAGGCCTAACTTTTGAGGGAGAGGTTGGATCCGGAAAAAACATGGTTTTTCGGGTTTCCCAACCTTTGGGGAACCTGAATATATGTATACATTTCGAAATTCAGGTCAGTTTCACATTTTCACTTTTCATGCTTAATTGGCAATTTGCCAACAAATGCAATCTAGGCCGAGGCCTAACTTTTGAGGGAGAGGTCGGATCCGGAAAAAACATGGTTTTTCGGGTTTCCCAACCTTTGGGGAACCTGAATATATGTATACATTTCGAAATTCAGGTCAGTTTCACATTTTGGGTTTTCATGCTTTATTGGCTATTTGTCAACCAATGCAATCTAGGCTGAGGCATAACTTTTCAGTCAGATGTTGGATCCGGAAAAAACATGGTTTTTCGGGTTCCCCAACCTGTGGGGAACCTGAATATATGTATACATTTCGAATTTGAGGTCAGTTTCACATTTTCACTTTTCATGCTTAATTGGCAATTTGCCAACAAATGCAATCTAGGCCGAGGCCTAACTTTTGAGGGAGAGGTCGGATCCGGAAAAAACATAGTTTTTCGGGTTCCCCAACCTGTGGGGAACCTGAATATATGTATACATTTCGAAATTCAGGTCAGTTCCACATTTTCACTTTTCATGCTTAATTGGCAATTTGCCAACAAATGCAATCTAGGCCGAGGCCTAACTTTTGAGGGAGAGGTCGGATCCGGAAAAAACATGGTTTTTCGGGTTTCCCAACCTTTGGGGAACCTGAATATATGTATACATTTCGAAATTCAGGTCAGTTTCACATTTTGGGTTTTCATGCTTTATTGGCTATTTGTCAACCAATGCAATCTAGTCTGAGGCCTAACTTTTGAGGGAGAGGTTGGATCCGGAAAAAACATGGTTTTTCGGGTTTCCCAACCTTTGGGGAACCTGAATATATGTATACATTTCGAAATTCAGGTCAGTTTCACATTTTCACTTTTCATGCTTAATTGGCAATTTGCCAACAAATGCAATCTAGGCCGAGGCCTAACTTTTGAGGGAGAGGTCGGATCCGGAAAAAACATGGTTTTTCGGGTTTCCCAACCTTTGGGGAACCTGAATATATGTATACATTTCGAAATTCAGGTCAGTTTCACATTTTGGGTTTTCATGCTTTATTGGCTATTTGTCAACCAATGCAATCTAGGCTGAGGCATAACTTTTCAGTCAGATGTTGGATCCGGAAAAAACATGGTTTTTCGGGTTCCCCAACCTGTGGGGAACCTGAATATATGTATACATTTCGAATTTGAGGTCAGTTTCACATTTTCACTTTTCATGCTTAATTGGCAATTTGCCAACAAATGCAATCTAGGCCGAGGCCTAACTTTTGAGGGAGAGGTCGGATCCGGAAAAAACATAGTTTTTCGGGTTCCCCAACCTGTGGGGAACCTGAATATATGTATACATTTCGAAATTCAGGTCAGTTCCACATTTTCACTTTTCATGCTTAATTGGCAATTTGCCAACAAATGCAATCTAGGCCGAGGCCTAACTTTTGAGGGAGAGGTCGGATCCGGAAAAAACATGGTTTTTCGGGTTTCCCAACCTTTGGGGAACCTGAATATATGTATACATTTCGAAATTCAGGTCAGTTTCACATTTTGGGTTTTCATGCTTTATTGGCTATTTGTCAACCAATGCAATCTAGTCTGAGGCCTAACTTTTGAGGGAGAGGTTGGATCCGGAAAAAACATGGTTTTTCGGGTTTCCCAACCTTTGGGGAACCTGAATATATGTATACATTTCGAAATTCAGGTCAGTTTCACATTTTCACTTTTCATGCTTAATTGGCAATTTGCCAACAAATGCAATCTAGGCCGAGGCCTAACTTTTGAGGGAGAGGTCGGATCCGGAAAAAACATGGTTTTTCGGGTTTCCCAACCTTTGGGGAACCTGAATATATGTATACATTTCGAAATTCAGGTCAGTTTCACATTTTGGGTTTTCATGCTTTATTGGCTATTTGTCAACCAATGCAATCTAGGCTGAGGCATAACTTTTCAGTCAGATGTTGGATCCGGAAAAAACATGGTTTTTCGGGTTCCCCAACCTGTGGGGAACCTGAATATATGTATACATTTCGAATTTGAGGTCAGTTTCACATTTTCACTTTTCATGCTTAATTGGCAATTTGCCAACAAATGCAATCTAGGCCGAGGCCTAACTTTTGAGGGAGAGGTCGGATCCGGAAAAAACATAGTTTTTCGGGTTCCCCAACCTGTGGGGAACCTGAATATATGTATACATTTCGAAATTCAGGTCAGTTTCACATTTTGGGTTTTCATGCTTAATTGGCAATTTGCCAACAAATGCAATCTAGGCCGAGGCCTAACTTTTGAGGGAGAGGTTGGATCCGGAAAAAACATGGTTTTTCGGGTTTCCCAACCTTTGGGGAACCTGAATATATGTATACATTTCGAAATTCAGGTCAGTTTCACATTTTCACTTTTCATGCTTAATTGGCAATTTGCCAACAAATGCAATCTAGGCCGAGGCCTAACTTTTGAGGGAGAGGTCGGATCCGGAAAAAACATGGTTTTTCGGGTTTCCCAACCTTTGGGGAACCTGAATATATGTATACATTTCGAAATTCAGGTCAGTTCCACATTTTCACTTTTCATGCTTAATTGGCAATTTGCCAACAAATGCAATCTAGGCCGAGGCCTAACTTTTGAGGGAGATGTCGGATCCGGAAAAAACATGGTTTTTCGGGTTTCCCAACCTTTGGGGAACCTGAATATATGTATACATTTCGAAATTCAGGTCAGTTTCACATTTTGGGTTTTCATGCTTTATTGGCTATTTGTCAACCAATGCAATCTAGTCTGAGGCCTAACTTTTGAGGGAGAGGTTGGATCCGGAAAAAACATAGTTTTTCGGGTTCCCCAACCTGTGGGGAACCTGAATATATGTATACATTTCGAAATTCAGGTCAGTTTCACATTTTCACTTTTCATGCTTAATTGGCAATTTGCCAACAAATGCAATCTAGGCCGAGGCCTAACTTTTGAGGGAGAGGTTGGATCCGGAAAAAACATGGTTTTTTGGGTTTCCCAACCTTTGGGGAACCTGAATATATGTATACATTTCAAAATTCAGGTCAGTTTCACATTTTGGGTTTTCATGCTTAATTGGCAATTTGCCAACAAATGCAATCTAGGCCGAGGCCTAACTTTTGAGGGAGAGGTCGGATCCGGAAAAGACATGTTTTTTCGGGTTCCCCAACTTGTGGGGAACCTGAATATATGTATACATTTCGAATTTGAGGTCAGTTTCACATTTTCACTTTTCATGCTTAATTGGCAATTTGCCAACAAATGCAATCTAAGCCGAGGCATAACTTTTCAATCAGATGTTGGATCTGGAAAAAACATGGTTTTTCGGGTTCCCCAACCTGTGGGGAACCCGAATATATCTATACATTTCGAAATTCAGGTCAGTTTCACATTTTCACTTTTCATGCTTAATTGGCAATTTGCCAACAAATGCAATCTAGGCCGAGGCCTAACTTTTGAGGGAGAGGTCGGATCCGGAAAAAACATAGTTTTTCGGGTTCCCCAACCTGTGGGGAACCTGAATATATGTGTACATTTCGAAATTCAGGTCAGTTTCACATTTTGGGTTTTCATGCTTAATTGGCAATTTGCCAACAAATGCAATCTAGGCCGAGGCCTAACTTTTGAGGGAGAGGTCGGATCCGGAAAAAACATGGTTTTTCGGGTTTCCCAACCTTTGGGGAACCTGAATATATGTATACATTTCGAAATTCAGGTCAGTTTCACATTTTGGGTTTTCATGCTTTATTGGCTATTTGTCAACCAATGCAATCTAGGCTGAGGCCTAACTTTTGAGGGAGAGGTCGGATCCGGAAAAAACATAGTTTTTCGGGTTCCCCAACCTGTGGGGAACCTGAATATATGTATACATTTCGAAATTCAGGTCAGTTTCACATTTTGGGTTTTCATGCTTAATTGGCAATTTGCCAACAAATGCAATCTAAGCCGAGGCATAACTTTTCAATCAGATGTTGGATCTGGAAAAAACATGGTTTTTCGGGTTCCCCAACCTGTGGGGAACCCGAATATATCTATACATTTCAAAATTCAGGTGAGTTTCACATTTTCACTTTTCATGCTTAATTGGCAATTTGCCAACAAATGCAATCTAGGCCGAGGCCTAACTTTTGAGGGAGAGGTCGGATCCGGAAAAAACATAGTTTTTCGGGTTCCCCAACCTGTGGGGAACCCGAATATATCTATACATTTCGAAATTCAGGTCAGTTTCACATTTTCACTTTTCATGCTTAATTGGCAATTTGCCAACAAATGCAATCTAGGCCGAGGCCTAACATTTGAGAGAGAGGTTGGATCCGGAAAAAACATGGTTTTTCGGGTTTCCCAACCTTTGGGGAACCTGAATATATGTATACATTTCGAAATTCAGGTCAGTTTCACATTTTGGGTTTTCATGCTTAATTGGCTATTTGTCAACCAATGCAATCTAAGCCGAGGCATAACTTTTCAGTCAGATGTTGGATCCGGAAAAAACATGGTTTTTCGGGTTCCCCAACCTGTGGGGAACCTGAATATATGTATACATTTCGAAATTCAGGTCAGTTTCACATTTTGGGTTTTCATGCTTAATTGGCAATTTGCCAACAAATGCAATCTAAGCCGAGGCATAACTTTTCAGTCAGATGTTGGATCCGGAAAAAACATGGTTTTTCGGGTTCCCCAACCTGTGGGGAACCTGAATATATGTATACATTTCGAATTTGAGGTCAGTTTCACATTTTCACTTTTCATGCTTAATTGGCAATTTGCCAACAAATGCAATCTAGGCCGAGGCCTAACTTTTAAGGGAGAGGTCGGATCCGGAAAAAACATAGTTTTTCGGGTTCCCCAACCTGTGGGGAACCTGAATATATGTATACATTTCGAAATTCAGGTTAGTTTCACATTTTGGGTTTTCATGCTTAATTGGCAATTTGCCAACAAATGCAATCTAGGCCGAGGCCTAACTTTTGAGGGAGAGGTTGGATCCGGAAAAAACATGGTTTTTCGGGTTTCCCAACCTTTGGGGAACCTGAATATATGTATACATTTCGAAATTCAGGTCAGTTTCACATTTTGGGTTTTCATGCTTTATTGGCTATTTGTCAACCAATGCAATCTAGGCTGAGGCCTAACTTTTCAGTCAGATGTTGGATCCGGAAAAAACATGGTTTTTCGGGTTCCCCAACCTGTGGGGAACCTGAATATATGTATACATTTCGAATTTGAGGTCAGTTTCACATTTTCACTTTTCATGCTTAATTGGCAATTTGCCAACAAATGCAATCTAGGCCGAGGCCTAACTTTTGAGGGAGAGGTCGGATCCGGAAAAAACATAGTTTTTTGGGTTCCCCAACCTGTGGGGAACCTGAATATATGTATACATTTCGAAATTCAGGTCAGTTTCACATTTTGGGTTTTCATGCTTAATTGGCAATTTGCCAACAAATGCAATCTAGGCCGAGGCCTAACTTTTGAGGGAGAGGTTGGATCCGGAAAAAACATGGTTTTTCGGGTTTCCCAACCTTTGGGGAACCTGAATATATGTATACATTTCGAAATTCAGGTCAGTTTCACATTTTCACTTTTCATGCTTAATTGGCAATTTGCCAACAAATGCAATCTAGGCCGAGGCCTAACTTTTGAGGGAGAGGTCGGATCCGGAAAAAACATGGTTTTTCGGGTTTCCCAACCTTTGGGGAACCTGAATATATGTATACATTTCGAAATTCAGGTCAGTTTCACATTTTGGGTTTTCATGCTTTATTGGCTATTTGTCAACCAATGCAATCTAGGCTGAGGCCTAACTTTTGAGGGAGAGGTCGGATCCGGAAAAAACATAGTTTTTCGGGTTCCCCAACCTGTGGGGAACCTGAATATATGTATACATTTCGAAATTCAGGTCAGTTCCACATTTTCACTTTTCATGCTTAATTGGCAATTTGCCAACAAATGCAATCTAGGCCGAGGCCTAACTTTTGAGGGAGAGGTTGGATCTGGAAAAAACATGGTTTTTTGGGTTTCCCAACCTTTGGGGAACCTGAATATATGTATACATTTCGAAATTCAGGTCAGTTTCACATTTTGGGTTTTCATGCTTAATTGGCAATTTGCCAACAAATGCAATCTAGGCCGAGGCCTAACTTTTGAGCGAGAGGTCGGATCCGGAAAAGACATGTTTTTTCGGGTTCCCCAACTTGTGGGGAACCTGAATATATGTATACATTTCGAATTTGAGGTCAGTTTCACATTTTCACTTTTCATGCTTAATTGGCAATTTGCCAACAAATGCAATCTAAGCCGAGGCATAACTTTTCAATCAGATGTTGGATCTGGAAAAAACATGGTTTTTCGGGTTCCCCAACCTGTGGGGAACCCGAATATATCTATACATTTCGAAATTCAGGTCAGTTTCACATTTTCACTTTTCATGCTTAATTGGCAATTTGCCAACAAATGCAATCTAGGCCGAGGCCTAACATTTGAGGGAGAGGTTGGATCCGGAAAAGACATGTTTTTTCGGGTTCCCCAACCTTTGGGGAACCTGAATATATGTATACATTTCGAAATTCAGGTCAGTTTCACATTTTGGGTTTTCATGCTTAATTGGCAATTTGCCAACAAATGCAATCTAGGCCGAGGCCTAACTTTTGAGGGAGAGGTCGGATCCGGAAAAAACATAGTTTTTCGGGTTCCCCAACTTTTGGGGAACATGAATATATGTATACATTTCGAATTTGAGGTCAATTTCACATTTTTGCTTTTCATGCTTAATTGGCTACGCCAACAAATGCAATCTAGGCCGAGGCCTAACTTTTGAGGGAGAGGTCGGATCCGGAAAAAACATAGTTTTTCGGGTTCCCCAACCTGTGGGGAACCTGAATATATGTATACATTTCGAAATTCAGGTCAGTTTCACATTTTCACTTTTCATGCTTAATTGGCAATTTGCCAACAAATGCAATCTAAGCCGAGGCATAACTTTTCAATCAGATGTTGGATCCGGAAAAAACATGGTTTTTCGGGTTCCCCAACCTGTGGGGAACCCGACTATATCTATACATTTCGAAATTCAGGTCAGTTTCACATTTTCACTTTTCATGCTTAATTGGCAATTTGCCAACAAATGCAATCTAGGCCGAGGCCTAACTTTTGAGGGAGAGGTTGGATCCGGAAAAAACATGGTTTTTCGGGTTTCCCAACCTGTGGGGAACCTGAATATATGTATACATTTCGAAATTCAGGTCAGTTTCACATTTTGGGTTTTCATGCTTAATTGGCAATTTGCCAACAAATGCAATCTAAGCCGAGGCATAACTTTTCAGTCAGATGTTGGATCCGGAAAAAACATGGTTTTTCGGGTTCCCCAACCTGTGGGGAACCTGAATATATGTATACATTTCGAATTTTAGGTCAGTTTCACATTTTGGGTTTTCATGCTTAATTGGCAATTTGCCAACAAATGCAATCTAGGCCGAGGCCTAACTTTTGAGGGAGAGGTCGGATCCGGAAAAAACATAGTTTTTCGGGTTCCCCAACCTGTGGGGAACCTGAATATATGTGTACATTTCGAAATTCAGGTCAGTTTCACATTTTGGGTTTTCATGCTTAATTGGCAATTTGCCAACAAATGCAATCTAGGCCGAGGCCTAACTTTTGAGGGAGAGGTCGGATCCGGAAAAAACATGGTTTTTCGCGTTTCCCAACCTTTGGGGAACCTGAATATATGTGTACATTTCGAAATTCAGGTCAGTTTCACATTTTGGGTTTTCATGCTTAATTGGCAATTTGCCAACAAATGCAATCTAAGCCGAGGCATAACTTTTCAATCAGATGTTGGATCTGGAAAAAACATGGTTTTTCGGGTTCCCCAACCTGTGGGGAACCCGAATATATCTATACATTTCAAAATTCAGGTGAATTTCACATTTTCACTTTTCATGCTTAATTGGCAATTTGCCAACAAATGCAATCTAGGCCGAGGCCTAACTTTTGAGGGAGAGGTCGGATCCGGAAAAAACATGGTTTTTCGGGTTTCCCAACCTTTGGGGAACCTGAATATATGTATACATTTCGAAATTCAGGTCAGTTTCACATTTTGGGTTTTCATGCTTAATTGGCTATTTGTCAACCAATGCAATCTAAGCCGAGGCATAACTTTTCAGTCAGATGTTGGATCCGGAAAAAACATGGTTTTTCGGGTTCCCCAACCTGTGGGGAACCTGAATATATGTATACATTTCGAAATTCAGGTCAGTTTCAAATTTTGGGTTTTCATGCTTAATTGGCAATTTGCCAACAAATGCAATCTAAGCCGAGGCATAACTTTTCAGTCAGATGTTGGATCCGGAAAAAACATGGTTTTTCGGGTTCCCCAACCTGTGGGGAACCTGAATATGTGTATACATTTCGAATTTGAGGTCAGTTTCACATTTTCACTTTTCATGCTTAATTGGCAATTTGCCAACAAATGCAATCTAGGCCGAGGCATAACTTTTGAGGGAGAGGTCGGATCCGGAAAAAACATAGTTTTTCGGGTTCCCCAACCTGTGGGGAACCTGAATATATGTATACATTTCGAAATTCAGGTCAGTTTCACATTTTGGGTTTTCATGCTTAATTGGCAATTTGCCAACAAATGCAATCTAAGCCGAGGCATAACTTTTCAGTCAGATGTTGGATCCGGAAAAAACATGGTTTTTCGGGTTCCCCAACCTGTGGGGAACCTGAATATATGTATACATTTCGAATTTGAGGTCAGTTTCACATTTTCACTTTTCATGCTTAATTGGCAATTTGCCAACAAATGCAATCTAGGCCGAGGCCTAACTTTTGAGGGAGAGGTCGGATCCGGAAAAAACATAGTTTTTCGGGTTCCCCAACCTGTGGGGAACCTGAATATATGTATACATTTCGAAATTCAGGTCAGTTTCACATTTTGGGTTTTCATGCTTAATTGGCAATTTGCCAACAAATGCAATCTAGGCCGAGGCCTAACTTTTGAGGGAGAGGTTGGATCCGGAAAAAACATGGTTTTTCGGGTTTCCCAACCTTTGGGGAACCTGAATATATGTATACATTTCGAAATTCAGGTCAGTTTCACATTTTCACTTTTCATGCTTAATTGGCAATTTGCCAACAAATGCAATCTAGGCCGAGGCCTAACTTTTGAGGGAGAGGTCGGATCCGGAAAAAACATGGTTTTTCGGGTTTCCCAACCTTTGGGGAACCTGAATATATGTATACATTTCGAAATTCAGGTCAGTTTCACATTTTGGGTTTTCATGCTTTATTGGCTATTTGTCAACCAATGCAATCTAGGCTGAGGCATAACTTTTCAGTCAGATGTTGGATCCGGAAAAAACATGGTTTTTCGGGTTCCCCAACCTGTGGGGAACCTGAATATATGTATACATTTCGAATTTGAGGTCAGTTTCACATTTTCACTTTTCATGCTTAATTGGCAATTTGCCAACAAATGCAATCTAGGCCGAGGCCTAACTTTTGAGGGAGAGGTCGGATCCGGAAAAAACATAGTTTTTCGGGTTCCCCAACCTGTGGGGAACCTGAATATATGTATACATTTCGAAATTCAGGTCAGTTTCAAATTTTGGGTTTTCATGCTTAATTGGCAATTTGCCAACAAATGCAATCTAAGCCGAGGCATAACTTTTCAGTCAGATGTTGGATCCGGAAAAAACATGGTTTTTCGGGTTCCCCAACCTGTGGGGAACCTGAATATGTGTATACATTTCGAATTTGAGGTCAGTTTCACATTTTCACTTTTCATGCTTAATTGGCAATTTGCCAACAAATGCAATCTAGGCCGAGGCATAACTTTTGAGGGAGAGGTCGGATCCGGAAAAAACATAGTTTTTCGGGTTCCCCAACCTGTGGGGAACCTGAATATATGTATACATTTCGAAATTCAGGTCAGTTTCACATTTTGGGTTTTCATGCTTAATTGGCAATTTGCCAACAAATGCAATCTAAGCCGAGGCATAACTTTTCAGTCAGATGTTGGATCCGGAAAAAACATGGTTTTTCGGGTTCCCCAACCTGTGGGGAACCTGAATATATGTATACATTTCGAATTTGAGGTCAGTTTCACATTTTCACTTTTCATGCTTAATTGGCAATTTGCCAACAAATGCAATCTAGGCCGAGGCCTAACTTTTGAGGGAGAGGTCGGATCCGGAAAAAACATAGTTTTTCGGGTTCCCCAACCTGTGGGGAACCTGAATATATGTATACATTTCGAAATTCAGGTCAGTTTCACATTTTGGGTTTTCATGCTTAATTGGCAATTTGCCAACAAATGCAATCTAGGCCGAGGCCTAACTTTTGAGGGAGAGGTTGGATCCGGAAAAAACATGGTTTTTCGGGTTTCCCAACCTTTGGGGAACCTGAATATATGTATACATTTCGAAATTCAGGTCAGTTTCACATTTTCACTTTTCATGCTTAATTGGCAATTTGCCAACAAATGCAATCTAGGCCGAGGCCTAACTTTTGAGGGAGAGGTCGGATCCGGAAAAAACATGGTTTTTCGGGTTTCCCAACCTTTGGGGAACCTGAATATATGTATACATTTCGAAATTCAGGTCAGTTTCACATTTTGGGTTTTCATGCTTTATTGGCTATTTGTCAACCAATGCAATCTAGGCTGAGGCATAACTTTTCAGTCAGATGTTGGATCCGGAAAAAACATGGTTTTTCGGGTTCCCCAACCTGTGGGGAACCTGAATATATGTATACATTTCGAATTTGAGGTCAGTTTCACATTTTCACTTTTCATGCTTAATTGGCAATTTGCCAACAAATGCAATCTAGGCCGAGGCCTAACTTTTGAGGGAGAGGTCGGATCCGGAAAAAACATAGTTTTTCGGGTTCCCCAACCTGTGGGGAACCTGAATATATGTATACATTTCGAAATTCAGGTCAGTTTCACATTTTGGGTTTTCATGCTTAATTGGCAATTTGCCAACAAATGCAATCTAGGCCGAGGCCTAACTTTTGAGGGAGAGGTTGGATCCGGAAAAAACATGGTTTTTCGGGTTTCCCAACCTTTGGGGAACCTGAATATATGTATACATTTCGAAATTCAGGTCAGTTTCACATTTTCACTTTTCATGCTTAATTGGCAATTTGCCAACAAATGCAATATAGGCCGAGGCCTAACTTTTGAGGGAGAGGTCGGATCCGGAAAAAACATGGTTTTTCGGGTTTCCCAACCTTTGGGGAACCTGAATATATGTATACATTTCGAAATTCAGGTCAGTTTCACATTTTGGGTTTTCATGCTTTATTGGCTATTTGTCAACCAATGCAATCTAGGCTGAGGCCTAACTTTTGAGGGAGAGGTCGGATCCGGAAAAAACATAGTTTTTCGGGTTCCCCAACCTGTGGGGAACCTGAATATATGTATACATTTCGAAATTCAGGTCAGTTTCACATTTTGGGTTTTCATGCTTAATTGGCAATTTGCCAACAAATGCAATCTAAGCCGAGGCATAACTTTTCAATCAGATGTTGGATCTGGAAAAAACATGGTTTTTCGGGTTCCCCAACCTGTGGGGAACCCGAATATATCTATACATTTCAAAATTCAGGTGAGTTTCACATTTTCACTTTTCATGCTTAATTGGCAATTTGCCAACAAATGCAATCTAGGCCGAGGCCTAACTTTTGAGGGAGAGGTCGGATCCGGAAAAAACATAGTTTTTCGGGTTCCCCAACCTGTGGGGAACCCGAATATATCTATACATTTCGAAATTCAGGTCAGTTTCACATTTTCACTTTTCATGCTTAATTGGCAATTTGCCAACAAATGCAATCTAGGCCGAGGCCTAACATTTGAGGGAGAGGTTGGATCCGGAAAAAACATGGTTTTTCGGGTTTCCCAACCTTTGGGGAACCTGAATATATGTATACATTTCGAATTTGAGGTCAGTTTCACATTTTCACTTTTCATGCTTAATTGGCAATTTGCCAACAAATGCAATCTAGGCCGAGGCCTAACTTTTGAGGGAGAGGTTGGATCCGGAAAAAACATGGTTTTTCGGGTTTCCCAACCTTTGGGGAACCTGAATATATGTATACATTTCGAAATTCAGGTCAGTTTCACATTTTGGGTTTTCATGCTTAATTGGCAATTTGCCAACAAATGCAATCTAAGCCGAGGCATAACTTTTCAGTCAGATGTTGGATCCGGAAAAAACATGGTTTTTCGGGTTCCCCAACCTGTGGGGAACCTGAATATATGTATACATTTCGAATTTTAGGTCAGTTTCACATTTTCACTTTTCATGCTTAATTGGCAATTTGCCAACAAATGCAATCTAGGCCGAGGCCTAACTTTTGAGGGAGAGGTCGGATCCGGAAAAAACATAGTTTTTCGGGTTCCCCAACCTGTGGGGAACCTGAATATATGTGTACATTTCGAAATTCAGGTCAGTTTCACATTTTGGGTTTTCATGCTTAATTGGCAATTTGCCAACAAATGCAATCTAGGCCGAGGCCTTACTTTTGAGGGAGAGGTCGGATCCGGAAAAAACATGGTTTTTCGGGTTTCCCAACCTTTGGGGAACCTGAATATATGTATACATTTCGAAATTCAGGTCAGTTTCACATTTTGGGTTTTCATGCTTAATTGGCAATTTGCCAACAAATGCAATCTAAGCCGAGGCATAACTTTTCAATCAGATGTTGGATCTGGAAAAAACATGGTTTTTCGGGTTTCCCAACCTGTGGGGAACCCGAATATATCTATACATTTCAAAATTCAGGTGAGTTTCACATTTTCACTTTTCATGCTTAATTGGCAATTTGCCAACAAATGCAATCTAGGCCGAGGCCTAACTTTTGAGGGAGAGGTCGGATCCAGAAAAAACATGGTTTTTCGGGTTTCCCAACCTTTGGGGAACCTGAATATATGTATACATTTCGAAATTCAGGTCAGTTTCACATTTTGGGTTTTCATGCTTAATTGGCTATTTGTCAACCAATGCAATCTAAGCCGAGGCATAACTTTTCAGTCAGATGTTGGATCCGGAAAAAACATGGTTTTTCGGGTTCCCCAACCTGTGGGGAACCTGAATATATGTATACATTTCGAAATTCAGGTCAGTTTCACATTTTGGGTTTTCATGCTTAATTGGCAATTTGCCAACAAATGCAATCTAAGCCGAGGCATAACTTTTCAGTCAGATGTTGGATCCGGAAAAAACATGGTTTTTCGGGTTCCCCAACCTGTGGGGAACCTGAATATATGTATACATTTCGAATTTGAGGTCAGTTTCACATTTTCACTTTTCATGCTTAATTGGCAATTTGCCAACAAATGCAATCTAGGCCGAGGCATAACTTTTGAGGGAGAGGTCGGATCCGGAAAAAACAGTTTTTCGGGTTCCCCAACCTGTGGGGAACCTGAATATATGTATACATTTCGAAATTCAGGTCAGTTTCACATTTTGGGTTTTCATGCTTAATTGGCAATTTGCCAACAAATGCAATCTAAGCCGAGGCATAACTTTTCAGTCAGATGTTGGATCCGGAAAAAACATGGTTTTTCGGGTTCCCCAACCTGTGGGGAACCTGAATATATGTATACATTTCGAATTTGAGGTCAGTTTCACATTTTCACTTTTCATGCTTAATTGGCAATTTGCCAACAAATGCAATCTAGGCCGAGGCCTAACTTTTGAGGGAGAGGTCGGATCCGGAAAAAACATAGTTTTTCGGGTTCCCCAACCTGTGGGGAACCTGAATATATGTATACATTTCGAAATTCAGGTCAGTTTCACATTTTGGGTTTTCATGCTTAATTGGCAATTTGCCAACAAATGCAATCTAGGCCGAGGCCTAACTTTTGAGGGAGAGGTTGGATCCGGAAAAAACATGGTTTTTCGGGTTTCCCAACCTTTGGGGAACCTGAATATATGTATACATTTCGAAATTCAGGTCAGTTTCACATTTTCACTTTTCATGCTTAATTGGCAATTTGCCAACAAATGCAATCTAGGCCGAGGCCTAACTTTTGAGGGAGAGGTCGGATCCGGAAAAAACATGGTTTTTCGGGTTTCCCAACCTTTGGGGAACCTGAATATATGTATACATTTCGAAATTCAGGTCAGTTTCACATTTTGGGTTTTCATGCTTTATTGGCTATTTGTCAACCAATGCAATCTAGGCTGAGGCCTAACTTTTGAGGGAGAGGTCGGATCCGGAAAAAACATAGTTTTTCAGGTTCCCCAACCTGTGGGGAACCTGAATATATGTATACATTTCGAAATTCAGGTCAGTTTCACATTTTGGGTTTTCATGCTTAATTGGCAATTTGCCAACAAATGCAATCTAAGCCGAGGCATAACTTTTCAATCAGATGTTGGATCTGGAAAAAACATGGTTTTTCGGGTTCCCCAACCTGTGGGGAACCCGAATATATCTATACATTTCAAAATTCAGGTGAGTTTCACATTTTCACTTTTCATGCTTAATTGGCAATTTGCCAACAAATGCAATCTAGGCCGAGGCCTAACTTTTGAGGGAGAGGTCGGATCCGGAAAAAACATAGTTTTTCGGGTTCCCCAACCTGTGGGGAACCCGAATATATCTATACATTTCGAAATTCAGGTCAGTTTCACATTTTCACTTTTCATGCTTAATTGGCAATTTGCCAACAAATGCAATCTAGGCCGAGGCCTAACATTTGAGGGAGAGGTTGGATCCGGAAAAAACATGGTTTTTCGGGTTTCCCAACCTTTGGGGAACCTGAATATATGTATACATTTCGAAATTCAGGTCAGTTTCACATTTTGGGTTTTCATGCTTAATTGGCAATTTGCCAACAAATGCAATCTAAGCCGAGGCATAACTTTTCAGTCAGATGTTGGATCCGGAAAAAACATGGTTTTTCGGGTTCCCCAACCTGTGGGGAACCTGAATATATGTATACATTTCGAATTTGAGGTCAGTTTCACATTTTCACTTTTCATGCTTAATTGGCAATTTGCCAACAAATGCAATCTAGGCCGAGGCCTAACTTTTGAGGGAGAGGTCGGATCCGGAAAAAACATAGTTTTTCGGGTTCCCCAACCTGTGGGGAACCTGAATATATGTATACATTTCGAAATTCAGGTCAGTTTCACATTTTCACTTTTCATGCTTAATTGGCAATTTGCCAACAAATGCAATCTAGGCCGAGGCCTAACTTTTGAGGGAGAGGTCGGATCCGGAAAAAACATGGTTTTTCGGGTTTCCCAACCTTTGGGGAACCTGAATATATGTATACATTTCGAAATTCAGGTCAATTTCACATTTTGGGTTTTCATGCTTTATTGGCTATTTGTCAACCAATGCAATCTAGGCTGAGGCATAACTTTTCAGTCAGATGTTGGATCCGGAAAAAACATGGTTTTTCGGGTTCCCCAACCTGTGGGGAACCTGAATATATGTATACATTTCGAAATTCAGGTCAGTTTCACATTTTGGGTTTTCATGCTTAATTGGCAATTTGCCAACAAATGCAATCTAGGCCGAGGCCTAACTTTTGAGGGAGAGGTTGGATCCGGAAAAAACATGGTTTTTCGGGTTTCCCAACCTTTGGGGAACCTGAATATATGTATACATTTCGAAATTCAGGTCAGTTTCACATTTTCACTTTTCATGCTTAATTGGCAATTTGCCAACAAATGCAATCTAGGCCGAGGCCTAACTTTTGAGGGAGAGGTCGGATCCGGAAAAAACATGGTTTTTCGGGTTTCCCAACCTTTGGGGAACCTGAATATATGTATACATTTCGAAATTCAGGTCAGTTTCACATTTTGGGTTTTCATGCTTTATTGGCTATTTGTCAACCAATGCAATCTAGGTTGAGGCCTAACTTTTGAGGGAGAGGTCGGATCCGGAAAAAACATAGTTTTTCGGCTTCCCCAACCTGTGGGGAACCTGAATATATGTATACATTTCGAAATTCAGGTCAGTTCCACATTTTCACTTTTCATGCTTAATTGGCAATTTGCCAACAAATGCAATCTAGGCCGAGGCCTAACTTTTGAGGGAGAGGTCGGATCCGGAAAAAACATGGTTTTTCGGGTTTCCCAACCTTTGGGGAACCTGAATATATGTATACATTTCGAAATTCAGGTCAGTTTCACATTTTGGGTTTTCATGCTTTATTGGCTATTTGTCAACCAATGCAATCTAGTCTGAGGCCTAACTTTTGAGGGAGAGGTTGGATCCGGAAAAAACATGGTTTTTCGGGTTTCCCAACCTGTGGGGAACCTGAATATATGTATACATTTCAAAATTCAGGTGAGTTTCACATTTTCACTTTTCATGCTTAATTGGCAATTTGCCAACAAATGCAATCTAGGCCGAGGCCTAACTTTTGAGGGAGAGGTCGGATCCGGAAAAAACATAGTTTTTCGGGTTCCCCAACCTGTGGGGAACCCGAATATATCTATACATTTCGAAATTCAGGTCAGTTTCACATTTTCACTTTTCATGCTTAATTGGCAATTTGCCAACAAATGCAATCTAGGCCGAGGCCTAACATTTGAGGGAGAGGTTGGATCCGGAAAAAACATGGTTTTTCGGGTTTCCCAACCTTTGGGGAACCTGAATATATGTATACATTTCGAAATTCAGGTCAGTTTCACATTTTGGGTTTTCATGCTTAATTGGCTATTTGTCAACCAATGCAATCTAAGCCGAGGCATAACTTTTCAGTCAGATGTTGGATCCGGAAAAAACATGGTTTTTCGGGTTCCCCAACCTGTGGGGAACCTGAATATATGTATACATTTCGAAATTCAGGTCAGTTTCACATTTTGGGTTTTCATGCTTAATTGGCAATTTGCCAACAAATGCAATCTAAGCCGAGGCATAACTTTTCAGTCAGATGTTGGATCCGGAAAAAACATGGTTTTTCGGGTTCCCCAACCTGTGGGGAACCTGAATATATGTATACATTTCGAATTTGAGGTCAGTTTCACATTTTCACTTTTCATGCTTAATTGGCAATTTGCCAACAAATGCAATCTAGGCCGAGGCCTAACTTTTGAGGGAGAGGTCGGATCCGGAAAAAACATAGTTTTTCGGGTTCCCCAACCTGTGGGGAACCTGAATATATGTATACATTTCGAAATTCAGGTCAGTTTCACATTTTCACTTTTCATGCTTAATTGGCAATTTGCCAACAAATGCAATCTAGGCCGAGGCCTAACTTTTGAGGGAGAGGTCGGATCCGGAAAAAACATGGTTTTTCGGGTTTCCCAACCTTTGGGGAACCTGAATATATGTATACATTTCGAAATTCAGGTCAATTTCACATTTTGGGTTTTCATGCTTTATTGGCTATTTGTCAACCAATGCAATCTAGGCTGAGGCATAACTTTTCAGTCAGATGTTGGATCCGGAAAAAACATGGTTTTTCGGGTTCCCCAACCTGTGGGGAACCTGAATATATGTATACATTTCGAATTTGAGGTCAGTTTCACATTTTCACTTTTCATGCTTAATTGGCAATTTGCCAACAAATGCAATCTAGGCCGAGGCCTAACTTTTGAGGGAGAGGTCGGATCCGGAAAAAACATAGTTTTTCGGGTTCCCCAACCTGTGGGGAACCTGAATATATGTATACATTTCGAAATTCAGGTCAGTTTCACATTTTGGGTTTTCATGCTTAATTGGCAATTTGCCAACAAATGCAATCTAGGCCGAGGCCTAACTTTTGAGGGAGAGGTTGGATCCGGAAAAAACATGGTTTTTCGGGTTTCCCAACCTTTGGGGAACCTGAATATATGTATACATTTCGAAATTCAGGTCAGTTTCACATTTTCACTTTTCATGCTTAATTGGCAATTTGCCAACAAATGCAATCTAGGCCGAGGCCTAACTTTTGAGGGAGAGGTCGGATCCGGAAAAAACATGGTTTTTCGGGTTTCCCAACCTTTGGGGAACCTGAATATATGTATACATTTCGAAATTCAGGTCACTTTCACATTTTGGGTTTTCATGCTTTATTGGCTATTTGTCAACCAATGCAATCTAGGTTGAGGCCTAACTTTTGAGGGAGAGGTCGGATCCGGAAAAAACATAGTTTTTCGGCTTCCCCAACCTGTGGGGAACCTGAATATATGTATACATTTCGAAATTCAGGTCAGTTCCACATTTTCACTTTTCATGCTTAATTGGCAATTTGCCAACAAATGCAATCTAGGCCGAGGCCTAACTTTTGAGGGAGAGGTCGGATCCGGAAAAAACATGGTTTTTCGGGTTTCCCAACCTTTGGGGAACCTGAATATATGTATACATTTCGAAATTCAGGTCAGTTTCACATTTTGGGTTTTCATGCTTTATTGGCTATTTGTCAACCAATGCAATCTAGTCTGAGGCCTAACTTTTGAGGGAGAGGTTGGATCCGGAAAAAACATGGTTTTTCGGGTTTCCCAACCTTTGGGGAACCTGAATATATGTATACATTTCGAAATTCAGGTCAGTTTCACATTTTCACTTTTCATGCTTAATTGGCAATTTGCCAACAAATGCAATCTAGGCCGAGGCCTAACTTTTGAGGGAGAGGTCGGATCCGGAAAAAACATGGTTTTTCGGGTTTCCCAACCTTTGGGGAACCTGAATATATGTATACATTTCGAAATTCAGGTCAGTTTCACATTTTGGGTTTTCATGCTTTATTGGCTATTTGTCAACCAATGCAATCTAGGCTGAGGCATAACTTTTCAGTCAGATGTTGGATCCGGAAAAAACATGGTTTTTCGGGTTCCCCAACCTGTGGGGAACCTGAATATATGTATACATTTCGAATTTGAGGTCAGTTTCACATTTTCACTTTTCATGCTTAATTGGCAATTTGCCAACAAATGCAATCTAGGCCGAGGCCTAACTTTTGAGGGAGAGGTCGGATCCGGAAAAAACATAGTTTTTCGGGTTCCCCAACCTGTGGGGAACCTGAATATATGTATACATTTCGAAATTCAGGTCAGTTTCACATTTTGGGTTTTCATGCTTAATTGGCAATTTGCCAACAAATGCAATCTAGGCCGAGGCCTAACTTTTGAGGGAGAGGTTGGATCCGGAAAAAACATGGTTTTTCGGGTTTCCCAACCTTTGGGGAACCTGAATATATGTATACATTTCGAAATTCAGGTCAGTTTCACATTTTCACTTTTCATGCTTAATTGGCAATTTGCCAACAAATGCAATCTAGGCCGAGGCCTAACTTTTGAGGGAGAGGTCGGATCCGGAAAAAACATGGTTTTTCGGGTTTCCCAACCTTTGGGGAACCTGAATATATGTATACATTTCGAAATTCAGGTCAGTTTCACATTTTGGGTTTTCATGCTTTATTGGCTATTTGTCAACCAATGCAATCTAGGCTGAGGCCTAACTTTTGAGGGAGAGGTCGGATCCGGAAAAAACATAGTTTTTCGGGTTCCCCAACCTGTGGGGAACCTGAATATATGTATACATTTCGAAATTCAGGTCAGTTCCACATTTTCACTTTTCATGCTTAATTGGCAATTTGCCAACAAATGCAATCTAGGCCGAGGCCTAACTTTTGAGGGAGATGTCGGATCCGGAAAAAACATGGTTTTTCGGGTTTCCCAACCTTTGGGGAACCTGAATATATGTATACATTTCGAAATTCAGGTCAGTTTCACATTTTGGGTTTTCATGCTTTATTGGCTATTTGTCAACCAATGCAATCTAGTCTGAGGCCTAACTTTTGAGGGAGAGGTCGGATCCGGAAAAAACATAGTTTTTCGGGTTCCCCAACCTTTGGGGAACCTGAATATATGTATACATTTCGAAATTCAGGTCAGTTTCACATTTTCACTTTTCATGCTTAATTGGCAATTTGCCAACAAATGCAATCTAGGCCGAGGCCTAACTTTTGAGGGAGAGGTTGGATCCGGAAAAAACATGGTTTTTCGGGTTTCCCAACCTTTGGGGAACCTGAATATATGTATACATTTCGAAATTCAGGTCAGTTTCACATTTTCACTTTTCATGCTTAATTGGCAATTTGCCAACAAATGCAATCTAGGCCGAGGCCTAACTTTTGAGGGAGAGGTCGGATCCGGAAAAAACAGTTTTTCGGGTTCCCCAACCTGTGGGGAACCTGAATATATGTATACATTTCGAAATTCAGGTCAGTTTCACATTTTGGGTTTTCATGCTTAATTGGCAATTTGCCAACAAATGCAATCTAGGCCGAGGCCTAACTTTTGAGGGAGAGGTTGGATCCGGAAAAAACATGGTTTTTCGGGTTTCCCAACCTTTGGGGAACCTGAATATATGTATACATTTCGAAATTCAGGTCAGTTTCACATTTTCACTTTTCATGCTTAATTGGCAATTTGCCAACAAATGCAATCTAGGCCGAGGCCTAACTTTTGAGGGAGAGGTCGGATCCGGAAAAAACATGGTTTTTCGGGTTTCCCAACCTTTGGGGAACCTGAATATATGTATACATTTCGAAATTCAGGTCAGTTTCACATTTTGGGTTTTCATGCTTTATTGGCTATTTGTCAACCAATGCAATCTAGGTTGAGGCCTAACTTTTGAGGGAGAGGTCGGATCCGGAAAAAACATAGTTTTTCGGGTTCCCCAACCTGTGGGGAACCTGAATATATGTATACATTTCGAAATTCAGGTCAGTTCCACATTTTCACTTTTCATGCTTAATTGGCAATTTGCCAACAAATGCAATCTAGGCCGAGGCCTAACTTTTGAGGGAGAGGTCGGATCCGGAAAAAACATGGTTTTTCGGGTTTCCCAACCTTTGGGGAACCTGAATATATGTATACATTTCGAAATTCAGGTCAGTTTCACATTTTGGGTTTTCATGCTTTATTGGCTATTTGTCAACCAATGCAATCTAGTCTGAGGCCTAACTTTTGAGGGAGAGGTTGGATCCGGAAAAAACATGGTTTTTCGGGTTTCCCAACCTTTGGGGAACCTGAATATATGTATACATTTCGAAATTCAGGTCAGTTTCACATTTTCACTTTTCATGCTTAATTGGCAATTTGCCAACAAATGCAATCTAGGCCGAGGCCTAACTTTTGAGGGAGAGGTCGGATCCGGAAAAAACATGGTTTTTCGGGTTTCCCAACCTTTGGGGAACCTGAATATATGTATACATTTCGAAATTCAGGTCAGTTTCACATTTTGGGTTTTCATGCTTTATTGGCTATTTGTCAACCAATGCAATCTAGGCTGAGGCATAACTTTTCAGTCAGATGTTGGATCCGGAAAAAACATGGTTTTTCGGGTTCCCCAACCTGTGGGGAACCTGAATATATGTATACATTTCGAATTTGAGGTCAGTTTCACATTTTCACTTTTCATGCTTAATTGGCAATTTGCCAACAAATGCAATCTAGGCCGAGGCCTAACTTTTGAGGGAGAGGTCGGATCCGGAAAAAACATAGTTTTTCGGGTTCCCCAACCTGTGGGGAACCTGAATATATGTATACATTTCGAAATTCAGGTCAGTTCCACATTTTCACTTTTCATGCTTAATTGGCAATTTGCCAACAAATGCAATCTAGGCCGAGGCCTAACTTTTGAGGGAGAGGTCGGATCCGGAAAAAACATGGTTTTTCGGGTTTCCCAACCTTTGGGGAACCTGAATATATGTATACATTTCGAAATTCAGGTCAGTTTCACATTTTGGGTTTTCATGCTTTATTGGCTATTTGTCAACCAATGCAATCTAGTCTGAGGCCTAACTTTTGAGGGAGAGGTTGGATCCGGAAAAAACATGGTTTTTCGGGTTTCCCAACCTTTGGGGAACCTGAATATATGTATACATTTCGAAATTCAGGTCAGTTTCACATTTTCACTTTTCATGCTTAATTGGCAATTTGCCAACAAATGCAATCTAGGCCGAGGCCTAACTTTTGAGGGAGAGGTCGGATCCGGAAAAAACATGGTTTTTCGGGTTTCCCAACCTTTGGGGAACCTGAATATATGTATACATTTCGAAATTCAGGTCAGTTTCACATTTTGGGTTTTCATGCTTTATTGGCTATTTGTCAACCAATGCAATCTAGGCTGAGGCATAACTTTTCAGTCAGATGTTGGATCCGGAAAAAACATGGTTTTTCGGGTTCCCCAACCTGTGGGGAACCTGAATATATGTATACATTTCGAATTTGAGGTCAGTTTCACATTTTCACTTTTCATGCTTAATTGGCAATTTGCCAACAAATGCAATCTAGGCCGAGGCCTAACTTTTGAGGGAGAGGTCGGATCCGGAAAAAACATAGTTTTTCGGGTTCCCCAACCTGTGGGGAACCTGAATATATGTATACATTTCGAAATTCAGGTCAGTTCCACATTTTCACTTTTCATGCTTAATTGGCAATTTGCCAACAAATGCAATCTAGGCCGAGGCCTAACTTTTGAGGGAGAGGTCGGATCCGGAAAAAACATGGTTTTTCGGGTTTCCCAACCTTTGGGGAACCTGAATATATGTATACATTTCGAAATTCAGGTCAGTTTCACATTTTGGGTTTTCATGCTTTATTGGCTATTTGTCAACCAATGCAATCTAGTCTGAGGCCTAACTTTTGAGGGAGAGGTTGGATCCGGAAAAAACATGGTTTTTCGGGTTTCCCAACCTTTGGGGAACCTGAATATATGTATACATTTCGAAATTCAGGTCAGTTTCACATTTTCACTTTTCATGCTTAATTGGCAATTTGCCAACAAATGCAATCTAGGCCGAGGCCTAACTTTTGAGGGAGAGGTCGGATCCGGAAAAAACATGGTTTTTCGGGTTTCCCAACCTTTGGGGAACCTGAATATATGTATACATTTCGAAATTCAGGTCAGTTTCACATTTTGGGTTTTCATGCTTTATTGGCTATTTGTCAACCAATGCAATCTAGGCTGAGGCATAACTTTTCAGTCAGATGTTGGATCCGGAAAAAACATGGTTTTTCGGGTTCCCCAACCTGTGGGGAACCTGAATATATGTATACATTTCGAATTTGAGGTCAGTTTCACATTTTCACTTTTCATGCTTAATTGGCAATTTGCCAACAAATGCAATCTAGGCCGAGGCCTAACTTTTGAGGGAGAGGTCGGATCCGGAAAAAACATAGTTTTTCGGGTTCCCCAACCTGTGGGGAACCTGAATATATGTATACATTTCGAAATTCAGGTCAGTTTCACATTTTGGGTTTTCATGCTTAATTGGCAATTTGCCAACAAATGCAATCTAGGCCGAGGCCTAACTTTTGAGGGAGAGGTTGGATCCGGAAAAAACATGGTTTTTCGGGTTTCCCAACCTTTGGGGAACCTGAATATATGTATACATTTCGAAATTCAGGTCAGTTTCACATTTTCACTTTTCATGCTTAATTGGCAATTTGCCAACAAATGCAATCTAGGCCGAGGCCTAACTTTTGAGGGAGAGGTCGGATCCGGAAAAAACATGGTTTTTCGGGTTTCCCAACCTTTGGGGAACCTGAATATATGTATACATTTCGAAATTCAGGTCAGTTCCACATTTTCACTTTTCATGCTTAATTGGCAATTTGCCAACAAATGCAATCTAGGCCGAGGCCTAACTTTTGAGGGAGATGTCGGATCCGGAAAAAACATGGTTTTTCGGGTTTCCCAACCTTTGGGGAACCTGAATATATGTATACATTTCGAAATTCAGGTCAGTTTCACATTTTGGGTTTTCATGCTTTATTGGCTATTTGTCAACCAATGCAATCTAGTCTGAGGCCTAACTTTTGAGGGAGAGGTCGGATCCGGAAAAAACATAGTTTTTCGGGTTCCCCAACCTGTGGGGAACCTGAATATATGTATACATTTCAAAATTCAGGTCAGTTTCACATTTTCACTTTTCATGCTTAATTGGCAATTTGCCAACAAATGCAATCTAGGCCGAGGCCTAACTTTTGAGGGAGAGGTTGGATCCGGAAAAAACATGGTTTTTTGGGTTTCCCAACCTTTGGGGAACCTGAATATATGTATACATTTCGAAATTCAGGTCAGTTTCACATTTTGGGTTTTCATGCTTAATTGGCAATTTGCCAACAAATGCAATCTAGGCCGAGGCCTAACTTTTGAGGGAGAGGTCGGATCCGGAAAAAACATAGTTTTTCGGGTTCCCCAACCTGTGGGGAACCTGAATATATGTATACATTTCGAAATTCAGGTCAGTTTCACATTTTGGGTTTTCATGCTTAATTGGCAATTTGCCAACAAATGCAATCTAGGCCGAGGCCTAACTTTTGAGGGAGAGGTTGGATCCGGAAAAAACATGGTTTTTCGGGTTTCCCAACCTTTGGGGAACCTGAATATATGTATACATTTCGAAATTCAGGTCAGTTTCACATTTTCACTTTTCATGCTTAATTGGCAATTTGCCAACAAATGCAATCTAGGCCGAGGCCTAACTTTTGAGGGAGAGGTCGGATCCGGAAAAAACATGGTTTTTCGGGTTTCCCAACCTTTGGGGAACCTGAATATATGTATACATTTCGAAATTCAGGTCAGTTTCACATTTTGGGTTTTCATGCTTTATTGGCTATTTGTCAACCAATGCAATCTAGGTTGAGGCCTAACTTTTGAGGGAGAGGTCGGATCCGGAAAAAACATAGTTTTTCGGGTTCCCCAACCTGTGGGGAACCTGAATATATGTATACATTTCAAAATTCAGGTCAGTTCCACATTTTCACTTTTCATGCTTAATTGGCAATTTGCCAACAAATGCAATCTAGGCCGAGGCCTAACTTTTGAGGGAGAGGTCGGATCCGGAAAAAACATGGTTTTTCGGGTTTCCCAACCTTTGGGGAACCTGAATATATGTATACATTTCGAAATTCAGGTCAGTTTCACATTTTGGGTTTTCATGCTTTATTGGCTATTTGTCAACCAATGCAATCTAGTCTGAGGCCTAACTTTTGAGGGAGAGGTTGGATCCGGAAAAAACATGGTTTTTCGGGTTTCCCAACCTTTGGGGAACCTGAATATATGTATACATTTCGAAATTCAGGTCAGTTTCACATTTTCACTTTTCATGCTTAATTGGCAATTTGCCAACAAATGCAATCTAGGCCGAGGCCTAACTTTTGAGGGAGAGGTCGGATCCGGAAAAAACATGGTTTTTCGGGTTTCCCAACCTTTGGGGAACCTGAATATATGTATACATTTCGAAATTCAGGTCAGTTTCACATTTTGGGTTTTCATGCTTTATTGGCTATTTGTCAACCAATGCAATCTAGGCTGAGGCATAACTTTTCAGTCAGATGTTGGATCCGGAAAAAACATGGTTTTTCGGGTTCCCCAACCTGTGGGGAACCTGAATATATGTATACATTTCGAATTTGAGGTCAGTTTCACATTTTCACTTTTCATGCTTAATTGGCAATTTGCCAACAAATGCAATCTAGGCCGAGGCCTAACTTTTGAGGGAGAGGTCGGATCCGGAAAAAACATGGTTTTTCGGGTTTCCCAACCTTTGGGGAACCTGAATATATGTATACATTTCGAAATTTAGGTCAGTTTCACATTTTGGGTTTTCATGCTTTATTGGCTATTTGTCAACCAATGCAATCTAGGCTGAGGCCTAACTTTTGAGGGAGAGGTCGGATCCGGAAAAAACATAGTTTTTCGGGTTCCCCAACCTGTGGGGAACCTGAATATATGTATACATTTCGAAATTCAGGTCAGTTTCACATTTTCACTTTTCATGCTTAATTGGCAATTTGCCAACAAATGCAATCTAGGCCGAGGCCTAACTTTTGAGGGAGAGGTTGGATCCGGAAAAAACATGGTTTTTTGGGTTTCCCAACCTTTGGGGAACCTGAATATATGTATACATTTCGAAATTCAGGTCAGTTTCACATTTTGGGTTTTCATGCTTAATTGGCAATTTGCCAACAAATGCAATCTAGGCCGAGGCCTAACTTTTGAGGGAGAGGTCGGATCCGGAAAAAACATAGTTTTTCGGGTTCCCCAACCTGTGGGGAACCTGAATATATGTATACATTTCGAAATTCAGGTCAGTTTCACATTTTGGGTTTTCATGCTTAATTGGCAATTTGCCAACAAATGCAATCTAGGCCGAGGCCTAACTTTTGAGGGAGAGGTTGGATCCGGAAAAAACATGGTTTTTCGGGTTTCCCAACCTGTGGGGAACCTGAATATATGTATACATTTCGAAATTCAGGTCAGTTTCACATTTTCACTTTTCATGCTTAATTGGCAATTTGCCAACAAATGCAATCTAGGCCGAGGCCTAACTTTTGAGGGAGAGGTCGGATCCGGAAAAAACATGGTTTTTCGGGTTTCCCAACCTTTGGGGAACCTGAATATATGTATACATTTCGAAATTCAGGTCAGTTTCACATTTTGGGTTTTCATGCTTAATTGGCAATTTGCCAACAAATGCAATCTAGGCCGAGGCCTAACTTTTGAGGGAGAGGTTGGATCCGGAAAAAACATAGTTTTTCGGGTTCCCCAACCTGTGGGGAACCTGAATATATGTATACATTTCGAAATTCAGGTCAGTTTCACATTTTGGGTTTTCATGCTTAATTGGCAATTTGCCAACAAATGCAATCTAGGCCGAGGCCTAACTTTTGAGGGAGAGGTTGGATCCGGAAAAAACATGGTTTTTCGGGTTTCCCAACCTTTGGGGAACCTGAATATATGTATACATTTCGAAATTCAGGTCAGTTTCACATTTTCACTTTTCATGCTTAATTGGCAATTTGCCAACAAATGCAATCTAGGCCGAGGCCTAACTTTTGAGGGAGAGGTCGGATCCGGAAAAAACATGGTTTTTCGGGTTTCCCAACCTTTGGGGAACCTGAATATATGTATACATTTCGAAATTCAGGTCAGTTCCACATTTTCACTTTTCATGCTTAATTGGCAATTTGCCAACAAATGCAATCTAGGCCGAGGCCTAACTTTTGAGGGAGATGTCGGATCCGGAAAAAACATGGTTTTTCGGGTTTCCCAACCTTTGGGGAACCTGAATATATGTATACATTTCGAAATTCAGGTCAGTTTCACATTTTGGGTTTTCATGCTTAATTGGCAATTTGCCAACAAATGCAATCTAGGCCGAGGCCTAACTTTTGAGGGAGAGGTCGGATCCGGAAAAAAACATAGTTTTTCGGGTTCCCCAACCTGTGGGGAACCTGAATATATGTATACATTTCGAAATTCAGGTCAGTTTCACATTTTGGGTTTTCATGCTTAATTGGCAATTTGCCAACAAATGCAATCTAGGCCGAGGCCTAACTTTTGAGGGAGAGGTTGGATCCGGAAAAAACATGGTTTTTCGGGTTTCCCAACCTTTGGGGAACCTGAATATATGTATACATTTCGAAATTCAGGTCAGTTTCACATTTTCACTTTTCATGCTTAATTGGCAATTTGCCAACAAATGCAATCTAGGCCGAGGCCTAACTTTTTAGGGAGAGGTCGGATCCGGAAAAAACATGGTTTTTCGGGTTTCCCAACCTTTGGGGAACCTGAATATATGTATACATTTCGAAATTCAGGTCAGTTTCACATTTTGGGTTTTCATGCTTTATTGGCTATTTGTCAACCAATGCAATCTAGGTTGAGGCCTAACTTTTGAGGGAGAGGTCGGATCCGGAAAAAACATAGTTTTTCGGGTTCCCCAACCTGTGGGGAACCTGAATATATGTATACATTTCAAAATTCAGGTCAGTTCCACATTTTCACTTTTCATGCTTAATTGGCAATTTGCCAACAAATGCAATCTAGGCCGAGGCCTAACTTTTGAGGGAGAGGTCGGATCCGGAAAAAACATGGTTTTTCGGGTTTCCCAACCTTTGGGGAACCTGAATATATGTATACATTTCGAAATTCAGGTCAGTTTCACATTTTGGGTTTTCATGCTTTATTGGCTATTTGTCAACCAATGCAATCTAGTCTGAGGCCTAACTTTTGAGGGAGAGGTTGGATCCGGAAAAAACATGGTTTTTCGGGTTTCCCAACCTTTGGGGAACCTGAATATATGTATACATTTCGAAATTCAGGTCAGTTTCACATTTTCACTTTTCATGCTTAATTGGCAATTTGCCAACAAATGCAATCTAGGCCGAGGCCTAACTTTTGAGGGAGAGGTCGGATCCGGAAAAAACATGGTTTTTCGGGTTTCCCAACCTTTGGGGAACCTGAATATATGTATACATTTCGAAATTCAGGTCAGTTTCACATTTTGGGTTTTCATGCTTTATTGGCTATTTGTCAACCAATGCAATCTAGGCTGAGGCATAACTTTTCAGTCAGATGTTGGATCCGGAAAAAACATGGTTTTTCGGGTTCCCCAACCTGTGGGGAACCTGAATATATGTATACATTTCGAATTTGAGGTCAGTTTCACATTTTCACTTTTCATGCTTAATTGGCAATTTGCCAACAAATGCAATCTAGACCGAGGCCTAACTTTTGAGGGAGAGGTCGGATCCGGAAAAAACATGGTTTTTCGGGTTTCCCAACCTTTGGGGAACCTGAATATATGTATACATTTCGAAATTTAGGTCAGTTTCACATTTTGGGTTTTCATGCTTTATTGGCTATTTGTCAACCAATGCAATCTAGGCTGAGGCCTAACTTTTGAGGGAGAGGTCGGATCCGGAAAAAACATAGTTTTTCGGGTTCCCCAACCTGTGGGGAACCTGAATATATGTATACATTTCGAAATTCAGGTCAGTTTCACATTTTCACTTTTCATGCTTAATTGGCAATTTGCCAACAAATGCAATCTAGGCCGAGGCCTAACTTTTGAGGGAGAGGTTGGATCCGGAAAAAACATGGTTTTTTGGGTTTCCCAACCTTTGGGGAACCTGAATATATGTATACATTTCGAAATTCAGGTCAGTTTCACATTTTGGGTTTTCATGCTTAATTGGCAATTTGCCAACAAATGCAATCTAGGCCGAGGCCTAACTTTTGAGGGAGAGGTCGGATCCGGAAAAAACATAGTTTTTCGGGTTCCCCAACCTGTGGGGAACCTGAATATATGTATACATTTCGAAATTCAGGTCAGTTTCACATTTTGGGTTTTCATGCTTAATTGGCAATTTGCCAACAAATGCAATCTAGGCCGAGGCCTAACTTTTGAGGGAGAGGTTGGATCCGGAAAAAACATGGTTTTTCGGGTTTCCCAACCTGTGGGGAACCTGAATATATGTATACATTTCGAAATTCAGGTCAGTTTCACATTTTCACTTTTCATGCTTAATTGGCAATTTGCCAACAAATGCAATCTAGGCCGAGGCCTAACTTTTGAGGGAGAGGTCGGATCCGGAAAAAACATGGTTTTTCGGGTTTCCCAACCTTTGGGGAACCTGAATATATGTATACATTTCGAAATTCAGGTCAGTTTCACATTTTGGGTTTTCATGCTTAATTGGCAATTTGCCAACAAATGCAATCTAGGCCGAGGCCTAACTTTTGAGGGAGAGGTTGGATCCGGAAAAAACATGGTTTTTCGGGTTTCCCAACCTGTGGGGAACCTGAATATATGTATACATTTCGAAATTCAGGTCAGTTTCACATTTTCACTTTTCATGCTTAATTGGCAATTTGCCAACAAATGCAATCTAGGCCGAGGCCTAACTTTTGAGGGAGAGGTCGGATCCGGAAAAAACATGGTTTTTCGGGTTTCCCAACCTTTGGGGAACCTGAATATATGTATACATTTCGAAATTCAGGTCAGTTTCACATTTTGGGTTTTCATGCTTAATTGGCAATTTGCCAACAAATGCAATCTAGGCCGAGGCCTAACTTTTGAGGGAGAGGTTGGATCCGGAAAAAACATGGTTTTTCGGGTTTCCCAACCTTTGGGGAACCTGAATATATGTATACATTTCGAAATTCAGGTCAGTTTCACATTTTCACTTTTCATGCTTAATTGGCAATTTGCCAACAAATGCAATCTAGGCCGAGGCCTAACTTTTGAGGGAGAGGTCGGATCCGGAAAAAACATGGTTTTTCGGGTTTCCCAACCTTTGGGGAACCTGAATATATGTATACATTTCGAAATTCAGGTCAGTTTCACATTTTGGGTTTTCATGCTTTATTGGCTATTTGTCAACCAATGCAATCTAGGCTGAGGCCTAACTTTTGAGGGAGAGGTCGGATCCGGAAAAAACATAGTTTTTCGGGTTCCCCAACCTGTGGGGAACCTGAATATATGTATACATTTCGAAATTCAGGTCAGTTCCACATTTTCACTTTTCATGCTTAATTGGCAATTTGCCAACAAATGCAATCTAGGCCGAGGCCTAACTTTTGAGGGAGATGTCGGATCCGGAAAAAACATGGTTTTTCGGGTTTCCCAACCTTTGGGGAACCTGAATATATGTATACATTTCGAAATTCAGGTCAGTTTCACATTTTGGGTTTTCATGCTTTATTGGCTATTTGTCAACCAATGCAATCTAGGTTGAGGCCTAACTTTTGAGGGAGAGGTCGGATCCGGAAAAAACATAGTTTTTCGGGTTCCCCAACCTGTGGGGAACCTGAATATATGTATACATTTCGAAATTCAGGTCAGTTCCACATTTTCACTTTTCATGCTTAATTGGCAATTTGCCAACAAATGCAATCTAGGCCGAGGCCTAACTTTTGAGGGAGAGGTCGGATCCGGAAAAAACATGGTTTTTCGGGTTTCCCAACCTTTGGGGAACCTGAATATATGTATACATTTCGAAATTCAGGTCAGTTTCACATTTTGGGTTTTCATGCTTTATTGGCTATTTGTCAACCAATGCAATCTAGTCTGAGGCCTAACTTTTGAGGGAGAGGTTGGATCCGGAAAAAACATGGTTTTTTGGGTTTCCCAACCTGTGGGGAACCTGAATATATGTATACATTTCGAAATTCAGGTCAGTTTCACATTTTCACTTTTCATGCTTAATTGGCAATTTGCCAACAAATGCAATCTAGGCCGAGGCCTAACTTTTGAGGGAGAGGTCGGATCCGGAAAAAACATGGTTTTTCGGGTTTCCCAACCTTTGGGGAACCTGAATATATGTATACATTTCGAAATTCAGGTCAGTTTCACATTTTGGGTTTTCATGCTTTATTGGCTATTTGTCAACCAATGCAATCTAGGCTGAGGCATAACTTTTCAGTCAGATGTTGGATCCGGAAAAAACATGGTTTTTCGGGTTCCCCAACCTGTGGGGAACCTGAATATATGTATACATTTCGAATTTGAGGTCAGTTTCACATTTTCACTTTTCATGCTTAATTGGCAATTTGCCAACAAATGCAATCTAGGCCGAGGCCTAACTTTTGAGGGAGAGGTCGGATCCGGAAAAAACATAGTTTTTCGGGTTCCCCAACTTTTGGGGAACATGAATATATGTATACATTTCGAATTTGAGGTCAATTTCACATTTTTGCTTTTCATGCTTAATTGGCTACGCCAACAAATGCAATCTATGCCGAGGCCTAACTTTTGAGGGAGAGGTCGGATCCGGAAAAAACATAGTTTTTCGGGTTCCCCAACCTGTGGGGAACCTGAATATATGTATACATTTCGAAATTCAGGTCAGTTTCACATTTTCACTTTTCATGCTTAATTGGCAATTTGCCAACAAATGCAATCTAGGCCGAGGCCTAACTTTTGAGGGAGAGGTCGGATCCGGAAAAAACATAGTTTTTCGGGTTCCCCAACTTTTGGGGAACATGAATATATGTATACATTTCGAATTTGAGGTCAATTTCACATTTTTGCTTTTCATGCTTAATTGGCTACGCCAACAAATGCAATCTATGCCGAGGCCTAACTTTTGAGGGAGAGGTCGGATCCGGAAAAAACATAGTTTTTCGGGTTCCCCAACCTGTGGGGAACCTGAATATATGTATACATTTCGAAATTCAGGTCAGTTTCACATTTTCACTTTTCATGCTTAATTGGCAATTTGCCAACAAATGCAATCTAGGCCGAGGCCTAACTTTTGAGGGAGAGGTTGGATCCGGAAAAAACATGGTTTTTTGGGTTTCCCAACTTTTGGGGAACCTGAATATATGTATACATTTCGAAATTCAGGTCAGTTTCACATTTTGGGTTTTCATGCTTAATTGGCAATTTGCCAACAAATGCAATCTAGGCCGAGGCCTAACTTTTGAGGGAGAGGTCGGATCCGGAAAAAACATAGTTTTTCGGGTTCCCCAACCTGTGGGGAACCTGAATATATGTATACATTTCGAAATTCAGGTCAGTTTCACATTTTGGGTTTTCATGCTTAATTGGCAATTTGCCAACAAATGCAATCTAGGCCGAGGCCTAACTTTTGAGGGAGAGGTTGGATCCGGAAAAAACATGGTTTTTCGGGTTTCCCAACCTGTGGGGAACCTGAATATATGTATACATTTCGAAATTCAGGTCAGTTTCACATTTTCACTTTTCATGCTTAATTGGCAATTTGCCAACAAATGCAATCTAGGCCGAGGCCTAACTTTTGAGGGAGAGGTCGGATCCGGAAAAAACATGGTTTTTCGGGTTTCCCAACCTTTGGGGAACCTGAATATATGTATACATTTCGAAATTCAGGTCAGTTTCACATTTTGGGTTTTCATGCTTAATTGGCAATTTGCCAACAAATGCAATCTAGGCCGAGGCCTAACTTTTGAGGGAGAGGTTGGATCCGGAAAAAACATGGTTTTTCGGGTTTCCCAACCTGTGGGGAACCTGAATATATGTATACATTTCGAATTTGTGGTCAGTTTCACATTTTCACTTTTCATGCTTAATTGGCATTTTGCCAACAAATGCAATCTAGGCCGAGGCCTAACTTTTGAGGGAGAGGTCGGATCCGGAAAAAACATAGTTTTTCGGGTTCCCCAACTTTTGGGGAACATGAATATATGTATACATTTCGAATTTGAGGTCAATTTCACATTTTTGCTTTTCATGCTTAATTGGCTACGCCAACAAATGCAATCTAGGCCGAGGCCTAACTTTTGAGGGAGAGGTCGGATCCGGAAAAAACATAGTTTTTCGGGTTCCCCAACCTGTGGGGAACCTGAATATATGTATACATTTCGAAATTCAGGTCAGTTTCACATTTTCACTTTTCATGCTTAATTGGCAATTTGCCAACAAATGCAATCTAAGCCGAGGCATAACTTTTCAATCAGACGTTGGATCCGGAAAAAACATGGTTTTTCGGGTTCCCCAACCTGTGGAGAACCCGACTATATCTATACATTTCGAAATTCAGGTCAGTTTCACATTTTCACTTTTCATGCTTAATTGGCAATTTGCCAACAAATGCAATCTAGGCCGAGGCCTAACTTTTGAGGGAGAGGTTGGATCCGGAAAAAACATGGTTTTTCGGGTTTCCCAACCTTTGGGGAACCTGAATATATGTATACATTTCGAATTTGAGGTCAGTTTCACATTTTCACTTTTCATGCTTAATTGGCAATTTGCCAACAAATGCAATCTAGGCCGAGGCCTAACTTTTGAGGGAGAGGTCGGATCCGGAAAAAACATGGTTTTTCGGGTTTCCCAACCTTTGGGGAACCTGAATATATGTATACATTTCGAAATTCAGGTCAGTTTCACATTTTGGGTTTTCATGCTTTATTGGCTATTTGTCAACCAATGCAATCTAGGCTGAGGCCTAACTTTTGAGGGAGAGGTCGGATCCGGAAAAAACATAGTTTTTCGGGTTCCCCAACCTGTGGGGAACCTGAATATATGTATACATTTCGAAATTCAGGTCAGTTCCACATTTTCACTTTTCATGCTTAATTGGCAATTTGCCAACAAATGCAATCTAGGCCGAGGCCTAACTTTTGAGGGACAGGTTGGATCCGGAAAAAACATGGTTTTTTGGGTTTCCCAACCTTTGGGGAACCTGAATATATGTATACATTTCGAAATTCAGGTCAGTTTCACATTTTGGGTTTTCATGCTTAATTGGCAATTTGCCAACAAATGCAATCTAGGCCGAGGCCTAACTTTTGAGGGAGAGGTCGGATCCGGAAAAGACATGTTTTTTCGGGTTCCCCAACTTGTGGGGAACCTGAATATATGTATACATTTCGAATTTGAGGTAAGTTTCACATTTTCACTTTTCATGCTTAATTGGCAATTTGCCAACAAATGCAATCTAAGCCGAGGCATAACTTTTCAATCAGATGTTGGATCTGGAAAAAACATGGTTTTTCGGGTTCCCCAACCTGTGGGGAACCCGAATATATCTATACATTTCGAAATTCAGGTCAGTTTCACATTTTCACTTTTCATGCTTAATTGGCAATTTGCCAACAAATGCAATCTAGGCCGAGGCCTAACATTTGAGGGAGAGGTTGGATCCGGAAAAGACATGTTTTTTCGGGTTCCCCAACATTTGGGGAACATGAATATATGTAAACATTTCGAATTTGAGGTCAGTTTCACATTTTTGCTTTTCATGCTTAATTGGCAATTTGCCAACAAATGCAATCTAGGCCGAGGCCTAACTTTTGAGGGAGAGGTCGGATCCGGAAAAAACATAGTTTTTCGGGTTCCCCAACCTGTGGGGAACCTGAATATATGTATACATTTCGAAATTCAGGTCAGTTTCACATTTTCACTTTTCATGCTTAATTGGCAATTTGCCAACAAATGCAATCTAAGCCGAGGCATAACTTTTCAATCAGACGTTGGATCCGGAAAAAACATGGTTTTTCGGGTTCCCCAACCTGTGGAGAACCCGACTATATCTATACATTTCGAAATTCAGGTCAGTTTCACATTTTCACTTTTCATGCTTAATTGGCAATTTGCCAACAAATGCAATCTAGGCCGAGGCCTAACTTTTGAGGGAGAGGTTGGATCCGGAAAAAACATGGTTTTTCGGGTTTCCCAACCTTTGGGGAACCTGAATATATGTATACATTTCGAATTTGAGGTCAGTTTCACATTTTCACTTTTCATGCTTAATTGGCAATTTGCCAACAAATGCAATCTAGGCCGAGGCCTAACTTTTGAGGGAGAGGTCGGATCCGGAAAAAACATGGTTTTTCGGGTTTCCCAACCTTTGGGGAACCTGAATATATGTATACATTTCGAAATTCAGGTCAGTTTCACATTTTGGGTTTTCATGCTTTATTGGCTATTTGTCAACCAATGCAATCTAGTCTGAGGCCTAACTTTTGAGGGAGAGGTCGGATCCGGAAAAAACATAGTTTTTCGGGTTCCCCAACCTGTGGGGAACCTGAATATATGTATACATTTCGAAATTCAGGTCAGTTTCACATTTTCACTTTTCATGCTTAATTGGCAATTTGCCAACAAATGCAATCTAGGCCGAGGCCTAACTTTTGAGGGAGAGGTTGGATCCGGAAAAAACATGGTTTTTTGGGTTTCCCAACCTTTGGGGAACCTGAATATATGTATACATTTCAAAATTCAGGTCAGTTTCACATTTTGGGTTTTCATGCTTAATTGGCAATTTGCCAACAAATGCAATCTAGGCCGAGGCCTAACTTTTGAGGGAGAGGTCGGATCCGGAAAAGACATGTTTTTTCGGGTTCCCCAACTTGTGGGGAACCTGAATATATGTATACATTTCGAATTTGAGGTCAGTTTCACATTTTCACTTTTCATGCTTAATTGGCAATTTGCCAACAAATGCAATCTAAGCCGAGGCATAACTTTTCAATCAGATGTTGGATCTGGAAAAAACATGGTTTTTCGGGTTCCCCAACCTGTGGGGAACCCGAATATATCTATACATTTCGAAATTCAGGTCAGTTTCACATTTTCACTTTTCATGCTTAATTGGCAATTTGCCAACAAATGCAATCTAGGCCGAGGCCTAACTTTTGAGGGAGAGGTCGGATCCGGAAAAAACATGGTTTTTCGGGTTTCCCAACCTTTGGGGAACCTGAATATATGTATACATTTCGAAATTCAGGTCAGTTTCACATTTTGGGTTTTCATGCTTTATTGGCTATTTGTCAACCAATGCAATCTAGGCTGAGGCCTAACTTTTGAGGGAGAGGTCGGATCCGGAAAAAACATAGTTTTTCGGGTTCCCCAACCTGTGGGGAACCTGAATATATGTATACATTTCGAAATTCAGGTCAGTTTCACATTTTGGGTTTTCATGCTTAATTGGCAATTTGCCAACAAATGCAATCTAAGCCGAGGCATAACTTTTCAATCAGATGTTGGATCTGGAAAAAACATGGTTTTTCGGGTTCCCCAACCTGTGGGGAACCCGAATATATCTATACATTTCAAAATTCAGGTGAGTTTCACATTTTCACTTTTCATGCTTAATTGGCAATTTGCCAACAAATGCAATCTAGGCCGAGGCCTAACTTTTGAGGGAGAGGTCGGATCCGGAAAAAACATAGTTTTTCGGGTTCCCCAACCTGTGGGGAACCCGAATATATCTATACATTTCGAAATTCAGGTCAGTTTCACATTTTCACTTTTCATGCTTAATTGGCAATTTGCCAACAAATGCAATCTAGGCCGAGGCCTAACATTTGAGAGAGAGGTTGGATCCGGAAAAAACATGGTTTTTCGGGTTTCCCAACCTTTGGGGAACCTGAATATATGTATACATTTCGAAATTCAGGTCAGTTTCACATTTTGGGTTTTCATGCTTAATTGGCTATTTGTCAACCAATGCAATCTAAGCCGAGGCATAACTTTTCAGTCAGATGTTGGATCCGGAAAAAACATGGTTTTTCGGGTTCCCCAACCTGTGGGGAACCTGAATATATGTATACATTTCGAAATTCAGGTCAGTTTCACATTTTGGGTTTTCATGCTTAATTGGCAATTTGCCAACAAATGCAATCTAAGCCGAGGCATAACTTTTCAGTCAGATGTTGGATCCGGAAAAAACATGGTTTTTCGGGTTCCCCAACCTGTGGGGAACCTGAATATATGTATACATTTCGAATTTGAGGTCAGTTTCACATTTTCACTTTTCATGCTTAATTGGCAATTTGCCAACAAATGCAATCTAGGCCGAGGCCTAACTTTTGAGGGAGAGGTCGGATCCGGAAAAAACATAGTTTTTCGGGTTCCCCAACCTGTGGGGAACCTGAATATATGTATACATTTCGAAATTCAGGTTAGTTTCACATTTTGGGTTTTCATGCTTAATTGGCAATTTGCCAACAAATGCAATCTAGGCCGAGGCCTAACTTTTGAGGGAGAGGTTGGATCCGGAAAAAACATGGTTTTTCGGGTTTCCCAACCTTTGGGGAACCTGAATATATGTATACATTTCGAAATTCAGGTCAGTTTCACATTTTGGGTTTTCATGCTTTATTGGCTATTTGTCAACCAATGCAATCTAGGCTGAGGCCTAACTTTTCAGTCAGATGTTGGATCCGGAAAAAACATGGTTTTTCGGGTTCCCCAACCTGTGGGGAACCTGAATATATGTATACATTTCGAATTTGAGGTCAGTTTCACATTTTCACTTTTCATGCTTAATTGGCAATTTGCCAACAAATGCAATCTAGGCCGAGGCCTAACTTTTGAGGGAGAGGTCGGATCCGGAAAAAACATAGTTTTTTGGGTTCCCCAACCTGTGGGGAACCTGAATATATGTATACATTTCGAAATTCAGGTCAGTTTCACATTTTGGGTTTTCATGCTTAATTGGCAATTTGCCAACAAATGCAATCTAGGCCGAGGCCTAACTTTTGAGGGAGAGGTTGGATCCGGAAAAAACATGGTTTTTCGGGTTTCCCAACCTTTGGGGAACCTGAATATATGTATACATTTCGAAATTCAGGTCAGTTTCACATTTTCACTTTTCATGCTTAATTGGCAATTTGCCAACAAATGCAATCTAGGCCGAGGCCTAACTTTTGAGGGAGAGGTCGGATCCGGAAAAAACATGGTTTTTCGGGTTCCCCAACTTGTGGGGAACCTGAATATATGTATACATTTCGAATTTGAGGTCAGTTTCACATTTTCACTTTTCATGCTTAATTGGCAATTTGCCAACAAATGCAATCTAAGCCGAGGCATAACTTTTCAATCAGATGTTGGATCTGGAAAAAACATGGTTTTTCGGGTTCCCCAACCTGTGGGGAACCCGAATATATCTATACATTTCGAAATTCAGGTCAGTTTCACATTTTCACTTTTCATGCTTAATTGGCAATTTGCCAACAAATGCAATCTAGGCCGAGGCCTAACATTTGAGGGAGAGGTTGGATCCGGAAAAGACATGTTTTTTCGGGTTCCCCAACCTTTGGGGAACCTGAATATATGTATACATTTCGAAATTCAGGTCAGTTTCACATTTTGGGTTTTCATGCTTAATTGGCAATTTGCCAACAAATGCAATCTAGGCCGAGGCCTAACTTTTGAGGGAGAGGTCGGATCCGGAAAAAACATAGTTTTTCGGGTTCCCCAACTTTTGGGGAACATGAATATATGTATACATTTCGAATTTGAGGTCAATTTCACATTTTTGCTTTTCATGCTTAATTGGCTACGCCAACAAATGCAATCTAGGCCGAGGCCTAACTTTTGAGGGAGAGGTCGGATCCGGAAAAAACATAGTTTTTCGGGTTCCCCAACCTGTGGGGAACCTGAATATATGTATACATTTCGAAATTCAGGTCAGTTTCACATTTTCACTTTTCATGCTTAATTGGCAATTTGCCAACAAATGCAATCTAAGCCGAGGCATAACTTTTCAATCAGATGTTGGATCCGGAAAAAACATGGTTTTTCGGGTTCCCCAACCTGTGGGGAACCCGACTATATCTATACATTTCGAAATTCAGGTCAGTTTCACATTTTCACTTTTCATGCTTAATTGGCAATTTGCCAACAAATGCAATCTAGGCCGAGGCCTAACTTTTGAGGGAGAGGTTGGATCCGGAAAAAACATGGTTTTTCGGGTTTCCCAACCTGTGGGGAACCTGAATATATGTATACATTTCGAAATTCAGGTCAGTTTCACATTTTGGGTTTTCATGCTTAATTGGCAATTTGCCAACAAATGCAATCTAAGCCGAGGCATAACTTTTCAGTCAGATGTTGGATCCGGAAAAAACATGGTTTTTCGGGTTCCCCAACCTGTGGGGAACCTGAATATATGTATACATTTCGAATTTTAGGTCAGTTTCACATTTTCACTTTTCATGCTTAATTGGCAATTTGCCAACAAATGCAATCTAGGCCGAGGCCTAACTTTTGAGGGAGAGGTCGGATCCGGAAAAAACATAGTTTTTCGGGTTCCCCAACCTGTGGGGAACCTGAATATATGTGTACATTTCGAAATTCAGGTCAGTTTCACATTTTGGGTTTTCATGCTTAATTGGCAATTTGCCAACAAATGCAATCTAGGCCGAGGCCTAACTTTTGAGGGAGAGGTCGGATCCGGAAAAAACATGGTTTTTCGCGTTTCCCAACCTTTGGGGAACCTGAATATATGTGTACATTTCGAAATTCAGGTCAGTTTCACATTTTGGGTTTTCATGTTTAATTGGCAATTTGCCAACAAATGCAATCTAAGCCGAGGCATAACTTTTCAATCAGATGTTGGATCTGGAAAAAACATGGTTTTTCGGGTTCCCCAACCTGTGGGGAACCCGAATATATCTATACATTTCAAAATTCAGGTGAATTTCACATTTTCACTTTTCATGCTTAATTGGCAATTTGCCAACAAATGCAATCTAGGCCGAGGCCTAACTTTTGAGGGAGAGGTCGGATCCGGAAAAAACATGGTTTTTCGGGTTTCCCAACCTTTGGGGAACCTGAATATATGTATACATTTCGAAATTCAGGTCAGTTTCACATTTTGGGTTTTCATGCTTAATTGGCTATTTGTCAACCAATGCAATCTAAGCCGAGGCATAACTTTTCAGTCAGATGTTGGATCCGGAAAAAACATGGTTTTTCGGGTTCCCCAACCTGTGGGGAACCTGAATATATGTATACATTTCGAAATTCAGGTCAGTTTCACATTTTGGGTTTTCATGCTTAATTGGCAATTTGCCAACAAATGCAATCTAAGCCGAGGCATAACTTTTCAGTCAGATGTTGGATCCGGAAAAAACATGGTTTTTCGGGTTCCCCAACCTGTGGGGAACCTGAATATGTGTATACATTTCGAATTTGAGGTCAGTTTCACATTTTCACTTTTCATGCTTAATTGGCAATTTGCCAACAAATGCAATCTAGGCCGAGGCATAACTTTTGAGGGAGAGGTCGGATCCGGAAAAAACATAGTTTTTCGGGTTCCCCAACCTGTGGGGAACCTGAATATATGTATACATTTCGAAATTCAGGTCAGTTTCACATTTTGGGTTTTCATGCTTAATTGGCAATTTGCCAACAAATGCAATCTAAGCCGAGGCATAACTTTTCAGTCAGATGTTGGATCCGGAAAAAACATGGTTTTTCGGGTTCCCCAACCTGTGGGGAACCTGAATATATGTATACATTTCGAATTTGAGGTCAGTTTCACATTTTCACTTTTCATGCTTAATTGGCAATTTGCCAACAAATGCAATCTAGGCCGAGGCCTAACTTTTGAGGGAGAGGTCGGATCCGGAAAAAACATGGTTTTTCGGGTTCCCCAACCTGTGGGGAACCTGAATATATGTATACATTTCGAAATTCAGGTCAGTTTCACATTTTGGGTTTTCATGCTTAATTGGCAATTTGCCAACAAATGCAATCTAGGCCGAGGCCTAACTTTTGAGGGAGAGGTTGGATCCGGAAAAAACATGGTTTTTCGGGTTTCCCAACCTTTGGGGAACCTGAATATATGTATACATTTCGAAATTCAGGTCAGTTTCACATTTTCACTTTTCATGCTTAATTGGCAATTTGCCAACAAATGCAATCTAGGCCGAGGCCTAACTTTTGAGGGAGAGGTCGGATCCGGAAAAAACATGGTTTTTCGGGTTTCCCAACCTTTGGGGAACCTGAATATATGTATACATTTCGAAATTCAGGTCAGTTTCACATTTTGGGTTTTCATGCTTTATTGGCTATTTGTCAACCAATGCAATCTAGGCTGAGGCATAACTTTTCAGTCAGATGTTGGATCCGGAAAAAACATGGTTTTTCGGGTTCCCCAACCTGTGGGGAACCTGAATATATGTATACATTTCGAATTTGAGGTCAGTTTCACATTTTCACTTTTCATGCTTAATTGGCAATTTGCCAACAAATGCAATCTAGGCCGAGGCCTAACTTTTGAGGGAGAGGTCGGATCCGGAAAAAACATAGTTTTTCGGGTTCCCCAACCTGTGGGGAACCTGAATATATGTATACATTTCGAAATTCAGGTCAGTTTCACATTTTGGGTTTTCATGCTTAATTGGCAATTTGCCAACAAATGCAATCTAGGCCGAGGCCTAACTTTTGAGGGAGAGGTTGGATCCGGAAAAAACATGGTTTTTCGGGTTTCCCAACCTTTGGGGAACCTGAATATATGTATACATTTCGAAATTCAGGTCAGTTTCACATTTTCACTTTTCATGCTTAATTGGCAATTTGCCAACAAATGCAATATAGGCCGAGGCCTAACTTTTGAGGGAGAGGTCGGATCCGGAAAAAACATGGTTTTTCGGGTTTCCCAACCTTTGGGGAACCTGAATATATGTATACATTTCGAAATTCAGGTCAGTTTCACATTTTGGGTTTTCATGCTTTATTGGCTATTTGTCAACCAATGCAATCTAGGCTGAGGCCTAACTTTTGAGGGAGAGGTCGGATCCGGAAAAAACATAGTTTTTCGGGTTCCCCAACCTGTGGGGAACCTGAATATATGTATACATTTCGAAATTCAGGTCAGTTTCACATTTTGGGTTTTCATGCTTAATTGGCAATTTGCCAACAAATGCAATCTAAGCCGAGGCATAACTTTTCAATCAGATGTTGGATCTGGAAAAAACATGGTTTTTCGGGTTCCCCAACCTGTGGGGAACCCGAATATATCTATACATTTCAAAATTCAGGTGAGTTTCACATTTTCACTTTTCATGCTTAATTGGCAATTTGCCAACAAATGCAATCTAGGCCGAGGCCTAACTTTTGAGGGAGAGGTCGGATCCGGAAAAAACATAGTTTTTCGGGTTCCCCAACCTGTGGGGAACCCGAATATATCTATACATTTCGAAATTCAGGTCAGTTTCACATTTTCACTTTTCATGCTTAATTGGCAATTTGCCAACAAATGCAATCTAGGCCGAGGCCTAACATTTGAGGGAGAGGTTGGATCCGGAAAAAACATGGTTTTTCGGGTTTCCCAACCTTTGGGGAACCTGAATATATGTATACATTTCGAATTTGAGGTCAGTTTCACATTTTCACTTTTCATGCTTAATTGGCAATTTGCCAACAAATGCAATCTAGGCCGAGGCCTAACTTTTGAGGGAGAGGTTGGATCCGGAAAAAACATGGTTTTTCGGGTTTCCCAACCTTTGGGGAACCTGAATATATGTATACATTTCGAAATTCAGGTCAGTTTCACATTTTGGGTTTTCATGCTTAATTGGCAATTTGCCAACAAATGCAATCTAAGCCGAGGCATAACTTTTCAGTCAGATGTTGGATCCGGAAAAAACATGGTTTTTCGGGTTCCCCAACCTGTGGGGAACCTGAATATATGTATACATTTCGAATTTTAGGTCAGTTTCACATTTTCACTTTTCATGCTTAATTGGCAATTTGCCAACAAATGCAATCTAGGCCGAGGCCTAACTTTTGAGGGAGAGGTCGGATCCGGAAAAAACATAGTTTTTCGGGTTCCCCAACCTGTGGGGAACCTGAATATATGTGTACATTTCGAAATTCAGGTCAGTTTCACATTTTGGGTTTTCATGCTTAATTGGCAATTTGCCAACAAATGCAATCTAGGCCGAGGCCTTACTTTTGAGGGAGAGGTCGGATCCGGAAAAAACATGGTTTTTCGGGTTTCCCAACCTTTGGGGAACCTGAATATATGTATACATTTCGAAATTCAGGTCAGTTTCACATTTTGGGTTTTCATGCTTAATTGGCTATTTGTCAACCAATGCAATCTAAGCCGAGGCATAACTTTTCAGTCAGATGTTGGATCCGGAAAAAACATGGTTTTTCGGGTTCCCCAACCTGTGGGGAACCTGAATATATGTATACATTTCGAAATTCAGGTCAGTTTCACATTTTGGGTTTTCATGCTTAATTGGCAATTTGCCAACAAATGCAATCTAAGCCGAGGCATAACTTTTCAGTCAGATGTTGGATCCGGAAAAAACATGGTTTTTCGGGTTCCCCAACCTGTGGGGAACCTGAATATATGTATACATTTCGAATTTGAGGTCAGTTTCACATTTTCACTTTTCATGCTTAATTGGCAATTTGCCAACAAATGCAATCTAGGCCGAGGCATAACTTTTGAGGGAGAGGTCGGATCCGGAAAAAACAGTTTTTCGGGTTCCCCAACCTGTGGGGAACCTGAATATATGTATACATTTCGAAATTCAGGTCAGTTTCACATTTTGGGTTTTCATGCTTAATTGGCAATTTGCCAACAAATGCAATCTAAGCCGAGGCATAACTTTTCAGTCAGATGTTGGATCCGGAAAAAACATGGTTTTTCGGGTTCCCCAACCTGTGGGGAACCTGAATATATGTATACATTTCGAATTTGAGGTCAGTTTCACATTTTCACTTTTCATGCTTAATTGGCAATTTGCCAACAAATGCAATCTAGGCCGAGGCCTAACTTTTGAGGGAGATGTCGGATCCGGAAAAAACATAGTTTTTCGGGTTCCCCAACCTGTGGGGAACCTGAATATATGTATACATTTCGAAATTCAGGTCAGTTTCACATTTTGGGTTTTCATGCTTAATTGGCAATTTGCCAACAAATGCAATCTAGGCCGAGGCCTAACTTTTGAGGGAGAGGTTGGATCCGGAAAAAACATGGTTTTTCGGGTTTCCCAACCTTTGGGGAACCTGAATATATGTATACATTTCGAAATTCAGGTCAGTTTCACATTTTCACTTTTCATGCTTAATTGGCAATTTGCCAACAAATGCAATCTAGGCCGAGGCCTAACTTTTGAGGGAGAGGTCGGATCCGGAAAAAACATAGTTTTTCAGGTTCCCCAACCTGTGGGGAACCTGAATATATGTATACATTTCGAAATTCAGGTCAGTTTCACATTTTGGGTTTTCATGCTTAATTGGCAATTTGCCAACAAATGCAATCTAAGCCGAGGCATAACTTTTCAATCAGATGTTGGATCTGTAAAAAACATGGTTTTTCGGGTTCCCCAACCTGTGGGGAACCCGAATATATCTATACATTTCAAAATTCAGGTGAGTTTCACATTTTCACTTTTCATGCTTAATTGGCAATTTGCCAACAAATGCAATCTAGGCCGAGGCCTAACTTTTGAGGGAGAGGTCGGATCCGGAAAAAACATAGTTTTTCGGGTTCCCCAACCTGTGGGGAACCCGAATATATCTATACATTTCGAAATTCAGGTCAGTTTCACATTTTCACTTTTCATGCTTAATTGGCAATTTGCCAACAAATGCAATCTAGGCCGAGGCCTAACATTTGAGGGAGAGGTTGGATCCGGAAAAAACATGGTTTTTCGGGTTTCCCAACCTTTGGGGAACCTGAATATATGTATACATTTCGAAATTCAGGTCAGTTTCACATTTTGGGTTTTCATGCTTAATTGGCAATTTGCCAACAAATGCAATCTAAGCCGAGGCATAACTTTTCAGTCAGATGTTGGATCCGGAAAAAACATGGTTTTTCGGGTTCCCCAACCTGTGGGGAACCTGAATATATGTATACATTTCGAATTTGAGGTGAGTTTCACATTTTCACTTTTCATGCTTAATTGGCAATTTGCCAACAAATGCAATCTAGGCCGAGGCCTAACTTTTGAGGGAGAGGTCGGATCCGGAAAAAACATAGTTTTTCGGGTTCCCCAACCTGTGGGGAACCTGAATATATGTATACATTTCGAAATTCAGGTCAGTTTCACATTTTCACTTTTCATGCTTAATTGGCAATTTGCCAACAAATGCAATCTAGGCCGAGGCCTAACTTTTGAGGGAGAGGTCGGATCCGGAAAAAACATGGTTTTTCGGGTTTCCCAACCTTTGGGGAACCTGAATATATGTATACATTTCGAAATTCAGGTCAATTTCACATTTTGGGTTTTCATGCTTTATTGGCTATTTGTCAACCAATGCAATCTAGGCTGAGGCATAACTTTTCAGTCAGATGTTGGATCCGGAAAAAACATGGTTTTTCGGGTTCCCCAACCTGTGGGGAACCTGAATATATGTATACATTTCGAATTTGAGGTCAGTTTCACATTTTCACTTTTCATGCTTAATTGGCAATTTGCCAACAAATGCAATCTAGGCCGAGGCCTAACTTTTGAGGGAGAGGTCGGATCCGGAAAAAACATAGTTTTTCGGGTTCCCCAACCTGTGGGGAACCTGAATATATGTATACATTTCGAAATTCAGGTCAGTTTCACATTTTGGGTTTTCATGCTTAATTGGCAATTTGCCAACAAATGCAATCTAGGCCGAGGCCTAACTTTTGAGGGAGAGGTTGGATCCGGAAAAAACATGGTTTTTCGGGTTTCCCAACCTTTGGGGAACCTGAATATATGTATACATTTCGAAATTCAGGTCAGTTTCACATTTTCACTTTTCATGCTTAATTGGCAATTTGCCAACAAATGCAATCTAGGCCGAGGCCTAACTTTTGAGGGAGAGGTCGGATCCGGAAAAAACATGGTTTTTCGGGTTTCCCAACCTTTGGGGAACCTGAATATATGTATACATTTCGAAATTCAGGTCAGTTTCACATTTTGGGTTTTCATGCTTTATTGGCTATTTGTCAACCAATGCAATCTAGGTTGAGGCCTAACTTTTGAGGGAGAGGTCGGATCCGGAAAAAACATAGTTTTTCGGCTTCCCCAACCTGTGGGGAACCTGAATATATGTATACATTTCGAAATTCAGGTCAGTTCCACATTTTCACTTTTCATGCTTAATTGGCAATTTGCCAACAAATGCAATCTAGGCCGAGGCCTAACTTTTGAGGGAGAGGTCGGATCCGGAAAAAACATGGTTTTTCGGGTTTCCCAACCTTTGGGGAACCTGAATATATGTATACATTTCGAAATTCAGGTCAGTTTCACATTTTGGGTTTTCATGCTTTATTGGCTATTTGTCAACCAATGCAATCTAGTCTGAGGCCTAACTTTTGAGGGAGAGGTTGGATCCGGAAAAAACATGGTTTTTCGGGTTTCCCAACCTTTGGGGAACCTGAATATATGTATACATTTCGAAATTCAGGTCAGTTTCACATTTTCACTTTTCATGCTTAATTGGCAATTTGCCAACAAATGCAATCTAGGCCGAGGCCTAACTTTTGAGGGAGAGGTCGGATCCGGAAAAAACATGGTTTTTCGGGTTTCCCAACCTTTGGGGAACCTGAATATATGTATACATTTCGAAATTCAGGTCATTTTCACATTTTGGGTTTTCATGCTTTATTGGCTATTTGTCAACCAATGCAATCTAGGCTGAGGCCTAACTTTTGAGGGAGAGGTCGGATCCGGAAAAAACATAGTTTTTCAGGTTCCCCAACCTGTGGGGAACCTGAATATATGTATACATTTCGAAATTCAGGTCAGTTTCACATTTTGGGTTTTCATGCTTAATTGGCAATTTGCCAACAAATGCAATCTAAGCCGAGGCATAACTTTTCAATCAGATGTTGGATCTGGAAAAAACATGGTTTTTCGGGTTCCCCAACCTGTGGGGAACCCGAATATATCTATACATTTCAAAATTCAGGTGAGTTTCACATTTTCACTTTTCATGCTTAATTGGCAATTTGCCAACAAATGCAATCTAGGCCGAGGCCTAACTTTTGAGGGAGAGGTCGGATCCGGAAAAAACATAGTTTTTCGGGTTCCCCAACCTGTGGGGAACCCGAATATATCTATACATTTCGAAATTCAGGTCAGTTTCACATTTTCACTTTTCATGCTTAATTGGCAATTTGCCAACAAATGCAATCTAGGCCGAGGCCTAACATTTGAGGGAGAGGTTGGATCCGGAAAAAACATGGTTTTTCGGGTTTCCCAACCTTTGGGGAACCTGAATATATGTATACATTTCGAAATTCAGGTCAGTTTCACATTTTGGGTTTTCATGCTTAATTGGCTATTTGTCAACCAATGCAATCTAAGCCGAGGCATAACTTTTCAGTCAGATGTTGGATCCGGAAAAAACATGGTTTTTCGGGTTCCCCAACCTGTGGGGAACCTGAATATATGTATACATTTCGAAATTCAGGTCAGTTTCACATTTTGGGTTTTCATGCTTAATTGGCAATTTGCCAACAAATGCAATCTAAGCCGAGGCATAACTTTTCAGTCAGATGTTGGATCCGGAAAAAACATGGTTTTTCGGGTTCCCCAACCTGTGGGGAACCTGAATATATGTATACATTTCGAATTTGAGGTCAGTTTCACATTTTCACTTTTCATGCTTAATTGGCAATTTGCCAACAAATGCAATCTAGGCCGAGGCCTAACTTTTGAGGGAGAGGTCGGATCCGGAAAAAACATAGTTTTTCGGGTTCCCCAACCTGTGGGGAACCTGAATATATGTATACATTTCGAAATTCAGGTCAGTTTCACATTTTCACTTTTCATGCTTAATTGGCAATTTGCCAACAAATGCAATCTAGGCCGAGGCCTAACTTTTGAGGGAGAGGTCGGATCCGGAAAAAACATGGTTTTTCGGGTTTCCCAACCTTTGGGGAACCTGAATATATGTATACATTTCGAAATTCAGGTCAATTTCACATTTTGGGTTTTCATGCTTTATTGGCTATTTGTCAACCAATGCAATCTAGGCTGAGGCATAACTTTTCAGTCAGATGTTGGATCCGGAAAAAACATGGTTTTTCGGGTTCCCCAACCTGTGGGGAACCTGAATATATGTATACATTTCGAATTTGAGGTCAGTTTCACATTTTCACTTTTCATGCTTAATTGGCAATTTGCCAACAAATGCAATCTAGGCCGAGGCCTAACTTTTGAGGGAGAGGTCGGATCCGGAAAAAACATAGTTTTTCGGGTTCCCCAACCTGTGGGGAACCTGAATATATGTATACATTTCGAAATTCAGGTCAGTTTCACATTTTGGGTTTTCATGCTTAATTGGCAATTTGCCAACAAATGCAATCTAGGCCGAGGCCTAACTTTTGAGGGAGAGGTTGGATCCGGAAAAAACATGGTTTTTCGGGTTTCCCAACCTTTGGGGAACCTGAATATATGTATACATTTCGAAATTCAGGTCAGTTTCACATTTTCACTTTTCATGCTTAATTGGCAATTTGCCAACAAATGCAATCTAGGCCGAGGCCTAACTTTTGAGGGAGAGGTCGGATCCGGAAAAAACATGGTTTTTCGGGTTTCCCAACCTTTGGGGAACCTGAATATATGTATACATTTCGAAATTCAGGTCAGTTTCACATTTTGGGTTTTCATGCTTTATTGGCTATTTGTCAACCAATGCAATCTAGGTTGAGGCCTAACTTTTGAGGGAGAGGTCGGATCCGGAAAAAACATAGTTTTTCGGCTTCCCCAACCTGTGGGGAACCTGAATATATGTATACATTTCGAAATTCAGGTCAGTTCCACATTTTCACTTTTCATGCTTAATTGGCAATTTGCCAACAAATGCAATCTAGGCCGAGGCCTAACTTTTGAGGGAGAGGTCGGATCCGGAAAAAACATGGTTTTTCGGGTTTCCCAACCTTTGGGGAACCTGAATATATGTATACATTTCGAAATTCAGGTCAGTTTCACATTTTGGGTTTTCATGCTTTATTGGCTATTTGTCAACCAATGCAATCTAGTCTGAGGCCTAACTTTTGAGGGAGAGGTTGGATCCGGAAAAAACATGGTTTTTCGGGTTTCCCAACCTTTGGGGAACCTGAATATATGTATACATTTCGAAATTCAGGTCAGTTTCACATTTTCACTTTTCATGCTTAATTGGCAATTTGCCAACAAATGCAATCTAGGCCGAGGCCTAACTTTTGAGGGAGAGGTCGGATCCGGAAAAAACATGGTTTTTCGGGTTTCCCAACCTTTGGGGAACCTGAATATATGTATACATTTCGAAATTCAGGTCAGTTTCACATTTTGGGTTTTCATGCTTTATTGGCTATTTGTCAACCAATGCAATCTAGGCTGAGGCATAACTTTTCAGTCAGATGTTGGATCCGGAAAAAACATGGTTTTTCGGGTTCCCCAACCTGTGGGGAACCTGAATATATGTATACATTTCGAATTTGAGGTCAGTTTCACATTTTCACTTTTCATACTTAATTGGCAATTTGCCAACAAATGCAATCTAGGCCGAGGCCTAACTTTTGAGGGAGAGGTGGATCCGGAAAAAACATAGTTTTTCGGGTTCCCCAACCTGTGGGGAACCTGAATATATGTATACATTTCGAAATTCAGGTCAGTTTCACATTTTGGGTTTTCATGCTTAATTGGCAATTTGCCAACAAATGCAATCTAGGCCGAGGCCTAACTTTTGAGGGAGAGGTTGGATCCGGAAAAAACATGGTTTTTCGGGTTTCCCAACCTTTGGGGAACCTGAATATATGTATACATTTCGAAATTCAGGTCAGTTTCACATTTTCACTTTTCATGCTTAATTGGCAATTTGCCAACAAATGCAATCTAGGCCGAGGCCTAACTTTTGAGGGAGAGGTCGGATCCGGAAAAAACATGGTTTTTCGGGTTTCCCAACCTTTGGGGAACCTGAATATATGTATACATTTCGAAATTCAGGTCAGTTTCACATTTTGGGTTTTCATGCTTTATTGGCTATTTGTCAACCAATGCAATCTAGGCTGAGGCCTAACTTTTGAGGGAGAGGTCGGATCCGGAAAAAACATAGTTTTTCGGGTTCCCCAACCTGTGGGGAACCTGAATATATGTATACATTTCGAAATTCAGGTCAGTTCCACATTTTCACTTTTCATGCTTAATTGGCAATTTGCCAACAAATGCAATCTAAGCCGAGGCATAACTTTTCAATCAGATGTTGGATCTGGAAAAAACATGGTTTTTCGGGTTCCCCAACCTGTGGGGAACCCGAATATATCTATACATTTCAAAATTCAGGTGAGTTTCACATTTTCACTTTTCATGCTTAATTGGCAATTTGCCAACAAATGCAATCTAGGCCGAGGCCTAACTTTTGAGGGAGAGGTCGGATCCGGAAAAAACATAGTTTTTCGGGTTCCCCAACCTGTGGGGAACCCGAATATATCTATACATTTCGAAATTCAGGTCAGTTTCACATTTTCACTTTTCATGCTTAATTGGCAATTTGCCAACAAATGCAATCTAGGCCGAGGCCTAACATTTGAGGGAGAGGTTGGATCCGGAAAAAACATGGTTTTTCGGGTTTCCCAACCTTTGGGGAACCTGAATATATGTATACATTTCGAAATTCAGGTCAGTTTCACATTTTGGGTTTTCATGCTTAATTGGCTATTTGTCAACCAATGCAATCTAAGCCGAGGCATAACTTTTCAGTCAGATGTTGGATCCGGAAAAAACATGGTTTTTCGGGTTCCCCAACCTGTGGGGAACCTGAATATATGTATACATTTCGAAATTCAGGTCAGTTTCACATTTTGGGTTTTCATGCTTAATTGGCAATTTGCCAACAAATGCAATCTAAGCCGAGGCATAACTTTTCAGTCAGATGTTGGATCCGGAAAAAACATGGTTTTTCGGGTTCCCCAACCTGTGGGGAACCTGAATATATGTATACATTTCGAATTTGAGGTCAGTTTCACATTTTCACTTTTCATGCTTAATTGGCAATTTGCCAACAAATGCAATCTAGGCCGAGGCCTAACTTTTGAGGGAGAGGTCGGATCCGGAAAAAACATAGTTTTTCGGGTTCCCCAACCTGTGGGGAACCTGAATATATGTATACATTTCGAAATTCAGGTCAGTTTCACATTTTCACTTTTCATGCTTAATTGGCAATTTGCCAACAAATGCAATCTAGGCCGAGGCCTAACTTTTGAGGGAGAGGTCGGATCCGGAAAAAACATGGTTTTTCGGGTTTCCCAACCTTTGGGGAACCTGAATATATGTATACATTTCGAAATTCAGGTCAATTTCACATTTTGGGTTTTCATGCTTTATTGGCTATTTGTCAACCAATGCAATCTAGGCTGAGGCATAACTTTTCAGTCAGATGTTGGATCCGGAAAAAACATGGTTTTTCGGGTTCCCCAACCTGTGGGGAACCTGAATATATGTATACATTTCGAATTTGAGGTCAGTTTCACATTTTCACTTTTCATGCTTAATTGGCAATTTGCCAACAAATGCAATCTAGGCCGAGGCCTAACTTTTGAGGGAGAGGTCGGATCCGGAAAAAACATAGTTTTTCGGGTTCCCCAACCTGTGGGGAACCTGAATATATGTATACATTTCGAAATTCAGGTCAGTTTCACATTTTGGGTTTTCATGCTTAATTGGCAATTTGCCAACAAATGCAATCTAGGCCGAGGCCTAACTTTTGAGGGAGAGGTTGGATCCGGAAAAAACATGGTTTTTCGGGTTTCCCAACCTTTGGGGAACCTGAATATATGTATACATTTCGAAATTCAGGTCAGTTTCACATTTTCACTTTTCATGCTTAATTGGCAATTTGCCAACAAATGCAATCTAGGCCGAGGCCTAACTTTTGAGGGAGAGGTCGGATCCGGAAAAAACATGGTTTTTCGGGTTTCCCAACCTTTGGGGAACCTGAATATATGTATACATTTCGAAATTCAGGTCAGTTTCACATTTTGGGTTTTCATGCTTTATTGGCTATTTGTCAACCAATGCAATCTAGGTTGAGGCCTAACTTTTGAGGGAGAGGTCGGATCCGGAAAAAACATAGTTTTTCGGCTTCCCCAACCTGTGGGGAACCTGAATATATGTATACATTTCGAAATTCAGGTCAGTTCCACATTTTCACTTTTCATGCTTAATTGGCAATTTGCCAACAAATGCAATCTAGGCCGAGGCCTAACTTTTGAGGGAGAGGTCGGATCCGGAAAAAACATGGTTTTTCGGGTTTCCCAACCTTTGGGGAACCTGAATATATGTATACATTTCGAAATTCAGGTCAGTTTCACATTTTGGGTTTTCATGCTTTATTGGCTATTTGTCAACCAATGCAATCTAGTCTGAGGCCTAACTTTTGAGGGAGAGGTTGGATCCGGAAAAAACATGGTTTTTCGGGTTTCCCAACCTTTGGGGAACCTGAATATATGTATACATTTCGAAATTCAGGTCAGTTTCACATTTTCACTTTTCATGCTTAATTGGCAATTTGCCAACAAATGCAATCTAGGCCGAGGCCTAACTTTTGAGGGAGAGGTCGGATCCGGAAAAAACATGGTTTTTCGGGTTTCCCAACCTTTGGGGAACCTGAATATATGTATACATTTCGAAATTCAGGTCAGTTTCACATTTTGGGTTTTCATGCTTTATTGGCTATTTGTCAACCAATGCAATCTAGGCTGAGGCATAACTTTTCAGTCAGATGTTGGATCCGGAAAAAACATGGTTTTTCGGGTTCCCCAACCTGTGGGGAACCTGAATATATGTATACATTTCGAATTTGAGGTCAGTTTCACATTTTCACTTTTCATACTTAATTGGCAATTTGCCAACAAATGCAATCTAGGCCGAGGCCTAACTTTTGAGGGAGAGGTGGATCCGGAAAAAACATAGTTTTTCGGGTTCCCCAACCTGTGGGGAACCTGAATATATGTATACATTTCGAAATTCAGGTCAGTTTCACATTTTGGGTTTTCATGCTTAATTGGCAATTTGCCAACAAATGCAATCTAGGCCGAGGCCTAACTTTTGAGGGAGAGGTTGGATCCGGAAAAAACATGGTTTTTCGGGTTTCCCAACCTTTGGGGAACCTGAATATATGTATACATTTCGAAATTCAGGTCAGTTTCACATTTTCACTTTTCATGCTTAATTGGCAATTTGCCAACAAATGCAATCTAGGCCGAGGCCTAACTTTTGAGGGAGAGGTCGGATCCGGAAAAAACATGGTTTTTCGGGTTTCCCAACCTTTGGGGAACCTGAATATATGTATACATTTCGAAATTCAGGTCAGTTTCACATTTTGGGTTTTCATGCTTTATTGGCTATTTGTCAACCAATGCAATCTAGGCTGAGGCCTAACTTTTGAGGGAGAGGTCGGATCCGGAAAAAACATAGTTTTTCGGGTTCCCCAACCTGTGGGGAACCTGAATATATGTATACATTTCGAAATTCAGGTCAGTTCCACATTTTCACTTTTCATGCTTAATTGGCAATTTGCCAACAAATGCAATCTAGGCCGAGGCCTAACTTTTGAGGGAGATGTCGGATCCGGAAAAAACATGGTTTTTCGGGTTTCCCAACCTTTGGGGAACCTGAATATATGTATACATTTCGAAATTCAGGTCAGTTTCACATTTTGGGTTTTCATGCTTTATTGGCTATTTGTCAACCAATGCAATCTAGTCTGAGGCCTAACTTTTGAGGGAGAGGTCGGATCCGGAAAAAACATAGTTTTTCGGGTTCCCCAACCTTTGGGGAACCTGAATATATGTATACATTTCGAAATTCAGGTCAGTTTCACATTTTCACTTTTCATGCTTAATTGGCAATTTGCCAACAAATGCAATCTAGGCCGAGGCCTAACTTTTGAGGGAGAGGTTGGATCCGGAAAAAACATGGTTTTTCGGGTTTCCCAACCTTTGGGGAACCTGAATATATGTATACATTTCGAAATTCAGGTCAGTTTCACATTTTCACTTTTCATGCTTAATTGGCAATTTGCCAACAAATGCAATCTAGGCCGAGGCCTAACTTTTGAGGGAGAGGTCGGATCCGGAAAAAACAGTTTTTCGGGTTCCCCAACCTGTGGGGAACCTGAATATATGTATACATTTCGAAATTCAGGTCATTTTCACATTTTGGGTTTTCATGCTTTATTGGCTATTTGTCAACCAATGCAATCTAGGCTGAGGCCTAACTTTTGAGGGAGAGGTCGGATCCGGAAAAAACATAGTTTTTCAGGTTCCCCAACCTGTGGGGAACCTGAATATATGTATACATTTCGAAATTCAGGTCAGTTTCACATTTTGGGTTTTCATGCTTAATTGGCAATTTGCCAACAAATGCAATCTAAGCCGAGGCATAACTTTTCAATCAGATGTTGGATCTGGAAAAAACATGGTTTTTCGGGTTCCCCAACCTGTGGGGAACCCGAATATATCTATACATTTCAAAATTCAGGTGAGTTTCACATTTTCACTTTTCATGCTTAATTGGCAATTTGCCAACAAATGCAATCTAGGCCGAGGCCTAACTTTTGAGGGAGAGGTCGGATCCGGAAAAAACATAGTTTTTCGGGTTCCCCAACCTGTGGGGAACCCGAATATATCTATACATTTCGAAATTCAGGTCAGTTTCACATTTTCACTTTTCATGCTTAATTGGCAATTTGCCAACAAATGCAATCTAGGCCGAGGCCTAACATTTGAGGGAGAGGTTGGATCCGGAAAAAACATGGTTTTTCGGGTTTCCCAACCTTTGGGGAACCTGAATATATGTATACATTTCGAAATTCAGGTCAGTTTCACATTTTGGGTTTTCATGCTTAATTGGCTATTTGTCAACCAATGCAATCTAAGCCGAGGCATAACTTTTCAGTCAGATGTTGGATCCGGAAAAAACATGGTTTTTCGGGTTCCCCAACCTGTGGGGAACCTGAATATATGTATACATTTCGAAATTCAGGTCAGTTTCACATTTTGGGTTTTCATGCTTAATTGGCAATTTGCCAACAAATGCAATCTAAGCCGAGGCATAACTTTTCAGTCAGATGTTGGATCCGGAAAAAACATGGTTTTTCGGGTTCCCCAACCTGTGGGGAACCTGAATATATGTATACATTTCGAATTTGAGGTCAGTTTCACATTTTCACTTTTCATGCTTAATTGGCAATTTGCCAACAAATGCAATCTAGGCCGAGGCCTAACTTTTGAGGGAGAGGTCGGATCCGGAAAAAACATAGTTTTTCGGGTTCCCCAACCTGTGGGGAACCTGAATATATGTATACATTTCGAAATTCAGGTCAGTTTCACATTTTCACTTTTCATGCTTAATTGGCAATTTGCCAACAAATGCAATCTAGGCCGAGGCCTAACTTTTGAGGGAGAGGTCGGATCCGGAAAAAACATGGTTTTTCGGGTTTCCCAACCTTTGGGGAACCTGAATATATGTATACATTTCGAAATTCAGGTCAATTTCACATTTTGGGTTTTCATGCTTTATTGGCTATTTGTCAACCAATGCAATCTAGGCTGAGGCATAACTTTTCAGTCAGATGTTGGATCCGGAAAAAACATGGTTTTTCGGGTTCCCCAACCTGTGGGGAACCTGAATATATGTATACATTTCGAATTTGAGGTCAGTTTCACATTTTCACTTTTCATGCTTAATTGGCAATTTGCCAACAAATGCAATCTAGGCCGAGGCCTAACTTTTGAGGGAGAGGTCGGATCCGGAAAAAACATAGTTTTTCGGGTTCCCCAACCTGTGGGGAACCTGAATATATGTATACATTTCGAAATTCAGGTCAGTTTCACATTTTGGGTTTTCATGCTTAATTGGCAATTTGCCAACAAATGCAATCTAGGCCGAGGCCTAACTTTTGAGGGAGAGGTTGGATCCGGAAAAAACATGGTTTTTCGGGTTTCCCAACCTTTGGGGAACCTGAATATATGTATACATTTCGAAATTCAGGTCAGTTTCACATTTTCACTTTTCATGCTTAATTGGCAATTTGCCAACAAATGCAATCTAGGCCGAGGCCTAACTTTTGAGGGAGAGGTCGGATCCGGAAAAAACATGGTTTTTCGGGTTTCCCAACCTTTGGGGAACCTGAATATATGTATACATTTCGAAATTCAGGTCAGTTTCACATTTTGGGTTTTCATGCTTTATTGGCTATTTGTCAACCAATGCAATCTAGGTTGAGGCCTAACTTTTGAGGGAGAGGTCGGATCCGGAAAAAACATAGTTTTTCGGCTTCCCCAACCTGTGGGGAACCTGAATATATGTATACATTTCGAAATTCAGGTCAGTTCCACATTTTCACTTTTCATGCTTAATTGGCAATTTGCCAACAAATGCAATCTAGGCCGAGGCCTAACTTTTGAGGGAGAGGTCGGATCCGGAAAAAACATGGTTTTTCGGGTTTCCCAACCTTTGGGGAACCTGAATATATGTATACATTTCGAAATTCAGGTCAGTTTCACATTTTGGGTTTTCATGCTTTATTGGCTATTTGTCAACCAATGCAATCTAGTCTGAGGCCTAACTTTTGAGGGAGAGGTTGGATCCGGAAAAAACATGGTTTTTCGGGTTTCCCAACCTTTGGGGAACCTGAATATATGTATACATTTCGAAATTCAGGTCAGTTTCACATTTTCACTTTTCATGCTTAATTGGCAATTTGCCAACAAATGCAATCTAGGCCGAGGCCTAACTTTTGAGGGAGAGGTCGGATCTGGAAAAAACATGGTTTTTCGGGTTTCCCAACCTTTGGGGAACCTGAATATATGTATACATTTCGAAATTCAGGTCAGTTTCACATTTTGGGTTTTCATGCTTTATTGGCTATTTGTCAACCAATGCAATCTAGGCTGAGGCATAACTTTTCAGTCAGATGTTGGATCCGGAAAAAACATGGTTTTTCGGGTTCCCCAACCTGTGGGGAACCTGAATATATGTATACATTTCGAATTTGAGGTCAGTTTCACATTTTCACTTTTCATACTTAATTGGCAATTTGCCAACAAATGCAATCTAGGCCGAGGCCTAACTTTTGAGGGAGAGGTGGATCCGGAAAAAACATAGTTTTTCGGGTTCCCCAACCTGTGGGGAACCTGAATATATGTATACATTTCGAAATTCAGGTCAGTTTCACATTTTGGGTTTTCATGCTTAATTGGCAATTTGCCAACAAATGCAATCTAGGCCGAGGCCTAACTTTTGAGGGAGAGGTTGGATCCGGAAAAAACATGGTTTTTCGGGTTTCCCAACCTTTGGGGAACCTGAATATATGTATACATTTCGAAATTCAGGTCAGTTTCACATTTTCACTTTTCATGCTTAATTGGCAATTTGCCAACAAATGCAATCTAGGCCGAGGCCTAACTTTTGAGGGAGAGGTCGGATCCGGAAAAAACATGGTTTTTCGGGTTTCCCAACCTTTGGGGAACCTGAATATATGTATACATTTCGAAATTCAGGTCAGTTTCACATTTTGGGTTTTCATGCTTTATTGGCTATTTGTCAACCAATGCAATCTAGGCTGAGGCCTAACTTTTGAGGGAGAGGTCGGATCCGGAAAAAACATAGTTTTTCGGGTTCCCCAACCTGTGGGGAACCTGAATATATGTATACATTTCGAAATTCAGGTCAGTTCCACATTTTCACTTTTCATGCTTAATTGGCAATTTGCCAACAAATGCAATCTAGGCCGAGGCCTAACTTTTGAGGGAGATGTCGGATCCGGAAAAAACATGGTTTTTCGGGTTTCCCAACCTTTGGGGAACCTGAATATATGTATACATTTCGAAATTCAGGTCAGTTTCACATTTTGGGTTTTCATGCTTTATTGGCTATTTGTCAACCAATGCAATCTAGTCTGAGGCCTAACTTTTGAGGGAGAGGTCGGATCCGGAAAAAACATAGTTTTTCGGGTTCCCCAACCTTTGGGGAACCTGAATATATGTATACATTTCGAAATTCAGGTCAGTTTCACATTTTCACTTTTCATGCTTAATTGGCAATTTGCCAACAAATGCAATCTAGGCCGAGGCCTAACTTTTGAGGGAGAGGTTGGATCCGGAAAAAACATGGTTTTTCGGGTTTCCCAACCTTTGGGGAACCTGAATATATGTATACATTTCGAAATTCAGGTCAGTTTCACATTTTCACTTTTCATGCTTAATTGGCAATTTGCCAACAAATGCAATCTAGGCCGAGGCCTAACTTTTGAGGGAGAGGTCGGATCCGGAAAAAACAGTTTTTCGGGTTCCCCAACCTGTGGGGAACCTGAATATATGTATACATTTCGAAATTCAGGTCAGTTTCACATTTTGGGTTTTCATGCTTAATTGGCAATTTGCCAACAAATGCAATCTAGGCCGAGGCCTAACTTTTGAGGGAGAGGTTGGATCCGGAAAAAACATGGTTTTTCGGGTTTCCCAACCTTTGGGGAACCTGAATATATGTATACATTTCGAAATTCAGGTCAGTTTCACATTTTCACTTTTCATGCTTAATTGGCAATTTGCCAACAAATGCAATCTAGGCCGAGGCCTAACTTTTGAGGGAGAGGTCGGATCCGGAAAAAACATGGTTTTTCGGGTTTCCCAACCTTTGGGGAACCTGAATATATGTATACATTTCGAAATTCAGGTCAGTTTCACATTTTGGGTTTTCATGCTTTATTGGCTATTTGTCAACCAATGCAATCTAGGTTGAGGCCTAACTTTTGAGGGAGAGGTCGGATCCGGAAAAAACATAGTTTTTCGGGTTCCCCAACCTGTGGGGAACCTGAATATATGTATACATTTCGAAATTCAGGTCAGTTCCACATTTTCACTTTTCATGCTTAATTGGCAATTTGCCAACAAATGCAATCTAGGCCGAGGCCTAACTTTTGAGGGAGAGGTCGGATCCGGAAAAAACATGGTTTTTCGGGTTTCCCAACCTTTGGGGAACCTGAATATATGTATACATTTCGAAATTCAGGTCAGTTTCACATTTTGGGTTTTCATGCTTTATTGGCTATTTGTCAACCAATGCAATCTAGTCTGAGGCCTAACTTTTGAGGGAGAGGTTGGATCCGGAAAAAACATGGTTTTTCGGGTTTCCCAACCTTTGGGGAACCTGAATATATGTATACATTTCGAAATTCAGGTCAGTTTCACATTTTCACTTTTCATGCTTAATTGGCAATTTGCCAACAAATGCAATCTAGGCCGAGGCCTAACTTTTGAGGGAGAGGTCGGATCCGGAAAAAACATGGTTTTTCGGGTTTCCCAACCTTTGGGGAACCTGAATATATGTATACATTTCGAAATTCAGGTCAGTTTCACATTTTGGGTTTTCATGCTTTATTGGCTATTTGTCAACCAATGCAATCTAGGCTGAGGCATAACTTTTCAGTCAGATGTTGGATCCGGAAAAAACATGGTTTTTCGGGTTCCCCAACCTGTGGGGAACCTGAATATATGTATACATTTCGAATTTGAGGTCAGTTTCACATTTTCACTTTTCATGCTTAATTGGCAATTTGCCAACAAATGCAATCTAGGCCGAGGCCTAACTTTTGAGGGAGAGGTCGGATCCGGAAAAAACATAGTTTTTCGGGTTCCCCAACCTGTGGGGAACCTGAATATATGTATACATTTCCAAATTCAGGTCAGTTCCACATTTTCACTTTTCATGCTTAATTGGCAATTTGCCAACAAATGCAATCTAGGCCGAGGCCTAACTTTTGAGGGAGAGGTCGGATCCGGAAAAAACATGGTTTTTCGGGTTTCCCAACCTTTGGGGAACCTGAATATATGTATACATTTCGAAATTCAGGTCAGTTTCACATTTTGGGTTTTCATGCTTTATTGGCTATTTGTCAACCAATGCAATCTAGTCTGAGGCCTAACTTTTGAGGGAGAGGTTGGATCCGGAAAAAACATGGTTTTTCGGGTTTCCCAACCTTTGGGGAACCTGAATATATGTATACATTTCGAAATTCAGGTCAGTTTCACATTTTCACTTTTCATGCTTAATTGGCAATTTGCCAACAAATGCAATCTAGGCCGAGGCCTAACTTTTGAGGGAGAGGTCGGATCCGGAAAAAACATGGTTTTTCGGGTTTCCCAACCTTTGGGGAACCTGAATATATGTATACATTTCGAAATTCAGGTCAGTTTCACATTTTGGGTTTTCATGCTTTATTGGCTATTTGTCAACCAATGCAATCTAGGCTGAGGCATAACTTTTCAGTCAGATGTTGGATCCGGAAAAAACATGGTTTTTCGGGTTCCCCAACCTGTGGGGAACCTGAATATATGTATACATTTCGAATTTGAGGTCAGTTTCACATTTTCACTTTTCATGCTTAATTGGCAATTTGCCAACAAATGCAATCTAGGCCGAGGCCTAACTTTTGAGGGAGAGGTCGGATCCGGAAAAAACATAGTTTTTCGGGTTCCCCAACCTGTGGGGAACCTGAATATATGTATACATTTCGAAATTCAGGTCAGTTCCACATTTTCACTTTTCATGCTTAATTGGCAATTTGCCAACAAATGCAATCTAGGCCGAGGCCTAACTTTTGAGGGAGAGGTCGGATCCGGAAAAAACATGGTTTTTCGGGTTTCCCAACCTTTGGGGAACCTGAATATATGTATACATTTCGAAATTCAGGTCAGTTTCACATTTTGGGTTTTCATGCTTTATTGGCTATTTGTCAACCAATGCAATCTAGTCTGAGGCCTAACTTTTGAGGGAGAGGTTGGATCCTGAAAAAACATGGTTTTTCGGGTTTCCCAACCTTTGGGGAACCTGAATATATGTATACATTTCGAAATTCAGGTCAGTTTCACATTTTCACTTTTCATGCTTAATTGGCAATTTGCCAACAAATGCAATCTAGGCCGAGGCCTAACTTTTGAGGGAGAGGTCGGATCCGGAAAAAACATGGTTTTTCGGGTTTCCCAACCTTTGGGGAACCTGAATATATGTATACATTTCGAAATTCAGGTCAGTTTCACATTTTGGGTTTTCATGCTTTATTGGCTATTTGTCAACCAATGCAATCTAGGCTGAGGCATAACTTTTCAGTCAGATGTTGGATCCGGAAAAAACATGGTTTTTCGGGTTCCCCAACCTGTGGGGAACCTGAATATATGTATACATTTCGAATTTGAGGTCAGTTTCACATTTTCACTTTTCATGCTTAATTGGCAATTTGCCAACAAATGCAATCTAGGCCGAGGCCTAACTTTTGAGGGAGAGGTCGGATCCGGAAAAAACATAGTTTTTCGGGTTCCCCAACCTGTGGGGAACCTGAATATATGTATACATTTCGAAATTCAGGTCAGTTTCACATTTTGGGTTTTCATGCTTAATTGGCAATTTGCCAACAAATGCAATCTAGGCCGAGGCCTAACTTTTGAGGGAGAGGTCGGATCCGGAAAAAACATGGTTTTTCGGGTTTCCCAACCTTTGGGGAACCTGAATATATGTATACATTTCGAAATTCAGGTCAGTTCCACATTTTCACTTTTCATGCTTAATTGGCAATTTGCCAACAAATGCAATCTAGGCCGAGGCCTAACTTTTGAGGGAGATGTCGGATCCGGAAAAAACATGGTTTTTCGGGTTTCCCAACCTTTGGGGAACCTGAATATATGTATACATTTCGAAATTCAGGTCAGTTTCACATTTTGGGTTTTCATGCTTTATTGGCTATTTGTCAACCAATGCAATCTAGTCTGAGGCCTAACTTTTGAGGGAGAGGTCGGATCCGGAAAAAACATAGTTTTTCGGGTTCCCCAACCTGTGGGGAACCTGAATATATGTATACATTTCAAAATTCAGGTCAGTTTCACATTTTCACTTTTCATGCTTAATTGGCAATTTGCCAACAAATGCAATCTAGGCCGAGGCCTAACTTTTGAGGGAGAGGTTGGATCCGGAAAAAACATGGTTTTTTGGGTTTCCCAACCTTTGGGGAACCTGAATATATGTATACATTTCGAAATTCAGGTCAGTTTCACATTTTGGGTTTTCATGCTTAATTGGCAATTTGCCAACAAATGCAATCTAGGCCGAGGCCTAACTTTTGAGGGAGAGGTCGGATCCGGAAAAAACATAGTTTTTCGGGTTCCCCAACCTGTGGGGAACCTGAATATATGTATACATTTCGAAATTCAGGTCAGTTTCACATTTTGGGTTTTCATGCTTAATTGGCAATTTGCCAACAAATGCAATCTAGGCCGAGGCCTAACTTTTGAGGGAGAGGTTGGATCCGGAAAAAACATGGTTTTTCGGGTTTCCCAACCTTTGGGGAACCTGAATATATGTATACATTTCGAAATTCAGGTCAGTTTCACATTTTCACTTTTCATGCTTAATTGGCAATTTGCCAACAAATGCAATCTAGGCCGAGGCCTAACTTTTGAGGGAGAGGTCGGATCCGGAAAAAACATGGTTTTTCGGGTTTCCCAACCTTTGGGGAACCTGAATATATGTATACATTTCGAAATTCAGGTCAGTTTCACATTTTGGGTTTTCATGCTTTATTGGCTATTTGTCAACCAATGCAATCTAGGTTGAGGCCTAACTTTTGAGGGAGAGGTCGGATCCGGAAAAAACATAGTTTTTCGGGTTCCCCAACCTGTGGGGAACCTGAATATATGTATACATTTCAAAATTCAGGTCAGTTCCACATTTTCACTTTTCATGCTTAATTGGCAATTTGCCAACAAATGCAATCTAGGCCGAGGCCTAACTTTTGAGGGAGAGGTCGGATCCGGAAAAAACATGGTTTTTCGGGTTTCCCAACCTTTGGGGAACCTGAATATATGTATACATTTCGAAATTCAGGTCAGTTTCACATTTTGGGTTTTCATGCTTTATTGGCTATTTGTCAACCAATGCAATCTAGTCTGAGGCCTAACTTTTGAGGGAGAGGTTGGATCCGGAAAAAACATGGTTTTTCGGGTTTCCCAACCTTTGGGGAACCTGAATATATGTATACATTTCGAAATTCAGGTCAGTTTCACATTTTCACTTTTCATGCTTAATTGGCAATTTGCCAACAAATGCAATCTAGGCCGAGGCCTAACTTTTGAGGGAGAGGTCGGATCCGGAAAAAACATGGTTTTTCGGGTTTCCCAACCTTTGGGGAACCTGAATATATGTATACATTTCGAAATTCAGGTCAGTTTCACATTTTGGGTTTTCATGCTTTATTGGCTATTTGTCAACCAATGCAATCTAGGCTGAGGCATAACTTTTCAGTCAGATGTTGGATCCGGAAAAAACATGGTTTTTCGGGTTCCCCAACCTGTGGGGAACCTGAATATATGTATACATTTCGAATTTGAGGTCAGTTTCACATTTTCACTTTTCATGCTTAATTGGCAATTTGCCAACAAATGCAATCTAGGCCGAGGCCTAACTTTTGAGGGAGAGGTCGGATCCGGAAAAAACATGGTTTTTCGGGTTTCCCAACCTTTGGGGAACCTGAATATATGTATACATTTCGAAATTTAGGTCAGTTTCACATTTTGGGTTTTCATGCTTTATTGGCTATTTGTCAACCAATGCAATCTAGGCTGAGGCCTAACTTTTGAGGGAGAGGTCGGATCCGGAAAAAACATAGTTTTTCGGGTTCCCCAACCTGTGGGGAACCTGAATATATGTATACATTTCGAAATTCAGGTCAGTTCCACATTTTCACCTTTCATGCTTAATTGGCAATTTGCCAACAAATGCAATCTAGGCCGAGGCCTAACTTTTGAGGGAGATGTCGGATCCGGAAAAAACATGGTTTTTCGGGTTTCCCAACCTTTGGGGAACCTGAATATATGTATACATTTCGAAATTCAGGTCAGTTTCACATTTTGGGTTTTCATGCTTTATTGGCTATTTGTCAACCAATGCAATCTAGTCTGAGGCCTAACTTTTGAGGGAGAGGTCGGATCCGGAAAAAACATAGTTTTTCGGGTTCCCCAACCTGTGGGGAACCTGAATATATGTATACATTTCGAAATTCAGGTCAGTTTCACATTTTCACTTTTCATGCTTAATTGGCAATTTGCCAACAAATGCAATCTAGGCCGAGGCCTAACTTTTGAGGGAGAGGTTGGATCCGGAAAAAACATGGTTTTTTGGGTTTCCCAACCTTTGGGGAACCTGAATATATGTATACATTTCGAAATTCAGGTCAGTTTCACATTTTGGGTTTTCATGCTTAATTGGCAATTTGCCAACAAATGCAATCTAGGCCGAGGCCTAACTTTTGAGGGAGAGGTCGGATCCGGAAAAAACATAGTTTTTCGGGTTCCCCAACCTGTGGGGAACCTGAATATATGTATACATTTCGAAATTCAGGTCAGTTTCACATTTTGGGTTTTCATGCTTAATTGGCAATTTGCCAACAAATGCAATCTAGGCCGAGGCCTAACTTTTGAGGGAGAGGTTGGATCCGGAAAAAACATGGTTTTTCGGGTTTCCCAACCTGTGGGGAACCTGAATATATGTATACATTTCGAAATTCAGGTCAGTTTCACATTTTCACTTTTCATGCTTAATTGGCAATTTGCCAACAAATGCAATCTAGGCCGAGGCCTAACTTTTGAGGGAGAGGTCGGATCCGGAAAAAACATGGTTTTTCGGGTTTCCCAACCTTTGGGGAACCTGAATATATGTATACATTTCGAAATTCAGGTCAGTTTCACATTTTGGGTTTTCATGCTTAATTGGCAATTTGCCAACAAATGCAATCTAGGCCGAGGCCTAACTTTTGAGGGAGAGGTTGGATCCGGAAAAAACATGGTTTTTCGGGTTTCCCAACCTGTGGGGAACCTGAATATATGTATACATTTCGAAATTCAGGTCAGTTTCACATTTTCACTTTTCATACTTAATTGGCAATTTGCCAACAAATGCAATCTAGGCCGAGGCCTAACTTTTGAGGGAGAGGTCGGATCCGGAAAAAACATGGTTTTTCGGGTTTCCCAACCTTTGGGGAACCTGAATATATGTATACATTTCGAAATTCAGGTCAGTTTCACATTTTGGGTTTTCATGCTTAATTGGCAATTTGCCAACAAATGCAATCTAGGCCGAGGCCTAACTTTTGAGGGAGAGGTTGGATCCGGAAAAAACATGGTTTTTCGGGTTTCCCAACCTTTGGGGAACCTGAATATATGTATACATTTCGAAATTCAGGTCAGTTTCACATTTTCACTTTTCATGCTTAATTGGCAATTTGCCAACAAATGCAATCTAGGCCGAGGCCTAACTTTTGAGGGAGAGGTCGGATCCGGAAAAAACATGGTTTTTCGGGTTTCCCAACCTTTGGGGAACCTGAATATATGTATACATTTCGAAATTCAGGTCAGTTTCACATTTTGGGTTTTCATGCTTTATTGGCTATTTGTCAACCAATGCAATCTAGGCTGAGGCCTAACTTTTGAGGGAGAGGTCGGATCCGGAAAAAACATAGTTTTTCGGGTTCCCCAACCTGTGGGGAACCTGAATATATGTATACATTTCGAAATTCAGGTCAGTTCCACATTTTCACTTTTCATGCTTAATTGGCAATTTGCCAACAAATGCAATCTAGGCCGAGGCCTAACTTTTGAGGGAGATGTCGGATCCGGAAAAAACATGGTTTTTCGGGTTTCCCAACCTTTGGGGAACCTGAATATATGTATACATTTCGAAATTCAGGTCAGTTTCACATTTTGGGTTTTCATGCTTTATTGGCTATTTGTCAACCAATGCAATCTAGTCTGAGGCCTAACTTTTGAGGGAGAGGTCGGATCCGGAAAAAACATAGTTTTTCGGGTTCCCCAACCTGTGGGGAACCTGAATATATGTATACATTTCGAAATTCAGGTCAGTTTCACATTTTCACTTTTCATGCTTAATTGGCAATTTGCCAACAAATGCAATCTAGGCCGAGGCCTAACTTTTGAGGGAGAGGTTGGATCCGGAAAAAACATGGTTTTTTGGGTTTCCCAACCTTTGGGGAACCTGAATATATGTATACATTTCGAAATTCAGGTCAGTTTCACATTTTGGGTTTTCATGCTTTATTGGCTATTTGTCAACCAATGCAATCTAGGTTGAGGCCTAACTTTTGAGGGAGAGGTCGGATCCGGAAAAAACATAGTTTTTCGGGTTCCCCAACCTGTGGGGAACCTGAATATATGTATACATTTCGAAATTCAGGTCAGTTCCACATTTTCACTTTTCATGCTTAATTGGCAATTTGCCAACAAATGCAATCTAGGCCGAGGCCTAACTTTTGAGGGAGAGGTCGGATCCGGAAAAAACATGGTTTTTCGGGTTTCCCAACCTTTGGGGAACCTGAATATATGTATACATTTCGAAATTCAGGTCAGTTTCACATTTTGGGTTTTCATGCTTTATTGGCTATTTGTCAACCAATGCAATCTAGTCTGAGGCCTAACTTTTGAGGGAGAGGTTGGATCCGGAAAAAACATGGTTTTTCGGGTTTCCCAACCTGTGGGGAACCTGAATATATGTATACATTTCGAAATTCAGGTCAGTTTCACATTTTCACTTTTCATGCTTAATTGGCAATTTGCCAACAAATGCAATCTAGGCCGAGGCCTAACTTTTGAGGGAGAGGTCGGATCCGGAAAAAACATGGTTTTTCGGGTTTCCCAACCTTTGGGGAACCTGAATATATGTATACATTTCGAAATTCAGGTCAGTTTCACATTTTGGGTTTTCATGCTTTATTGGCTATTTGTCAACCAATGCAATCTAGGCTGAGGCATAACTTTTCAGTCAGATGTTGGATCCGGAAAAAACATGGTTTTTCGGGTTCCCCAACCTGTGGGGAACCTGAATATATGTATACATTTCGAATTTGAGGTCAGTTTCACATTTTCACTTTTCATGCTTAATTGGCAATTTGCCAACAAATGCAATCTAGGCCGAGGCCTAACTTTTGAGGGAGAGGTCGGATCCGGAAAAAACATAGTTTTTCGGGTTCCCCAACTTTTGGGGAACATGAATATATGTATACATTTCGAATTTGAGGTCAATTTCACATTTTTGCTTTTCATGCTTAATTGGCTACGCCAACAAATGCAATCTATGCCGAGGCCTAACTTTTGAGGGAGAGGTCGGATCCGGAAAAAACATAGTTTTTCGGGTTCCCCAACCTGTGGGGAACCTGAATATATGTATACATTTCGAAATTCAGGTCAGTTTCACATTTTCACTTTTCATGCTTAATTGGCAATTTGCCAACAAATGCAATCTAGGCCGAGGCCTAACTTTTGAGGGAGAGGTTGGATCCGGAAAAAACATGGTTTTTTGGGTTTCCCAACTTTTGGGGAACCTGAATATATGTATACATTTCGAAATTCAGGTCAGTTTCACATTTTGGGTTTTCATGCTTAATTGGCAATTTGCCAACAAATGCAATCTAGGCCGAGGCCTAACTTTTGAGGGAGAGGTCGGATCCGGAAAAAACATAGTTTTTCGGGTTCCCCAACCTGTGGGGAACCTGAATATATGTATACATTTCGAAATTCAGGTCAGTTTCACATTTTGGGTTTTCATGCTTAATTGGCAATTTGCCAACAAATGCAATCTAGGCCGAGGCCTAACTTTTGAGGGAGAGGTTGGATCCGGAAAAAACATGGTTTTTCGGGTTTCCCAACCTGTGGGGAACCTGAATATATGTATACATTTCGAAATTCAGGTCAGTTTCACATTTTCACTTTTCATGCTTAATTGGCAATTTGCCAACAAATGCAATCTAGGCCGAGGCCTAACTTTTGAGGGAGAGGTCGGATCCGGAAAAAACATGGTTTTTCGGGTTTCCCAACCTTTGGGGAACCTGAATATATGTATACATTTCGAAATTCAGGTCAGTTTCACATTTTGGGTTTTCATGCTTAATTGGCAATTTGCCAACAAATGCAATCTAGGCCGAGGCCTAACTTTTGAGGGAGAGGTTGGATCCGGAAAAAACATGGTTTTTCGGGTTTCCCAACCTGTGGGGAACCTGAATATATGTATACATTTCGAATTTGAGGTCAGTTTCACATTTTCACTTTTCATGCTTAATTGGCATTTTGCCAACAAATGCAATCTAGGCCGAGGCCTAACTTTTGAGGGAGAGGTCGGATCCGGAAAAAACATAGTTTTTCGGGTTCCCCAACTTTTGGGGAACATGAATATATGTATACATTTCGAATTTGAGGTCAATTTCACATTTTTGCTTTTCATGCTTAATTGGCTACGCCAACAAATGCAATCTAGGCCGAGGCCTAACTTTTGAGGGAGAGGTCGGATCCGGAAAAAACATAGTTTTTCGGGTTCCCCAACCTGTGGGGAACCTGAATATATGTATACATTTCGAAATTCAGGTCAGTTTCACATTTTCACTTTTCATGCTTAATTGGCAATTTGCCAACAAATGCAATCTAGGCCGAGGCCTAACTTTTGAGGGAGAGGTTGGATCCGGAAAAAACATGGTTTTTTGGGTTTCCCAACTTTTGGGGAACCTGAATATATGTATACATTTCGAAATTCAGGTCAGTTTCACATTTTGGGTTTTCATGCTTAATTGGCAATTTGCCAACAAATGCAATCTAGGCCGAGGCCTAACTTTTGAGGGAGAGGTCGGATCCGGAAAAAACATAGTTTTTCGGGTTCCCCAACCTGTGGGGAACCTGAATATATGTATACATTTCGAAATTCAGGTCAGTTTCACATTTTGGGTTTTCATGCTTAATTGGCAATTTGCCAACAAATGCAATCTAGGCCGAGGCCTAACTTTTGAGGGAGAGGTTGGATCCGGAAAAAACATGGTTTTTCGGGTTTCCCAACCTGTGGGGAACCTGAATATATGTATACATTTCGAAATTCAGGTCAGTTTCACATTTTCACTTTTCATGCTTAATTGGCAATTTGCCAACAAATGCAATCTAGGCCGAGGCCTAACTTTTGAGGGAGAGGTCGGATCCGGAAAAAACATGGTTTTTCGGGTTTCCCAACCTTTGGGGAACCTGAATATATGTATACATTTCGAAATTCAGGTCAGTTTCACATTTTGGGTTTTCATGCTTAATTGGCAATTTGCCAACAAATGCAATCTAGGCCGAGGCCTAACTTTTGAGGGAGAGGTTGGATCCGGAAAAAACATGGTTTTTCGGGTTTCCCAACCTGTGGGGAACCTGAATATATGTATACATTTCGAAATTCAGGTCAGTTTCACATTTTCACTTTTCATGCTTAATTGGCAATTTGCCAACAAATGCAATCTAGGCCGAGGCCTAACTTTTGAGGGAGAGGTCGGATCCGGAAAAAACATGGTTTTTCGGGTTTCCCAACCTTTGGGGAACCTGAATATATGTATACATTTCGAAATTCAGGTCAGTTTCACATTTTGGGTTTTCATGCTTAATTGGCAATTTGCCAACAAATGCAATCTAGGCCGAGGCCTAACTTTTGAGGGAGAGGTTGGATCCGGAAAAAACATGATTTTTCGGGTTTCCCAACCTTTGGGGAACCTGAATATATGTATACATTTCGAAATTCAGGTCACTTTCACATTTTCACTTTTCATGCTTAATTGGCAATTTGCCAACAAATGCAATCTAGGCCGAGGCCTAACTTTTGAGGGAGAGGTCGGATCCGGAAAAAACATGGTTTTTCGGGTTTCCCAACCTTTGGGGAACCTGAATATATGTATACATTTCGAAATTCAGGTCAGTTTCACATTTTGGGTTTTCATGCTTTATTGGCTATTTGTCAACCAATGCAATCTAGTCTGAGGCCTAACTTTTGAGGGAGAGGTCGGATCCGGAAAAAACATAGTTTTTCGGGTTCCCCAACCTGTGGGGAACCTGAATATATGTATACATTTCAAAATTCAGGTCAGTTTCACATTTTCACTTTTCATGCTTAATTGGCAATTTGCCAACAAATGCAATCTAGGCCGAGGCCTAACTTTTGAGGGAGAGGTTGGATCCGGAAAAAACATGGTTTTTTGGGTTTCCCAACCTTTGGGGAACCTGAATATATGTATACATTTCGAAATTCAGGTCAGTTTCACATTTTGGGTTTTCATGCTTAATTGGCAATTTGCCAACAAATGCAATCTAGGCCGAGGCCTAACTTTTGAGGGAGAGGTCGGATCCGGAAAAAACATAGTTTTTCGGGTTCCCCAACCTGTGGGGAACCTGAATATATGTATACATTTCGAAATTCAGGTCAGTTTCACATTTTGGGTTTTCATGCTTAATTGGCAATTTGCCAACAAATGCAATCTAGGCCGAGGCCTAACTTTTGAGGGAGAGGTTGGATCCGGAAAAAACATGGTTTTTCGGGTTTCCCAACCTTTGGGGAACCTGAATATATGTATACATTTCGAAATTCAGGTCAGTTTCACATTTTCACTTTTCATGCTTAATTGGCAATTTGCCAACAAATGCAATCTAGGCCGAGGCCTAACTTTTGAGGGAGAGGTCGGATCCGGAAAAAACATGGTTTTTCGGGTTTCCCAACCTTTGGGGAACCTGAATATATGTATACATTTCGAAATTCAGGTCAGTTTCACATTTTGGGTTTTCATGCTTTATTGGCTATTTGTCAACCAATGCAATCTAGGTTGAGGCCTAACTTTTGAGGGAGAGGTCGGATCCGGAAAAAACATAGTTTTTCGGGTTCCCCAACCTGTGGGGAACCTGAATATATGTATACATTTCAAAATTCAGGTCAGTTCCACATTTTCACTTTTCATGCTTAATTGGCAATTTGCCAACAAATGCAATCTAGGCCGAGGCCTAACTTTTGAGGGAGAGGTCGGATCCGGAAAAAACATGGTTTTTCGGGTTTCCCAACCTTTGGGGAACCTGAATATATGTATACATTTCGAAATTCAGGTCAGTTTCACATTTTGGGTTTTCATGCTTTATTGGCTATTTGTCAACCAATGCAATCTAGTCTGAGGCCTAACTTTTGAGGGAGAGGTTGGATCCGGAAAAAACATGGTTTTTCGGGTTTCCCAACCTTTGGGGAACCTGAATATATGTATACATTTCGAAATTCAGGTCAGTTTCACATTTTCACTTTTCATGCTTAATTGGCAATTTGCCAACAAATGCAATCTAGGCCGAGGCCTAACTTTTGAGGGAGAGGTCGGATCCGGAAAAAACATGGTTTTTCGGGTTTCCCAACCTTTGGGGAACCTGAATATATGTATACATTTCGAAATTCAGGTCAGTTTCACATTTTGGGTTTTCATGCTTTATTGGCTATTTGTCAACCAATGCAATCTAGGCTGAGGCATAACTTTTCAGTCAGATGTTGGATCCGGAAAAAACATGGTTTTTCGGGTTCCCCAACCTGTGGGGAACCTGAATATATGTATACATTTCGAATTTGAGGTCAGTTTCACATTTTCACTTTTCATGCTTAATTGGCAATTTGCTAACAAATGCAATCTAGGCCGAGGCCTAACTTTTGAGGGAGAGGTCGGATCCGGAAAAAACATGGTTTTTCGGGTTTCCCAACCTTTGGGGAACCTGAATATATGTATACATTTCGAAATTTAGGTCAGTTTCACATTTTGGGTTTTCATGCTTTATTGGCTATTTGTCAACCAATGCAATCTAGGCTGAGGCCTAACTTTTGAGGGAGAGGTCGGATCCGGAAAAAACATAGTTTTTCGGGTTCCCCAACCTGTGGGGAACCTGAATATATGTATACATTTCGAAATTCAGGTCAGTTCCACATTTTCACCTTTCATGCTTAATTGGCAATTTGCCAACAAATGCAATCTAGGCCGAGGCCTAACTTTTGAGGGAGATGTCGGATCCGGAAAAAACATGGTTTTTCGGGTTTCCCAACCTGTGGGGAACCTGAATATATGTATACATTTCGAAATTCAGGTCAGTTTCACATTTTGGGTTTTCATGCTTTATTGGCTATTTGTCAACCAATGCAATCTAGGCTGAGGCCTAACTTTTGAGGGAGAGGTCGGATCCGGAAAAAACATAGTTTTTCGGGTTCCCCAACCTGTGGGGAACCTGAATATATGTATACATTTCGAAATTCAGGTCAGTTTCACATTTTGGGTTTTCATGCTTAATTGGCAATTTGCCAACAAATGCAATCTAGGCCGAGGCCTAACTTTTGAGGGAGAGGTTGGATCCGGAAAAAACATGGTTTTTCGGGTTTCCCAACCTGTGGGGAACCTGAATATATGTATACATTTCGAAATTCAGGTCAGTTTCACATTTTCACTTTTCATGCTTAATTGGCAATTTGCCAACAAATGCAATCTAGGCCGAGGCCTAACTTTTGAGGGAGAGGTCGGATCCGGAAAAAACATGGTTTTTCGGGTTTCCCAACCTTTGGGGAACCTGAATATATGTATACATTTCGAAATTCAGGTCAGTTTCACATTTTGGGTTTTCATGCTTAATTGGCAATTTGCCAACAAATGCAATCTAGGCCGAGGCCTAACTTTTGAGGGAGAGGTTGCATCCGGAAAAAACATGGTTTTTCGGGTTTCCCAACCTGTGGGGAACCTGAATATATGTATACATTTCGAAATTCAGGTCAGTTTCACATTTTCACTTTTCATGCTTAATTGGCAATTTGCCAACAAATGCAATCTAGGCCGAGGCCTAACTTTTGAGGGAGAGGTCGGATCCGGAAAAAACATGGTTTTTCGGGTTTCCCAACCTTTGGGGAACCTGAATATATGTATACATTTCGAAATTCAGGTCAGTTTCACATTTTGGGTTTTCATGCTTTATTGGCTATTTGTCAACCAATGCAATCTAGGTTGAGGCCTAACTTTTGAGGGAGAGGTCGGATCCGGAAAAAACATAGTTTTTCGGGTTCCCCAACCTGTGGGGAACCTGAATATATGTATACATTTCAAAATTCAGGTCAGTTCCACATTTTCACTTTTCATGCTTAATTGGCAATTTGCCAACAAATGCAATCTAGGCCGAGGCCTAACTTTTGAGGGAGAGGTCGGATCCGGAAAAAACATGGTTTTTCGGGTTTCCCAACCTTTGGGGAACCTGAATATATGTATACATTTCGAAATTTAGGTCAGTTTCACATTTTGGGTTTTCATGCTTTATTGGCTATTTGTCAACCAATGCAATCTAGGCTGAGGCCTAACTTTTGAGGGAGAGGTCGGATCCGGAAAAAACATAGTTTTTCGGGTTCCCCAACCTGTGGGGAACCTGAATATATGTATACATTTCGAAATTCAGGTCAGTTCCACATTTTCACCTTTCATGCTTAATTGGCAATTTGCCAACAAATGCAATCTAGGCCGAGGCCTAACTTTTGAGGGAGATGTCGGATCCGGAAAAAACATGGTTTTTCGGGTTTCCCAACCTTTGGGGAACCTGAATATATGTATACATTTCGAAATTCAGGTCAGTTTCACATTTTGGGTTTTCATGCTTTATTGGCTATTTGTCAACCAATGCAATCTAGTCTGAGGCCTAACTTTTGAGGGAGAGGTCGGATCCGGAAAAAACATAGTTTTTCGGGTTCCCCAACCTGTGGGGAACCTGAATATATGTATACATTTCGAAATTCAGGTCAGTTTCACATTTTCACTTTTCATGCTTAATTGGCAATTTGCCAACAAATGCAATCTAGGCCGAGGCCTAACTTTTGAGGGAGAGGTTGGATCCGGAAAAAACATGGTTTTTTGGGTTTCCCAACCTTTGGGGAACCTGAATATATGTATACATTTCGAAATTCAGGTCAGTTTCACATTTTGGGTTTTCATGCTTAATTGGCAATTTGCCAACAAATGCAATCTAGGCCGAGGCCTAACTTTTGAGGGAGAGGTCGGATCCGGAAAAAACATAGTTTTTCGGGTTCCCCAACCTGTGGGGAACCTGAATATATGTATACATTTCGAAATTCAGGTCAGTTTCACATTTTGGGTTTTCATGCTTAATTGGCAATTTGCCAACAAATGCAATCTAGGCCGAGGCCTAACTTTTGAGGGAGAGGTTGGATCCGTAAAAAACATGGTTTTTCGGGTTTCCCAACCTGTGGGGAACCTGAATATATGTATACATTTCGAAATTCAGGTCAGTTTCACATTTTCACTTTTCATGCTTAATTGGCAATTTGCCAACAAATGCAATCTAGGCCGAGGCCTAACTTTTGAGGGAGAGGTCGGATCCGGAAAAAACATGGTTTTTCGGGTTTCCCAACCTTTGGGGAACCTGAATATATGTATACATTTCGAAATTCAGGTCAGTTTCACATTTTGGGTTTTCATGCTTAATTGGCAATTTGCCAACAAATGCAATCTAGGCCGAGGCCTAACTTTTGAGGGAGAGGTTGCATCCGGAAAAAACATGGTTTTTCGGGTTTCCCAACCTGTGGGGAACCTGAATATATGTATACATTTCGAAATTCAGGTCAGTTTCACATTTTCACTTTTCATGCTTAATTGGCAATTTGCCAACAAATGCAATCTAGGCCGAGGCCTAACTTTTGAGGGAGAGGTCGGATCCGGAAAAAACATGGTTTTTCGGGTTTCCCAACCTTTGGGGAACCTGAATATATGTATACATTTCGAAATTCAGGTCAGTTTCACATTTTGGGTTTTCATGCTTTATTGGCTATTTGTCAACCAATGCAATCTAGGCTGAGGCCTAACTTTTGAGGGAGAGGTCGGATCCGGAAAAAACATAGTTTTTCGGGTTCCCCAACCTGTGGGGAACCTGAATATATGTATACATTTCGAAATTCAGGTCAGTTCCACATTTTCACTTTTCATGCTTAATTGGCAATTTGCCAACAAATGCAATCTAGGCCGAGGCCTAACTTTTGAGGGAGATGTCGGATCCGGAAAAAACATGGTTTTTCGGGTTTCCCAACCTTTGGGGAACCTGAATATATGTATACATTTCGAAATTCAGGTCAGTTTCACATTTTGGGTTTTCATGCTTTATTGGCTATTTGTCAACCAATGCAATCTAGTCTGAGGCCTAACTTTTGAGGGAGAGGTCGGATCCGGAAAAAACATAGTTTTTCGGGTTCCCCAACCTGTGGGGAACCTGAATATATGTATACATTTCGAAATTCAGGTCAGTTTCACATTTTCACTTTTCATGCTTAATTGGCAATTTGCCAACAAATGCAATCTAGGCCGAGGCCTAACTTTTGAGGGAGAGGTTGGATCCGGAAAAAACATGGTTTTTTGGGTTTCCCAACCTTTGGGGAACCTGAATATATGTATACATTTCGAAATTCAGGTCAGTTTCACATTTTGGGTTTTCATGCTTTATTGGCTATTTGTCAACCAATGCAATCTAGGTTGAGGCCTAACTTTTGAGGGAGAGGTCGGATCCGGAAAAAACATAGTTTTTCGGGTTCCCCAACCTGTGGGGAACCTGAATATATGTATACATTTCGAAATTCAGGTCAGTTCCACATTTTCACTTTTCATGCTTAATTGGCAATTTGCCAACAAATGCAATCTAGGCCGAGGCCTAACTTTTGAGGGAGAGGTCGGATCCGGAAAAAACATGGTTTTTCGGGTTTCCCAACCTTTGGGGAACCTGAATATATGTATACATTTCGAAATTCAGGTCAGTTTCACATTTTGGGTTTTAATGCTTTATTGGCTATTTGTCAACCAATGCAATCTAGTCTGAGGCCTAACTTTTGAGGGAGAGGTTGGATCCGGAAAAAACATGGTTTTTCGGGTTTCCCAACCTGTGGGGAACCTGAATATATGTATACATTTTGAAATTCAGGTCAGTTTCACATTTTCACTTTTCATGCTTAATTGGCAATTTGCCAACAAATGCAATCTAGGCCGAGGCCTAACTTTTGAGGGAGAGGTCGGATCCGGAAAAAACATGGTTTTTCGGGTTTCCCAACCTTTGGGGAACCTGAATATATGTATACATTTCGAAATTCAGGTCAGTTTCACATTTTGGGTTTTCATGCTTTATTGACTATTTGTCAACCAATGCAATCTAGGCTGAGGCATAACTTTTCAGTCAGATGTTGGATCCGGAAAAAACATGGTTTTTCGGGTTCCCCAACCTGTGGGGAACCTGAATATATGTATACATTTCGAAATTCAGGTCAGTTTCACATTTTGGGTTTTCATGCTTAATTGGCAATTTGCCAACAAATGCAATCTAGGCCGAGGCCTAACTTTTGAGGGAGAGGTTGGATCCGGAAAAAACATGGTTTTTCGGGTTTCCCAACCTGTGGGGAACCTGAATATATGTATACATTTCGAAATTCAGGTCAGTTTCACATTTTCACTTTTCATGCTTAATTGGCAATTTGCCAACAAATGCAATCTAGGCCGAGGCCTAACTTTTGAGGGAGAGGTCGGATCCGGAAAAAACATGGTTTTTCGGGTTTCCCAACCTTTGGGGAACCTGAATATATGTATACATTTCGAAATTCAGGTCAGTTTCACATTTTGGGTTTTCATGCTTTATTGGCTATTTGTCAACCAATGCAATCTAGGCTGAGGCATAACTTTTCAGTCAGATGTTGGATCCGGAAAAAACATGGTTTTTCGGGTTCCCCAACCTGTGGGGAACCTGAATATATGTATACATTTCGAATTTGAGGTCAGTTTCACATTTTCACTTTTCATGCTTAATTGGCAATTTGCTAACAAATGCAATCTAGGCCGAGGCCTAACTTTTGAGGGAGAGGTCGGATCCGGAAAAAACATGGTTTTTCGGGTTTCCCAACCTTTGGGGAACCTGAATATATGTATACATTTCGAAATTTAGGTCAGTTTCACATTTTGGGTTTTCATGCTTTATTGGCTATTTGTCAACCAATGCAATCTAGGCTGAGGCCTAACTTTTGAGGGAGAGGTCGGATCCGGAAAAAACATAGTTTTTCGGGTTCCCCAACCTGTGGGGAACCTGAATATATGTATACATTTCGAAATTCAGGTCAGTTCCACATTTTCACCTTTCATGCTTAATTGGCAATTTGCCAACAAATGCAATCTAGGCCGAGGCCTAACTTTTGAGGGAGATGTCGGATCCGGAAAAAACATGGTTTTTCGGGTTTCCCAACCTTTGGGGAACCTGAATATATGTATACATTTCGAAATTCAGGTCAGTTTCACATTTTGGGTTTTCATGCTTTATTGGCTATTTGTCAACCAATGCAATCTAGTCTGAGGCCTAACTTTTGAGGGAGAGGTCGGATCCGGAAAAAACATAGTTTTTCGGGTTCCCCAACCTGTGGGGAACCTGAATATATGTATACATTTCGAAATTCAGGTCAGTTTCACATTTTCACTTTTCATGCTTAATTGGCAATTTGCCAACAAATGCAATCTAGGCCGAGGCCTAACTTTTGAGGGAGAGGTTGGATCCGGAAAAAACATGGTTTTTTGGGTTTCCCAACCTTTGGGGAACCTGAATATATGTATACATTTCGAAATTCAGGTCAGTTTCACATTTTGGGTTTTCATGCTTAATTGGCAATTTGCCAACAAATGCAATCTAGGCCGAGGCCTAACTTTTGAGGGAGAGGTCGGATCCGGAAAAAACATAGTTTTTCGGGTTCCCCAACCTGTGGGGAACCTGAATATATGTATACATTTCGAAATTCAGGTCAGTTTCACATTTTGGGTTTTCATGCTTAATTGGCAATTTGCCAACAAATGCAATCTAGGCCGAGGCCTAACTTTTGAGGGAGAGGTTGGATCCGGAAAAAACATGGTTTTTCGGGTTTCCCAACCTGTGGGGAACCTGAATATATGTATACATTTCGAAATTCAGGTCAGTTTCACATTTTCACTTTTCATGCTTAATTGGCAATTTGCCAACAAATGCAATCTAGGCCGAGGCCTAACTTTTGAGGGAGAGGTCGGATCCGGAAAAAACATGGTTTTTCGGGTTTCCCAACCTTTGGGGAACCTGAATATATGTATACATTTCGAAATTCAGGTCAGTTTCACATTTTGGGTTTTCATGCTTAATTGGCAATTTGCCAACAAATGCAATCTAGGCCGAGGCCTAACTTTTGAGGGAGAGGTTGCATCCGGAAAAAACATGGTTTTTCGGGTTTCCCAACCTGTGGGGAACCTGAATATATGTATACATTTCGAAATTCAGGTCAGTTTCACATTTTCACTTTTCATGCTTAATTGGCAATTTGCCAACAAATGCAATCTAGGCCGAGGCCTAACTTTTGAGGGAGAGGTCGGATCCGGAAAAAACATGGTTTTTCGGGTTTCCCAACCTTTGGGGAACCTGAATATATGTATACATTTCGAAATTCAGGTCAGTTTCACATTTTGGGTTTTCATGCTTTATTGGCTATTTGTCAACCAATGCAATCTAGGCTGAGGCCTAACTTTTGAGGGAGAGGTCGGATCCGGAAAAAACATAGTTTTTCGGGTTCCCCAACCTGTGGGGAACCTGAATATATGTATACATTTCGAAATTCAGGTCAGTTCCACATTTTCACTTTTCATGCTTAATTGGCAATTTGCCAACAAATGCAATCTAGGCCGAGGCCTAACTTTTGAGGGAGATGTCGGATCCGGAAAAAACATGGTTTTTCGGGTTTCCCAACCTTTGGGGAACCTGAATATATGTATACATTTCGAAATTCAGGTCAGTTTCACATTTTGGGTTTTCATGCTTTATTGGCTATTTGTCAACCAATGCAATCTAGTCTGAGGCCTAACTTTTGAGGGAGAGGTCGGATCCGGAAAAAACATAGTTTTTCGGGTTCCCCAACCTGTGGGGAACCTGAATATATGTATACATTTCGAAATTCAGGTCAGTTTCACATTTTCACTTTTCATGCTTAATTGGCAATTTGCCAACAAATGCAATCTAGGCCGAGGCCTAACTTTTGAGGGAGAGGTTGGATCCGGAAAAAACATGGTTTTTTGGGTTTCCCAACCTTTGGGGAACCTGAATATATGTATACATTTCGAAATTCAGGTCAGTTTCACATTTTGGGTTTTCATGCTTTATTGGCTATTTGTCAACCAATGCAATCTAGGTTGAGGCCTAACTTTTGAGGGAGAGGTCGGATCCGGAAAAAACATAGTTTTTCGGGTTCCCCAACCTGTGGGGAACCTGAATATATGTATACATTTCGAAATTCAGGTCAGTTCCACATTTTCACTTTTCATGCTTAATTGGCAATTTGCCAACAAATGCAATCTAGGCCGAGGCCTAACTTTTGAGGGAGAGGTCGGATCCGGAAAAAACATGGTTTTTCGGGTTTCCCAACCTTTGGGGAACCTGAATATATGTATACATTTCGAAATTCAGGTCAGTTTCACATTTTGGGTTTTAATGCTTTATTGGCTATTTGTCAACCAATGCAATCTAGTCTGAGGCCTAACTTTTGAGGGAGAGGTTGGATCCGGAAAAAACATGGTTTTTCGGGTTTCCCAACCTGTGGGGAACCTGAATATATGTATACATTTCGAAATTCAGGTCAGTTTCACATTTTCACTTTTCATGCTTAATTGGCAATTTGCCAACAAATGCAATCTAGGCCGAGGCCTAACTTTTGAGGGAGAGGTCGGATCCGGAAAAAACATGGTTTTTCGGGTTTCCCAACCTTTGGGGAACCTGAATATATGTATACATTTCGAAATTCAGGTCAGTTTCACATTTTGGGTTTTCATGCTTTATTGACTATTTGTCAACCAATGCAATCTAGGCTGAGGCATAACTTTTCAGTCAGATGTTGGATCCGGAAAAAACATGGTTTTTCGGGTTCCCCAACCTGTGGGGAACCTGAATATATGTATACATTTCGAATTTGAGGTCAGTTTCACATTTTCACTTTTCATGCTTAATTGGCAATTTGCCAACAAATGCAATCTAGGCCGAGGCCTAACTTTTGAGGGAGAGGTCGGATCCGGAAAAAACATAGTTTTTCGGGTTCCCCAACTTTTGGGGAACATGAATATATGTATACATTTCGAATTTGAGGTCAATTTCACATTTTTGCTTTTCATGCTTAATTGGCTACGCCAACAAATGCAATCTAGGCCGAGGCCTAACTTTTGAGGGAGAGGTCGGATCCGGAAAAAACATAGTTTTTCGGGTTCCCCAACCTGTGGGGAACCTGAATATATGTATACATTTCGAAATTCAGGTCAGTTTCACATTTTCACTTTTCATGCTTAATTGGCAATTTGCCAACAAATGCAATCTAGGCCGAGGCCTAACTTTTGAGGGAGAGGTTGGATCCGGAAAAAACATGGTTTTTTGGGTTTCCCAACTTTTGGGGAACCTGAATATATGTATACATTTCGAAATTCAGGTCAGTTTCACATTTTGGGTTTTCATGCTTAATTGGCAATTTGCCAACAAATGCAATCTAGGCCGAGGCCTAACTTTTGAGGGAGAGGTCGGATCCGGAAAAAACATAGTTTTTCGGGTTCCCCAACCTGTGGGGAACCTGAATATATGTATACATTTCGAAATTCAGGTCAGTTTCACATTTTGGGTTTTCATGCTTAATTGGCAATTTGCCAACAAATGCAATCTAGGCCGAGGCCTAACTTTTGAGGGAGAGGTTGGATCCGGAAAAAACATGGTTTTTCGGGTTTCCCAACCTGTGGGGAACCTGAATATATGTATACATTTCGAAATTCAGGTCAGTTTCACATTTTCACTTTTCATGCTTAATTGGCAATTTGCCAACAAATGCAATCTAGGCCGAGGCCTAACTTTTGAGGGAGAGGTCGGATCCGGAAAAAACATGGTTTTTCGGGTTTCCCAACCTTTGGGGAACCTGAATATATGTATACATTTCGAAATTCAGGTCAGTTTCACATTTTGGGTTTTCATGCTTAATTGGCAATTTGCCAACAAATGCAATCTAGGCCGAGGCCTAACTTTTGAGGGAGAGGTTGGATCCGGAAAAAACATGGTTTTTCGGGTTTCCCAACCTGTGGGGAACCTGAATATATGTATACATTTCGAAATTCAGGTCAGTTTCACATTTTCACTTTTCATGCTTAATTGGCAATTTGCCAACAAATGCAATCTAGGCCGAGGCCTAACTTTTGAGGGAGAGGTCGGATCCGGAAAAAACATGGTTTTTCGGGTTTCCCAACCTTTGGGGAACCTGAATATATGTATACATTTCGAAATTCAGGTCAGTTTCACATTTTGGGTTTTCATGCTTAATTGGCAATTTGCCAACAAATGCAATCTAGGCCGAGGCCTAACTTTTGAGGGAGAGGTTGGATCCGGAAAAAACATGATTTTTCGGGTTTCCCAACCTTTGGGGAACCTGAATATATGTATACATTTCGAAATTCAGGTCACTTTCACATTTTCACTTTTCATGCTTAATTGGCAATTTGCCAACAAATGCAATCTAGGCCGAGGCCTAACTTTTGAGGGAGAGGTCGGATCCGGAAAAAACATGGTTTTTCGGGTTTCCCAACCTTTGGGGAACCTGAATATATGTATACATTTCGAAATTCAGGTCAGTTTCACATTTTGGGTTTTCATGCTTTATTGGCTATTTGTCAACCAATGCAATCTAGTCTGAGGCCTAACTTTTGAGGGAGAGGTCGGATCCGGAAAAAACATAGTTTTTCGGGTTCCCCAACCTGTGGGGAACCTGAATATATGTATACATTTCAAAATTCAGGTCAGTTTCACATTTTCACTTTTCATGCTTAATTGGCAATTTGCCAACAAATGCAATCTAGGCCGAGGCCTAACTTTTGAGGGAGAGGTTGGATCCGGAAAAAACATGGTTTTTTGGGTTTCCCAACCTTTGGGGAACCTGAATATATGTATACATTTCGAAATTCAGGTCAGTTTCACATTTTGGGTTTTCATGCTTAATTGGCAATTTGCCAACAAATGCAATCTAGGCCGAGGCCTAACTTTTGAGGGAGAGGTCGGATCCGGAAAAAACATAGTTTTTCGGGTTCCCCAACCTGTGGGGAACCTGAATATATGTATACATTTCGAAATTCAGGTCAGTTTCACATTTTGGGTTTTCATGCTTAATTGGCAATTTGCCAACAAATGCAATCTAGGCCGAGGCCTAACTTTTGAGGGAGAGGTTGGATCCGGAAAAAACATGGTTTTTCGGGTTTCCCAACCTTTGGGGAACCTGAATATATGTATACATTTCGAAATTCAGGTCAGTTTCACATTTTCACTTTTCATGCTTAATTGGCAATTTGCCAACAAATGCAATCTAGGCCGAGGCCTAACTTTTGAGGGAGAGGTCGGATCCGGAAAAAACATGGTTTTTCGGGTTTCCCAACCTTTGGGGAACCTGAATATATGTATACATTTCGAAATTCAGGTCAGTTTCACATTTTGGGTTTTCATGCTTTATTGGCTATTTGTCAACCAATGCAATCTAGGTTGAGGCCTAACTTTTGAGGGAGAGGTCGGATCCGGAAAAAACATAGTTTTTCGGGTTCCCCAACCTGTGGGGAACCTGAATATATGTATACATTTCAAAATTCAGGTCAGTTCCACATTTTCACTTTTCATGCTTAATTGGCAATTTGCCAACAAATGCAATCTAGGCCGAGGCCTAACTTTTGAGGGAGAGGTCGGATCCGGAAAAAACATGGTTTTTCGGGTTTCCCAACCTTTGGGGAACCTGAATATATGTATACATTTCGAAATTCAGGTCAGTTTCACATTTTGGGTTTTCATGCTTTATTGGCTATTTGTCAACCAATGCAATCTAGTCTGAGGCCTAACTTTTGAGGGAGAGGTTGGATCCGGAAAAAACATGGTTTTTCGGGTTTCCCAACCTTTGGGGAACCTGAATATATGTATACATTTCGAAATTCAGGTCAGTTTCACATTTTCACTTTTCATGCTTAATTGGCAATTTGCCAACAAATGCAATCTAGGCCGAGGCCTAACTTTTGAGGGAGAGGTCGGATCCGGAAAAAACATGGTTTTTCGGGTTTCCCAACCTTTGGGGAACCTGAATATATGTATACATTTCGAAATTCAGGTCAGTTTCACATTTTGGGTTTTCATGCTTTATTGGCTATTTGTCAACCAATGCAATCTAGGCTGAGGCATAACTTTTCAGTCAGATGTTGGATCCGGAAAAAACATGGTTTTTCGGGTTCCCCAACCTGTGGGGAACCTGAATATATGTATACATTTCGAATTTGAGGTCAGTTTCACATTTTCACTTTTCATGCTTAATTGGCAATTTGCTAACAAATGCAATCTAGGCCGAGGCCTAACTTTTGAGGGAGAGGTCGGATCCGGAAAAAACATGGTTTTTCGGGTTTCCCAACCTTTGGGGAACCTGAATATATGTATACATTTCGAAATTTAGGTCAGTTTCACATTTTGGGTTTTCATGCTTTATTGGCTATTTGTCAACCAATGCAATCTAGGCTGAGGCCTAACTTTTGAGGGAGAGGTCGGATCCGGAAAAAACATAGTTTTTCGGGTTCCCCAACCTGTGGGGAACCTGAATATATGTATACATTTCGAAATTCAGGTCAGTTCCACATTTTCACCTTTCATGCTTAATTGGCAATTTGCCAACAAATGCAATCTAGGCCGAGGCCTAACTTTTGAGGGAGATGTCGGATCCGGAAAAAACATGGTTTTTCGGGTTTCCCAACCTTTGGGGAACCTGAATATATGTATACATTTCGAAATTCAGGTCAGTTTCACATTTTGGGTTTTCATGCTTTATTGGCTATTTGTCAACCAATGCAATCTAGTCTGAGGCCTAACTTTTGAGGGAGAGGTCGGATCCGGAAAAAACATAGTTTTTCGGGTTCCCCAACCTGTGGGGAACCTGAATATATGTATACATTTCGAAATTCAGGTCAGTTTCACATTTTCACTTTTCATGCTTAATTGGCAATTTGCCAACAAATGCAATCTAGGCCGAGGCCTAACTTTTGAGGGAGAGGTTGGATCCGGAAAAAACATGGTTTTTTGGGTTTCCCAACCTTTGGGGAACCTGAATATATGTATACATTTCGAAATTCAGGTCAGTTTCACATTTTGGGTTTTCATGCTTAATTGGCAATTTGCCAACAAATGCAATCTAGGCCGAGGCCTAACTTTTGAGGGAGAGGTCGGATCCGGAAAAAACATAGTTTTTCGGGTTCCCCAACCTGTGGGGAACCTGAATATATGTATACATTTCGAAATTCAGGTCAGTTTCACATTTTGGGTTTTCATGCTTAATTGGCAATTTGCCAACAAATGCAATCTAGGCCGAGGCCTAACTTTTGAGGGAGAGGTTGGATCCGGAAAAAACATGGTTTTTCGGGTTTCCCAACCTGTGGGGAACCTGAATATATGTATACATTTCGAAATTCAGGTCAGTTTCACATTTTCACTTTTCATGCTTAATTGGCAATTTGCCAACAAATGCAATCTAGGCCGAGGCCTAACTTTTGAGGGAGAGGTCGGATCCGGAAAAAACATGGTTTTTCGGGTTTCCCAACCTTTGGGGAACCTGAATATATGTATACATTTCGAAATTCAGGTCAGTTTCACATTTTGGGTTTTCATGCTTAATTGGCAATTTGCCAACAAATGCAATCTAGGCCGAGGCCTAACTTTTGAGGGAGAGGTTGCATCCGGAAAAAACATGGTTTTTCGGGTTTCCCAACCTGTGGGGAACCTGAATATATGTATACATTTCGAAATTCAGGTCAGTTTCACATTTTCACTTTTCATGCTTAATTGGCAATTTGCCAACAAATGCAATCTAGGCCGAGGCCTAACTTTTGAGGGAGAGGTCGGATCCGGAAAAAACATGGTTTTTCGGGTTTCCCAACCTTTGGGGAACCTGAATATATGTATACATTTCGAAATTCAGGTCAGTTTCACATTTTGGGTTTTCATGCTTAATTGGCAATTTGCCAACAAATGCAATCTAGGCCGAGGCCTAACTTTTGAGGGAGAGGTTGGATCCGGAAAAAACATGGTTTTTCGGGTTTCCCAACCTTTGGGGAACCTGAATATATGTATACATTTCGAAATTCAGGTCAGTTTCACATTTTCACTTTTCATGCTTAATTGGCAATTTGCCAACAAATGCAATCTAGGCCGAGGCCTAACTTTTGAGGGAGAGGTCGGATCCGGAAAAAACATGGTTTTTCGGGTTTCCCAACCTTTGGGGAACCTGAATATATGTATACATTTCGAAATTCAGGTCAGTTTCACATTTTGGGTTTTCATGCTTTATTGGCTATTTGTCAACCAATGCAATCTAGGCTGAGGCCTAACTTTTGAGGGAGAGGTCGGATCCGGAAAAAACATAGTTTTTCGGGTTCCCCAACCTGTGGGGAACCTGAATATATGTATACATTTCGAAATTCAGGTCAGTTCCACATTTTCACTTTTCATGCTTAATTGGCAATTTGCCAACAAATGCAATCTAGGCCGAGGCCTAACTTTTGAGGGAGATGTCGGATCCGGAAAAAACATGGTTTTTCGGGTTTCCCAACCTTTGGGGAACCTGAATATATGTATACATTTCGAAATTCAGGTCAGTTTCACATTTTGGGTTTTCATGCTTTATTGGCTATTTGTCAACCAATGCAATCTAGTCTGAGGCCTAACTTTTGAGGGAGAGGTCGGATCCGGAAAAAACATAGTTTTTCGGGTTCCCCAACCTGTGGGGAACCTGAATATATGTATACATTTCGAAATTCAGGTCAGTTTCACATTTTCACTTTTCATGCTTAATTGGCAATTTGCCAACAAATGCAATCTAGGCCGAGGCCTAACTTTTGAGGGAGAGGTTGGATCCGGAAAAAACATGGTTTTTTGGGTTTCCCAACCTTTGGGGAACCTGAATATATGTATACATTTCGAAATTCAGGTCAGTTTCACATTTTGGGTTTTCATGCTTTATTGGCTATTTGTCAACCAATGCAATCTAGGTTGAGGCCTAACTTTTGAGGGAGAGGTCGGATCCGGAAAAAACATAGTTTTTCGGGTTCCCCAACCTGTGGGGAACCTGAATATATGTATACATTTCGAAATTCAGGTCAGTTCCACATTTTCACTTTTCATGCTTAATTGGCAATTTGCCAACAAATGCAATCTAGGCCGAGGCCTAACTTTTGAGGGAGAGGTCGGATCCGGAAAAAACATGGTTTTTCGGGTTTCCCAACCTTTGGGGAACCTGAATATATGTATACATTTCGAAATTCAGGTCAGTTTCACATTTTGGGTTTTCATGCTTTATTGGCTATTTGTCAACCAATGCAATCTAGTCTGAGGCCTAACTTTTGAGGGAGAGGTTGGATCCGGAAAAAACATGGTTTTTCGGGTTTCCCAACCTGTGGGGAACCTGAATATATGTATACATTTCGAAATTCAGGTCAGTTTCACATTTTCACTTTTCATGCTTAATTGGCAATTTGCCAACAAATGCAATCTAGGCCGAGGCCTAACTTTTGAGGGAGAGGTCGGATCCGGAAAAAACATGGTTTTTCGGGTTTCCCAACCTTTGGGGAACCTGAATATATGTATACATTTCGAAATTCAGGTCAGTTTCACATTTTGGGTTTTCATGCTTTATTGACTATTTGTCAACCAATGCAATCTAGGCTGAGGCATAACTTTTCAGTCAGATGTTGGATCCGGAAAAAACATGGTTTTTCGGGTTCCCCAACCTGTGGGGAACCTGAATATATGTATACATTTCGAATTTGAGGTCAGTTTCACATTTTCACTTTTCATGCTTAATTGGCAATTTGCCAACAAATGCAATCTAGGCCGAGGCCTAACTTTTGAGGGAGAGGTCGGATCCGGAAAAAACATAGTTTTTCGGGTTCCCCAACTTTTGGGGAACATGAATATATGTATACATTTCGAATTTGAGGTCAATTTCACATTTTTGCTTTTCATGCTTAATTGGCTACGCCAACAAATGCAATCTAGGCCGAGGCCTAACTTTTGAGGGAGAGGTCGGATCCGGAAAAAACATAGTTTTTCGGGTTCCCCAACCTGTGGGGAACCTGAATATATGTATACATTTCGAAATTCAGGTCAGTTTCACATTTTCACTTTTCATGCTTAATTGGCAATTTGCCAACAAATGCAATCTAGGCCGAGGCCTAACTTTTGAGGGAGAGGTTGGATCCGGAAAAAACATGGTTTTTTGGGTTTCCCAACTTTTGGGGAACCTGAATATATGTATACATTTCGAAATTCAGGTCAGTTTCACATTTTGGGTTTTCATGCTTAATTGGCAATTTGCCAACAAATGCAATCTAGGCCGAGGCCTAACTTTTGAGGGAGAGGTCGGATCCGGAAAAAACATAGTTTTTCGGGTTCCCCAACCTGTGGGGAACCTGAATATATGTATACATTTCGAAATTCAGGTCAGTTTCACATTTTGGGTTTTCATGCTTAATTGGCAATTTGCCAACAAATGCAATCTAGGCCGAGGCCTAACTTTTGAGGGAGAGGTTGGATCCGGAAAAAACATGGTTTTTCGGGTTTCCCAACCTGTGGGGAACCTGAATATATGTATACATTTCGAAATTCAGGTCAGTTTCACATTTTCACTTTTCATGCTTAATTGGCAATTTGCCAACAAATGCAATCTAGGCCGAGGCCTAACTTTTGAGGGAGAGGTCGGATCCGGAAAAAACATGGTTTTTCGGGTTTCCCAACCTTTGGGGAACCTGAATATATGTATACATTTCGAAATTCAGGTCAGTTTCACATTTTGGGTTTTCATGCTTTATTGGCTATTTGTCAACCAATGCAATCTAGGCTGAGGCCTAACTTTTGAGGGAGAGGTCGGATCCGGAAAAAACATAGTTTTTCGGGTTCCCCAACCTGTGGGGAACCTGAATATATGTATACATTTCGAAATTCAGGTCAGTTCCACATTTTCACTTTTCATGCTTAATTGGCAATTTGCCAACAAATGCAATCTAGGCCGAGGCCTAACTTTTGAGGGAGATGTCGGATCCGGAAAAAACATGGTTTTTCGGGTTTCCCAACCTTTGGGGAACCTGAATATATGTATACATTTCGAAATTCAGGTCAGTTTCACATTTTGGGTTTTCATGCTTTATTGGCTATTTGTCAACCAATGCAATCTAGTCTGAGGCCTAACTTTTGAGGGAGAGGTCGGATCCGGAAAAAACATAGTTTTTCGGGTTCCCCAACCTGTGGGGAACCTGAATATATGTATACATTTCGAAATTCAGGTCAGTTTCACATTTTCACTTTTCATGCTTAATTGGCAATTTGCCAACAAATGCAATCTAGGCCGAGGCCTAACTTTTGAGGGAGAGGTTGGAACCGGAAAAAACATGGTTTTTTGGGTTTCCCAACCTTTGGGGAACCTGAATATATGTATACATTTCGAAATTCAGGTCAGTTTCACATTTTGGGTTTTCATGCTTAATTGGCAATTTGCCAACAAATGCAATCTAGGCCGAGGCCTAACTTTTGAGGGAGAGGTCGGATCCGGAAAAAACATAGTTTTTCGGGTTCCCCAACCTGTGGGGAACCTGAATATATGTATACATTTCGAAATTCAGGTCAGTTTCACATTTTGGGTTTTCATGCTTAATTGGCAATTTGCCAACAAATGCAATCTAGGCCGAGGCCTAACTTTTGAGGGAGAGGTTGGATCCGGAAAAAACATGGTTTTTCGGGTTTCCCAACCTGTGGGGAACCTGAATATATGTATACATTTCGAAATTCAGGTCAGTTTCACATTTTCACTTTTCATGCTTAATTGGCAATTTGCCAACAAATGCAATCTAGGCCGAGGCCTAACTTTTGAGGGAGAGGTCGGATCCGGAAAAAACATGGTTTTTCGGGTTTCCCAACCTTTGGGGAACCTGAATATATGTATACATTTCGAAATTCAGGTCAGTTTCACATTTTGGGTTTTCATGCTTAATTGGCAATTTGCCAACAAATGCAATCTAGGCCGAGGCCTAACTTTTGAGGGAGAGGTTGCATCCGGAAAAAACATGGTTTTTCGGGTTTCCCAACCTGTGGGGAACCTGAATATATGTATACATTTCGAAATTCAGGTCAGTTTCACATTTTCACTTTTCATGCTTAATTGGCAATTTGCCAACAAATGCAATCTAGGCCGAGGCCTAACTTTTGAGGGAGAGGTCGGATCCGGAAAAAACATGGTTTTTCGGGTTTCCCAACCTTTGGGGAACCTGAATATATGTATACATTTCGAAATTCAGGTCAGTTTCACATTTTGGGTTTTCATGCTTAATTGGCAATTTGCCAACAAATGCAATCTAGGCCGAGGCCTAACTTTTGAGGGAGAGGTTGGATCCGGAAAAAACATGGTTTTTCGGGTTTCCCAACCTTTGGGGAACCTGAATATATGTATACATTTCGAAATTCAGGTCAGTTTCACATTTTCACTTTTCATGCTTAATTGGCAATTTGCCAACAAATGCAATCTAGGCCGAGGCCTAACTTTTGAGGGAGAGGTCGGATCCGGAAAAAACATGGTTTTTCGGGTTTCCCAACCTTTGGGGAACCTGAATATATGTATACATTTCGAAATTCAGGTCAGTTTCACATTTTGGGTTTTCATGCTTTATTGGCTATTTGTCAACCAATGCAATCTAGGCTGAGGCCTAACTTTTGAGGGAGAGGTCGGATCCGGAAAAAACATAGTTTTTCGGGTTCCCCAACCTGTGGGGAACCTGAATATATGTATACATTTCGAAATTCAGGTCAGTTCCACATTTTCACTTTTCATGCTTAATTGGCAATTTGCCAACAAATGCAATCTAGGCCGAGGCCTAACTTTTGAGGGAGAGGTCGGATCCGGAAAAAACATAGTTTTTCGGGTTCCCCAACCTGTGGGGAACCTGAATATATGTATACATTTCGAAATTCAGGTCAGTTTCACATTTTCACTTTTCATGCTTAATTGGCAATTTGCCAACAAATGCAATCTAGGCCGAGGCCTAACTTTTGAGGGAGAGGTTGGATCCGGAAAAAACATGGTTTTTTGGGTTTCCCAACCTTTGGGGAACCTGAATATATGTATACATTTCGAAATTCAGGTCAGTTTCACATTTTGGGTTTTCATGCTTTATTGGCTATTTGTCAACCAATGCAATCTAGGTTGAGGCCTAACTTTTGAGGGAGAGGTCGGATCCGGAAAAAACATAGTTTTTCGGGTTCCCCAACCTGTGGGGAACCTGAATATATGTATACATTTCGAAATTCAGGTCAGTTCCACATTTTCACTTTTCATGCTTAATTGGCAATTTGCCAACAAATGCAATCTAGGCCGAGGCCTAACTTTTGAGGGAGAGGTCGGATCCGGAAAAAACATGGTTTTTCGGGTTTCCCAACCTTTGGGGAACCTGAATATATGTATACATTTCGAAATTCAGGTCAGTTTCACATTTTGGGTTTTCATGCTTTATTGGCTATTTGTCAACCAATGCAATCTAGTCTGAGGCCTAACTTTTGAGGGAGAGGTTGGATCCGGAAAAAACATGGTTTTTCGGGTTTCCCAACCTGTGGGGAACCTGAATATATGTATACATTTCGAAATTCAGGTCAGTTTCACATTTTCACTTTTCATGCTTAATTGGCAATTTGCCAACAAATGCAATCTAGGCCGAGGCCTAACTTTTGAGGGAGAGGTCGGATCCGGAAAAAACATGGTTTTTCGGGTTTCCCAACCTTTGGGGAACCTGAATATATGTATACATTTCGAAATTCAGGTCAGTTTCACATTTTGGGTTTTCATGCTTTATTGACTATTTGTCAACCAATGCAATCTAGGCTGAGGCATAACTTTTCAGTCAGATGTTGGATCCGGAAAAAACATGGTTTTTCGGGTTCCCCAACCTGTGGGGAACCTGAATATATGTATACATTTCGAATTTGAGGTCAGTTTCACATTTTCACTTTTCATGCTTAATTGGCAATTTGCCAACAAATGCAATCTAGGCCGAGGCCTAACTTTTGAGGGAGAGGTCGGATCCGGAAAAAACATAGTTTTTCGGGTTCCCCAACTTTTGGGGAACATGAATATATGTATACATTTCGAATTTGAGGTCAATTTCACATTTTTGCTTTTCATGCTTAATTGGCTACGCCAACAAATGCAATCTAGGCCGAGGCCTAACTTTTGAGGGAGAGGTCGGATCCGGAAAAAACATAGTTTTTCGGGTTCCCCAACCTGTGGGGAACCTGAATATATGTATACATTTCGAAATTCAGGTCAGTTTCACATTTTCACTTTTCATGCTTAATTGGCAATTTGCCAACAAATGCAATCTAGGCCGAGGCCTAACTTTTGAGGGAGAGGTTGGATCCGGAAAAAACATGGTTTTTTGGGTTTCCCAACTTTTGGGGAACCTGAATATATGTATACATTTCGAAATTCAGGTCAGTTTCACATTTTGGGTTTTCATGCTTAATTGGCAATTTGCCAACAAATGCAATCTAGGCCGAGGCCTAACTTTTGAGGGAGAGGTCGGATCCGGAAAAAACATAGTTTTTCGGGTTCCCCAACCTGTGGGGAACCTGAATATATGTATACATTTCGAAATTCAGGTCAGTTTCACATTTTGGGTTTTCATGCTTAATTGGCAATTTGCCAACAAATGCAATCTAGGCCGAGGCCTAACTTTTGAGGGAGAGGTTGGATCCGGAAAAAACATGGTTTTTCGGGTTTCCCAACCTGTGGGGAACCTGAATATATGTATACATTTCGAAATTCAGGTCAGTTTCACATTTTCACTTTTCATGCTTAATTGGCAATTTGCCAACAAATGCAATCTAGGCCGAGGCCTAACTTTTGAGGGAGAGGTCGGATCCGGAAAAAACATGGTTTTTCGGGTTTCCCAACCTTTGGGGAACCTGAATATATGTATACATTTCGAAATTCAGGTCAGTTTCACATTTTGGGTTTTCATGCTTAATTGGCAATTTGCCAACAAATGCAATCTAGGCCGAGGCCTAACTTTTGAGGGAGAGGTTGGATCCGGAAAAAACATGGTTTTTCGGGTTTCCCAACCTGTGGGGAACCTGAATATATGTATACATTTCGAAATTCAGGTCAGTTTCACATTTTCACTTTTCATGCTTAATTGGCAATTTGCCAACAAATGCAATCTAGGCCGAGGCCTAACTTTTGAGGGAGAGGTCGGATCCGGAAAAAACATGGTTTTTCGGGTTTCCCAACCTTTGGGGAACCTGAATATATGTATACATTTCGAAATTCAGGTCAGTTTCACATTTTGGGTTTTCATGCTTAATTGGCAATTTGCCAACAAATGCAATCTAGGCCGAGGCCTAACTTTTGAGGGAGAGGTTGGATCCGGAAAAAACATGATTTTTCGGGTTTCCCAACCTTTGGGGAACCTGAATATATGTATACATTTCGAAATTCAGGTCAGTTTCACATTTTCACTTTTCATGCTTAATTGGCAATTTGCCAACAAATGCAATCTAGGCCGAGGCCTAACTTTTGAGGGAGAGGTCGGATCCGGAAAAAACATGGTTTTTCGGGTTTCCCAACCTTTGGGGAACCTGAATATATGTATACATTTCGAAATTCAGGTCAGTTTCACATTTTGGGTTTTCATGCTTTATTGGCTATTTGTCAACCAATGCAATCTAGGCTGAGGCCTAACTTTTGAGGGAGAGGTCGGATCCGGAAAAAACATAGTTTTTCGGGTTCCCCAACCTGTGGGGAACCTGAATATATGTATACATTTCGAAATTCAGGTCAGTTCCACATTTTCACTTTTCATGCTTAATTGGCAATTTGCCAACAAATGCAATCTAGGCCGAGGCCTAACTTTTGAGGGAGATGTCGGATCCGGAAAAAACATGGTTTTTCGGGTTTCCCAACCTTTGGGGAACCTGAATATATGTATACATTTCGAAATTCAGGTCAGTTTCACATTTTGGGTTTTCATGCTTTATTGGCTATTTGTCAACCAATGCAATCTAGTCTGAGGCCTAACTTTTGAGGGAGAGGTCGGATCCGGAAAAAACATAGTTTTTCGGGTTCCCCAACCTGTGGGGAACCTGAATATATGTATACATTTCGAAATTCAGGTCAGTTTCACATTTTCACTTTTCATGCTTAATTGGCAATTTGCCAACAAATGCAATCTAGGCCGAGGCCTAACTTTTGAGGGAGAGGTTGGAACCGGAAAAAACATGGTTTTTTGGGTTTCCCAACCTTTGGGGAACCTGAATATATGTATACATTTCGAAATTCAGGTCAGTTTCACATTTTGGGTTTTCATGCTTAATTGGCAATTTGCCAACAAATGCAATCTAGGCCGAGGCCTAACTTTTGAGGGAGAGGTCGGATCCGGAAAAAACATAGTTTTTCGGGTTCCCCAACCTGTGGGGAACCTGAATATATGTATACATTTCGAAATTCAGGTCAGTTTCACATTTTGGGTTTTCATGCTTAATTGGCAATTTGCCAACAAATGCAATCTAGGCCGAGGCCTAACTTTTGAGGGAGAGGTTGGATCCGGAAAAAACATGGTTTTTCGGGTTTCCCAACCTTTGGGGAACCTGAATATATGTATACATTTCGAAATTCAGGTCAGTTTCACATTTTCACTTTTCATGCTTAATTGGCAATTTGCCAACAAATGCAATCTAGGCCGAGGCCTAACTTTTGAGGGAGAGGTCGGATCCGGAAAAAACATGGTTTTTCGGGTTTCCCAACCTTTGGGGAACCTGAATATATGTATACATTTCGAAATTCAGGTCAGTTTCACATTTTGGGTTTTCATGCTTTATTGGCTATTTGTCAACCAATGCAATCTAGGCTGAGGCATAACTTTTCAGTCAGATGTTGGATCCGGAAAAAACATGGTTTTTCGGGTTCCCCAACCTGTGGGGAACCTGAATATATGTATACATTTCGAATTTGAGGTCAGTTTCACATTTTCACTTTTCATGCTTAATTGGCAATTTGCCAACAAATGCAATCTAGGCCGAGGCCTAACTTTTGAGGGAGAGGTCGGATCCGGAAAAAACATAGTTTTTCGGGTTCCCCAACCTGTGGGGAACCTGAATATATGTATACATTTCGAAATTCAGGTCAGTTTCACATTTTGGGTTTTCATGCTTAATTGGCAATTTGCCAACAAATGCAATCTAGGCCGAGGCCTAACTTTTGAGGGAGAGGTTGGATCCGGAAAAAACATGGTTTTTCGGGTTTCCCAACCTTTGGGGAACCTGAATATATGTATACATTTCGAAATTCAGGTCAGTTTCACATTTTCACTTTTCATGCTTAATTGGCAATTTGCCAACAAATGCAATATAGGCCGAGGCCTAACTTTTGAGGGAGAGGTCGGATCCGGAAAAAACATGGTTTTTCGGGTTTCCCAACCTTTGGGGAACCTGAATATATGTATACATTTCGAAATTCAGGTCAGTTTCACATTTTGGGTTTTCATGCTTTATTGGCTATTTGTCAACCAATGCAATCTAGGCTGAGGCCTAACTTTTGAGGGAGAGGTCGGATCCGGAAAAAACATAGTTTTTCGGGTTCCCCAACCTGTGGGGAACCTGAATATATGTATACATTTCGAAATTCAGGTCAGTTTCACATTTTGGGTTTTCATGCTTAATTGGCAATTTGCCAACAAATGCAATCTAAGCCGAGGCATAACTTTTCAATCAGATGTTGGATCTGGAAAAAACATGGTTTTTCGGGTTCCCCAACCTGTGGGGAACCCGAATATATCTATACATTTCAAAATTCAGGTGAGTTTCACATTTTCACTTTTCATGCTTAATTGGCAATTTGCCAACAAATGCAATCTAGGCCGAGGCCTAACTTTTGAGGGAGAGGTCGGATCCGGAAAAAACATAGTTTTTCGGGTTCCCCAACCTGTGGGGAACCCGAATATATCTATACATTTCGAAATTCAGGTCAGTTTCACATTTTCACTTTTCATGCTTAATTGGCAATTTGCCAACAAATGCAATCTAGGCCGAGGCCTAACATTTGAGGGAGAGGTTGGATCCGGAAAAAACATGGTTTTTCGGGTTTCCCAACCTTTGGGGAACCTGAATATATGTATACATTTCGAATTTGAGGTCAGTTTCACATTTTCACTTTTCATGCTTAATTGGCAATTTGCCAACAAATGCAATCTAGGCCGAGGCCTAACTTTTGAGGGAGAGGTTGGATCCGGAAAAAACATGGTTTTTCGGGTTTCCCAACCTTTGGGGAACCTGAATATATGTATACATTTCGAAATTCAGGTCAGTTTCACATTTTGGGTTTTCATGCTTAATTGGCAATTTGCCAACAAATGCAATCTAAGCCGAGGCATAACTTTTCAGTCAGATGTTGGATCCGGAAAAAACATGGTTTTTCGGGTTCCCCAACCTGTGGGGAACCTGAATATATGTATACATTTCGAATTTTAGGTCAGTTTCACATTTTCACTTTTCATGCTTAATTGGCAATTTGCCAACAAATGCAATCTAGGCCGAGGCCTAACTTTTGAGGGAGAGGTCGGATCCGGAAAAAACATAGTTTTTCGGGTTCCCCAACCTGTGGGGAACCTGAATATATGTGTACATTTCGAAATTCAGGTCAGTTTCACATTTTGGGTTTTCATGCTTAATTGGCAATTTGCCAACAAATGCAATCTAGGCCGAGGCCTAACTTTTGAGGGAGAGGTCGGATCCGGAAAAAACATGGTTTTTCGGGTTTCCCAACCTTTGGGGAACCTGAATATATGTATACATTTCGAAATTCAGGTCAGTTTCACATTTTGGGTTTTCATGCTTAATTGGCAATTTGCCAACAAATGCAATCTAAGCCGAGGCATAACTTTTCAATCAGATGTTGGATCTGGAAAAAACATGGTTTTTCGGGTTTCCCAACCTGTGGGGAACCCGAATATATCTATACATTTCAAAATTCAGGTGAGTTTCACATTTTCACTTTTCATGCTTAATTGGCAATTTGCCAACAAATGCAATCTAGGCCGAGGCCTAACTTTTGAGGGAGAGGTCGGATCCGGAAAAAACATGGTTTTTCGGGTTTCCCAACCTTTGGGGAACCTGAATATATGTATACATTTCGAAATTCAGGTCAGTTTCACATTTTGGGTTTTCATGCTTAATTGGCTATTTGTCAACCAATGCAATCTAAGCCGAGGCATAACTTTTCAGTCAGATGTTGGATCCGGAAAAAACATGGTTTTTCGGGTTCCCCAACCTGTGGGGAACCTGAATATATGTATACATTTCGAAATTCAGGTCAGTTTCACATTTTGGGTTTTCATGCTTAATTGGCAATTTGCCAACAAATGCAATCTAAGCCGAGGCATAACTTTTCAGTCAGATGTTGGATCCGGAAAAAACATGGTTTTTCGGGTTCCCCAACCTGTGGGGAACCTGAATATATGTATACATTTCGAATTTGAGGTCAGTTTCACATTTTCACTTTTCATGCTTAATTGGCAATTTGCCAACAAATGCAATCTAGGCCGAGGCATAACTTTTGAGGGAGAGGTCGGATCCGGAAAAAACAGTTTTTCGGGTTCCCCAACCTGTGGGGAACCTGAATATATGTATACATTTCGAAATTCAGGTCAGTTTCACATTTTGGGTTTTCATGCTTAATTGGCAATTTGCCAACAAATGCAATCTAAGCCGAGGCATAACTTTTCAGTCAGATGTTGGATCCGGAAAAAACATGGTTTTTCGGGTTCCCCAACCTGTGGGGAACCTGAATATATGTATACATTTCGAATTTGAGGTCAGTTTCACATTTTCACTTTTCATGCTTAATTGGCAATTTGCCAACAAATGCAATCTAGGCCGAGGCCTAACTTTTGAGGGAGAGGTCGGATCCGGAAAAAACATAGTTTTTCGGGTTCCCCAACCTGTGGGGAACCTGAATATATGTATACATTTCGAAATTCAGGTCAGTTTCACATTTTGGGTTTTCATGCTTAATTGGCAATTTGCCAACAAATGCAATCTAGGCCGAGGCCTAACTTTTGAGGGAGAGGTTGGATCCGGAAAAAACATGGTTTTTCGGGTTTCCCAACCTTTGGGGAACCTGAATATATGTATACATTTCGAAATTCAGGTCAGTTTCACATTTTCACTTTTCATGCTTAATTGGCAATTTGCCAACAAATGCAATCTAGGCCGAGGCCTAACTTTTGAGGGAGAGGTCGGATCCGGAAAAAACATGGTTTTTCGGGTTTCCCAACCTTTGGGGAACCTGAATATATGTATACATTTCGAAATTCAGGTCAGTTTCACATTTTGGGTTTTCATGCTTTATTGGCTATTTGTCAACCAATGCAATCTAGGCTGAGGCATAACTTTTCAGTCAGATGTTGGATCCGGAAAAAACATGGTTTTTCGGGTTCCCCAACCTGTGGGGAACCTGAATATATGTATACATTTCGAATTTGAGGTCAGTTTCACATTTTCACTTTTCATGCTTAATTGGCAATTTGCCAACAAATGCAATCTAGGCCGAGGCCTAACTTTTGAGGGAGAGGTCGGATCCGGAAAAAACATAGTTTTTCGGGTTCCCCAACCTGTGGGGAACCTGAATATATGTATACATTTCGAAATTCAGGTCAGTTTCACATTTTGGGTTTTCATGCTTAATTGGCAATTTGCCAACAAATGCAATCTAGGCCGAGGCCTAACTTTTGAGGGAGAGGTTGGATCCGGAAAAAACATGGTTTTTCGGGTTTCCCAACCTTTGGGGAACCTGAATATATGTATACATTTCGAAATTCAGGTCAGTTTCACATTTTCACTTTTCATGCTTAATTGGCAATTTGCCAACAAATGCAATATAGGCCGAGGCCTAACTTTTGAAAGAGAGGTCGGATCCGGAAAAAACATGGTTTTTCGGGTTTCCCAACCTTTGGGGAACCTGAATATATGTATACATTTCGAAATTCAGGTCATTTTCACATTTTGGGTTTTCATGCTTTATTGGCTATTTGTCAACCAATGCAATCTAGGCTGAGGCCTAACTTTTGAGGGAGAGGTCGGATCCGGAAAAAACATAGTTTTTCGGGTTCCCCAACCTGTGGGGAACCTGAATATATGTATACATTTCGAAATTCAGGTCAGTTTCACATTTTGGGTTTTCATGCTTAATTGGCAATTTGCCAACAAATGCAATCTAAGCCGAGGCATAACTTTTCAATCAGATGTTGGATCTGGAAAAAACATGGTTTTTCGGGTTCCCCAACCTGTGGGGAACCCGAATATATCTATACATTTCAAAATTCAGGTGAGTTTCACATTTTCACTTTTCATGCTTAATTGGCAATTTGCCAACAAATGCAATCTAGGCCGAGGCCTAACTTTTGAGGGAGAGGTCGGATCCGGAAAAAACATAGTTTTTCGGGTTCCCCAACCTGTGGGGAACCCGAATATATCTATACATTTCGAAATTCAGGTCAGTTTCACATTTTCACTTTTCATGCTTAATTGGCAATTTGCCAACAAATGCAATCTAGGCCGAGGCCTAACATTTGAGGGAGAGGTTGGATCCGGAAAAAACATGGTTTTTCGGGTTTCCCAACCTTTGGGGAACCTGAATATATGTATACATTTCGAAATTCAGGTCAGTTTCACATTTTGGGTTTTCATGCTTAATTGGCTATTTGTCAACCAATGCAATCTAAGCCGAGGCATAACTTTTCAGTCAGATGTTGGATCCGGAAAAAACATGGTTTTTCGGGTTCCCCAACCTGTGGGGAACCTGAATATATGTATACATTTCGAAATTCAGGTCAGTTTCACATTTTGGGTTTTCATGCTTAATTGGCAATTTGCCAACAAATGCAATCTAAGCCGAGGCATAACTTTTCAGTCAGATGTTGGATCCGGAAAAAACATGGTTTTTCGGGTTCCCCAACCTGTGGGGAACCTGAATATATGTATACATTTCGAATTTGAGGTCAGTTTCACATTTTCACTTTTCATGCTTAATTGGCAATTTGCCAACAAATGCAATCTAGGCCGAGGCCTAACTTTTGAGGGAGAGGTCGGATCCGGAAAAAACATAGTTTTTCGGGTTCCCCAACCTGTGGGGAACCTGAATATATGTATACATTTCGAAATTCAGGTCAGTTTCACATTTTCACTTTTCATGCTTAATTGGCAATTTGCCAACAAATGCAATCTAGGCCGAGGCCTAACTTTTGAGGGAGAGGTCGGATCCGGAAAAAACATGGTTTTTCGGGTTTCCCAACCTTTGGGGAACCTGAATATATGTATACATTTCGAAATTCAGGTCAATTTCACATTTTGGGTTTTCATGCTTTATTGGCTATTTGTCAACCAATGCAATCTAGGCTGAGGCATAACTTTTGAGGGAGAGGTCGGATCCGGAAAAAACATGGTTTTTCGGGTTTCCCAACCTTTGGGGAACCTGAATATATGTATACATTTCGAAATTCAGGTCAGTTTCACATTTTGGGTTTTCATGCTTTATTGGCTATTTGTCAACCAATGCAATCTAGGCTGAGGCCTAACTTTTGAGGGAGAGGTCGGATCCGGAAAAAACATAGTTTTTCGGGTTCCCCAACCTGTGGGGAACCTGAATATATGTATACATTTCGAAATTCAGGTCAGTTCCACATTTTCACTTTTCATGCTTAATTGGCAATTTGCCAACAAATGCAATCTAGGCCGAGGCCTAACTTTTGAGGGAGAGGTCGGATCCGGAAAAAACATGGTTTTTCGGGTTTCCCAACCTTTGGGGAACCTGAATATATGTATACATTTCGAAATTCAGGTCATTTTCACATTTTGGGTTTTCATGCTTTATTGGCTATTTGTCAACCAATGCAATCTAGGCTGAGGCCTAACTTTTGAGGGAGAGGTCGGATCCGGAAAAAACATAGTTTTTCGGGTTCCCCAACCTGTGGGGAACCTGAATATATGTATACATTTCGAAATTCAGGTCAGTTTCACATTTTGGGTTTTCATGCTTAATTGGCAATTTGCCAACAAATGCAATCTAAGCCGAGGCATAACTTTTCAATCAGATGTTGGATCTGGAAAAAACATGGTTTTTCGGGTTCCCCAACCTGTGGGGAACCCGAATATATCTATACATTTCAAAATTCAGGTGAGTTTCACATTTTCACTTTTCATGCTTAATTGGCAATTTGCCAACAAATGCAATCTAGGCCGAGGCCTAACTTTTGAGGGAGAGGTCGGATCCGGAAAAAACATAGTTTTTCGGGTTCCCCAACCTGTGGGGAACCCGAATATATCTATACATTTCGAAATTCAGGTCAGTTTCACATTTTCACTTTTCATGCTTAATTGGCAATTTGCCAACAAATGCAATCTAGGCCGAGGCCTAACATTTGAGGGAGAGGTTGGATCCGGAAAAAACATGGTTTTTCGGGTTTCCCAACCTTTGGGGAACCTGAATATATGTATACATTTCGAAATTCAGGTCAGTTTCACATTTTGGGTTTTCATGCTTAATTGGCTATTTGTCAACCAATGCAATCTAAGCCGAGGCATAACTTTTCAGTCAGATGTTGGATCCGGAAAAAACATGGTTTTTCGGGTTCCCCAACCTGTGGGGAACCTGAATATATGTATACATTTCGAAATTCAGGTCAGTTTCACATTTTGGGTTTTCATGCTTAATTGGCAATTTGCCAACAAATGCAATCTAAGCCGAGGCATAACTTTTCAGTCAGATGTTGGATCCGGAAAAAACATGGTTTTTCGGGTTCCCCAACCTGTGGGGAACCTGAATATATGTATACATTTCGAATTTGAGGTCAGTTTCACATTTTCACTTTTCATGCTTAATTGGCAATTTGCCAACAAATGCAATCTAGGCCGAGGCCTAACTTTTGAGGGAGAGGTCGGATCCGGAAAAAACATAGTTTTTCGGGTTCCCCAACCTGTGGGGAACCTGAATATATGTATACATTTCGAAATTCAGGTCAGTTTCACATTTTCACTTTTCATGCTTAATTGGCAATTTGCCAACAAATGCAATCTAGGCCGAGGCCTAACTTTTGAGGGAGAGGTCGGATCCGGAAAAAACATGGTTTTTCGGGTTTCCCAACCTTTGGGGAACCTGAATATATGTATACATTTCGAAATTCAGGTCAATTTCACATTTTGGGTTTTCATGCTTTATTGGCTATTTGTCAACCAATGCAATCTAGGCTGAGGCATAACTTTTCAGTCAGATGTTGGATCCGGAAAAAACATGGTTTTTCGGGTTCCCCAACCTGTGGGGAACCTGAATATATGTATACATTTCGAATTTGAGGTCAGTTTCACATTTTCACTTTTCATGCTTAATTGGCAATTTGCCAACAAATGCAATCTAGGCCGAGGCCTAACTTTTGAGGGAGAGGTCGGATCCGGAAAAAACATAGTTTTTCGGGTTCCCCAACCTGTGGGGAACCTGAATATATGTATACATTTCGAAATTCAGGTCAGTTTCACATTTTGGGTTTTCATGCTTAATTGGCAATTTGCCAACAAATGCAATCTAGGCCGAGGCCTAACTTTTGAGGGAGAGGTTGGATCCGGAAAAAACATGGTTTTTCGGGTTTCCCAACCTTTGGGGAACCTGAATATATGTATACATTTCGAAATTCAGGTCAGTTTCACATTTTCACTTTTCATGCTTAATTGGCAATTTGCCAACAAATGCAATCTAGGCCGAGGCCTAACTTTTGAGGGAGAGGTCGGATCCGGAAAAAACATGGTTTTTCGGGTTTCCCAACCTTTGGGGAACCTGAATATATGTATACATTTCGAAATTCAGGTCAGTTTCACATTTTGGGTTTTCATGCTTTATTGGCTATTTGTCAACCAATGCAATCTAGGTTGAGGCCTAACTTTTGAGGGAGAGGTCGGATCCGGAAAAAACATAGTTTTTCGGCTTCCCCAACCTGTGGGGAACCTGAATATATGTATACATTTCGAAATTCAGGTCAGTTCCACATTTTCACTTTTCATGCTTAATTGGCAATTTGCCAACAAATGCAATCTAGGCCGAGGCCTAACTTTTGAGGGAGAGGTCGGATCCGGAAAAAACATGGTTTTTCGGGTTTCCCAACCTTTGGGGAACCTGAATATATGTATACATTTCGAAATTCAGGTCAGTTTCACATTTTGGGTTTTCATGCTTTATTGGCTATTTGTCAACCAATGCAATCTAGTCTGAGGCCTAACTTTTGAGGGAGAGGTTGGATCCGGAAAAAACATGGTTTTTCGGGTTTCCCAACCTTTGGGGAACCTGAATATATGTATACATTTCGAAATTCAGGTCAGTTTCACATTTTCACTTTTCATGCTTAATTGGCAATTTGCCAACAAATGCAATCTAGGCCGAGGCCTAACTTTTGAGGGAGAGGTCGGATCCGGAAAAAACATGGTTTTTCGGGTTTCCCAACCTTTGGGGAACCTGAATATATGTATACATTTCGAAATTCAGGTCAGTTTCACATTTTGGGTTTTCATGCTTTATTGGCTATTTGTCAACCAATGCAATCTAGGCTGAGGCATAACTTTTCAGTCAGATGTTGGATCCGGAAAAAACATGGTTTTTCGGGTTCCCCAACCTGTGGGGAACCTGAATATATGTATACATTTCGAATTTGAGGTCAGTTTCACATTTTCACTTTTCATGCTTAATTGGCAATTTGCCAACAAATGCAATCTAGGCCGAGGCCTAACTTTTGAGGGAGAGGTCGGATCCGGAAAAAACATAGTTTTTCGGGTTCCCCAACCTGTGGGGAACCTGAATATATGTATACATTTCGAAATTCAGGTCAGTTTCACATTTTGGGTTTTCATGCTTAATTGGCAATTTGCCAACAAATGCAATCTAGGCCGAGGCCTAACTTTTGAGGGAGAGGTTGGATCCGGAAAAAACATGGTTTTTCGGGTTTCCCAACCTTTGGGGAACCTGAATATATGTATACATTTCGAAATTCAGGTCAGTTTCACATTTTCACGTTTCATGCTTAATTGGCAATTTGCCAACAAATGCAATCTAGGCCGAGGCCTAACTTTTGAGGGAGAGGTCGGATCCGGAAAAAACATGGTTTTTCGGGTTTCCCAACCTTTGGGGAACCTGAATATATGTATACATTTCGAAATTCAGGTCAGTTTCACATTTTGGGTTTTCATGCTTTATTGGCTATTTGTCAACCAATGCAATCTAGGCTGAGGCCTAACTTTTGAGGGAGAGGTCGGATCCGGAAAAAACATAGTTTTTCGGGTTCCCCAACCTGTGGGGAACCTGAATATATGTATACATTTCGAAATTCAGGTCAGTTCCACATTTTCACTTTTCATGCTTAATTGGCAATTTGCCAACAAATGCAATCTAGGCCGAGGCCTAACTTTTGAGGGAGATGTCGGATCCGGAAAAAACATGGTTTTTCGGGTTTCCCAACCTTTGGGGAACCTGAATATATGTATACATTTCGAAATTCAGGTCAGTTTCACATTTTGGGTTTTCATGCTTTATTGGCTATTTGTCAACCAATGCAATCTAGTCTGAGGCCTAACTTTTGAGGGAGAGGTCGGATCCGGAAAAAACATAGTTTTTCGGGTTCCCCAACCTTTGGGGAACCTGAATATATGTATACATTTCGAAATTCAGGTCAGTTTCACATTTTCACTTTTCATGCTTAATTGGCAATTTGCCAACAAATGCAATCTAGGCCGAGGCCTAACTTTTGAGGGAGAGGTTGGATCCGGAAAAAACATGGTTTTTCGGGTTTCCCAACCTTTGGGGAACCTGAATATATGTATACATTTCGAAATTCAGGTCAGTTTCACATTTTCACTTTTCATGCTTAATTGGCAATTTGCCAACAAATGCAATCTAGGCCGAGGCCTAACTTTTGAGGGAGAGGTCGGATCCGGAAAAAACAGTTTTTCGGGTTCCCCAACCTGTGGGGAACCTGAATATATGTATACATTTCAAAATTCAGGTGAGTTTCACATTTTCACTTTTCATGCTTAATTGGCAATTTGCCAACAAATGCAATCTAGGCCGAGGCCTAACTTTTGAGGGAGAGGTCGGATCCGGAAAAAACATAGTTTTTCGGGTTCCCCAACCTGTGGGGAACCCGAATATATCTATACATTTCGAAATTCAGGTCAGTTTCACATTTTCACTTTTCATGCTTAATTGGCAATTTGCCAACAAATGCAATCTAGGCCGAGGCCTAACATTTGAGGGAGAGGTTGGATCCGGAAAAAACATGGTTTTTCGGGTTTCCCAACCTTTGGGGAACCTGAATATATGTATACATTTCGAATTTGAGGTCAGTTTCACATTTTCACTTTTCATGCTTAATTGGCAATTTGCCAACAAATGCAATCTAGGCCGAGGCCTAACTTTTGAGGGAGAGGTTGGATCCGGAAAAAACATGGTTTTTCGGGTTTCCCAACCTTTGGGGAACCTGAATATATGTATACATTTCGAAATTCAGGTCAGTTTCACATTTTGGGTTTTCATGCTTAATTGGCAATTTGCCAACAAATGCAATCTAAGCCGAGGCATAACTTTTCAGTCAGATGTTGGATCCGGAAAAAACATGGTTTTTCGGGTTCCCCAACCTGTGGGGAACCTGAATATATGTATACATTTCGAATTTTAGGTCAGTTTCACATTTTCACTTTTCATGCTTAATTGGCAATTTGCCAACAAATGCAATCTAGGCCGAGGCCTAACTTTTGAGGGAGAGGTCGGATCCGGAAAAAACATAGTTTTTCGGGTTCCCCAACCTGTGGGGAACCTGAATATATGTGTACATTTCGAAATTCAGGTCAGTTTCACATTTTGGGTTTTCATGCTTAATTGGCAATTTGCCAACAAATGCAATCTAGGCCGAGGCCTTACTTTTGAGGGAGAGGTCGGATCCGGAAAAAACATGGTTTTTCGGGTTTCCCAACCTTTGGGGAACCTGAATATATGTATACATTTCGAAATTCAGGTCAGTTTCACATTTTGGGTTTTCATGCTTAATTGGCAATTTGCCAACAAATGCAATCTAAGCCGAGGCATAACTTTTCAATCAGATGTTGGATCTGGAAAAAACATGGTTTTTCGGGTTTCCCAACCTGTGGGGAACCCGAATATATCTATACATTTCAAAATTCAGGTGAGTTTCACATTTTCACTTTTCATGCTTAATTGGCAATTTGCCAACAAATGCAATCTAGGCCGAGGCCTAACTTTTGAGGGAGAGGTCGGATCCAGAAAAAACATGGTTTTTCGGGTTTCCCAACCTTTGGGGAACCTGAATATATGTATACATTTCGAAATTCAGGTCAGTTTCACATTTTGGGTTTTCATGCTTAATTGGCTATTTGTCAACCAATGCAATCTAAGCCGAGGCATAACTTTTCAGTCAGATGTTGGATCCGGAAAAAACATGGTTTTTCGGGTTCCCCAACCTGTGGGGAACCTGAATATATGTATACATTTCGAAATTCAGGTCAGTTTCACATTTTGGGTTTTCATGCTTAATTGGCAATTTGCCAACAAATGCAATCTAAGCCGAGGCATAACTTTTCAGTCAGATGTTGGATCCGGAAAAAACATGGTTTTTCGGGTTCCCCAACCTGTGGGGAACCTGAATATATGTATACATTTCGAATTTGAGGTCAGTTTCACATTTTCACTTTTCATGCTTAATTGGCAATTTGCCAACAAATGCAATCTAGGCCGAGGCCTAACTTTTGAGGGAGAGGTCGGATCCGGAAAAAACATAGTTTTTCGGGTTCCCCAACCTGTGGGGAACCTGAATATATGTATACATTTCGAAATTCAGGTCAGTTTCACATTTTGGGTTTTCATGCTTAATTGGCAATTTGCCAACAAATGCAATCTAGGCCGAGGCCTAACTTTTGAGGGAGAGGTTGGATCCGGAAAAAACATGGTTTTTCGGGTTTCCCAACCTTTGGGGAACCTGAATATATGTATACATTTCGAAATTCAGGTCAGTTTCACATTTTCACTTTTCATGCTTAATTGGCAATTTGCCAACAAATGCAATCTAGGCCGAGGCCTAACTTTTGAGGGAGAGGTCGGATCCGGAAAAAACATGGTTTTTCGGGTTTCCCAACCTTTGGGGAACCTGAATATATGTATACATTTCGAAATTCAGGTCAGTTTCACATTTTGGGTTTTCATGCTTTATTGGCTATTTGTCAACCAATGCAATCTAGGCTGAGGCATAACTTTTCAGTCAGATGTTGGATCCGGAAAAAACATGGTTTTTCGGGTTCCCCAACCTGTGGGGAACCTGAATATATGTATACATTTCGAATTTGAGGTCAGTTTCACATTTTCACTTTTCATGCTTAATTGGCAATTTGCCAACAAATGCAATCTAGGCCGAGGCCTAACTTTTGAGGGAGAGGTCGGATCCGGAAAAAACATAGTTTTTCGGGTTCCCCAACCTGTGGGGAACCTGAATATATGTATACATTTCGAAATTCAGGTCAGTTTCACATTTTGGGTTTTCATGCTTAATTGGCAATTTGCCAACAAATGCAATCTAGGCCGAGGCCTAACTTTTGAGGGAGAGGTTGGATCCGGAAAAAACATGGTTTTTCGGGTTTCCCAACCTTTGGGGAACCTGAATATATGTATACATTTCGAAATTCAGGTCAGTTTCACATTTTCACTTTTCATGCTTAATTGGCAATTTGCCAACAAATGCAATATAGGCCGAGGCCTAACTTTTGAAAGAGAGGTCGGATCCGGAAAAAACATGGTTTTTCGGGTTTCCCAACCTTTGGGGAACCTGAATATATGTATACATTTCGAAATTCAGGTCATTTTCACATTTTGGGTTTTCATGCTTTATTGGCTATTTGTCAACCAATGCAATCTAGGCTGAGGCCTAACTTTTGAGGGAGAGGTCGGATCCGGAAAAAACATAGTTTTTCAGGTTCCCCAACCTGTGGGGAACCTGAATATATGTATACATTTCGAAATTCAGGTCAGTTTCACATTTTGGGTTTTCATGCTTAATTGGCAATTTGCCAACAAATGCAATCTAAGCCGAGGCATAACTTTTCAATCAGATGTTGGATCTGGAAAAAACATGGTTTTTCGGGTTCCCCAACCTGTGGGGAACCCGAATATATCTATACATTTCAAAATTCAGGTGAGTTTCACATTTTCACTTTTCATGCTTAATTGGCAATTTGCCAACAAATGCAATCTAGGCCGAGGCGTAACTTTTGAGGGAGAGGTCGGATCCGGAAAAAACATAGTTTTTCGGGTTCCCCAACCTGTGGGGAACCCGAATATATCTATACATTTCGAAATTCAGGTCAGTTTCACATTTTCACTTTTCATGCTTAATTGGCAATTTGCCAACAAATGCAATCTAGGCCGAGGCCTAACATTTGAGGGAGAGGTTGGATCCGGAAAAAACATGGTTTTTCGGGTTTCCCAACCTTTGGGGAACCTGAATATATGTATACATTTCGAAATTCAGGTCAGTTTCACATTTTGGGTTTTCATGCTTAATTGGCTATTTGTCAACCAATGCAATCTAAGCCGAGGCATAACTTTTCAGTCAGATGTTGGATCCGGAAAAAACATGGTTTTTCGGGTTCCCCAACCTGTGGGGAACCTGAATATATGTATACATTTCGAAATTCAGGTCAGTTTCACATTTTGGGTTTTCATGCTTAATTGGCAATTTGCCAACAAATGCAATCTAAGCCGAGGCATAACTTTTCAGTCAGATGTTGGATCCGGAAAAAACATGGTTTTTCGGGTTCCCCAACCTGTGGGGAACCTGAATATATGTATACATTTCGAATTTGAGGTCAGTTTCACATTTTCACTTTTCATGCTTAATTGGCAATTTGCCAACAAATGCAATCTAGGCCGAGGCCTAACTTTTGAGGGAGAGGTCGGATCCGGAAAAAACATGGTTTTTCGGGTTTCCCAACCTTTGGGGAACCTGAATATATGTATACATTTCGAAATTCAGGTCAATTTCACATTTTGGGTTTTCATGCTTTATTGGCTATTTGTCAACCAATGCAATCTAGGCTGAGGCATAACTTTTGAGGGAGAGGTCGGATCCGGAAAAAACATGGTTTTTCGGGTTTCCCAACCTTTGGGGAACCTGAATATATGTATACATTTCGAAATTCAGGTCAGTTTCACATTTTGGGTTTTCATGCTTTATTGGCTATTTGTCAACCAATGCAATCTAGGTTGAGGCCTAACTTTTGAGGGAGAGGTCGGATCCGGAAAAAACATAGTTTTTCGGCTTCCCCAACCTGTGGGGAACCTGAATATATGTATACATTTCGAAATTCAGGTCAGTTCCACATTTTCACTTTTCATGCTTAATTGGCAATTTGCCAACAAATGCAATCTAGGCCGAGGCCTAACTTTTGAGGGAGAGGTCGGATCCGGAAAAAACATGGTTTTTCGGGTTTCCCAACCTTTGGGGAACCTGAATATATGTATACATTTCGAAATTCAGGTCATTTTCACATTTTGGGTTTTCATGCTTTATTGGCTATTTGTCAACCAATGCAATCTAGGCTGAGGCCTAACTTTTGAGGGAGAGGTCGGATCCGGAAAAAACATAGTTTTTCAGGTTCCCCAACCTGTGGGGAACCTGAATATATGTATACATTTCGAAATTCAGGTCAGTTTCACATTTTGGGTTTTCATGCTTAATTGGCAATTTGCCAACAAATGCAATCTAAGCCGAGGCATAACTTTTCAATCAGATGTTGGATCTGGAAAAAACATGGTTTTTCGGGTTCCCCAACCTGTGGGGAACCCGAATATATCTATACATTTCAAAATTCAGGTGAGTTTCACATTTTCACTTTTCATGCTTAATTGGCAATTTGCCAACAAATGCAATCTAGGCCGAGGCCTAACTTTTGAGGGAGAGGTCGGATCCGGAAAAAACATAGTTTTTCGGGTTCCCCAACCTGTGGGGAACCCGAATATATCTATACATTTCGAAATTCAGGTCAGTTTCACATTTTCACTTTTCATGCTTAATTGGCAATTTGCCAACAAATGCAATCTAGGCCGAGGCCTAACATTTGAGGGAGAGGTTGGATCCGGAAAAAACATGGTTTTTCGGGTTTCCCAACCTTTGGGGAACCTGAATATATGTATACATTTCGAAATTCAGGTCAGTTTCACATTTTGGGTTTTCATGCTTAATTGGCTATTTGTCAACCAATGCAATCTAAGCCGAGGCATAACTTTTCAGTCAGATGTTGGATCCGGAAAAAACATGGTTTTTCGGGTTCCCCAACCTGTGGGGAACCTGAATATATGTATACATTTCGAAATTCAGGTCAGTTTCACATTTTGGGTTTTCATGCTTAATTGGCAATTTGCCAACAAATGCAATCTAAGCCGAGGCATAACTTTTCAGTCAGATGTTGGATCCGGAAAAAACATGGTTTTTCGGGTTCCCCAACCTGTGGGGAACCTGAATATATGTATACATTTCGAATTTGAGGTCAGTTTCACATTTTCACTTTTCATGCTTAATTGGCAATTTGCCAACAAATGCAATCTAGGCCGAGGCCTAACTTTTGAGGGAGAGGTCGGATCAGGAAAAAACATAGTTTTTCGGGTTCCCCAACCTGTGGGGAACCTGAATATATGTATACATTTCGAAATTCAGGTCAGTTTCACATTTTCACTTTTCATGCTTAATTGGCAATTTGCCAACAAATGCAATCTAGGCCGAGGCCTAACTTTTGAGGGAGAGGTCGGATCCGGAAAAAACATGGTTTTTCGGGTTTCCCAACCTTTGGGGAACCTGAATATATGTATACATTTCGAAATTCAGGTCAATTTCACATTTTGGGTTTTCATGCTTTATTGGCTATTTGTCAACCAATGCAATCTAGGCTGAGGCATAACTTTTCAGTCAGATGTTGGATCCGGAAAAAACATGGTTTTTCGGGTTCCCCAACCTGTGGGGAACCTGAATATATGTATACATTTCGAATTTGAGGTCAGTTTCACATTTTCACTTTTCATGCTTAATTGGCAATTTGCCAACAAATGCAATCTAGGCCGAGGCCTAACTTTTGAGGGAGAGGTCGGATCCGGAAAAAACATAGTTTTTCGGGTTCCCCAACCTGTGGGGAACCTGAATATATGTATACATTTCGAAATTCAGGTCAGTTTCACATTTTGGGTTTTCATGCTTAATTGGCAATTTGCCAACAAATGCAATCTAGGCCGAGGCCTAACTTTTGAGGGAGAGGTTGGATCCGGAAAAAACATGGTTTTTCGGGTTTCCCAACCTTTGGGGAACCTGAATATATGTATACATTTCGAAATTCAGGTCAGTTTCACATTTTCACTTTTCATGCTTAATTGGCAATTTGCCAACAAATGCAATCTAGGCCGAGGCCTAACTTTTGAGGGAGAGGTCGGATCCGGAAAAAACATGGTTTTTCGGGTTTCCCAACCTTTGGGGAACCTGAATATATGTATACATTTCGAAATTCAGGTCAGTTTCACATTTTGGGTTTTCATGCTTTATTGGCTATTTGTCAACCAATGCAATCTAGGTTGAGGCCTAACTTTTGAGGGAGAGGTCGGATCCGGAAAAAACATAGTTTTTCGGCTTCCCCAACCTGTGGGGAACCTGAATATATGTATACATTTCGAAATTCAGGTCAGTTCCACATTTTCACTTTTCATGCTTAATTGGCAATTTGCCAACAAATGCAATCTAGGCCGAGGCCTAACTTTTGAGGGAGAGGTCGGATCCGGAAAAAACATGGTTTTTCGGGTTTCCCAACCTTTGGGGAACCTGAATATATGTATACATTTCGAAATTCAGGTCAGTTTCACATTTTGGGTTTTCATGCTTTATTGGCTATTTGTCAACCAATGCAATCTAGTCTGAGGCCTAACTTTTGAGGGAGAGGTTGGATCCGGAAAAAACATGGTTTTTCGGGTTTCCCAACCTTTGGGGAACCTGAATATATGTATACATTTCGAAATTCAGGTCAGTTTCACATTTTCACTTTTCATGCTTAATTGGCAATTTGCCAACAAATGCAATCTAGGCCGAGGCCTAACTTTTGAGGGAGAGGTCGGATCCGGAAAAAACATGGTTTTTCGGGTTTCCCAACCTTTGGGGAACCTGAATATATGTATACATTTCGAAATTCAGGTCAGTTTCACATTTTGGGTTTTCATGCTTTATTGGCTATTTGTCAACCAATGCAATCTAGGCTGAGGCATAACTTTTCAGTCAGATGTTGGATCCGGAAAAAACATGGTTTTTCGGGTTCCCCAACCTGTGGGGAACCTGAATATATGTATACATTTCGAATTTGAGGTCAGTTTCACATTTTCACTTTTCATGCTTAATTGGCAATTTGCCAACAAATGCAATCTAGGCCGAGGCCTAACTTTTGAGGGAGAGGTCGGATCCGGAAAAAACATAGTTTTTCGGGTTCCCCAACCTGTGGGGAACCTGAATATATGTATACATTTCGAAATTCAGGTCAGTTTCACATTTTGGGTTTTCATGCTTAATTGGCAATTTGCCAACAAATGCAATCTAGGCCGAGGCCTAACTTTTGAGGGAGAGGTTGGATCCGGAAAAAACATGGTTTTTCGGGTTTCCCAACCTTTGGGGAACCTGAATATATGTATACATTTCGAAATTCAGGTCAGTTTCACATTTTCACGTTTCATGCTTAATTGGCAATTTGCCAACAAATGCAATCTAGGCCGAGGCCTAACTTTTGAGGGAGAGGTCGGATCCGGAAAAAACATGGTTTTTCGGGTTTCCCAACCTTTGGGGAACCTGAATATATGTATACATTTCGAAATTCAGGTCAGTTTCACATTTTGGGTTTTCATGCTTTATTGGCTATTTGTCAACCAATGCAATCTAGGCTGAGGCCTAACTTTTGAGGGAGAGGTCGGATCCGGAAAAAACATAGTTTTTCGGGTTCCCCAACCTGTGGGGAACCTGAATATATGTATACATTTCGAAATTCAGGTCAGTTCCACATTTTCACTTTTCATGCTTAATTGGCAATTTGCCAACAAATGCAATCTAGGCCGAGGCCTAACTTTTGAGGGAGATGTCGGATCCGGAAAAAACATGGTTTTTCGGGTTTCCCAACCTTTGGGGAACCTGAATATATGTATACATTTCGAAATTCAGGTCAGTTTCACATTTTGGGTTTTCATGCTTTATTGGCTATTTGTCAACCAATGCAATCTAGTCTGAGGCCTAACTTTTGAGGGAGAGGTCGGATCCGGAAAAAACATAGTTTTTCGGGTTCCCCAACCTTTGGGGAACCTGAATATATGTATACATTTCGAAATTCAGGTCAGTTTCACATTTTCACTTTTCATGCTTAATTGGCAATTTGCCAACAAATGCAATCTAGGCCGAGGCCTAACTTTTGAGGGAGAGGTTGGATCCGGAAAAAACATGGTTTTTCGGGTTTCCCAACCTTTGGGGAACCTGAATATATGTATACATTTCGAAATTCAGGTCAGTTTCACATTTTCACTTTTCATGCTTAATTGGCAATTTGCCAACAAATGCAATCTAGGCCGAGGCCTAACTTTTGAGGGAGAGGTCGGATCCGGAAAAAACAGTTTTTCGGGTTCCCCAACCTGTGGGGAACCTGAATATATGTATACATTTCGAAATTCAGGTCAGTTTCACATTTTGGGTTTTCATGCTTAATTGGCAATTTGCCAACAAATGCAATCTAGGCCGAGGCCTAACTTTTGAGGGAGAGGTTGGATCCGGAAAAAACATGGTTTTTCGGGTTTCCCAACCTTTGGGGAACCTGAATATATGTATACATTTCGAAATTCAGGTCAGTTTCACATTTTCACTTTTCATGCTTAATTGGCAATTTGCCAACAAATGCAATCTAGGCCGAGGCCTAACTTTTGAGGGAGAGGTCGGATCCGGAAAAAACATGGTTTTTCGGGTTTCCCAACCTTTGGGGAACCTGAATATATGTATACATTTCGAAATTCAGGTCAGTTTCACATTTTGGGTTTTCATGCTTTATTGGCTATTTGTCAACCAATGCAATCTAGGTTGAGGCCTAACTTTTGAGGGAGAGGTCGGATCCGGAAAAAACATAGTTTTTCGGGTTCCCCAACCTGTGGGGAACCTGAATATATGTATACATTTCGAAATTCAGGTCAGTTCCACATTTTCACTTTTCATGCTTAATTGGCAATTTGCCAACAAATGCAATCTAGGCCGAGGCCTAACTTTTGAGGGAGAGGTCGGATCCGGAAAAAACATGGTTTTTCGGGTTTCCCAACCTTTGGGGAACCTGAATATATGTATACATTTCGAAATTCAGGTCAGTTTCACATTTTGGGTTTTCATGCTTTATTGGCTATTTGTCAACCAATGCAATCTAGTCTGAGGCCTAACTTTTGAGGGAGAGGTTGGATCCGGAAAAAACATGGTTTTTCGGGTTTCCCAACCTTTGGGGAACCTGAATATATGTATACATTTCGAAATTCAGGTCAGTTTCACATTTTCACTTTTCATGCTTAATTGGCAATTTGCCAACAAATGCAATCTAGGCCGAGGCCTAACTTTTGAGGGAGAGGTCGGATCCGGAAAAAACATGGTTTTTCGGGTTTCCCAACCTTTGGGGAACCTGAATATATGTATACATTTCGAAATTCAGGTCAGTTTCACATTTTGGGTTTTCATGCTTTATTGGCTATTTGTCAACCAATGCAATCTAGGCTGAGGCATAACTTTTCAGTCAGATGTTGGATCCGGAAAAAACATGGTTTTTCGGGTTCCCCAACCTGTGGGGAACCTGAATATATGTATACATTTCGAAATTCAGGTCAGTTTCACATTTTGGGTTTTCATGCTTTATTGGCTATTTGTCAACCAATGCAATCTAGTCTGAGGCCTAACTTTTGAGGGAGAGGTTGGATCCGGAAAAAACATGGTTTTTCGGGTTTCCCAACCTTTGGGGAACCTGAATATATGTATACATTTCGAAATTCAGGTCAGTTTCACATTTTCACTTTTCATGCTTAATTGGCAATTTGCCAACAAATGCAATCTAGGCCGAGGCCTAACTTTTGAGGGAGAGGTCGGATCCGGAAAAAACATGGTTTTTCGGGTTTCCCAACCTTTGGGGAACCTGAATATATGTATACATTTCGAAATTCAGGTCAGTTTCACATTTTGGGTTTTCATGCTTTATTGGCTATTTGTCAACCAATGCAATTTAGGCTGAGGCATAACTTTTCAGTCAGATGTTGGATCCGGAAAAAACATGGTTTTTCGGGTTCCCCAACCTGTGGGGAACCTGAATATATGTATACATTTCGAATTTGAGGTCAGTTTCACATTTTCACTTTTCATGCTTAATTGGCAATTTGCCAACAAATGCAATCTAGGCCGAGGCCTAACTTTTGAGGGAGAGGTCGGATCCGGAAAAAACATAGTTTTTCGGGTTCCCCAACCTGTGGGGAACCTGAATATATGTATACATTTCGAAATTCAGGTCAGTTCCACATTTTCACTTTTCATGCTTAATTGGCAATTTGCCAACAAATGCAATCTAGGCCGAGGCCTAACTTTTGAGGGAGAGGTCGGATCAGGAAAAAACATGGTTTTTCGGGTTTCCCAACCTTTGGGGAACCTGAATATATGTATACATTTCGAAATTCAGGTCAGTTTCACATTTTGGGTTTTCATGCTTTATTGGCTATTTGTCAACCAATGCAATCTAGTCTGAGGCCTAACTTTTGAGGGAGAGGTTGGATCCGGAAAAAACATGGTTTTTCGGGTTTCCCAACCTTTGGGGAACCTGAATATATGTATACATTTCGAAATTCAGGTCAGTTTCACATTTTCACTTTTCATGCTTAATTGGCAATTTGCCAACAAATGCAATCTAGGCCGAGGCCTAACTTTTGAGGGAGAGGTCGGATCCGGAAAAAACATGGTTTTTCGGGTTTCCCAACCTTTGGGGAACCTGAATATATGTATACATTTCGAAATTCAGGTCAGTTTCACATTTTGGGTTTTCATGCTTTATTGGCTATTTGTCAACCAATGCAATCTAGGCTGAGGCATAACTTTTCAGTCAGATGTTGGATCCGGAAAAAACATGGTTTTTCGGGTTCCCCAACCTGTGGGGAACCTGAATATATGTATACATTTCGAATTTGAGGTCAGTTTCACATTTTCACTTTTCATGCTTAATTGGCAATTTGCCAACAAATGCAATCTAGGCCGAGGCCTAACTTTTGAGGGAGAGGTCGGATCCGGAAAAAACATAGTTTTTCGGGTTCCCCAACCTGTGGGGAACCTGAATATATGTATACATTTCGAAATTCAGGTCAGTTTCACATTTTGGGTTTTCATGCTTAATTGGCAATTTGCCAACAAATGCAATCTAGGCCGAGGCCTAACTTTTGAGGGAGAGGTTGGATCCGGAAAAAACATGGTTTTTCGGGTTTCCCAACCTTTGGGGAACCTGAATATATGTATACATTTCGAAATTCAGGTCAGTTTCACATTTTCACTTTTCATGCTTAATTGGCAATTTGCCAACAAATGCAATCTAGGCCGAGGCCTAACTTTTGAGGGAGAGGTCGGATCCGGAAAAAACATGGTTTTTCGGGTTTCCCAACCTTTGGGGAACCTGAATATATGTATACATTTCGAAATTCAGGTCAGTTCCACATTTTCACTTTTCATGCTTAATTGGCAATTTGCCAACAAATGCAATCTAGGCCGAGGCCTAACTTTTGAGGGAGATGTCGGATCCGGAAAAAACATGGTTTTTCGGGTTTCCCAACCTTTGGGGAACCTGAATATATGTATACATTTCGAAATTCAGGTCAGTTTCACATTTTGGGTTTTCATGCTTTATTGGCTATTTGTCAACCAATGCAATCTAGTCTGAGGCCTAACTTTTGAGGGAGAGGTCGGATCCGGAAAAAACATAGTTTTTCGGGTTCCCCAACCTGTGGGGAACCTGAATATATGTATACATTTCAAAATTCAGGTCAGTTTCACATTTTCACTTTTCATGCTTAATTGGCAATTTGCCAACAAATGCAATCTAGGCCGAGGCCTAACTTTTGAGGGAGAGGTTGGATCCGGAAAAAACATGGTTTTTCGGGTTTCCCAACCTTTGGGGAACCTGAATATATGTATACATTTCGAAATTCAGGTCAGTTTCACATTTTGGGTTTTCATGCTTTATTGGCTATTTGTCACCCAATGCAATCTAGTCTGAGGCCTAACTTTTGAGGGAGAGGTCGGATCCGGAAAAAACATAGTTTTTCGGGTTCCCCAACCTGTGGGGAACCTGAATATATGTATACATTTCAAAATTCAGGTCAGTTTCACATTTTCACTTTTCATGCTTAATTGGCAATTTGCCAACAAATGCAATCTAGGCCGAGGCCTAACTTTTGAGGGAGAGGTTGGATCCGGAAAAAACATGGTTTTTCGGGTTTCCCAACCTTTGGGGAACCTGAATATATGTATACATTTCGAAATTCAGGTCAGTTCCACATTTTCACTTTTCATGCTTAATTGGCAATTTGCCAACAAATGCAATCTAGGCCGAGGCCTAACTTTTGAGGGAGAGGTCGGATCCGGAAAAAACATGGTTTTTCGGGTTTCCCAACCTTTGGGGAACCTTAATATATGTATACATTTCGAAATTCAGGTCAGTTTCACATTTTCACTTTTCATGCTTAATTGGCAATTTGCCAACAAATGCAATCTAGGCCGAGGCCTAACTTTTGAGGGAGAGGTCGGATCCGGAAAAAACATGGTTTTTCGGGTTTCCCAACCTTTGGGGAACCTGAATATATGTATACATTTCGAAATTCAGGTCAGTTTCACATTTTGGGTTTTCATGCTTTATTGGCTATTTGTCAACCAATGCAATCTAGGCTGAGGCATAACTTTTCAGTCAGATGTTGGATCCGGAAAAAACATGGTTTTTCGGGTTCCCCAACCTGTGGGGAACCTGAATATATGTATACATTTCGAAATTCAGGTCAGTTTCACATTTTGGGTTTTCATGCTTTATTGGCTATTTGTCAACCAATGCAATCTAGTCTGAGGCCTAACTTTTGAGGGAGAGGTTGGATCCGGAAAAAACATGGTTTTTCGGGTTTCCCAACCTTTGGGGAACCTGAATATATGTATACATTTCGAAATTCAGGTCAGTTTCACATTTTCACTTTTCATGCTTAATTGGCAATTTGCCAACAAATGCAATCTAGGCCGAGGCCTAACTTTTGAGGGAGAGGTCGGATCCGGAAAAAACATGGTTTTTCGGGTTTCCCAACCTTTGGGGAACCTGAATATATGTATACATTTCGAAATTCAGGTCAGTTTCACATTTTGGGTTTTCATGCTTTATTGGCTATTTGTCAACCAATGCAATTTAGGCTGAGGCATAACTTTTCAGTCAGATGTTGGATCCGGAAAAAACATGGTTTTTCGGGTTCCCCAACCTGTGGGGAACCTGAATATATGTATACATTTCGAATTTGAGGTCAGTTTCACATTTTCACTTTTCATGCTTAATTGGCAATTTGCCAACAAATGCAATCTAGGCCGAGGCCTAACTTTTGAGGGAGAGGTCGGATCCGGAAAAAACATAGTTTTTCGGGTTCCCCAACCTGTGGGGAACCTGAATATATGTATACATTTCGAAATTCAGGTCAGTTCCACATTTTCACTTTTCATGCTTAATTGGCAATTTGCCAACAAATGCAATCTAGGCCGAGGCCTAACTTTTGAGGGAGAGGTCGGATCAGGAAAAAACATGGTTTTTCGGGTTTCCCAACCTTTGGGGAACCTGAATATATGTATACATTTCGAAATTCAGGTCAGTTTCACATTTTGGGTTTTCATGCTTTATTGGCTATTTGTCAACCAATGCAATCTAGTCTGAGGCCTAACTTTTGAGGGAGAGGTTGGATCCGGAAAAAACATGGTTTTTCGGGTTTCCCAACCTTTGGGGAACCTGAATATATGTATACATTTCGAAATTCAGGTCAGTTTCACATTTTCACTTTTCATGCTTAATTGGCAATTTGCCAACAAATGCAATCTAGGCCGAGGCCTAACTTTTGAGGGAGAGGTCGGATCCGGAAAAAACATGGTTTTTCGGGTTTCCCAACCTTTGGGGAACCTGAATATATGTATACATTTCGAAATTCAGGTCAGTTTCACATTTTGGGTTTTCATGCTTTATTGGCTATTTGTCAACCAATGCAATCTAGGCTGAGGCATAACTTTTCAGTCAGATGTTGGATCCGGAAAAAACATGGTTTTTCGGGTTCCCCAACCTGTGGGGAACCTGAATATATGTATACATTTCGAATTTGAGGTCAGTTTCACATTTTCACTTTTCATGCTTAATTGGCAATTTGCCAACAAATGCAATCTAGGCCGAGGCCTAACTTTTGAGGGAGAGGTCGGATCCGGAAAAAACATAGTTTTTCGGGTTCCCCAACCTGTGGGGAACCTGAATATATGTATACATTTCGAAATTCAGGTCAGTTTCACATTTTGGGTTTTCATGCTTAATTGGCAATTTGCCAACAAATGCAATCTAGGCCGAGGCCTAACTTTTGAGGGAGAGGTTGGATCCGGAAAAAACATGGTTTTTCGGGTTTCCCAACCTTTGGGGAACCTGAATATATGTATACATTTCGAAATTCAGGTCAGTTTCACATTTTCACTTTTCATGCTTAATTGGCAATTTGCCAACAAATGCAATCTAGGCCGAGGCCTAACTTTTGAGGGAGAGGTCGGATCCGGAAAAAACATGGTTTTTCGGGTTTCCCAACCTTTGGGGAACCTGAATATATGTATACATTTCGAAATTCAGGTCAGTTCCACATTTTCACTTTTCATGCTTAATTGGCAATTTGCCAACAAATGCAATCTAGGCCGAGGCCTAACTTTTGAGGGAGATGTCGGATCCGGAAAAAACATGGTTTTTCGGGTTTCCCAACCTTTGGGGAACCTGAATATATGTATACATTTCGAAATTCAGGTCAGTTTCACATTTTGGGTTTTCATGCTTTATTGGCTATTTGTCAACCAATGCAATCTAGTCTGAGGCCTAACTTTTGAGGGAGAGGTCGGATCCGGAAAAAACATAGTTTTTCGGGTTCCCCAACCTGTGGGGAACCTGAATATATGTATACATTTCAAAATTCAGGTCAGTTTCACATTTTCACTTTTCATGCTTAATTGGCAATTTGCCAACAAATGCAATCTAGGCCGAGGCCTAACTTTTGAGGGAGAGGTTGGATCCGGAAAAAACATGGTTTTTCGGGTTTCCCAACCTTTGGGGAACCTGAATATATGTATACATTTCGAAATTCAGGTCAGTTTCACATTTTGGGTTTTCATGCTTTATTGGCTATTTGTCAACCAATGCAATCTAGTCTGAGGCCTAACTTTTGAGGGAGAGGTCGGATCCGGAAAAAACATAGTTTTTCGGGTTCCCCAACCTGTGGGGAACCTGAATATATGTATACATTTCAAAATTCAGGTCAGTTTCACATTTTCACTTTTCATGCTTAATTGGCAATTTGCCAACAAATGCAATCTAGGCCGAGGCCTAACTTTTGAGGGAGAGGTTGGATCCGGAAAAAACATGGTTGTTCGGGTTTCCCAACCTTTGGGGAACCTGAATATATGTATACATTTCGAAATTCAGGTCAGTTTCACATTTTCACTTTTCATGCTTAATTGGCAATTTGCCAACAAATGCAATCTAGGCCGAGGCCTAACTTTTGAGGGAGAGGTCGGATCCGGAAAAAACATGGTTTTTCGGGTTTCCCAACCTTTGGGGAACCTGAATATATGTATACATTTCGAAATTCAGGTCAGTTCCACATTTTCACTTTTCATGCTTAATTGGCAATTTGCCAACAAATGCAATCTAGGCCGAGGCCTAACTTTTGAGGGAGATGTCGGATCCGGAAAAAACATGGTTTTTCGGGTTTCCCAACCTTTGGGGAACCTGAATATATGTATACATTTCGAAATTCAGGTCAGTTTCACATTTTGGGTTTTCATGCTTTATTGGCTATTTGTCAACCAATGCAATCTAGTCTGAGGCCTAACTTTTGAGGGAGAGGTCGGATCCGGAAAAAACATAGTTTTTCGGGTTCCCCAACCTGTGGGGAACCTGAATATATGTATACATTTCAAAATTCAGGTCAGTTTCACATTTTCACTTTTCATGCTTAATTGGCAATTTGCCAACAAATGCAATCTAGGCCGAGGCCTAACTTTTGAGGGAGAGGTTGGATCCGGAAAAAACATGGTTTTTTGGGTTTCCCAACCTTTGGGGAACCTGAATATATGTATACATTTCGAAATTCAGGTCAGTTTCACATTTTGGGTTTTCATGCTTAATTGGCAATTTGCCAACAAATGCAATCTAGGCCGAGGCCTAACTTTTGAGGGAGAGGTCGGATCCGGAAAAAACATAGTTTTTCGGGTTCCCCAACCTGTGGGGAACCTGAATATATGTATACATTTCGAAATTCAGGTCAGTTTCACATTTTGGGTTTTCATGCTTAATTGGCAATTTGCCAACAAATGCAATCTAGGCCGAGGCCTAACTTTTGAGGGAGAGGTTGGATCCGGAAAAAACATGGTTTTTCGGGTTTCCCAACCTTTGGGGAACCTGAATATATGTATACATTTCGAAATTCAGGTCAGTTTCACATTTTCACTTTTCATGCTTAATTGGCAATTTGCCAACAAATGCAATCTAGGCCGAGGCCTAACTTTTGAGGGAGAGGTCGGATCCGGAAAAAACATGGTTTTTCGGGTTTCCCAACCTTTGGGGAACCTGAATATATGTATACATTTCGAAATTCAGGTCAGTTTCACATTTTGGGTTTTCATGCTTTATTGGCTATTTGTCAACCAATGCAATCTAGGTTGAGGCCTAACTTTTGAGGGAGAGGTCGGATCCGGAAAAAACATAGTTTTTCGGGTTCCCCAACCTGTGGGGAACCTGAATATATGTATACATTTCAAAATTCAGGTCAGTTCCACATTTTCACTTTTCATGCTTAATTGGCAATTTGCCAACAAATGCAATCTAGGCCGAGGCCTAACTTTTGAGGGAGAGGTCGGATCCGGAAAAAACATGGTTTTTCGGGTTTCCCAACCTTTGGGGAACCTGAATATATGTATACATTTCGAAATTCAGGTCAGTTTCACATTTTGGGTTTTCATGCTTTATTGGCTATTTGTCAACCAATGCAATCTAGTCTGAGGCCTAACTTTTGAGGGAGAGGTTGGATCCGGAAAAAACATGGTTTTTCGGGTTTCCCAACCTTTGGGGAACCTGAATATATGTATACATTTCGAAATTCAGGTCAGTTTCACATTTTCACTTTTCATGCTTAATTGGCAATTTGCCAACAAATGCAATCTAGGCCGAGGCCTAACTTTTGAGGGAGAGGTCGGATCCGGAAAAAACATGGTTTTTCGGGTTTCCCAACCTTTGGGGAACCTGAATATATGTATACATTTCGAAATTCAGGTCAGTTTCACATTTTGGGTTTTCATGCTTTATTGGCTATTTGTCAACCAATGCAATCTAGGCTGAGGCATAACTTTTCAGTCAGATGTTGGATCCGGAAAAAACATGGTTTTTCGGGTTCCCCAACCTGTGGGGAACCTGAATATATGTATACATTTCGAATTTGAGGTCAGTTTCACATTTTCACTTTTCATGCTTAATTGGCAATTTGCCAACAAATGCAATCTAGGCCGAGGCCTAACTTTTGAGGGAGAGGTCGGATCCGGAAAAAACATGGTTTTTCGGGTTTCCCAACCTTTGGGGAACCTGAATATATGTATACATTTCGAAATTTAGGTCAGTTTCACATTTTGGGTTTTCATGCTTTATTGGCTATTTGTCAACCAATGCAATCTAGGCTGAGGCCTAACTTTTGAGGGAGAGGTCGGATCCGGAAAAAACATAGTTTTTCGGGTTCCCCAACCTGTGGGGAACCTGAATATATGTATACATTTCGAAATTCAGGTCAGTTCCACATTTTCACCTTTCATGCTTAATTGGCAATTTGCCAACAAATGCAATCTAGGCCGAGGCCTAACTTTTGAGGGAGATGTCGGATCCGGAAAAAACATGGTTTTTCGGGTTTCCCAACCTTTGGGGAACCTGAATATATGTATACATTTCGAAATTCAGGTCAGTTTCACATTTTGGGTTTTCATGCTTTATTGGCTATTTGTCAACCAATGCAATCTACTCTGAGGCCTAACTTTTGAGGGAGAGGTCGGATCCGGAAAAAACATAGTTTTTCGGGTTCCCCAACCTGTGGGGAACCTGAATATATGTATACATTTCGAAATTCAGGTCAGTTTCACATTTTCACTTTTCATGCTTAATTGGCAATTTGCCAACAAATGCAATCTAGGCCGAGGCCTAACTTTTGAGGGAGAGGTTGGATCCGGAAAAAACATGGTTTTTTGGGTTTCCCAACCTTTGGGGAACCTGAATATATGTATACATTTCGAAATTCAGGTCAGTTTCACATTTTGGGTTTTCATGCTTAATTGGCAATTTGCCAACAAATGCAATCTAGGCCAAGGCCTAACTTTTGAGGGAGAGGTCGGATCCGGAAAAAACATAGTTTTTCGGGTTCCCCAACCTGTGGGGAACCTGAATATATGTATACATTTCGAAATTCAGGTCAGTTTCACATTTTGGGTTTTCATGCTTAATTGGCAATTTGCCAACAAATGCAATCTAGGCCGAGGCCTAACTTTTGAGGGAGAGGTTGGATCCGGAAAAAACATGGTTTTTCGGGTTTCCCAACCTGTGGGGAACCTGAATATATGTATACATTTCGAAATTCAGGTCAGTTTCACATTTTCACTTTTCATGCTTAATTGGCAATTTGCCAACAAATGCAATCTAGGCCGAGGCCTAACTTTTGAGGGAGAGGTCGGATCCGGAAAAAACATGGTTTTTCGGGTTTCCCAACCTTTGGGGAACCTGAATATATGTATACATTTCGAAATTCAGGTCAGTTTCACATTTTGGGTTTTCATGCTTAATTGGCAATTTGCCAACAAATGCAATCTAGGCCGAGGCCTAACTTTTGAGGGAGAGGTTGGATCCGGAAAAAACATGGTTTTTCGGGTTTCCCAACCTGTGGGGAACCTGAATATATGTATACATTTCGAAATTCAGGTCAGTTTCACATTTTCACTTTTCATGCTTAATTGGCAATTTGCCAACAAATGCAATCTAGGCCGAGGCCTAACTTTTGAGGGAGAGGTCGGATCCGGAAAAAACATGGTTTTTCGGGTTTCCCAACCTTTGGGGAACCTGAATATATGTATACATTTCGAAATTCAGGTCAGTTTCACATTTTGGGTTTTCATGCTTAATTGGCAATTTGCCAACAAATGCAATCTAGGCCGAGGCCTAACTTTTGAGGGAGAGGTTGGATCCGGAAAAAACATGGTTTTTCGGGTTTCCCAACCTTTGGGGAACCTGAATATATGTATACATTTCGAAATTCAGGTCAGTTTCACATTTTCACTTTTCATGCTTAATTGGCAATTTGCCAACAAATGCAATCTAGGCCGAGGCCTAACTTTTGAGGGAGAGGTCGGATCCGGAAAAAACATGGTTTTTCGGGTTTCCCAACCTTTGGGGAACCTGAATATATGTATACATTTCGAAATTCAGGTCAGTTTCACATTTTGGGTTTTCATGCTTTATTGGCTATTTGTCAACCAATGCAATCTAGGCTGAGGCCTAACTTTTGAGGGAGAGGTCGGATCCGGAAAAAACATAGTTTTTCGGGTTCCCCAACCTGTGGGGAACCTGAATATATGTATACATTTCGAAATTCAGGTCAGTTCCACATTTTCACTTTTCATGCTTAATTGGCAATTTGCCAACAAATGCAATCTAGGCCGAGGCCTAACTTTTGAGGGAGATGTCGGATCCGGAAAAAACATGGTTTTTCGGGTTTCCCAACCTTTGGGGAACCTGAATATATGTATACATTTCGAAATTCAGGTCAGTTTCACATTTTGGGTTTTCATGCTTTATTGGCTATTTGTCAACCAATGCAATCTAGTCTGAGGCCTAACTTTTGAGGGAGAGGTCGGATCCGGAAAAAACATAGTTTTTCGGGTTCCCCAACCTGTGGGGAACCTGAATATATGTATACATTTCGAAATTCAGGTCAGTTTCACATTTTCACTTTTCATGCTTAATTGGCAATTTGCCAACAAATGCAATCTAGGCCGAGGCCTAACTTTTGAGGGAGAGGTTGGATCCGGAAAAAACATGGTTTTTTGGGTTTCCCAACCTTTGGGGAACCTGAATATATGTATACATTTCGAAATTCAGGTCAGTTTCACATTTTGGGTTTTCATGCTTTATTGGCTATTTGTCAACCAATGCAATCTAGGTTGAGGCCTAACTTTTGAGGGAGAGGTCGGATCCGGAAAAAACATAGTTTTTCGGGTTCCCCAACCTGTGGGGAACCTGAATATATGTATACATTTCGAAATTCAGGTCAGTTCCACATTTTCACTTTTCATGCTTAATTGGCAATTTGCCAACAAATGCAATCTAGGCCGAGGCCTAACTTTTGAGGGAGAGGTCGGATCCGGAAAAAACATGGTTTTTCGGGTTTCCCAACCTTTGGGGAACCTGAATATATGTATACATTTCGAAATTCAGGTCAGTTTCACATTTTGGGTTTTCATGCTTTATTGGCTATTTGTCAACCAATGCAATCTAGGCTGAGGCATAACTTTTCAGTCAGATGTTGGATCCGGAAAAAACATGGTTTTTCGGGTTCCCCAACCTGTGGGGAACCTGAATATATGTATACATTTCGAATTTGAGGTCAGTTTCACATTTTCACTTTTCATGCTTAATTGGCAATTTGCCAACAAATGCAATCTAGGCCGAGGCCTAACTTTTGAGGGAGAGGTCGGATCCGGAAAAAACATAGTTTTTCGGGTTCCCCAACTTTTGGGGAACATGAATATATGTATACATTTCGAATTTGAGGTCAATTTCACATTTTTGCTTTTCATGCTTAATTGGCTACGCCAACAAATGCAATCTATGCCGAGGCCTAACTTTTGAGGGAGAGGTCGGATCCGGAAAAAACATAGTTTTTCGGGTTCCCCAACCTGTGGGGAACCTGAATATATGTATACATTTCGAAATTCAGGTCACTTTCACATTTTCACTTTTCATGCTTAATTGGCAATTTGCCAACAAATGCAATCTAGGCCGAGGCCTAACTTTTGAGGGAGAGGTTGGATCCGGAAAAAACATGGTTTTTTGGGTTTCCCAACTTTTGGGGAACCTGAATATATGTATACATTTCGAAATTCAGGTCAGTTTCACATTTTGGGTTTTCATGCTTAATTGGCAATTTGCCAACAAATGCAATCTAGGCCGAGGCCTAACTTTTGAGGGAGAGGTCGGATCCGGAAAAAACATAGTTTTTCGGGTTCCCCAACCTGTGGGGAACCTGAATATATGTATACATTTCGAAATTCAGGTCAGTTTCACATTTTGGGTTTTCATGCTTAATTGGCAATTTGCCAACAAATGCAATCTAGGCCGAGGCCTAACTTTTGAGGGAGAGGTTGGATCCGGAAAAAACATGGTTTTTCGGGTTTCCCAACCTGTGGGGAACCTGAATATATGTATACATTTCGAAATTCAGGTCAGTTTCACATTTTCACTTTTCATGCTTAATTGGCAATTTGCCAACAAATGCAATCTAGGCCGAGGCCTAACTTTTGAGGGAGAGGTCGGATCCGGAAAAAACATGGTTTTTCGGGTTTCCCAACCTTTGGGGAACCTGAATATATGTATACATTTCGAAATTCAGGTCAGTTTCACATTTTGGGTTTTCATGCTTAATTGGCAATTTGCCAACAAATGCAATCTAGGCCGAGGCCTAACTTTTGAGGGAGAGGTTGGATCCGGAAAAAACATGGTTTTTCGGGTTTCCCAACCTGTGGGGAACCTGAATATATGTATACATTTCGAATTTGAGGTCAGTTTCACATTTTCACTTTTCATGCTTAATTGGCATTTTGCCAACAAATGCAATCTAGGCCGAGGCCTAACTTTTGAGGGAGAGGTCGGATCCGGAAAAAACATAGTTTTTCGGGTTCCCCAACTTTTGGGGAACATGAATATATGTATACATTTCGAATTTGAGGTCAATTTCACATTTTTGCTTTTCATGCTTAATTGGCTACGCCAACAAATGCAATCTAGGCCGAGGCCTAACTTTTGAGGGAGAGGTCGGATCCGGAAAAAACATAGTTTTTCGGGTTCCCCAACCTGTGGGGAACCTGAATATATGTATACATTTCGAAATTCAGGTCAGTTTCACATTTTCACTTTTCATGCTTAATTGGCAATTTGCCAACAAATGCAATCTAGGCCGAGGCCTAACTTTTGAGGGAGAGGTTGGATCCGGAAAAAACATGGTTTTTTGGGTTTCCCAACTTTTGGGGAACCTGAATATATGTATACATTTCGAAATTCAGGTCAGTTTCACATTTTGGGTTTTCATGCTTAATTGGCAATTTGCCAACAAATGCAATCTAGGCCGAGGCCTAACTTTTGAGGGAGAGGTCGGATCCGGAAAAAACATAGTTTTTCGGGTTCCCCAACCTGTGGGGAACCTGAATATATGTATACATTTCGAAATTCAGGTCAGTTTCACATTTTGGGTTTTCATGCTTAATTGGCAATTTGCCAACAAATGCAATCTAGGCCGAGGCCTAACTTTTGAGGGAGAGGTTGGATCCGGAAAAAACATGGTTTTTCGGGTTTCCCAACCTGTGGGGAACCTGAATATATGTATACATTTCGAAATTCAGGTCAGTTTCACATTTTCACTTTTCATGCTTAATTGGCAATTTGCCAACAAATGCAATCTAGGCCGAGGCCTAACTTTTGAGGGAGAGGTCGGATCCGGAAAAAACATGGTTTTTCGGGTTTCCCAACCTTTGGGGAACCTGAATATATGTATACATTTCGAAATTCAGGTCAGTTTCACATTTTGGGTTTTCATGCTTAATTGGCAATTTGCCAACAAATGCAATCTAGGCCGAGGCCTAACTTTTGAGGGAGAGGTTGGATCCGGAAAAAACATGGTTTTTCGGGTTTCCCAACCTGTGGGGAACCTGAATATATGTATACATTTCGAAATTCAGGTCAGTTTCACATTTTCACTTTTCATGCTTAATTGGCAATTTGCCAACAAATGCAATCTAGGCCGAGGCCTAACTTTTGAGGGAGATGTCGGATCCGGAAAAAACATGGTTTTTCGGGTTTCCCAACCTTTGGGGAACCTGAATATATGTATACATTTCGAAATTCAGGTCAGTTTCACATTTTGGGTTTTCATGCTTTATTGGCTATTTGTCAACCAATGCAATCTAGTCTGAGGCCTAACTTTTGAGGGAGAGGTCGGATCCGGAAAAAACATAGTTTTTCGGGTTCCCCAACCTGTGGGGAACCTGAATATATGTATACATTTCGAAATTCAGGTCAGTTTCACATTTTCACTTTTCATGCTTAATTGGCAATTTGCCAACAAATGCAATCTAGGCCGAGGCCTAACTTTTGAGGGAGAGGTTGGATCCGGAAAAAACATGGTTTTTTGGGTTTCCCAACCTTTGGGGAACCTGAATATATGTATACATTTCGAAATTCAGGTCAGTTTCACATTTTGGGTTTTCATGCTTAATTGGCAATTTGCCAACAAATGCAATCTAGGCCGAGGCCTAACTTTTGAGGGAGAGGTCGGATCCGGAAAAAACATAGTTTTTCGGGTTCCCCAACCTGTGGGGAACCTGAATATATGTATACATTTCGAAATTCAGGTCAGTTTCACATTTTGGGTTTTCATGCTTAATTGGCAATTTGCCAACAAATGCAATCTAGGCCGAGGCCTAACTTTTGAGGGAGAGGTTGGATCCGGAAAAAACATGGTTTTTCGGGTTTCCCAACCTGTGGGGAACCTGAATATATGTATACATTTCGAAATTCAGGTCAGTTTCACATTTTCACTTTTCATGCTTAATTGGCAATTTGCCAACAAATGCAATCTAGGCCGAGGCCTAACTTTTGAGGGAGAGGTCGGATCCGGAAAAAACATGGTTTTTCGGGTTTCCCAACCTTTGGGGAACCTGAATATATGTATACATTTCGAAATTCAGGTCAGTTTCACATTTTGGGTTTTCATGCTTAATTGGCAATTTGCCAACAAATGCAATCTAGGCCGAGGCCTAACTTTTGAGGGAGAGGTTGGATCCGGAAAAAACATGGTTTTTCGGGTTTCCCAACCTGTGGGGAACCTGAATATATGTATACATTTCGAAATTCAGGTCAGTTTCACATTTTCACTTTTCATGCTTAATTGGCAATTTGCCAACAAATGCAATCTAGGCCGAGGCCTAACTTTTGAGGGAGAGGTCGGATCCGGAAAAAACATGGTTTTTCGGGTTTCCCAACCTTTGGGGAACCTGAATATATGTATACATTTCGAAATTCAGGTCAGTTTCACATTTTGGGTTTTCATGCTTAATTGGCAATTTGCCAACAAATGCAATCTAGGCCGAGGCCTAACTTTTGAGGGAGAGGTTGGATCCGGAAAAAACATGGTTTTTCGGGTTTCCCAACCTTTGGGGAACCTGAATATATGTATACATTTCGAAATTCAGGTCAATTTCACATTTTCACTTTTCATGCTTAATTGGCAATTTGCCAACAAATGCAATCTAGGCCGAGGCCTAACTTTTGAGGGAGAGGTCGGATCCGGAAAAAACATGGTTTTTCGGGTTTCCCAACCTTTGGGGAACCTGAATATATGTATACATTTCGAAATTCAGGTCAGTTTCACATTTTGGGTTTTCATGCTTTATTGGCTATTTGTCAACCAATGCAATCTAGGCTGAGGCCTAACTTTTGAGGGAGAGGTCGGATCCGGAAAAAACATAGTTTTTCGGGTTCCCCAACCTGTGGGGAACCTGAATATATGTATACATTTCGAAATTCAGGTCAGTTCCACATTTTCACTTTTCATGCTTAATTGGCAATTTGCCAACAAATGCAATCTAGGCCGAGGCCTAACTTTTGAGGGAGATGTCGGATCCGGAAAAAACATGGTTTTTCGGGTTTCCCAACCTTTGGGGAACCTGAATATATGTATACATTTCGAAATTCAGGTCAGTTTCACATTTTGGGTTTTCATGCTTTATTGGCTATTTGTCAACCAATGCAATCTAGTCTGAGGCCTAACTTTTGAGGGAGAGGTCGGATCCGGAAAAAACATAGTTTTTCGGGTTCCCCAACCTGTGGGGAACCTGAATATATGTATACATTTCGAAATTCAGGTCAGTTTCACATTTTCACTTTTCATGCTTAATTGGCAATTTGCCAACAAATGCAATCTAGGCCGAGGCCTAACTTTTGAGGGAGAGGTTGGATCCGGAAAAAACATGGTTTTTTGGGTTTCCCAACCTTTGGGGAACCTGAATATATGTATACATTTCGAAATTCAGGTCAGTTTCACATTTTGGGTTTTCATGCTTTATTGGCTATTTGTCAACCAATGCAATCTAGGTTGAGGCCTAACTTTTGAGGGAGAGGTCGGATCCGGAAAAAACATAGTTTTTCGGGTTCCCCAACCTGTGGGGAACCTGAATATATGTATACATTTCGAAATTCAGGTCAGTTCCACATTTTCACTTTTCATGCTTAATTGGCAATTTGCCAACAAATGCAATCTAGGCCGAGGCCTAACTTTTGAGGGAGAGGTCGGATCCGGAAAAAACATGGTTTTTCGGGTTTCCCAACCTTTGGGGAACCTGAATATATGTATACATTTCGAAATTCAGGTCAGTTTCACATTTTGGGTTTTCATGCTTTATTGGCTATTTGTCAACCAATGCAATCTAGTCTGAGGCCTAACTTTTGAGGGAGAGGTTGGATCCGGAAAAAACATGGTTTTTCGGGTTTCCCAACCTGTGGGGAACCTGAATATATGTATACATTTCGAAATTCAGGTCAGTTTCACATTTTCACTTTTCATGCTTAATTGGCAATTTGCCAACAAATGCAATCTAGGCCGAGGCCTAACTTTTGAGGGAGAGGTCGGATCCGGAAAAAACATGGTTTTTCGGGTTTCCCAACCTTTGGGGAACCTGAATATATGTATACATTTCGAAATTCAGGTCAGTTTCACATTTTGGGTTTTCATGCTTTATTGGCTATTTGTCAACCAATGCAATCTAGGCTGAGGCATAACTTTTCAGTCAGATGTTGGATCCGGAAAAAACATGGTTTTTCGGGTTCCCCAACCTGTGGGGAACCTGAATATATGTATACATTTCGAATTTGAGGTCAGTTTCACATTTTCACTTTTCATGCTTAATTGGCAATTTGCCAACAAATGCAATCTAGGCCGAGGCCTAACTTTTGAGGGAGAGGTCGGATCCGGAAAAAACATAGTTTTTCGGGTTCCCCAACTTTTGGGGAACATGAATATATGTATACATTTCGAATTTGAGGTCAATTTCACATTTTTGCTTTTCATGCTTAATTGGCTACGCCAACAAATGCAATCTATGCCGAGGCCTAACTTTTGAGGGAGAGGTCGGATCCGGAAAAAACATAGTTTTTCGGGTTCCCCAACCTGTGGGGAACCTGAATATATGTATACATTTCGAAATTCAGGTCACTTTCACATTTTCACTTTTCATGCTTAATTGGCAATTTGCCAACAAATGCAATCTAGGCCGAGGCCTAACTTTTGAGGGAGAGGTTGGATCCGGAAAAAACATGGTTTTTTGGGTTTCCCAACTTTTGGGGAACCTGAATATATGTATACATTTCGAAATTCAGGTCAGTTTCACATTTTGGGTTTTCATGCTTAATTGGCAATTTGCCAACAAATGCAATCTAGGCCGAGGCCTAACTTTTGAGGGAGAGGTCGGATCCGGAAAAAACATAGTTTTTCGGGTTCCCCAACCTGTGGGGAACCTGAATATATGTATACATTTCGAAATTCAGGTCAGTTTCACATTTTGGGTTTTCATGCTTAATTGGCAATTTGCCAACAAATGCAATCTAGGCCGAGGCCTAACTTTTGAGGGAGAGGTTGGATCCGGAAAAAACATGGTTTTTCGGGTTTCCCAACCTGTGGGGAACCTGAATATATGTATACATTTCGAAATTCAGGTCAGTTTCACATTTTCACTTTTCATGCTTAATTGGCAATTTGCCAACAAATGCAATCTAGGCCGAGGCCTAACTTTTGAGGGAGAGGTCGGATCCGGAAAAAACATGGTTTTTCGGGTTTCCCAACCTTTGGGGAACCTGAATATATGTATACATTTCGAAATTCAGGTCAGTTTCACATTTTGGGTTTTCATGCTTAATTGGCAATTTGCCAACAAATGCAATCTAGGCCGAGGCCTAACTTTTGAGGGAGAGGTTGGATCCGGAAAAAACATGGTTTTTCGGGTTTCCCAACCTGTGGGGAACCTGAATATATGTATACATTTCGAATTTGAGGTCAGTTTCACATTTTCACTTTTCATGCTTAATTGGCATTTTGCCAACAAATGCAATCTAGGCCGAGGCCTAACTTTTGAGGGAGAGGTCGGATCCGGAAAAAACATAGTTTTTCGGGTTCCCCAACTTTTGGGGAACATGAATATATGTATACATTTCGAATTTGAGGTCAATTTCACATTTTTGCTTTTCATGCTTAATTGGCTACGCCAACAAATGCAATCTAGGCCGAGGCCTAACTTTTGAGGGAGAGGTCGGATCCGGAAAAAACATAGTTTTTCGGGTTCCCCAACCTGTGGGGAACCTGAATATATGTATACATTTCGAAATTCAGGTCAGTTTCACATTTTCACTTTTCATGCTTAATTGGCAATTTGCCAACAAATGCAATCTAGGCCGAGGCCTAACTTTTGAGGGAGAGGTTGGATCCGGAAAAAACATGGTTTTTTGGGTTTCCCAACTTTTGGGGAACCTGAATATATGTATACATTTCGAAATTCAGGTCAGTTTCACATTTTGGGTTTTCATGCTTAATTGGCAATTTGCCAACAAATGCAATCTAGGCCGAGGCCTAACTTTTGAGGGAGAGGTCGGATCCGGAAAAAACATAGTTTTTCGGGTTCCCCAACCTGTGGGGAACCTGAATATATGTATACATTTCGAAATTCAGGTCAGTTTCACATTTTGGGTTTTCATGCTTAATTGGCAATTTGCCAACAAATGCAATCTAGGCCGAGGCCTAACTTTTGAGGGAGAGGTTGGATCCGGAAAAAACATGGTTTTTCGGGTTTCCCAACCTGTGGGGAACCTGAATATATGTATACATTTCGAAATTCAGGTCAGTTTCACATTTTCACTTTTCATGCTTAATTGGCAATTTGCCAACAAATGCAATCTAGGCCGAGGCCTAACTTTTGAGGGAGAGGTCGGATCCGGAAAAAACATGGTTTTTCGGGTTTCCCAACCTTTGGGGAACCTGAATATATGTATACATTTCGAAATTCAGGTCAGTTTCACATTTTGGGTTTTCATGCTTAATTGGCAATTTGCCAACAAATGCAATCTAGGCCGAGGCCTAACTTTTGAGGGAGAGGTTGGATCCGGAAAAAACATGGTTTTTCGGGTTTCCCAACCTGTGGGGAACCTGAATATATGTATACATTTCGAAATTCAGGTCAGTTTCACATTTTCACTTTTCATGCTTAATTGGCAATTTGCCAACAAATGCAATCTAGGCCGAGGCCTAACTTTTGAGGGAGAGGTCGGATCCGGAAAAAACATGGTTTTTCGGGTTTCCCAACCTTTGGGGAACCTGAATATATGTATACATTTCGAAATTCAGGTCAGTTTCACATTTTGGGTTTTCATGCTTAATTGGCAATTTGCCAACAAATGCAATCTAGGCCGAGGCCTAACTTTTGAGGGAGAGGTTGGATCCGGAAAAAACATGATTTTTCGGGTTTCCCAACCTTTGGGGAACCTGAATATATGTATACATTTCGAAATTCAGGTCAGTTTCACATTTTCACTTTTCATGCTTAATTGGCAATTTGCCAACAAATGCAATCTAGGCCGAGGCCTAACTTTTGAGGGAGAGGTCGGATCCGGAAAAAACATGGTTTTTCGGGTTTCCCAACCTTTGGGGAACCTGAATATATGTATACATTTCGAAATTCAGGTCAGTTTCACATTTTGGGTTTTCATGCTTTATTGGCTATTTGTCAACCAATGCAATCTAGGCTGAGGCCTAACTTTTGAGGGAGAGGTCGGATCCGGAAAAAACATAGTTTTTCGGGTTCCCCAACCTGTGGGGAACCTGAATATATGTATACATTTCGAAATTCAGGTCAGTTCCACATTTTCACTTTTCATGCTTAATTGGCAATTTGCCAACAAATGCAATCTAGGCCGAGGCCTAACTTTTGAGGGAGATGTCGGATCCGGAAAAAACATGGTTTTTCGGGTTTCCCAACCTTTGGGGAACCTGAATATATGTATACATTTCGAAATTCAGGTCAGTTTCACATTTTGGGTTTTCATGCTTTATTGGCTATTTGTCAACCAATGCAATCTAGTCTGAGGCCTAACTTTTGAGGGAGAGGTCGGATCCGGAAAAAACATAGTTTTTCGGGTTCCCCAACCTGTGGGGAACCTGAATATATGTATACATTTCGAAATTCAGGTCAGTTTCACATTTTCACTTTTCATGCTTAATTGGCAATTTGCCAACAAATGCAATCTAGGCCGAGGCCTAACTTTTGAGGGAGAGGTTGGATCCGGAAAAAACATGGTTTTTTGGGTTTCCCAACCTTTGGGGAACCTGAATATATGTATACATTTCGAAATTCAGGTCAGTTTCACATTTTGGGTTTTCATGCTTAATTGGCAATTTGCCAACAAATGCAATCTAGGCCGAGGCCTAACTTTTGAGGGAGAGGTCGGATCCGGAAAAAACATAGTTTTTCGGGTTCCCCAACCTGTGGGGAACCTGAATATATGTATACATTTCGAAATTCAGGTCAGTTTCACATTTTGGGTTTTCATGCTTAATTGGCAATTTGCCAACAAATGCAATCTAGGCCGAGGCCTAACTTTTGAGGGAGAGGTTGGATCCGGAAAAAACATGGTTTTTCGGGTTTCCCAACCTTTGGGGAACCTGAATATATGTATACATTTCGAAATTCAGGTCAGTTTCACATTTTCACTTTTCATGCTTAATTGGCAATTTGCCAACAAATGCAATCTAGGCCGAGGCCTAACTTTTGAGGGAGAGGTCGGATCCGGAAAAAACATGGTTTTTCGGGTTTCCCAACCTTTGGGGAACCTGAATATATGTATACATTTCGAAATTCAGGTCAGTTTCACATTTTGGGTTTTCATGCTTTATTGGCTATTTGTCAACCAATGCAATCTAGGTTGAGGCCTAACTTTTGAGGGAGAGGTCGGATCCGGAAAAAACATAGTTTTTCGGGTTCCCCAACCTGTGGGGAACCTGAATATATGTATACATTTCGAAATTCAGGTCAGTTCCACATTTTCACTTTTCATGCTTAATTGGCAATTTGCCAACAAATGCAATCTAGGCCGAGGCCTAACTTTTGAGGGAGAGGTCGGATCCGGAAAAAACATGGTTTTTCGGGTTTCCCAACCTTTGGGGAACCTGAATATATGTATACATTTCGAAATTCAGGTCAGTTTCACATTTTGGGTTTTCATGCTTTATTGGCTATTTGTCAACCAATGCAATCTAGTCTGAGGCCTAACTTTTGAGGGAGAGGTTGGATCCGGAAAAAACATGGTTTTTCGGGTTTCCCAACCTTTGGGGAACCTGAATATATGTATACATTTCGAAATTCAGGTCAGTTTCACATTTTCACTTTTCATGCTTAATTGGCAATTTGCCAACAAATGCAATCTAGGCCGAGGCCTAACTTTTGAGGGAGAGGTCGGATCCGGAAAAAACATGGTTTTTCGGGTTTCCCAACCTTTGGGGAACCTGAATATATGTATACATTTCGAAATTCAGGTCAGTTCCACATTTTCACTTTTCATGCTTAATTGGCAATTTGCCAACAAATGCAATCTAGGCCGAGGCCTAACTTTTGAGGGAGATGTCGGATCCGGAAAAAACATGGTTTTTCAGGTTTCCCAACCTTTGGGGAACCTGAATATATGTATACATTTCGAAATTCAGGTCAGTTTCACATTTTGGGTTTTCATGCTTTATTGGCTATTTGTCAACCAATGCAATCTAGTCTGAGGCCTAACTTTTGAGGGAGAGGTCGGATCCGGAAAAAACATAGTTTTTCGGGTTCCCCAACCTGTGGGGAACCTGAATATATGTATACATTTCAAAATTCAGGTCAGTTTCACATTTTCACTTTTCATGCTTAATTGGCAATTTGCCAACAAATGCAATCTAGGCCGAGGCCTAACTTTTGAGGGAGAGGTTGGATCCGGAAAAAACATGGTTTTTTGGGTTTCCCAACCTTTGGGGAACCTGAATATATGTATACATTTCGAAATTCAGGTCAGTTTCACATTTTGGGTTTTCATGCTTAATTGGCAATTTGCCAACAAATGCAATCTAGGCCGAGGCCTAACTTTTGAGGGAGAGGTCGGATCCGGAAAAAACATAGTTTTTCGGGTTCCCCAACCTGTGGGGAACCTGAATATATGTATACATTTCGAAATTCAGGTCAGTTTCACATTTTGGGTTTTCATGCTTAATTGGCAATTTGCCAACAAATGCAATCTAGGCCGAGGCCTAACTTTTGAGGGAGAGGTTGGATCCGGAAAAAACATGGTTTTTCGGGTTTCCCAACCTTTGGGGAACCTGAATATATGTATACATTTCGAAATTCAGGTCAGTTTCACATTTTCACTTTTCATGCTTAATTGGCAATTTGCCAACAAATGCAATCTAGGCCGAGGCCTAACTTTTGAGGGAGAGGTCGGATCCGGAAAAAACATGGTTTTTCGGGTTTCCCAACCTTTGGGGAACCTGAATATATGTATACATTTCGAAATTCAGGTCAGTTTCACATTTTGGGTTTTCATGCTTTATTGGCTATTTGTCAACCAATGCAATCTAGGTTGAGGCCTAACTTTTGAGGGAGAGGTCGGATCCGGAAAAAACATAGTTTTTTGGGTTCCCCAACCTGTGGGGAACCTGAATATATGTATACATTTCAAAATTCAGGTCAGTTCCACATTTTGACTTTTCATGCTTAATTGGCAATTTGCCAACAAATGCAATCTAGGCCGAGGCCTAACTTTTGAGGGAGAGGTCGGATCCGGAAAAAACATGGTTTTTCGGGTTTCCCAACCTTTGGGGAACCTGAATATATGTATACATTTCGAAATTCAGGTCAGTTTCACATTTTGGGTTTTCATGCTTTATTGGCTATTTGTCAACCAATGCAATCTAGTCTGAGGCCTAACTTTTGAGGGAGAGGTTGGATCCGGAAAAAACATGGTTTTTCGGGTTTCCCAACCTTTGGGGAACCTGAATATATGTATACATTTCGAAATTCAGGTCAGTTTCACATTTTCACTTTTCATGCTTAATTGGCAATTTGCCAACAAATGCAATCTAGGCCGAGGCCTAACTTTTGAGGGAGAGGTCGGATCCGGAAAAAACATGGTTTTTCGGGTTTCCCAACCTTTGGGGAACCTGAATATATGTATACATTTCGAAATTCAGGTCAGTTTCACATTTTGGGTTTTCATGCTTTATTGGCTATTTGTCAACCAATGCAATCTAGGCTGAGGCATAACTTTTCAGTCAGATGTTGGATCCGGAAAAAACATGGTTTTTCGGGTTCCCCAACCTGTGGGGAACCTGAATATATGTATACATTTCGAATTTGAGGTCAGTTTCACATTTTCACTTTTCATGCTTAATTGGCAATTTGCCAACAAATGCAATCTAGGCCGAGGCCTAACTTTTGAGGGAGAGGTCGGATCCGGAAAAAACATGGTTTTTCGGGTTTCCCAACCTTTGGGGAACCTGAATATATGTATACATTTCGAAATTTAGGTCAGTTTCACATTTTGGGTTTTCATGCTTTATTGGCTATTTGTCAACCAATGCAATCTAGGCTGAGGCCTAACTTTTGAGGGAGAGGTCGGATCCGGAAAAAACATAGTTTTTCGGGTTCCCCAACCTGTGGGGAACCTGAATATATGTATACATTTCGAAATTCAGGTCAGTTCCACATTTTCACCTTTCATGCTTAATTGGCAATTTGCCAACAAATGCAATCTAGGCCGAGGCCTAACTTTTGAGGGAGAGGTCGGATCCGGAAAAAACAGTTTTTCGGGTTCCCCAACCTGTGGGGAACCTGAATATATGTATACATTTCGAAATTCAGGTCAGTTTCACATTTTGGGTTTTCATGCTTAATTGGCAATTTGCCAACAAATGCAATCTAGGCCGAGGCCTAACTTTTGAGGGAGAGGTTGGATCCGGAAAAAACATGGTTTTTCGGGTTTCCCAACCTTTGGGGAACCTGAATATATGTATACATTTCGAAATTCAGGTCAGTTTCACATTTTCACTTTTCATGCTTAATTGGCAATTTGCCAACAAATGCAATCTAGGCCGAGGCCTAACTTTTGAGGGAGAGGTCGGATCCGGAAAAAACATGGTTTTTCGGGTTTCCCAACCTTTGGGGAACCTGAATATATGTATACATTTCGAAATTCAGGTCAGTTTCACATTTTGGGTTTTCATGCTTTATTGGCTATTTGTCAACCAATGCAATCTAGGTTGAGGCCTAACTTTTGAGGGAGAGGTCGGATCCGGAAAAAACATAGTTTTTCGGGTTCCCCAACCTGTGGGGAACCTGAATATATGTATACATTTCGAAATTCAGGTCAGTTCCACATTTTCACTTTTCATGCTTAATTGGCAATTTGCCAACAAATGCAATCTAGGCCGAGGCCTAACTTTTGAGGGAGAGGTCGGATCCGGAAAAAACATGGTTTTTCGGGTTTCCCAACCTTTGGGGAACCTGAATATATGTATACATTTCGAAATTCAGGTCAGTTTCACATTTTGGGTTTTCATGCTTTATTGGCTATTTGTCAACCAATGCAATCTAGTCTGAGGCCTAACTTTTGAGGGAGAGGTTGGATCCGGAAAAAACATGGTTTTTCGGGTTTCCCAACCTTTGGGGAACCTGAATATATGTATACATTTCGAAATTCAGGTCAGTTTCACATTTTCACTTTTCATGCTTAATTGGCAATTTGCCAACAAATGCAATCTAGGCCGAGGCCTAACTTTTGAGGGAGAGGTCGGATCCGGAAAAAACATGGTTTTTCGGGTTTCCCAACCTTTGGGGAACCTGAATATATGTATACATTTCGAAATTCAGGTCAGTTTCACATTTTGGGTTTTCATGCTTTATTGGCTATTTGTCAACCAATGCAATCTAGGCTGAGGCATAACTTTTCAGTCAGATGTTGGATCCGGAAAAAACATGGTTTTTCGGGTTCCCCAACCTGTGGGGAACCTGAATATATGTATACATTTCGAATTTGAGGTCAGTTTCACATTTTCACTTTTCATGCTTAATTGGCAATTTGCCAACAAATGCAATCTAGGCCGAGGCCTAACTTTTGAGGGAGAGGTCGGATCCGGAAAAAACATAGTTTTTCGGGTTCCCCAACCTGTGGGGAACCTGAATATATGTATACATTTCGAAATTCAGGTCAGTTTCACATTTTGGGTTTTCATGCTTAATTGGCAATTTGCCAACAAATGCAATCTAGGCCGAGGCCTAACTTTTGAGGGAGAGGTTGGATCCGGAAAAAACATGGTTTTTCGGGTTTCCCAACCTTTGGGGAACCTGAATATATGTATACATTTCAAAATTCAGGTCAGTTTCACATTTTCACTTTTCATGCTTAATTGGCAATTTGCCAACAAATGCAATCTAGGCCGAGGCCTAACTTTTGAGGGAGAGGTCGGATCCGGAAAAAACATGGTTTTTCGGGTTTCCCAACCTTTGGGGAACCTGAATATATGTATACATTTCGAAATTCAGGTCAGTTCCACATTTTCACTTTTCATGCTTAATTGGCAATTTGCCAACAAATGCAATCTAGGCCGAGGCCTAACTTTTGAGGGAGATGTCGGATCCGGAAAAAACATGGTTTTTCGGGTTTCCCAACCTTTGGGGAACCTGAATATATGTATACATTTCGAAATTCAGGTCAGTTTCACATTTTGGGTTTTCATGCTTTATTGGCTATTTGTCAACCAATGCAATCTAGTCTGAGGCCTAACTTTTGAGGGAGAGGTCGGATCCGGAAAAAACATAGTTTTTCGGGTTCCCCAACCTGTGGGGAACCTGAATATATGTATACATTTCAAAATTCAGGTCAGTTTCACATTTTCACTTTTCATGCTTAATTGGCAATTTGCCAACAAATGCAATCTAGGCCGAGGCCTAACTTTTGAGGGAGAGGTTGGATCCGGAAAAAACATGGTTTTTTGGGTTTCCCAACCTTTGGGGAACCTGAATATATGTATACATTTCGAAATTCAGGTCAGTTTCACATTTTGGGTTTTCATGCTTAATTGGCAATTTGCCAACAAATGCAATCTAGGCCGAGGCCTAACTTTTGAGGGAGAGGTCGGATCCAGAAAAAACATAGTTTTTCGGGTTCCCCAACCTGTGGGGAACCTGAATATATGTATACATTTCGAAATTCAGGTCAGTTTCACATTTTGGGTTTTCATGCTTAATTGGCAATTTGCCAACAAATGCAATCTAGGCCGAGGCCTAACTTTTGAGGGAGAGGTTGGATCCGGAAAAAACATGGTTTTTCGGGTTTCCCAACCTTTGGGGAACCTGAATATATGTATACATTTCGAAATTCAGGTCAGTTTCACATTTTCACTTTTCATGCTTAATTGGCAATTTGCCAACAAATGCAATCTAGGCCGAGGCCTAACTTTTGAGGGAGAGGTCGGATCCGGAAAAAACATGGTTTTTCGGGTTTCCCAACCTTTGGGGAACCTGAATATATGTATACATTTCGAAATTCAGGTCAGTTTCACATTTTGGGTTTTCATGCTTTATTGGCTATTTGTCAACCAATGCAATCTAGGTTGAGGCCTAACTTTTGAGGGAGAGGTCGGATCCGGAAAAAACATAGTTTTTCGGGTTCCCCAACCTGTGGGGAACCTGAATATATGTATACATTTCAAAATTCAGGTCAGTTCCACATTTTCACTTTTCATGCTTAATTGGCAATTTGCCAACAAATGCAATCTAGGCCGAGGCCTAACTTTTGAGGGAGAGGTCGGATCCGGAAAAAACATGGTTTTTCGGGTTTCCCAACCTTTGGGGAACCTGAATATATGTATACATTTCGAAATTCAGGTCAGTTTCACATTTTGGGTTTTCATGCTTTATTGGCTATTTGTCAACCAATGCAATCTAGTCTGAGGCCTAACTTTTGAGGGAGAGGTTGGATCCGGAAAAAACATGGTTTTTCGGGTTTCCCAACCTTTGGGGAACCTGAATATATGTATACATTTCGAAATTCAGGTCAGTTTCACATTTTCACTTTTCATGCTTAATTGGCAATTTGCCAACAAATGCAATCTAGGCCGAGGCCTAACTTTTGAGGGAGAGGTCGGATCCGGAAAAAACATGGTTTTTCGGGTTTCCCAACCTTTGGGGAACCTGAATATATGTATACATTTCGAAATTCAGGTCAGTTTCACATTTTGGGTTTTCATGCTTTATTGGCTATTTGTCAACCAATGCAATCTAGGCTGAGGCATAACTTTTCAGTCAGATGTTGGATCCGGAAAAAACATGGTTTTTCGGGTTCCCCAACCTGTGGGGAACCTGAATATATGTATACATTTCGAATTTGAGGTCAGTTTCACATTTTCACTTTTCATGCTTAATTGGCAATTTGCTAACAAATGCAATCTAGGCCGAGGCCTAACTTTTGAGGGAGAGGTCGGATCCGGAAAAAACATGGTTTTTCGGGTTTCCCAACCTTTGGGGAACCTGAATATATGTATACATTTCGAAATTTAGGTCAGTTTCACATTTTGGGTTTTCATGCTTTATTGGCTATTTGTCAACCAATGCAATCTAGGCTGAGGCCTAACTTTTGAGGGAGAGGTCGGATCCGGAAAAAACATAGTTTTTCGGGTTCCCCAACCTGTGGGGAACCTGAATATATGTATACATTTCGAAATTCAGGTCAGTTCCACATTTTCACCTTTCATGCTTAATTGGCAATTTGCCAACAAATGCAATCTAGGCCGAGGCCTAACTTTTGAGGGAGATGTCGGATCCGGAAAAAACATGGTTTTTCGGGTTTCCCAACCTTTGGGGAACCTGAATATATGTATACATTTCGAAATTCAGGTCAGTTTCACATTTTGGGTTTTCATGCTTTATTGGCTATTTGTCAACCAATGCAATCTAGTCTGAGGCCTAACTTTTGAGGGAGAGGTCGGATCCGGAAAAAACATAGTTTTTCGGGTTCCCCAACCTGTGGGGAACCTGAATATATGTATACATTTCGAAATTCAGGTCAGTTTCACATTTTCACTTTTCATGCTTAATTGGCAATTTGCCAACAAATGCAATCTAGGCCGAGGCCTAACTTTTGAGGGAGAGGTTGGATCCGGAAAAAACATGGTTTTTTGGGTTTCCCAACCTTTGGGGAACCTGAATATATGTATACATTTCGAAATTCAGGTCAGTTTCACATTTTGGGTTTTCATGCTTAATTGGCAATTTGCCAACAAATGCAATCTAGGCCGAGGCCTAACTTTTGAGGGAGAGGTCGGATCCGGAAAAAACATGGTTTTTCGGGTTCCCCAACCTGTGGGGAACCTGAATATATGTATACATTTCGAAATTCAGGTCAGTTTCACATTTTGGGTTTTCATGCTTAATTGGCAATTTGCCAACAAATGCAATCTAGGCCGAGGCCTAACTTTTGAGGGAGAGGTTGGATCCGGAAAAAACATGGTTTTTCGGGTTTCCCAACCTGTGGGGAACCTGAATATATGTATACATTTCGAAATTCAGGTCAGTTTCACATTTTCACTTTTCATGCTTAATTGGCAATTTGCCAACAAATGCAATCTAGGCCGAGGCCTAACTTTTGAGGGAGAGGTCGGATCCGGAAAAAACATGGTTTTTCGGGTTTCCCAACCTTTGGGGAACCTGAATATATGTATACATTTCGAAATTCAGGTCAGTTTCACATTTTGGGTTTTCATGCTTAATTGGCAATTTGCCAACAAATGCAATCTAGGCCGAGGCCTAACTTTTGAGGGAGAGGTTGCATCCGGAAAAAACATGGTTTTTCGGGTTTCCCAACCTGTGGGGAACCTGAATATATGTATACATTTTGAAATTCAGGTCAGTTTCACATTTTCACTTTTCATGCTTAATTGGCAATTTGCCAACAAATGCAATCTAGGCCGAGGCCTAACTTTTGAGGGAGAGGTCGGATCCGGAAAAAACATGGTTTTTCGGGTTTCCCAACCTTTGGGGAACCTGAATATATGTATACATTTCGAAATTCAGGTCAGTTTCACATTTTGGGTTTTCATGCTTAATTGGCAATTTGCCAACAAATGCAATCTAGGCCGAGGCCTAACTTTTGAGGGAGAGGTTGGATCCGGAAAAAACATGGTTTTTCGGGTTTCCCAACCTTTGGGGAACCTGAATATATGTATACATTTCGAAATTCAGGTCAGTTTCACATTTTCACTTTTCATGCTTAATTGGCAATTTGCCAACAAATGCAATCTAGGCCGAGGCCTAACTTTTGAGGGAGAGGTCGGATCCGGAAAAAACATGGTTTTTCGGGTTTCCCAAACTTTGGGGAACCTGAATATATGTATACATTTCGAAATTCAGGTCAGTTTCACATTTTGGGTTTTCATGCTTTATTGGCTATTTGTCAACCAATGCAATCTAGGCTGAGGCCTAACTTTTGAGGGAGAGGTCGGATCCGGAAAAAACATAGTTTTTCGGGTTCCCCAACCTGTGGGGAACCTGAATATATGTATACATTTCGAAATTCAGGTCAGTTCCACATTTTCACTTTTCATGCTTAATTGGCAATTTGCCAACAAATGCAATCTAGGCCGAGGCCTAACTTTTGAGGGAGATGTCGGATCCGGAAAAAACATGGTTTTTCGGGTTTCCCAACCTTTGGGGAACCTGAATATATGTATACATTTCGAAATTCAGGTCAGTTTCACATTTTGGGTTTTCATGCTTTATTGGCTATTTGTCAACCAATGCAATCTAGTCTGAGGCCTAACTTTTGAGGGAGAGGTCGGATCCGGAAAAAACATAGTTTTTCGGGTTCCCCAACCTGTGGGGAACCTGAATATATGTATACATTTCGAAATTCAGGTCAGTTTCACATTTTCACTTTTCATGCTTAATTGGCAATTTGCCAACAAATGCAATCTAGGCCGAGGCCTAACTTTTGAGGGAGAGGTTGGATCCGGAAAAAACATGGTTTTTCGGGTTTCCCAACCTTTGGGGAACCTGAATATATGTATACATTTCGAAATTCAGGTCAGTTTCACATTTTGGGTTTTCATGCTTTATTGGCTATTTGTCAACCAATGCAATCTAGGTTGAGGCCTAACTTTTGAGGGAGAGGTCGGATCCGGAAAAAACATAGTTTTTCGGGTTCCCCAACCTGTGGGGAACCTGAATATATGTATACATTTCGAAATTCAGGTCAGTTCCACATTTTCACTTTTCATGCTTAATTGGCAATTTGCCAACAAATGCAATCTAGGCCGAGGCCTAACTTTTGAGGGAGAGGTCGGATCCGGAAAAAACATGGTTTTTCGGGTTTCCCAACCTTTGGGGAACCTGAATATATGTATACATTTCGAAATTCAGGTCAGTTTCACATTTTGGGTTTTCATGCTTTATTGGCTATTTGTCAACCAATGCAATCTAGTCTGAGGCCTAACTTTTGAGGGAGAGGTTGGATCCGGAAAAAACATGGTTTTTCGGGTTTCCCAACCTGTGGGGAACCTGAATATATGTATACATTTCGAAATTCAGGTCAGTTTCACATTTTCACTTTTCATGCTTAATTGGCAATTTGCCAACAAATGCAATCTAGGCCGAGGCCTAACTTTTGAGGGAGAGGTCGGATCCGGAAAAAACATGGTTTTTCGGGTTTCCCAACCTTTGGGGAACCTGAATATATGTATACATTTCGAAATTCAGGTCAGTTTCACATTTTGGGTTTTCATGCTTTATTGACTATTTGTCAACCAATGCAATCTAGGCTGAGGCATAACTTTTCAGTCAGATGTTGGATCCGGAAAAAACATGGTTTTTCGGGTTCCCCAACCTGTGGGGAACCTGAATATATGTATACATTTCGAATTTGAGGTCAGTTTCACATTTTCACTTTTCATGCTTAATTGGCAATTTGCCAACAAATGCAATCTAGGCCGAGGCCTAACTTTTGAGGGAGAGGTCGGATCCGGAAAAAACATAGTTTTTCAGGTTCCCCAACTTTTGGGGAACATGAATATATGTATACATTTCGAATTTGAGGTCAATTTCACATTTTTGCTTTTCATGCTTAATTGGCTACGCCAACAAATGCAATCTAGGCCGAGGCCTAACTTTTGAGGGAGAGGTCGGATCCGGAAAAAACATAGTTTTTCGGGTTCCCCAACCTGTGGGGAACCTGAATATATGTATACATTTCGAAATTCAGGTCAGTTTCACATTTTCACTTTTCATGCTTAATTGGCAATTTGCCAACAAATGCAATCTAGGCCGAGGCCTAACTTTTGAGGGAGAGGTTGGATCCGGAAAAAACATGGTTTTTTGGGTTTCCCAACTTTTGGGGAACCTGAATATATGTATACATTTCGAAATTCAGGTCAGTTTCACATTTTGGGTTTTCATGCTTAATTGGCAATTTGCCAACAAATGCAATCTAGGCCGAGGCCTAACTTTTGAGGGAGAGGTCGGATCCGGAAAAAACATAGTTTTTCGGGTTCCCCAACCTGTGGGGAACCTGAATATATGTATACATTTCGAAATTCAGGTCAGTTTCACATTTTGGGTTTTCATGCTTTATTGGCTATTTGTCAACCAATGCAATCTAGGCTGAGGCCTAACTTTTGAGGGAGAGGTCGGATCCGGAAAAAACATAGTTTTTCGGGTTCCCCAACCTGTGGGGAACCTGAATATATGTATACATTTCGAAATTCAGGTCAGTTCCACATTTTCACTTTTCATGCTTAATTGGCAATTTGCCAACAAATGCAATCTAGGCCGAGGCCTAACTTTTGAGGGAGATGTCGGATCCGGAAAAAACATGGTTTTTCGGGTTTCCCAACCTTTGGGGAACCTGAATATATGTATACATTTCGAAATTCAGGTCAGTTTCACATTTTGGGTTTTCATGCTTTATTGGCTATTTGTCAACCAATGCAATCTAGTCTGAGGCCTAACTTTTGAGGGAGAGGTCGGATCCGGAAAAAACATAGTTTTTCGGGTTCCCCAACCTGTGGGGAACCTGAATATATGTATACATTTCGAAATTCAGGTCAGTTTCACATTTTCACTTTTCATGCTTAATTGGCAATTTGCCAACAAATGCAATCTAGGCCGAGGCCTAACTTTTGAGGGAGAGGTTGGATCCGGAAAAAACATGGTTTTTCGGGTTTCCCAACCTTTGGGGAACCTGAATATATGTATACATTTCGAAATTCAGGTCAGTTTCACATTTTGGGTTTTCATGCTTTATTGGCTATTTGTCAACCAATGCAATCTAGGTTGAGGCCTAACTTTTGAGGGAGAGGTCGGATCCGGAAAAAACATAGTTTTTCGGGTTCCCCAACCTGTGGGGAACCTGAATATATGTATACATTTCGAAATTCAGGTCAGTTCCACATTTTCACTTTTCATGCTTAATTGGCAATTTGCCAACAAATGCAATCTAGGCCGAGGCCTAACTTTTGAGGGAGAGGTCGGATCCGGAAAAAACATGGTTTTTCGGGTTTCCCAACCTTTGGGGAACCTGAATATATGTATACATTTCGAAATTCAGGTCAGTTTCACATTTTGGGTTTTCATGCTTTATTGGCTATTTGTCAACCAATGCAATCTAGTCTGAGGCCTAACTTTTGAGGGAGAGGTTGGATCCGGAAAAAACATGGTTTTTCGGGTTTCCCAACCTGTGGGGAACCTGAATATATGTATACATTTCGAAATTCAGGTCAGTTTCACATTTTCACTTTTCATGCTTAATTGGCAATTTGCCAACAAATGCAATCTAGGCCGAGGCCTAACTTTTGAGGGAGAGGTCGGATCCGGAAAAAACATGGTTTTTCGGGTTTCCCAACCTTTGGGGAACCTGAATATATGTATACATTTCGAAATTCAGGTCAGTTTCACATTTTGGGTTTTCATGCTTTATTGACTATTTGTCAACCAATGCAATCTAGGCTGAGGCATAACTTTTCAGTCAGATGTTGGATCCGGAAAAAACATGGTTTTTCGGGTTCCCCAACCTGTGGGGAACCTGAATATATGTATACATTTCGAATTTGAGGTCAGTTTCACATTTTCACTTTTCATGCTTAATTGGCAATTTGCCAACAAATGCAATCTAGGCCGAGGCCTAACTTTTGAGGGAGAGGTCGGATCCGGAAAAAACATAGTTTTTCGGGTTCCCCAACTTTTGGGGAACATGAATATATGTATACATTTCGAATTTGAGGTCAATTTCACATTTTTGCTTTTCATGCTTAATTGGCTACGCCAACAAATGCAATCTAGGCCGAGGCCTAACTTTTGAGGGAGAGGTCGGATCCGGAAAAAACATAGTTTTTCGGGTTCCCCAACCTGTGGGGAACCTGAATATATGTATACATTTCGAAATTCAGGTCAGTTTCACATTTTCACTTTTCATGCTTAATTGGCAATTTGCCAACAAATGCAATCTAGGCCGAGGCCTAACTTTTGAGGGAGAGGTTGGATCCGGAAAAACATGGTTTTTTGGGTTTCCCAACTTTTGGGGAACCTGAATATATGTATACATTTCGAAATTCAGGTCAGTTTCACATTTTGGGTTTTCATGCTTAATTGGCAATTTGCCAACAAATGCAATCTAGGCCGAGGCCTAACTTTTGAGGGAGAGGTCGGATCCGGAAAAAACATAGTTTTTCGGGTTCCCCAACCTGTGGGGAACCTGAATATATGTATACATTTCGAAATTCAGGTCAGTTTCACATTTTGGGTTTTCATGCTTAATTGGCAATTTGCCAACAAATGCAATCTAGGCCGAGGCCTAACTTTTGAGGGAGAGGTTGGATCCGGAAAAAACATGGTTTTTCGGGTTTCCCAACCTGTGGGGAACCTGAATATATGTATACATTTCGAAATTCAGGTCAGTTTCACATTTTCACTTTTCATGCTTAATTGGCAATTTGCCAACAAATGCAATCTAGGCCGAGGCCTAACTTTTGAGGGAGAGGTCGGATCCGGAAAAAACATGGTTTTTCGGGTTTCCCAACCTTTGGGGAACCTGAATATATGTATACATTTCGAAATTCAGGTCAGTTTCACATTTTGGGTTTTCATGCTTAATTGGCAATTTGCCAACAAATGCAATCTAGGCCGAGGCCTAACTTTTGAGGGAGAGGTTGGATCCGGAAAAAACATGGTTTTTCGGGTTTCCCAACCTGTGGGGAACCTGAATATATGTATACATTTCGAATTTGAGGTCAGTTTCACATTTTCACTTTTCATGATTAATTGGCATTTTGCCAACAAATGCAATCTAGGCCGAGGCCTAACTTTTGAGGGAGAGGTCGGATCCGGAAAAAACATAGTTTTTCGGGTTCCCCAACTTTTGGGGAACATGAATATATGTATACATTTCGAATTTGAGGTCAATTTCACATTTTTGCTTTTCATGCTTAATTGGCTACGCCAACAAATGCAATCTAGGCCGAGGCCTAACTTTTGAGGGAGAGGTCGGATCCGGAAAAAACATAGTTTTTCGGGTTCCCCAACCTGTGGGGAACCTGAATATATGTATACATTTCGAAATTCAGGTCAGTTTCACATTTTCACTTTTCATGCTTAATTGGCAATTTGCCAACAAATGCAATCTAGGCCGAGGCCTAACTTTTGAGGGAGAGGTTGGATCCGGAAAAAACATGGTTTTTTGGGTTTCCCAACTTTTGGGGAACCTGAATATATGTATACATTTCGAAATTCAGGTCAGTTTCACATTTTGGGTTTTCATGCTTAATTGGCAATTTGCCAACAAATGCAATCTAGGCCGAGGCCTAACTTTTGAGGGAGAGGTCGGATCCGGAAAAAACATAGTTTTTCGGGTTCCCCAACCTGTGGGGAACCTGAATATATGTATACATTTCGAAATTCAGGTCAGTTTCACATTTTGGGTTTTCATGCTTAATTGGCAATTTGCCAACAAATGCAATCTAGGCCGAGGCCTAACTTTTGAGGGAGAGGTTGGATCCGGAAAAAACATGGTTTTTCGGGTTTCCCAACCTGTGGGGAACCTGAATATATGTATACATTTCGAAATTCAGGTCAGTTTCACATTTTCACTTTTCATGCTTAATTGGCAATTTGCCAACAAATGCAATCTAGGCCGAGGCCTAACTTTTGAGGGAGAGGTCGGATCCGGAAAAAACATGGTTTTTCGGGTTTCCCAACCTTTGGGGAACCTGAATATATGTATACATTTCGAAATTCAGGTCAGTTTCACATTTTGGGTTTTCATGCTTAATTGGCAATTTGCCAACAAATGCAATCTAGGCCGAGGCCTAACTTTTGAGGGAGAGGTTGGATCTGGAAAAAACATGGTTTTTCGGGTTTCCCAACCTGTGGGGAACCTGAATATATGTATACATTTCGAAATTCAGGTCAGTTTCACATTTTCACTTTTCATGCTTAATTGGCAATTTGCCAACAAATGCAATCTAGGCCGAGGCCTAACTTTTGAGGGAGAGGTCGGATCCGGAAAAAACATGGTTTTTCGGGTTTCCCAACCTTTGGGGAACCTGAATATATGTATACATTTCGAAATTCAGGTCAGTTTCACATTTTGGGTTTTCATGCTTAATTGGCAATTTGCCAACAAATGCAATCTAGGCCGAGGCCTAACTTTTGAGGGAGAGGTCGGATCCGGAAAAAACATGGTTTTTCGGGTTTCCCAACCTTTGGGGAACCTGAATATATGTATACATTTCGAAATTCAGGTCAGTTTCACATTTTCACTTTTCATGCTTAATTGGCAATTTGCCAACAAATGCAATCTAGGCCGAGGCCTAACTTTTGAGGGAGAGGTCGGATCCGGAAAAAACATGGTTTTTCGGGTTTCCCAACCTTTGGGGAACCTGAATATATGTATACATTTCGAAATTCAGGTCAGTTTCACATTTTGGGTTTTCATGCTTTATTGGCTATTTGTCAACCAATGCAATCTAGGCTGAGGCCTAACTTTTGAGGGAGAGGTCGGATCCGGAAAAAACATAGTTTTTCGGGTTCCCCAACCTGTGGGGAACCTGAATATATGTATACATTTCGAAATTCAGGTCAGTTCCACATTTTCACTTTTCATGCTTAATTGGCAATTTGCCAACAAATGCAATCTAGGCCGAGGCCTAACTTTTGAGGGAGATGTCGGATCCGGAAAAAACATGGTTTTTCGGGTTTCCCAACCTTTGGGGAACCTGAATATATGTATACATTTCGAAATTCAGGTCAGTTTCACATTTTGGGTTTTCATGCTTTATTGGCTATTTGTCAACCAATGCAATCTAGTCTGAGGCCTAACTTTTGAGGGAGAGGTCGGATCCGGAAAAAACATAGTTTTTCGGGTTCCCCAACCTGTGGGGAACCTGAATATATGTATACATTTCGAAATTCAGGTCAGTTTCACATTTTCACTTTTCATGCTTAATTGGCAATTTGCCAACAAATGCAATCTAGGCCGAGGCCTAACTTTTGAGGGAGAGGTTGGATCCGGAAAAAACATGGTTTTTTGGGTTTCCCAACCTTTGGGGAACCTGAATATATGTATACATTTCGAAATTCAGGTCAGTTTCACATTTTGGGTTTTCATGCTTAATTGGCAATTTGCCAACAAATGCAATCTAGGCCGAGGCCTAACTTTTGAGGGAGAGGTCGGATCCGGAAAAAACATAGTTTTTCGGGTTCCCCAACCTGTGGGGAACCTGAATATATGTATACATTTCGAAATTCAGGTCAGTTTCACATTTTGGGTTTTCATGCTTAATTGGCAATTTGCCAACAAATGCAATCTAGGCCGAGGCCTAACTTTTGAGGGAGAGGTTGGATCCGGAAAAAACATGGTTTTTCGGGTTTCCCAACCTTTGGGGAACCTGAATATATGTATACATTTCGAAATTCAGGTCAGTTTCACATTTTCACTTTTCATGCTTAATTGGCAATTTGCCAACAAATGCAATCTAGGCCGAGGCCTAACTTTTGAGGGAGAGGTCGGATCCGGAAAAAACATGGTTTTTCGGGTTTCCCAACCTTTGGGGAACCTGAATATATGTATACATTTCGAAATTCAGGTCAGTTTCACATTTTGGGTTTTCATGCTTTATTGGCTATTTGTCAACCAATGCAATCTAGGTTGAGGCCTAACTTTTGAGGGAGAGGTCGGATCCGGAAAAAACATAGTTTTTCGGGTTCCCCAACCTGTGGGGAACCTGAATATATGTATACATTTCGAAATTCAGGTCAGTTCCACATTTTCACTTTTCATGCTTAATTGGCAATTTGCCAACAAATGCAATCTAGGCCGAGGCCTAACTTTTGAGGGAGAGGTCGGATCCGGAAAAAACATGGTTTTTCGGGTTTCCCAACCTTTGGGGAACCTGAATATATGTATACATTTCGAAATTCAGGTCAGTTTCACATTTTGGGTTTTCATGCTTTATTGGCTATTTGTCAACCAATGCAATCTAGTCTGAGGCCTAACTTTTGAGGGAGAGGTTGGATCCGGAAAAAACATGGTTTTTCGGGTTTCCCAACCTTTGGGGAACCTGAATATATGTATACATTTCGAAATTCAGGTCAGTTTCACATTTTCACTTTTCATGCTTAATTGGCAATTTGCCAACAAATGCAATCTAGGCCGAGGCCTAACTTTTGAGGGAGAGGTCGGATCCGGAAAAAACATGGTTTTTCGGGTTTCCCAACCTTTGGGGAACCTGAATATATGTATACATTTCGAAATTCAGGTCAGTTTCACATTTTGGGTTTTCATGCTTTATTGGCTATTTGTCAACCAATGCAATCTAGGCTGAGGCATAACTTTTCAGTCAGATGTTGGATCCGGAAAAAATATGGTTTTTCGGGTTCCCCAACCTGTGGGGAACCTGAATATATGTATACATTTCGAATTTGAGGTCAGTTTCACATTTTCACTTTTCATGCTTAATTGGCAATTTGCCAACAAATGCAATCTAGGCCGAGGCCTAACTTTTGAGGGAGAGGTCGGATCCGGAAAAAACATAGTTTTTCGGGTTCCCCAACCTGTGGGGAACCTGAATATATGTATACATTTCGAAATTCAGGTCAGTTTCACATTTTGGGTTTTCATGCTTAATTGGCAATTTGCCAACAAATGCAATCTAGGCCGAGGCCTAACTTTTGAGGGAGAGGTTGGATCCGGAAAAAACATGGTTTTTCGGGTTTCCCAACCTTTGGGGAACCTGAATATATGTATACATTTCGAAATTCAGGTCAGTTTCACATTTTCACTTTTCATGCTTAATTGGCAATTTGCCAACAAATGCAATCTAGGCCGAGGCCTAACTTTTGAGGGAGAGGTCGGATCCGGAAAAAACATGGTTTTTCGGGTTTCCCAACCTTTGGGGAACCTGAATATATGTATACATTTCGAAATTCAGGTCAGTTTCACATTTTGGGTTTTCATGCTTTATTGGCTATTTGTCAACCAATGCAATCTAGGCTGAGGCCTAACTTTTGAGGGAGAGGTCGGATCCGGAAAAAACATAGTTTTTCGGGTTCCCCAACCTGTGGGGAACCTGAATATATGTATACATTTCGAAATTCAGGTCAGTTTCACATTTTGGGTTTTCATGCTTAATTGGCAATTTGCCAACAAATGCAATCTAGGCCGAGGCCTAACTTTTGAGGGAGAGGTTGGATCCGGAAAAAACATGGTTTTTCGGGTTTCCCAACCTTTGGGGAACCTGAATATATGTATACATTTCGAAATTCAGGTCAGTTTCACATTTTCACTTTTCATGCTTAATTGGCAATTTGCCAACAAATGCAATCTAGGCCGAGGCCTAACTTTTGAGGGAGAGGTCGGATCCGGAAAAAACATGGTTTTTCGGGTTTCCCAACCTTTGGGGAACCTGAATATATGTATACATTTCGAAATTCAGGTCAGTTTCACATTTTGGGTTTTCATGCTTTATTGGCTATTTGTCAACCAATGCAATCTAGGTTGAGGCCTAACTTTTGAGGGAGAGGTCGGATCCGGAAAAAACATAGTTTTTCGGGTTCCCCAACCTGTGGGGAACCTGAATATATGTATACATTTCGAAATTCAGGTCAGTTCCACATTTTCACTTTTCATGCTTAATTGGCAATTTGCCAACAAATGCAATCTAGGCCGAGGCCTAACTTTTGAGGGAGAGGTCGGATCCGGAAAAAACATGGTTTTTCGGGTTTCCCAACCTTTGGGGAACCTGAATATATGTATACATTTCGAAATTCAGGTCAGTTTCACATTTTGGGTTTTCATGCTTTATTGGCTATTTGCCAACAAATGCAATCTAGGCCGAGGCCTAACTTTTGAGGGAGAGGTCGGATCCGGAAAAAACATGGTTTTTCAGGTTTCCCAACCTTTGGGGAACCTGAATATATGTATACATTTCGAAATTCAGGTCAGTTTCACATTTTGGGTTTTCATGCTTTATTGGCTATTTGTCAACCAATGCAATCTAGGCTGAGGCATAACTTTTCAGTCAGATGTTGGATCCGGAAAAAACATGGTTTTTCGGGTTCCCCAACCTGTGGGGAACCTGAATATATGTATACATTTCGAATTTGAGGTCAGTTTCACATTTTCACTTTTCATGCTTAATTGGCAATTTGCCAACAAATGCAATCTAGGCCGAGGCCTAACTTTTGAGGGAGAGGTCGGATCCGGAAAAAACATAGTTTTTCGGGTTCCCCAACCTGTGGGGAACCTGAATATATGTATACATTTCGAAATTCTGGTCAGTTTCACATTTTGGGTTTTCATGCTTAATTGGCAATTTGCCAACAAATGCAATCTAGGCCGAGGCCTAACTTTTGAGGGAGAGGTTGGATCCGGAAAAAACATGGTTTTTCGGGTTTCCCAACCTTTGGGGAACCTGAATATATGTATACATTTCGAAATTCAGGTCAGTTTCACATTTTCACTTTTCATGCTTAATTGGCAATTTGCCAACAAATGCAATCTAGGCCGAGGCCTAACTTTTGAGGGAGAGGTCGGATCCGGAAAAAACATGGTTTTTCGGGTTTCCCAACCTTTGGGGAACCTGAATATATGTATACATTTCGAAATTCAGGTCAGTTTCACATTTTGGGTTTTCATGCTTTATTGGCTATTTGTCAACCAATGCAATCTAGGCTGAGGCCTAACTTTTGAGGGAGAGGTCGGATCCGGAAAAAACATAGTTTTTCGGGTTCCCCAACCTGTGGGGAACCTGAATATATGTATACATTTCGAAATTCAGGTCAGTTCCACATTTTCACTTTTCATGCTTAATTGGCAATTTGCCAACAAATGCAATCTAGGCCGAGGCCTAACTTTTGAGGGAGAGGTCGGATCCGGAAAAAACATGGTTTTTCGGGTTTCCCAACCTTTGGGGAACCTGAATATATGTATACATTTCGAAATTCAGGTCAGTTTCACATTTTGGGTTTTCATGCTTTATTGGCTATTTGTCAACCAATGCAATCTAGTCTGAGGCCTAACTTTTGAGGGAGAGGTCGGATCCGGAAAAAACATAGTTTTTCGGGTTCCCCAACCTGTGGGGAACCTGAATATATGTATACATTTCGAAATTCAGGTCAGTTTCACATTTTCACTTTTCATGCTTAATTGGCAATTTGCCAACAAATGCAATCTAGGCCGAGGCCTAACTTTTGAGGGAGAGGTTGGATCCGGAAAAAACATGGTTTTTTGGGTTTCCCAACCTTTGGGGAACCTGAATATATGTATACATTTCGAAATTCAGGTCAGTTTCACATTTTGGGTTTTCATGCTTAATTGGCAATTTGCCAACAAATGCAATCTAGGCCGAGGCCTAACTTTTGAGGGAGAGGTCGGATCCGGAAAAGACATGTTTTTTCGGGTTCCCCAACTTGTGGGGAACCTGAATATATGTATACATTTCGAATTTGAGGTCAGTTTCACATTTTCACTTTTCATGCTTAATTGGCAATTTGCCAACAAATGCAATCTAAGCCGAGGCATAACTTTTCAATCAGATGTTGGATCTGGAAAAAACATGGTTTTTCGGGTTCCCCAACCTGTGGGGAACCCGAATATATCTATACATTTCGAAATTCAGGTCAGTTTCACATTTTCACTTTTCATGCTTAATTGGCAATTTGCCAACAAATGCAATCTAGGCCGAGGCCTAACATTTGAGGGAGAGGTTGGATCCGGAAAAGACATGTTTTTTCGGGTTCCCCAACTTGTGGGGAACCTGAATATATGTATACATTTCGAATTTGAGGTCAGTTTCACATTTTCACTTTTCATGCTTAATTGGCAATTTGCCAACAAATGCAATCTAAGCCGAGGCATAACTTTTCAGTCAGATGTTGGGTCCGGAAAAAACATGGTTTTTCGGGTTCCCCAACCTTTGGGGAACCTGAATATATGTATACATTTCGAAATTCAGGTCAGTTTCACATTTTGGGTTTTCATGCTTAATTGGCTATTTGTCAACCAATGCAATCTAAGCCGAGGCATAACTTTTCAGTCAGATGTTGGATCCGGAAAAAACATGGTTTTTCGGGTTCCCCAACCTGTGGGGAACCTGAATATATGTATATATTTCGAATTTGAGGTCAGTTTCACATTTTCACTTTTCATGCTTAATTGGCAATTTGCCAACAAATGCAATCTAGGCCGAGGCCTAACTTTTGAGGGAGAGGTCGGATCCGGAAAAAACATAGTTTTTCGGGTTCCGCAACCTGTGGGGAACCTGAATATATGTATACATTTCGAAATTCAGGTCAGTTTCACATTTTGGGTTTTCATGCTTAATTGGCAATTTGCCAACAAATGCAATCTAAGCCGAGGCATAACTTTTCAGTCAGATGTTGGATCCGGAAAAAACATGGTTTTTCGCGTTCCCCAACCTGTGGGGAACCTGAATATATGTATACATTTCGAATTTGAGGTCAGTTTCACATTTTCACTTTTCATGCTTAATTGGCAATTTGCCAACAAATGCAATCTAGGCCGAGGCCTAACTTTTGAGGGAGAGGTCGGATCTGGAAAATACATGTTTTTTCGGGTTCCCCAACTTTTGGGGAACATGAATATATGTATACATTTCGAAATTCAGGTCAGTTTCACATTTTCACTTTTCATGCTTAATTGGCAATTTGCCAACAAATGCAATCTAGGCCGAGGCCTAACTTTTGAGGGAGAGGTTGGATCCGGAAAAAACATGGTTTTTCGGGTTTCCCAACCTTTGGGGAACCTGAATATATGTATACATTTCGAAATTCAGGTCAGTTTCACATTTTGGGTTTTCATTCTTAATTGGCTATTTGTCAACTAATGGAATCTAAGCCGAGGCATAACTTTTCAGTCAGATGTTGGGTCCGGAAAAAACATGGTTTTTCGGGTTCCCCAACCTGTGGGGAACCTGAATATATGTATACATTTTGAAATTCAGGTCAGTTTCACATTTTGGGTTTTCATGCTTAATTGGCTATTTGTCAACCAATGCAATCTAGGCCGAGGCCTAACTTTTGAGGGAGAGGTTGGATCCGGAAAAAACATAGTTTTTCGGGTTCCCCAACCTGTGGGGAACCTGAATATATGTGTACATTTCGAAATTCAGGTCAGTTTCACATTTTGGGTTTTCATGCTTAATTGGCAATTTGCCAACAAATGCAATCTAGGCCGAGGCCTAACTTTTGAGGGAGAGGTCGGATCCGGAAAAAACATGGTTTTTCGGGTTTCCCAACCTTTGGGGAACCTGAATATATGTATACATTTCGAAATTCAGGTCAGTTTCACATTTTGGGTTTTCATGCTTTATTGGCTATTTGTCAACCAATGCAATCTAGGCTGAGGCCTAACTTTTGAGGGAGAGGTCGGATCCGGAAAAAACATAGTTTTTCGGGTTCCCCAACCTGTGGGGAACCTGAATATATGTATACATTTCGAAATTCAGGTCAGTTTCACATTTTGGGTTTTCATGCTTAATTGGCAATTTGCCAACAAATGCAATCTAAGCCGAGGCATAACTTTTCAATCAGATGTTGGATCAGGAAAAAACATGGTTTTTCGGGTTCCCCAACCTGTGGGGAACCCGAATATATCTATACATTTCAAAATTCAGGTGAGTTTCACATTTTCACTTTTCATGCTTAATTGGCAATTTGCCAACAAATGCAATCTAGGCCGAGGCCTAACTTTTGAGGGAGAGGTTGGATCCGGAAAAAACATAGTTTTTCGGGTTCCCCAACCTGTGGGGAACCTGAATATATGTATACATTTCGAAATTCAGGTCAGTTTCACATTTTGGGTTTTCATGCTTAATTGGCAATTTGCCAACAAATGCAATCTAGGCCGAGGCCTAACTTTTGAGGGAGAGGTCGGATCCGGAAAAAACATAGTTTTTCGGGTTCCCCAACCTGTGGGGAACCTGAATATATGTATACATTTCGAAATTCAGGTCAGTTTCACATTTTGGGTTTTCATGCTTAATTGGCAATTTGCCAACAAATGCAATCTAAGCCGAGGCATAACTTTTCAATCAGATGTTGGATCAGGAAAAAACATGGTTTTTCGGGTTCCCCAACCTGTGGGGAACCCGAATATATCTATACATTTCAAAATTCAGGTGAGTTTCACATTTTCACTTTTCATGCTTAATTGGCAATTTGCCAACAAATGCAATCTAGGCCGAGGCCTAACTTTTGAGGGAGAGGTCGGATCCGGAAAAAACATAGTTTTTCGGGTTCCCCAACCTGTGGGGAACCCGAATATATCTATACATTTCGAAATTCAGGTCAGTTTCACATTTTCACTTTTCATGCTTAATTGGCAATTTGCCAACAAATGCAATCTAGGCCGAGGCCTAACATTTGAGGGAGAGGTTGGATCCGGAAAAAACATGGTTTTTCGGGTTTCCCAACCTGTGGGGAACCTGAATATATGTATACATTTCGAAATTCAGGTCAGTTTCACATTTTGGGTTTTCATGCTTAATTGGCAATTTGCCAACAAATGCAATCTAAGCCGAGGCATAACTTTTCAGTCAGATGTTGGATCCGGAAAAAACATGGTTTTTCGGGTTCCCCAACCTGTGGGGAACCTGAATATATGTATACATTTCGAATTTGAGGTCAGTTTCACATTTTCACTTTTCATGCTTAATTGGCAATTTGCCAACAAATGCAATCTAGGCCGAGGCCTAACTTTTGAGGGAGAGGTCGGATCCGGAAAAAACATGGTTTTTCGGGTTTCCCAACATTTGGGGAACCTGAATATATGTATACATTTCGAAATTCAGGTCAGTTTCACATTTTGGGTTTTCATGCTTAATTGGCAATTTGCCAACAAATGCAATCTAGGCCGAGGCCTAACTTTTGAGGGAGAGGTTGGATCCGGAAAAAACATGGTTTTTCGGGTTTCCCAACCTTTGGGGAACCTGAATATATGTATACATTTCGAAATTCAGGTCAGTTTCACATTTTCACTTTTCATGCTTAATTGGCAATTTGTCAACCAATGCAATCTAGGCTGAGGCATAACTTTTCAGTCAGATGTTGGATCCGGAAAAAACATGGTTTTTCGGGTTCCCCAACCTGTGGGGAACCTGAATATATGTATACATTTCGAATTTGAGGTCAGTTTCACATTTTCACTTTTCATGCTTAATTGGCAATTTGCCAACAAATGCAATCTAGGCCGAGGCCTAACTTTTGAGGGAGAGGTCGGATCCGGAAAAAACATAGTTTTTCGGGTTCCCCAACCTGTGGGGAACCTGAATATATGTATACATTTCGAAATTCAGGTCAGTTTCACATTTTCACTTTTCATGCTTAATTGGCAATTTGCCAACAAATGCAATCTAGGCCGAGGCCTAACTTTTGAGCGAGAGGTCGGATCCGGAAAAAACATGGTTTTTCGGGTTTCCCAACCTTTGGGGAACCTGAATATATGTATACATTTCGAAATTCAGGTCAGTTTCACATTTTGGGTTTTCATGCTTTATTCGCTATTTGTCAACCAATGCAATCTAGGCTGAGGCCTAACTTTTGAGGGAGAGGTCGGATCCGGAAAAAACATAGTTTTTCGGGTTCCCCAACCTGTGGGGAACCTGAATATATGTATACATTTCGAAATTCAGGTCAGTTCCACATTTTCACTTTTCATGCTTAATTGGCAATTTGCCAACAAATGCAATCTAGGCCGAGGCCTAACTTTTGAGGGAGAGGTCGGATCCGGAAAAAACATGGTTTTTCGGGTTTCCCAACCTTTGGGGAACCTGAATATATGTATACATTTCGAAATTCAGGTCAGTTTCACATTTTCACTTTTCATGCTTAATTGGCAATTTGCCAACAAATGCAATCTAGGCCGAGGCCTAACATTTGAGGGAGAGGTTGGATCCGGAAAAAACATGGTTTTTCGGGTTTCCCAACCTTTGGGGAACCTGAATATATGTATACATTTCGAAATTCAGGTCAGTTTCACATTTTGGGTTTTCATGCTTAATTGGCTATTTGTCAACCAATGCAATCTAAGCCGAGGCATAACTTTTCAGTCAGATGTTGGATCCGGAAAAAACATGGTTTTTTGGGTTCCCCAACCTGTGGGGAACCTGAATATATGTATACATTTCGAAATTCAGGTCAGTTTCACATTTTGGGTTTTCATGCTTAATTGGCAATTTGCCAACAAATGCAATCTAAGCCGAGGCATAACTTTTCAGTCAGATGTTGGATCCGGAAAAAACATGGTTTTTCGGGTTCCCCAACCTGTGGGGAACCTGAATATATGTATACATTTCGAATTTGAGGTCAGTTTCACATTTTCACTTTTCATGCTTAATTGGCAATTTGCCAACAAATGCAATCTAGGCCGAGGCCTAACTTTTCAATCAGATGTTGGATCAGGAAAAAACATGGTTTTTCGGGTTCCCCAACCTGTGGGGAACCCGAATATATCTATACATTTCAAAATTCAGGTGAGTTTCACATTTTCACTTTTCATGCTTAATTGGCAATTTGCCAACAAATGCAATCTAGGCCGAGGCCTAACTTTTGAGGGAGAGGTTGGATCCGGAAAAAACATAGTTTTTCGGGTTCCCCAACCTGTGGGGAACCTGAATATATGTATACATTTCGAAATTCAGGTCAGTTTCACATTTTGGGTTTTCATGCTTAATTGGCAATTTGCCAACAAATGCAATCTAGGCCGAGGCCTAACTTTTGAGGGAGAGGTCGGATCCGGAAAAAACATAGTTTTTCGGGTTCCCCAACCTGTGGGGAACCTGAATATATGTATACATTTCGAAATTCAGGTCAGTTTCACATTTTGGGTTTTCATGCTTAATTGGCAATTTGCCAACAAATGCAATCTAAGCCGAGGCATAACTTTTCAATCAGATGTTGGATCAGGAAAAAACATGGTTTTTCGGGTTCCCCAACCTGTGGGGAACCCGAATATATCTATACATTTCAAAATTCAGGTGAGTTTCACATTTTCACTTTTCATGCTTAATTGGCAATTTGCCAACAAATGCAATCTAGGCCGAGGCCTAACTTTTGAGGGAGAGGTCGGATCCGGAAAAAACATAGTTTTTCGGGTTCCCCAACCTGTGGGGAACCCGAATATATCTATACATTTCGAAATTCAGGTCAGTTTCACATTTTCACTTTTCATGCTTAATTGGCAATTTGCCAACAAATGCAATCTAGGCCGAGGCCTAACATTTGAGGGAGAGGTTGGATCCGGAAAAAACATGGTTTTTCGGGTTTCCCAACCTGTGGGGAACCTGAATATATGTATACATTTCGAAATTCAGGTCAGTTTCACATTTTGGGTTTTCATGCTTAATTGGCAATTTGCCAACAAATGCAATCTAAGCCGAGGCATAACTTTTCAGTCAGATGTTGGATCCGGAAAAAACATGGTTTTTCGGGTTCCCCAACCTGTGGGGAACCTGAATATATGTATACATTTCGAATTTGAGGTCAGTTTCACATTTTCACTTTTCATGCTTAATTGGCAATTTGCCAACAAATGCAATCTAGGCCGAGGCCTAACTTTTGAGGGAGAGGTCGGATCCGGAAAAAACATGGTTTTTCGGGTTTCCCAACCTTTGGGGAACCTGAATATATGTATACATTTCGAAATTCAGGTCAGTTTCACATTTTGGGTTTTCATGCTTAATTGGCAATTTGCCAACAAATGCAATCTAGGCCGAGGCCTAACTTTTGAGGGAGAGGTTGGATCCGGAAAAAACATGGTTTTTCGGGTTTCCCAACCTTTGGGGAACCTGAATATATGTATACATTTCGAAATTCAGGTCAGTTTCACATTTTCACTTTTCATGCTTAATTGGCAATTTGTCAACCAATGCAATCTAGGCTGAGGCATAACTTTTCAGTCAGATGTTGGATCCGGAAAAAACATGGTTTTTCGGGTTCCCCAACCTGTGGGGAACCTGAATATATGTATACATTTCGAATTTGAGGTCAGTTTCACATTTTCACTTTTCATGCTTAATTGGCAATTTGCCAACAAATGCAATCTAGGCCGAGGCCTAACTTTTGAGGGAGAGGTCGGATCCGGAAAAAACATAGTTTTTCGGGTTCCCCAACCTGTGGGGAACCTGAATATATGTATACATTTCGAAATTCAGGTCAGTTTCACATTTTCACTTTTCATGCTTAATTGGCAATTTGCCAACAAATGCAATCTAGGCCGAGGCCTAACTTTTGAGGGAGAGGTCGGATCCGGAAAAAACATGGTTTTTCGGGTTTCCCAACCTTTGGGGAACCTGAATATATGTATACATTTCGAAATTCAGGTCAGTTTCACATTTTGGGTTTTCATGCTTTATTGGCTATTTGTCAACCAATGCAATCTAGGCTGAGGCCTAACTTTTGAGGGAGAGGTCGGATCCGGAAAAAACATAGTTTTTCGGGTTCCCCAACCTGTGGGGAACCTGAATATATGTATACATTTCGAAATTCAGGTCAGTTCCACATTTTCACTTTTCATGCTTAATTGGCAATTTGCCAACAAATGCAATCTAGGCCGAGGCCTAACTTTTGAGGGAGAGGTCGGATCCGGAAAAAACATGGTTTTTCGGGTTTCCCAACCTTTGGGGAACCTGAATATATGTATACATTTCGAAATTCAGGTCAGTTTCACATTTTCACTTTTCATGCTTAATTGGCAATTTGCCAACAAATGCAATCTAGGCCGAGGCCTAACATTTGAGGGAGAGGTTGGATCCGGAAAAAACATGGTTTTTCGGGTTTCCCAACCTTTGGGGAACCTGAATATATGTATACATTTCGAAATTCAGGTCAGTTTCACATTTTGGGTTTTCATGCTTAATTGGCTATTTGTCAACCAATGCAATCTAAGCCGAGGCATAACTTTTCAGTCAGATGTTGGATCCGGAAAAAACATGGTTTTTCGGGTTCCCCAACCTGTGGGGAACCTGAATATATGTATACATTTCGAAATTCAGGTCAGTTTCACATTTTGGGTTTTCATGCTTAATTGGCAATTTGCCAACAAATGCAATCTAAGCCGAGGCATAACTTTTCAGTCAGATGTTGGATCCGGAAAAAACATGGTTTTTCGGGTTCCCCAACCTGTGGGGAACCTGAATATATGTATACATTTCGAATTTGAGGTCAGTTTCACATTTTCACTTTTCATGCTTAATTGGCAATTTGCCAACAAATGCAATCTAGGCCGAGGCCTAACTTTTGAGGGAGAGGTCGGATCCGGAAAAAACATAGTTTTTCGGGTTCCCCAACCTGTGGGGAACCTGAATATATGTATACATTTCGAAATTCAGGTCAGTTTCACATTTTCACTTTTCATGCTTAATTGGCAATTTGCCAACAAATGCAATCTAGGCCGAGGCCTAACTTTTGAGGGAGAGGTCGGATCCGGTAAAAACATGGTTTTTCGGGTTTCCCAACCTTTGGGGAACCTGAATATATGTATACATTTCGAAATTCAGGTCAGTTTCACATTTTGGGTTTTCATGCTTTATTGGCTATTTGTCAACCAATGCAATCTAGGCTGAGGCCTAACTTTTGAGGGAGAGGTCGGATCCGGAAAAAACATAGTTTTTCGGGTTCCCCAACCTGTGGGGAACCTGAATATATGTATACATTTCGAAATTCAGGTCAGTTTCACATTTTGGGTTTTCATGCTTAATTGGCAATTTGCCAACAAATGCAATCTAAGCCGAGGCATAACTTTTCAGTCAGATGTTGGATCCGGAAAAAACATGGTTTTTCGGGTTCCCCAACCTGTGGGGAACCTGAATATATGTATACATTTCGAATTTGAGGTCAGTTTCACATTTTCACTTTTCATGCTTAATTGGCAATTTGCCAACAAATGCAATCTAGGCCGAGGCCTAACTTTTGAGGGAGAGGTCGGATCCGGAAAAAACATGGTTTTTCGGGTTTCCCAACCTTTGGGGAACCTGAATATATGTATACATTTCGAAATTCAGGTCAGTTTCACATTTTGGGTTTTCATGCTTAATTGGCAATTTGCCAACAAATGCAATCTAGGCCGAGGCCTAACTTTTGAGGGAGAGGTTGGATCCGGAAAAAACATGGTTTTTCGGGTTTCCCAACCTTTGGGGAACCTGAATATATGTATACATTTCGAAATTCAGGTCAGTTTCACATTTTCACTTTTCATGCTTAATTGGCAATTTGTCAACCAATGCAATCTAGGCTGAGGCATAACTTTTCAGTCAGATGTTGGATCCGGAAAAAACATGGTTTTTCGGGTTCCCCAACCTGTGGGGAACCTGAATATATGTATACATTTCGAATTTGAGGTCAGTTTCACATTTTCACTTTTCATGCTTAATTGGCAATTTGCCAACAAATGCAATCTAGGCCGAGGCCTAACTTTTGAGGGAGAGGTCGGATCCGGAAAAAACATAGTTTTTCGGGTTCCCCAACCTGTGGGGAACCTGAATATATGTATACATTTCGAAATTCAGGTCAGTTTCACATTTTCACTTTTCATGCTTAATTGGCAATTTGCCAACAAATGCAATCTAGGCCGAGGCCTAACTTTTGAGGGAGAGGTCGGATCCGGAAAAAACATGGTTTTTCGGGTTTCCCAACCTTTGGGGAACCTGAATATATGTATACATTTCGAAATTCAGGTCAGTTTCACATTTTGGGTTTTCATGCTTTATTGGCTATTTGTCAACCAATGCAATCTAGGCTGAGGCCTAACTTTTGAGGGAGAGGTCGGATCCGGAAAAAACATAGTTTTTCGGGTTCCCCAACCTGTGGGGAACCTGAATATATGTATACATTTCGAAATTCAGGTCAGTTCCACATTTTCACTTTTCATGCTTAATTGGCAATTTGCCAACAAATGCAATCTAGGCCGAGGCCTAACTTTTGAGGGAGAGGTCGGATCCGGAAAAAACATGGTTTTTCGGGTTTCCCAACCTTTGGGGAACCTGAATATATGTATACATTTCGAAATTCAGGTCAGTTTCACATTTTCACTTTTCATGCTTAATTGGCAATTTGCCAACAAATGCAATCTAGGCCGAGGCCTAACATTTGAGGGAGAGGTTGGATCCGGAAAAAACATGGTTTTTCGGGTTTCCCAACCTTTGGGGAACCTGAATATATGTATACATTTCGAAATTCAGGTCAGTTTCACATTTTGGGTTTTCATGCTTAATTGGCTATTTGTCAACCAATGCAATCTAAGCCGAGGCATAACTTTTCAGTCAGATGTTGGATCCGGAAAAAACATGGTTTTTCGGGTTCCCCAACCTGTGGGGAACCTGAATATATGTATACATTTCGAAATTCAGGTCAGTTTCACATTTTGGGTTTTCATGCTTAATTGGCAATTTGCCAACAAATGCAATCTAAGCCGAGGCATAACTTTTCAGTCAGATGTTGGATCCGGAAAAAACATGGTTTTTCGGGTTCCCCAACCTGTGGGGAACCTGAATATATGTATACATTTCGAATTTGAGGTCAGTTTCACATTTTCACTTTTCATGCTTAATTGGCAATTTGCCAACAAATGCAATCTAGGCCGAGGCCTAACTTTTGAGGGAGAGGTCGGATCCGGAAAAAACATAGTTTTTCGGGTTCCCCAACCTGTGGGGAACCTGAATATATGTATACATTTCGAAATTCAGGTCAGTTTCACATTTTCACTTTTCATGCTTAATTGGCAATTTGCCAACAAATGCAATCTAGGCCGAGGCCTAACTTTTGAGGGAGAGGTCGGATCCGGTAAAAACATGGTTTTTCGGGTTTCCCAACCTTTGGGGAACCTGAATATATGTATACATTTCGAAATTCAGGTCAGTTTCACATTTTGGGTTTTCATGCTTTATTGGCTATTTGTCAACCAATGCAATCTAGGCTGAGGCCTAACTTTTGAGGGAGAGGTCGGATCCGGAAAAAACATAGTTTTTCGGGTTCCCCAACCTGTGGGGAACCTGAATATATGTATACATTTCGAAATTCAGGTCAGTTTCACATTTTCACTTTTCATGCTTAATTGGCAATTTGCCAACAAATGCAATCTAGGCCGAGGCCTAACATTTGAGGGAGAGGTTGGATCCGGAAAAAACATGGTTTTTCGGGTTTCCCAACCTTTGGGGAACCTGAATATATGTATACATTTCGAAATTCAGGTCAGTTTCACATTTTGGGTTTTCATGCTTAATTGGCTATTTGTCAACCAATGCAATCTAAGCCGAGGCTTAACTTTTCAGTCAGATGTTGGATCCGGAAAAAACATGGTTTTTCGGGTTCCCCAACCTGTGGGGAACCTGAATATATGTATACATTTCGAAATTCAGGTCAGTTTCACATTTTGGGTTTTCATGCTTAATTGGCAATTTGCCAACAAATGCAATCTAAGCCGAGGCATAACTTTTCAGTCAGATGTTGGATCCGGAAAAAACATGGTTTTTCGGGTTCCCCAACCTGTGGGGAACCTGAATATATGTATACATTTCGAATTTGAGGTCAGTTTCACATTTTCACTTTTCATGCTTAATTGGCAATTTGCCAACAAATGCAATCTAGGCCGAGGCCTAACTTTTGAGGGAGAGGTCGGATCCGGAAAAAACATAGTTTTTCGGGTTCCCCAACCTGTGGGGAACCTGAATATATGTATACATTTCGAAATTCAGGTCAGTTTCACATTTTGGGTTTTCATGCTTAATTGGCAATTTGCCAACAAATGCAATCTAGGCCGAGGCCTAACTTTTGAGGGAGAGGTTGGATCCGGAAAAAACATGGTTTTTCGGGTTTCCCAACCTTTGGGGAACCTGAATATATGTATACATTTCGAAATTCAGGTCAGTTTCACATTTTCACTTTTCATGCTTAATTGGCAATTTGTCAACCAATGCAATCTAGGCTGAGGCATAACTTTTCAGTCAGATGTTGGATCCGGAAAAAACATGGTTTTTCGGGTTCCCCAACCTGTGGGGAACCTGAATATATGTATACATTTCGAATTTGAGGTCAGTTTCACATTTTCACTTTTCATGCTTAATTGGCAATTTGCCAACAAATGCAATCTAGGCCGAGGCCTAACTTTTGAGGGAGAGGTCGGATCCGGAAAAAACATAGTTTTTCGGGTTCCCCAACCTGTGGGGAACCTGAATATATGTGTACATTTCGAAATTCAGGTCAGTTTCACATTTTGGGTTTTCATGCTTAATTGGCAATTTGCCAACAAATGCAATCTAGGCCGAGGCCTAACTTTTGAGGGAGAGGTCGGATCCGGAAAAAACATGGTTTTTCGGGTTTCCCAACCTTTGGGGAACCTGAATATATGTATACATTTCGAAATTCAGGTCAGTTTCACATTTTGGGTTTTCATGCTTAATTGGCAATTTGCCAACAAATGCAATCTAAGCCGAGGCATAACTTTTCAATCAGATGTTGGATCTGGAAAAAACATGGTTTTTCGGGTTCCCCAACCTGTGGGGAACCCGAATATATCTATACATTTCAAAATTCAGGTGAGTTTCACATTTTCACTTTTCATGCTTAATTGGCAATTTGCCAACAAATGCAATCTAGGCCGAGGCCTAACTTTTGAGGGAGAGGTCGGATCCGGAAAAAACATGGTTTTTCGGGTTTCCCAACCTTTGGGGAACCTGAATATATGTATACATTTCGAAATTCAGGTCAGTTTCACATTTTGGGTTTTCATGCTTAATTGGCTATTTGTCAACCAATGCAATCTAAGCCGAGGCATAACTTTTCAGTCAGATGTTGGATCCGGAAAAAACATGGTTTTTCGGGTTCCCCAACCTGTGGGGAACCTGAATATATGTATACATTTCGAAATTCAGGTCAGTTTCACATTTTGGGTTTTCATGCTTAATTGGCAATTTGCCAACAAATGCAATCTAGGCCGAGGTCTAACTTTTGAGGGAGAGGTTGGATCCGGAAAAAACATGGTTTTTCGGGTTTCCCAACCTTTGGGGAACCTGAATATATGTATACATTTCGAAATTCAGGTCAGTTTCACATTTTCACTTTTCATGCTTAATTGGCAATTTGCCAACAAATGCAATCTAGGCCGAGGCCTAACTTTTGAGGGAGAGGTCGGATCCGGAAAAAACATGGTTTTTCGGGTTTCCCAACCTTTGGGGAACCTGAATATATGTATACATTTCGAAATTCAGGTCAGTTTCACATTTTGGGTTTTCATGCTTTATTGGCTATTTGTCAACCAATGCAATCTAGGCTGAGGCCTAACTTTTGAGGGAGAGGTCGGATCCGGAAAAAACATAGTTTTTCGGGTTCCCCAACCTGTGGGGAACCTGAATATATGTATACATTTCGAAATTCAGGTCAGTTCCACATTTTCACTTTTCATGCTTAATTGGCAATTTGCCAACAAATGCAATCTAGGCCGAGGCCTAACTTTTGAGGGAGAGGTCGGATCCGGAAAAAACATGGTTTTTCGGGTTTCCCAACCTTTGGGGAACCTGAATATATGTATACATTTCGAAATTCAGGTCAGTTTCATATTTTGGGTTTTCATGCTTTATTGGCTATTTGTCAACCAATGCAATCTAGTCTGAGGCCTAACTTTTGAGGGAGAGGTCGGATCCGGAAAAAACATAGTTTTTCGGGTTCCCCAACCTGTGGGGAACCTGAATATATGTATACATTTCGAAATTCAGGTCAGTTTCACATTTTCACTTTTCATGCTTAATTGGCAATTTGCCAACAAATGCAATCTAGGCCGAGGCCTAACTTTTGAGGGAGAGGTTGGATCCGGAAAAAACATGGTTTTTTGGGTTTCCCAACCTTTGGGGAACCTGAATATATGTATACATTTCGAAATTCAGGTCAGTTTCACATTTTGGGTTTTCATGCTTAATTGGCAATTTGCCAACAAATGCAATCTAGGCCGAGGCCTAACTTTTGAGGGAGAGGTCGGATCCGGAAAAGACATGTTTTTTCGGGTTCCCCAACTTGTGGGGAACCTGAATATATGTATACATTTCGAATTTGAGGTCAGTTTCACATTTTCACTTTTCATGCTTAATTGGCAATTTGCCAACAAATGCAATCTAAGCCGAGGCATAACTTTTCAATCAGATGTTGGATCTGGAAAAAACATGGTTTTTCGGGTTCCCCAACCTGTGGGGAACCCGAATATATCTATACATTTCGAAATTCAGGTCAGTTTCACATTTTCACTTTTCATGCTTAATTGGCAATTTGCCAACAAATGCAATCTAGGCCGAGGCCTAACATTTGAGGGAGAGGTTGGATCCGGAAAAGACATGTTTTTTCGGGTTCCCCAACCTTTGGGGAACCTGAATATATGTATACATTTCGAAATTCAGGTCAGTTTCACATTTTGGGTTTTCATGCTTAATTGGCAATTTGCCAACAAATGCAATCTAGGCCGAGGCCTAACTTTTGAGGGAGAGGTCGGATCCGGAAAAAACATAGTTTTTCGGGTTCCCCAACTTTTGGGGAACATGAATATATGTATACATTTCGAATTTGAGGTCAATTTCACATTTTTGCTTTTCATGCTTAATTGGCTACGCCAACAAATGCAATCTAGGCCGAGGCCTAACTTTTGAGGGAGAGGTCGGATCCGGAAAAAACATAGTTTTTCGGGTTCCCCAACCTGTGGGGAACCTGAATATATGTATACATTTCGAAATTCAGGTCAGTTTCACATTTTCACTTTTCATGCTTAATTGGCAATTTGCCAACAAATGCAATCTAAGCCGAGGCATAACTTTTCAATCAGATGTTGGATCCGGAAAAAACATGGTTTTTTCGGGTTCCCCAACCTGTGGGGAACCCGAATATATCTATACATTTCGAAATTCAGGTCAGTTTCACATTTTCACTTTTCATGCTTAATTGGCAATTTGCCAACAAATGCAATCTAGGCCGAGGCCTAACTTTTGAGGGAGAGGTTGGATCCGGAAAAAACATGGTTTTTCGGGTTTCCCAACCTTTGGGGAACCTGAATATATGTATACATTTCGAATTTGAGGTCAGTTTCACATTTTCACTTTTCATGCTTAATTGGCAATTTGCCAACAAATGCAATCTAGGCCGAGGCCTAACTTTTGAGGGAGAGGTTGGATCCGGAAAAAACATGGTTTTTCGGGTTTCCCAACCTTTGGGGAACCTGAATATATGTATACATTTCGAAATTCAGGTCAGTTTCACATTTTGGGTTTTCATGCTTAATTGGCAATTTGCCAACAAATGCAATCTAAGCCGAGGCATAACTTTTCAGTCAGATGTTGGATCCGGAAAAAACATGGTTTTTCGGGTTCCCCAACCTGTGGGGAACCTGAATATATGTATACATTTCGAATTTGAGGTCAGTTTCACATTTTCACTTTTCATGCTTAATTGGCAATTTGCCAACAAATGCAATCTAGGCCGATGCCTAACTTTTGAGGGAGAGGTCGGATCCGGAAAAAACATAGTTTTTCGGGTTCCCCAACCTGTGGGGAACCTGAATATATGTGTACATTTCGAAATTCAGGTCAGTTTCACATTTTGGGTTTTCATGCTTAATTGGCAATTTGCCAACAAATGCAATCTAGGCCGAGGCCTAACTTTTGAGGGAGAGGTCGGATCCGGAAAAAACATGGTTTTTCGGGTTTCCCAACCTTTGGGGAACCTGAATATATGTATACATTTCGAAATTCAGGTCAGTTTCACATTTTGGGTTTTCATGCTTAATTGGCAATTTGCCAACAAATGCAATCTAAGCCGAGGCATAACTTTTCAATCAGATGTTGGATCTGGAAAAAACATGGTTTTTCGGGTTCCCCAACCTGTGGGGAACCCGAATATATCTATACATTTCAAAATTCAGGTGAGTTTCACATTTTCAGTTTTCATGCTTAATTGGCAATTTGCCAACAAATGCAATCTAGGCCGAGGCCTAACTTTTGAGGGAGAGGTCGGATCCGGAAAAAACATGGTTTTTCGGGTTTCCCAACCTTTGGGGAACCTGAATATATGTATACATTTCGAAATTCAGGTCAGTTTCACATTTTGGGTTTTCATGCTTAATTGGCTATTTGTCAACCAATGCAATCTAAGCCGAGGCATAACTTTTCAGTCAGATGTTGGATCCGGAAAAAACATGGTTTTTCGGGTTCCCCAACCTGTGGGGAACCTGAATATATGTATACATTTCGAAATTCAGGTCAGTTTCACATTTTGGGTTTTCATGCTTAATTGGCAATTTGCCAACAAATGCAATCTAAGCCGAGGCATAACTTTTCAGTCAGATGTTGGATCCGGAAAAAACATGGTTTTTCGGGTTCCCCAACCTGTGGGGAACCTGAATATATGTATACATTTCGAATTTGAGGTCAGTTTCACATTTTCACTTTTCATGCTTAATTGGCAATTTGCCAACAAATGCAATCTAGGCCGAGGCATAACTTTTGAGGGAGAGGTCGGATCCGGAAAAAACATAGTTTTTCGGGTTCCCCAACCTGTGGGGAACCTGAATATATGTATACATTTCGAAATTCAGGTCAGTTTCACATTTTGGGTTTTCATGCTTAATTGGCAATTTGCCAACAAATGCAATCTAAGCCGAGGCATAACTTTTCAGTCAGATGTTGGATCCGGAAAAAACATGGTTTTTCGGGTTCCCCAACCTGTGGGGAACCTGAATATATGTATACATTTCGAATTTGAGGTCAGTTTCACATTTTCACTTTTCATGCTTAATTGGCAATTTGCCAACAAATGCAATCTAGGCCGAGGCCTAACTTTTGAGGGAGAGGTCGGATCCGGAAAAAACATAGTTTTTCGGGTTCCCCAACCTGTGGGGAACCTGAATATATGTATACATTTCGAAATTCAGGTCAGTTTCACATTTTGGGTTTTCATGCTTAATTGGCAATTTGCCAACAAATGCAATCTAGGCCGAGGCCTAACTTTTGAGGGAGAGGTTGGATCCGGAAAAAACATGGTTTTTCGGGTTTCCCAACCTTTGGGGAACCTGAATATATGTATACATTTCGAAATTCAGGTCAGTTTCACATTTTCACTTTTCATGCTTAATTGGCAATTTGCCAACAAATGCAATCTAGGCCGAGGCCTAACTTTTGAGGGAGAGGTCGGATCCGGAAAAAACATGGTTTTTCGGGTTTCCCAACCTTTGGGGAACCTGAATATATGTATACATTTCGAAATTCAGGTCAGTTTCACATTTTGGGTTTTCATGCTTTATTGGCTATTTGTCAACCAATGCAATCTAGGCTGAGGCATAACTTTTCAGTCAGATGTTGGATCCGGAAAAAACATGGTTTTTCGGGTTCCCCAACCTGTGGGGAACCTGAATATATGTATACATTTCGAATTTGAGGTCAGTTTCACATTTTCACTTTTCATGCTTAATTGGCAATTTGCCAACAAATGCAATCTAGGCCGAGGCCTAACTTTTGAGGGAGAGGTCGGATCCGGAAAAAACATAGTTTTTCGGGTTCCCCAACCTGTGGGGAACCTGAATATATGTATACATTTCGAAATTCAGGTCAGTTTCACATTTTGGGTTTTCATGCTTAATTGGCAATTTGCCAACAAATGCAATCTAGGCCGAGGCCTAACTTTTGAGGGAGAGGTTGGATCCGGAAAAAACATGGTTTTTCGGGTTTCCCAACCTTTGGGGAACCTGAATATATGTATACATTTCGAAATTCAGGTCAGTTTCACATTTTCACTTTTCATGCTTAATTGGCAATTTGCCAACAAATGCAATATAGGCCGAGGCCTAACTTTTGAGGGAGAGGTCGGATCCGGAAAAAACATGGTTTTTCGGGTTTCCCAACCTTTGGGGAACCTGAATATATGTATACATTTCGAAATTCAGGTCAGTTTCACATTTTGGGTTTTCATGCTTTATTGGCTATTTGTCAACCAATGCAATCTAGGCTGAGGCCTAACTTTTGAGGGAGAGGTCGGATCCGGAAAAAACATAGTTTTTCGGGTTCCCCAACCTGTGGGGAACCTGAATATATGTATACATTTCGAAATTCAGGTCAGTTTCACATTTTGGGTTTTCATGCTTAATTGGCAATTTGCCAACAAATGCAATCTAAGCCGAGGCATAACTTTTCAATCAGATGTTGGATCTGGAAAAAACATGGTTTTTTGGGTTCCCCAACCTGTGGGGAACCCGAATATATCTATACATTTCAAAATTCAGGTGAGTTTCACATTTTCACTTTTCATGCTTAATTGGCAATTTGCCAACAAATGCAATCTAGGCCGAGGCCTAACTTTTGAGGGAGAGGTCGGATCCGGAAAAAACATAGTTTTTCGGGTTCCCCAACCTGTGGGGAACCCGAATATATCTATACATTTCGAAATTCAGGTCAGTTTCACATTTTCACTTTTCATGCTTAATTGGCAATTTGCCAACAAATGCAATCTAGGCCGAGGCCTAACTTTTGAGGGAGAGGTCGGATCCGGAAAAAACATGGTTTTTCGGGTTTCCCAACCTTTGGGGAACCTGAATATATGTATACATTTCGAAATTCAGGTCAGTTTCACATTTTGGGTTTTCATGCTTTATTGGCTATTTGTCAACCAATGCAATCTAGGCTGAGGCCTAACTTTTGAGGGAGAGGTCGGATCCGGAAAAAACATAGTTTTTCGGGTTCCCCAACCTGTGGGGAACCTGAATATATGTATACATTTCGAAATTCAGGTCAGTTTCACATTTTCACTTTTCATGCTTAATTGGCAATTTGCCAACAAATGCAATCTAGGCCGAGGCCTAACTTTTGAGGGAGAGGTTGGATCCGGAAAAAACATGGTTTTTTGGGTTTCCCAACCTTTGGGGAACCTGAATATATGTATACATTTCGAAATTCAGGTCAGTTTCACATTTTGGGTTTTCATGCTTAATTGGCAATTTGCCAACAAATGCAATCTAGGCCGAGGCCTAACTTTTGAGGGAGAGGTCGGATCCGGAAAAGACATGTTTTTTCGGGTTCCCCAACTTGTGGGGAACCTGAATATATGTATACATTTCGAATTTGAGGTCAGTTTCACATTTTCACTTTTCATGCTTAATTGGCAATTTGCCAACAAATGCAATCTAAGCCGAGGCATAACTTTTCAATCAGATGTTGGATCTGGAAAAAACATGGTTTTTTCGGGTTCCCCAACCTGTGGGGAACCCGAATATATCTATACATTTCGAAATTCAGGTCAGTTTCACATTTTCACTTTTCATGCTTAATTGGCAATTTGCCAACAAATGCAATCTAGGCCGAGGCCTAACATTTGAGGGAGAGGTTGGATCCGGAAAAGACATGTTTTTTCGGGTTCCCCAACCTTTGGGGAACCTGAATATATGTATACATTTCGAAATTCAGGTCAGTTTCACATTTTGGGTTTTCATGCTTAATTGGCAATTTGCCAACAAATGCAATCTAGGCCGAGGCCTAACTTTTGAGGGAGAGGTCGGATCCGGAAAAAACATAGTTTTTCGGGTTCCCCAACTTTTGGGGAACATGAATATATGTATACATTTCGAATTTGAGGTCAATTTCACATTTTTGCTTTTCATGCTTAATTGGCTACGCCAACAAATGCAATCTAGGCCGAGGCCTAACTTTTGAGGGAGAGGTCGGATCCGGAAAAAACATAGTTTTTCGGGTTCCCCAACCTGTGGGGAACCTGAATATATGTATACATTTCGAAATTCAGGTCAGTTTCACATTTTCACTTTTCATGCTTAATTGGCAATTTGCCAACAAATGCAATCTAAGCCGAGGCATAACTTTTCAATCAGATGTTGGATCCGGAAAAAACATGGTTTTTCGGGTTCCCCAACCTGTGGGGAACCCGAATATATCTATACATTTCAAAATTCAGGTCAGTTTCACATTTTCACTTTTCATGCTTAATTGGCAATTTGCCAACAAATGCAATCTAGGCCGAGGCCTAACTTTTGAGGGAGAGGTTGGATCCGGAAAAAACATGGTTTTTCGGGTTTCCCAACCTTTGGGGAACCTGAATATATGTATACATTTCGAATTTGAGGTCAGTTTCACATTTTCACTTTTCATGCTTAATTGGCAATTTGCCAACAAATGCAATCTAGGCCGAGGCCTAACTTTTGAGGGAGAGGTTGGATCCGGAAAAAACATGGTTTTTCGGGTTTCCCAACCTTTGGGGAACCTGAATATATGTATACATTTCGAAATTCAGGTCAGTTTCACATTTTGGGTTTTCATGCTTAATTGGCAATTTGCCAACAAATGCAATCTAAGCCGAGGCATAACTTTTCAGTCAGATGTTGGATCCGGAAAAAACATGGTTTTTCGGGTTCCCCAACCTGTGGGGAACCTGAATATATGTATACATTTCGAATTTGAGGTCAGTTTCACATTTTCACTTTTCATGCTTAATTGGCAATTTGCCAACAAATGCAATCTAGGCCGAGGCCTAACTTTTGAGGGAGAGGTCGGATCCGGAAAAAACATAGTTTTTCGGGTTCCCCAACCTGTGGGGAACCTGAATATATGTGTACATTTCGAAATTCAGGTCAGTTTCACATTTTGGGTTTTCATGCTTAATTGGCAATTTGCCAACAAATGCAATCTAGGCCGAGGCCTAACTTTTGAGGGAGAGGTCGGATCCGGAAAAAACATGGTTTTTCGGGTTTCCCAACCTTTGGGGAACCTGAATATATGTATACATTTCGAAATTCAGGTCAGTTTCACATTTTGGGTTTTCATGCTTAATTGGCAATTTGCCAACAAATGCAATCTAAGCCGAGGCATAACTTTTCAATCAGATGTTGGATCTGGAAAAAACATGGTTTTTCGGGTTCCCCAACCTGTGGGGAACCCGAATATATCTATACATTTCAAAATTCAGGTGAGTTTCACATTTTCAGTTTTCATGCTTAATTGGCAATTTGCCAACAAATGCAATCTAGGCCGAGGCCTAACTTTTGAGGGAGAGGTCGGATCCGGAAAAAACATGGTTTTTCGGGTTTCCCAACCTTTGGGGAACCTGAATATATGTATACATTTCGAAATTCAGGTCAGTTTCACATTTTGGGTTTTCATGCTTAATTGGCTATTTGTCAACCAATGCAATCTAGGCTGAGGCCTAACTTTTGAGGGAGAGGTCGGATCCGGAAAAAACATAGTTTTTTGGGTTCCCCAACCTGTGGGGAACCTGAATATATGTATACATTTCGAAATTCAGGTCAGTTCCACATTTTCACTTTTCATGCTTAATTGGCAATTTGCCAACAAATGCAATCTAGGCCGAGGCCTAACTTTTGAGGGAGAGGTCGGATCCGGAAAAAACATGGTTTTTCGGGTTTCCCAACCTTTGGGGAACCTGAATATATGTATACATTTCGAAATTCAGGTCAGTTTCATATTTTGGGTTTTCATGCTTTATTGGCTATTTGTCAACCAATGCAATCTAGTCTGAGGCCTAACTTTTGAGGGAGAGGTCGGATCCGGAAAAAACATAGTTTTTCGGGTTCCCCAACCTGTGGGGAACCTGAATATATGTATACATTTCGAAATTCAGGTCAGTTTCACATTTTCACTTTTCATGCTTAATTGGCAATTTGCCAACAAATGCAATCTAGGCCGAGGCCTAACTTTTGAGGGAGAGGTTGGATCCGGAAAAAACATGGTTTTTTGGGTTTCCCAACCTTTGGGGAACCTGAATATATGTATACATTTCGAAATTCAGGTCAGTTTCACATTTTGGGTTTTCATGCTTAATTGGCAATTTGCCAACAAATGCAATCTAGGCCGAGGCCTAACTTTTGAGGGAGAGGTCGGATCCGGAAAAGACATGTTTTTTCGGGTTCCCCAACTTGTGGGGAACCTGAATATATGTATACATTTCGAATTTGAGGTCAGTTTCACATTTTCACTTTTCATGCTTAATTGGCAATTTGCCAACAAATGCAATCTAAGCCGAGGCATAACTTTTCAATCAGATGTTGGATCTGGAAAAAACATGGTTTTTCGGGTTCCCCAACCTGTGGGGAACCCGAATATATCTATACATTTCGAAATTCAGGTCAGTTTCACATTTTCACTTTTCATGCTTAATTGGCAATTTGCCAACAAATGCAATCTAGGCCGAGGCCTAACATTTGAGGGAGAGGTTGGATCCGGAAAAGACATGTTTTTTCGGGTTCCCCAACCTTTGGGGAACCTGAATATATGTATACATTTCGAAATTCAGGTCAGTTTCACATTTTGGGTTTTCATGCTTAATTGGCAATTTGCCAACAAATGCAATCTAGGCCGAGGCCTAACTTTTGAGGGAGAGGTCGGATCCGGAAAAAACATAGTTTTTCGGGTTCCCCAACTTTTGGGGAACATGAATATATGTATACATTTCGAATTTGAGGTCAATTTCACATTTTTGCTTTTCATGCTTAATTGGCTACGCCAACAAATGCAATCTAGGCCGAGGCCTAACTTTTGAGGGAGAGGTCGGATCCGGAAAAAACATAGTTTTTCGGGTTCCCCAACCTGTGGGGAACCTGAATATATGTATACATTTCGAAATTCAGGTCAGTTTCACATTTTCACTTTTCATGCTTAATTGGCAATTTGCCAACAAATGCAATCTAAGCCGAGGCATAACTTTTCAATCAGATGTTGGATCCGGAAAAAACATGGTTTTTCGGGTTCCCCAACCTGTGGGGAACCCGAATATATCTATACATTTCGAAATTCAGGTCAGTTTCACATTTTCACTTTTCATGCTTAATTGGCAATTTGCCAACAAATGCAATCTAGGCCGAGGCCTAACTTTTGAGGGAGAGGTTGGATCCGGAAAAAACATGGTTTTTCGGGTTTCCCAACCTTTGGGGAACCTGAATATATGTATACATTTCGAATTTGAGGTCAGTTTCACATTTTCACTTTTCATGCTTAATTGGCAATTTGCCAACAAATGCAATCTAGGCCGAGGCCTAACTTTTGAGGGAGAGGTTGGATCCGGAAAAAACATGGTTTTTCGGGTTTCCCAACCTTTGGGGAACCTGAATATATGTATACATTTCGAAATTCAGGTCAGTTTCACATTTTGGGTTTTCATGCTTAATTGGCAATTTGCCAACAAATGCAATCTAAGCCGAGGCATAACTTTTCAGTCAGATGTTGGATCCGGAAAAAACATGGTTTTTCGGGTTCCCCAACCTGTGGGGAACCTGAATATATGTATACATTTCGAATTTGAGGTCAGTTTCACATTTTCACTTTTCATGCTTAATTGGCAATTTGCCAACAAATGCAATCTAGGCCGATGCCTAACTTTTGAGGGAGAGGTCGGATCCGGAAAAAACATAGTTTTTCGGGTTCCCCAACCTGTGGGGAACCTGAATATATGTGTACATTTCGAAATTCAGGTCAGTTTCACATTTTGGGTTTTCATGCTTAATTGGCAATTTGCCAACAAATGCAATCTAAGCCGAGGCATAACTTTTCAATCAGATGTTGGATCTGGAAAAAACATGGTTTTTCGGGTTCCCCAACCTGTGGGGAACCCGAATATATCTATACATTTCAAAATTCAGGTGAGTTTCACATTTTCAGTTTTCATGCTTAATTGGCAATTTGCCAACAAATGCAATCTAGGCCGAGGCCTAACTTTTGAGGGAGAGGTTGGATCCGGAAAAAACATGGTTTTTCGGGTTTCCCAACCTTTGGGGAACCTGAATATATGTATACATTTCGAAATTCAGGTCAGTTTCACATTTTGGGTTTTCATGCTTAATTGGCAATTTGCCAACAAATGCAATCTAAGCCGAGGCATAACTTTTCAGTCAGATGTTGGATCCGGAAAAAACATGGTTTTTCGGGTTCCCCAACCTGTGGGGAACCTGAATATATGTATACATTTCGAATTTGAGGTCAGTTTCACATTTTCACTTTTCATGCTTAATTGGCAATTTGCCAACAAATGCAATCTAGGCCGATGCCTAACTTTTGAGGGAGAGGTCGGATCCGGAAAAAACATAGTTTTTCGGGTTCCCCAACCTGTGGGGAACCTGAATATATGTGTACATTTCGAAATTCAGGTCAGTTTCACATTTTGGGTTTTCATGCTTAATTGGCAATTTGCCAACAAATGCAATCTAAGCCGAGGCATAACTTTTCAATCAGATGTTGGATCTGGAAAAAACATGGTTTTTTCGGGTTCCCCAACCTGTGGGGAACCCGAATATATCTATACATTTCAAAATTCAGGTGAGTTTCACATTTTCAGTTTTCATGCTTAATTGGCAATTTGCCAACAAATGCAATCTAGGCCGAGGCCTAACTTTTGAGGGAGAGGTCGGATCCGGAAAAAACATGGTTTTTCGGGTTTCCCAACCTTTGGGGAACCTGAATATATGTATACATTTCGAAATTCAGGTCAGTTTCACATTTTGGGTTTTCATGCTTAATTGGCTATTTGTCAACCAATGCAATCTAAGCCGAGGCATAACTTTTCAGTCAGATGTTGGATCCGGAAAAAACATGGTTTTTCGGGTTCCCCAACCTGTGGGGAACCTGAATATATGTATACATTTCGAAATTCAGGTCAGTTTCACATTTTGGGTTTTCATGCTTAATTGGCAATTTGCCAACAAATGCAATCTAAGCCGAGGCATAACTTTTCAGTCAGATGTTGGATCCGGAAAAAACATGGTTTTTCGGGTTCCCCAACCTGTGGGGAACCTGAATATATGTATACATTTCGAATTTGAGGTCAGTTTCACATTTTCACTTTTCATGCTTAATTGGCAATTTGCCAACAAATGCAATCTAGGCCGAGGCATAACTTTTGAGGGAGAGGTCGGATCCGGAAAAAACATAGTTTTTCGGGTTCCCCAACCTGTGGGGAACCTGAATATATGTATACATTTCGAAATTCAGGTCAGTTTCACATTTTGGGTTTTCATGCTTAATTGGCAATTTGCCAACAAATGCAATCTAAGCCGAGGCATAACTTTTCAGTCAGATGTTGGATCCGGAAAAAACATGGTTTTTCGGGTTCCCCAACCTGTGGGGAACCTGAATATATGTATACATTTCGAATTTGAGGTCAGTTTCACATTTTCACTTTTCATGCTTAATTGGCAATTTGCCAACAAATGCAATCTAGGCCGAGGCCTAACTTTTGAGGGAGAGGTCGGATCCGGAAAAAACATAGTTTTTCGGGTTCCCCAACCTGTGGGGAACCTGAATATATGTATACATTTCGAAATTCAGGTCAGTTTCACATTTTGGGTTTTCATGCTTAATTGGCAATTTGCCAACAAATGCAATCTAGGCCGAGGCCTAACTTTTGAGGGAGAGGTTGGATCCGGAAAAAACATGGTTTTTCGGGTTTCCCAACCTTTGGGGAACCTGAATATATGTATACATTTCGAAATTCAGGTCAGTTTCACATTTTCACTTTTCATGCTTAATTGGCAATTTGCCAACAAATGCAATCTAGGCCGAGGCCTAACTTTTGAGGGAGAGGTTGGATCCGGAAAAAACATGGTTTTTCGGGTTTCCCAACCTTTGGGGAACCTGAATATATGTATACATTTCGAAATTCAGGTCAGTTTCACATTTTGGGTTTTCATGCTTTATTGGCTATTTGTCAACCAATGCAATCTAGGCTGAGGCATAACTTTTCAGTCAGATGTTGGATCCGGAAAAAACATGGTTTTTCGGGTTCCCCAACCTGTGGGGAACCTGAATATATGTATACATTTCGAATTTGAGGTCAGTTTCACATTTTCACTTTTCATGCTTAATTGGCAATTTGCCAACAAATGCAATCTAGGCCGAGGCCTAACTTTTGAGGGAGAGGTCGGATCCGGAAAAAACATAGTTTTTCGGGTTCCCCAACCTGTGGGGAACCTGAATATATGTATACATTTCGAAATTCAGGTCAGTTTCACATTTTGGGTTTTCATGCTTAATTGGCAATTTGCCAACAAATGCAATCTAGGCCGAGGCCTAACTTTTGAGGGAGAGGTTGGATCCGGAAAAAACATGGTTTTTCGGGTTTCCCAACCTTTGGGGAACCTGAATATATGTATACATTTCGAAATTCAGGTCAGTTTCACATTTTCACTTTTCATGCTTAATTGGCAATTTGCCAACAAATGCAATATAGGCCGAGGCCTAACTTTTGAGGGAGAGGTCGGATCCGGAAAAAACATGGTTTTTCGGGTTTCCCAACCTTTGGGGAACCTGAATATATGTATACATTTCGAAATTCAGGTCAGTTTCACATTTTGGGTTTTCATGCTTTATTGGCTATTTGTCAACCAATGCAATCTAGGCTGAGGCCTAACTTTTGAGGGAGAGGTCGGATCCGGAAAAAACATAGTTTTTCGGGTTCCCCAACCTGTGGGGAACCTGAATATATGTATACATTTCGAAATTCAGGTCAGTTTCACATTTTGGGTTTTCATGCTTAATTGGCAATTTGCCAACAAATGCAATCTAAGCCGAGGCATAACTTTTCAATCAGATGTTGGATCTGGAAAAAACATGGTTTTTTGGGTTCCCCAACCTGTGGGGAACCCGAATATATCTATACATTTCAAAATTCAGGTGAGTTTCACATTTTCACTTTTCATGCTTAATTGGCAATTTGCCAACAAATGCAATCTAGGCCGAGGCCTAACTTTTGAGGGAGAGGTCGGATCCGGAAAAAACATAGTTTTTCGGGTTCCCCAACCTGTGGGGAACCCGAATATATCTATACATTTCGAAATTCAGGTCAGTTTCACATTTTCACTTTTCATGCTTAATTGGCAATTTGCCAACAAATGCAATCTAGGCCGAGGCCTAACATTTGAGGGAGAGGTTGGATCCGGAAAAAACATGGTTTTTCGGGTTTCCCAACCTTTGGGGAACCTGAATATATGTATACATTTCGAAATTCAGGTCAGTTTCACATTTTGGGTTTTCATGCTTTATTGGCTATTTGTCAACCAATGCAATCTAAGCCGAGGCATAACTTTTCAGTCAGATGTTGGATCCGGAAAAAACATGGTTTTTCGGGTTCCCCAACCTGTGGGGAACCTGAATATATGTATACATTTCGAAATTCAGGTCAGTTTCACATTTTGGGTTTTCATGCTTAATTGGCAATTTGCCAACAAATGCAATCTAAGCCGAGGCATAACTTTTCAGTCAGATGTTGGATCCGGAAAAAACATGGTTTTTCGGGTTCCCCAACCTGTGGGGAACCTGAATATATGTATACATTTCGAAATTCAGGTCAATTTCACATTTTGGGTTTTCATGCTTTATTGGCTATTTGTCAACCAATGCAATCTAGGCTGAGGCATAACTTTTCAGTCAGATGTTGGATCCGGAAAAAACATGGTTTTTCGGGTTCCCCAACCTGTGGGGAACCTGAATATATGTATACATTTCGAATTTGAGGTCAGTTTCACATTTTCACTTTTCATGCTTAATTGGCAATTTGCCAACAAATGCAATCTAGGCCGAGGCCTAACTTTTGAGGGAGAGGTCGGATCCGGAAAAAACATAGTTTTTCGGGTTCCCCAACCTGTGGGGAACCTGAATATATGTATACATTTCGAAATTCAGGTCAGTTTCACATTTTGGGTTTTCATGCTTAATTGGCAATTTGCCAACAAATGCAATCTAGGCCGAGGCCTAACTTTTGAGGGAGAGGTTGGATCCGGAAAAAACATGGTTTTTCGGGTTTCCCAACCTTTGGGGAACCTGAATATATGTATACATTTCGAAATTCAGGTCAGTTTCACATTTTCACTTTTCATGCTTAATTGGCAATTTGCCAACAAATGCAATCTAGGCCGAGGCCTAACTTTTGAGGGAGAGGTCGGATCCGGAAAAAACATGGTTTTTCGGGTTTCCCAACCTTTGGGGAACCTGAATATATGTATACATTTCGAAATTCAGGTCAGTTTCACATTTTGGGTTTTCATGCTTTATTGGCTATTTGTCAACCAATGCAATCTAGGTTGAGGCCTAACTTTTGAGGGAGAGGTCGGATCCGGAAAAAACATAGTTTTTCGGCTTCCCCAACCTGTGGGGAACCTGAATATATGTATACATTTCGAAATTCAGGTCAGTTCCACATTTTCACTTTTCATGCTTAATTGGCAATTTGCCAACAAATGCAATCTAGGCCGAGGCCTAACTTTTGAGGGAGAGGTCGGATCCGGAAAAAACATGGTTTTTCGGGTTTCCCAACCTTTGGGGAACCTGAATATATGTATACATTTCGAAATTCAGGTCAGTTTCACATTTTGGGTTTTCATGCTTTATTGGCTATTTGTCAACCAATGCAATCTAGTCTGAGGCCTAACTTTTGAGGGAGAGGTTGGATCCGGAAAAAACATGGTTTTTCGGGTTTCCCAACCTTTGGGGAACCTGAATATATGTATACATTTCGAAATTCAGGTCAGTTTCACATTTTCACTTTTCATGCTTAATTGGCAATTTGCCAACAAATGCAATCTAGGCCGAGGCCTAACTTTTGAGGGAGAGGTCGGATCCGGAAAAAACATGGTTTTTCGGGTTTCCCAACCTTTGGGGAACCTGAATATATGTATACATTTCGAAATTCAGGTCAGTTTCACATTTTGGGTTTTCATGCTTTATTGGCTATTTGTCAACCAATGCAATCTAGGCTGAGGCATAACTTTTCAGTCAGATGTTGGATCCGGAAAAAACATGGTTTTTCGGGTTCCCCAACCTGTGGGGAACCTGAATATATGTATACATTTCGAATTTGAGGTCAGTTTCACATTTTCACTTTTCATGCTTAATTGGCAATTTGCCAACAAATGCAATCTAGGCCGAGGCCTAACTTTTGAGGGAGAGGTCGGATCCGGAAAAAACATAGTTTTTCGGGTTCCCCAACCTGTGGGGAACCTGAATATATGTATACATTTCGAAATTCAGGTCAGTTTCACATTTTGGGTTTTCATGCTTAATTGGCAATTTGCCAACAAATGCAATCTAGGCCGAGGCCTAACTTTTGAGGGAGAGGTTGGATCCGGAAAAAACATGGTTTTTCGGGTTTCCCAACCTTTGGGGAACCTGAATATATGTATACATTTCGAAATTCAGGTCAATTTCACATTTTGGGTTTTCATGCTTTATTGGCTATTTGTCAACCAATGTAATCTAGGCTGAGGCATAACTTTTCAGTCAGATGTTGGATCCGGAAAAAACATGGTTTTTCGGGTTCCCCAACCTGTGGGGAACCTGAATATATGTATACATTTCGAATTTGAGGTCAGTTTCACATTTTCACTTTTCATGCTTAATTGGCAATTTGCCAACAAATGCAATCTAGGCCGAGGCCTAACTTTTGAGGGAGAGGTCGGATCCGGAAAAAACATAGTTTTTCGGGTTCCCCAACCTGTGGGGAACCTGAATATATGTATACATTTCGAAATTCAGGTCAGTTTCACATTTTGGGTTTTCATGCTTAATTGGCAATTTGCCAACAAATGCAATCTAGGCCGAGGCCTAACTTTTGAGGGAGAGGTTGGATCCGGAAAAAACATGGTTTTTCGGGTTTCCCAACCTTTGGGGAACCTGAATATATGTATACATTTCGAAATTCAGGTCAGTTTCACATTTTCACTTTTCATGCTTAATTGGCAATTTGCCAACAAATGCAATCTAGGCCGAGGCCTAACTTTTGAGGGAGAGGTCGGATCCGGAAAAAACATGGTTTTTCGGGTTTCCCAACCTTTGGGGAACCTGAATATATGTATACATTTCGAAATTCAGGTCAGTTTCACATTTTGGGTTTTCATGCTTTATTGGCTATTTGTCAACCAATGCAATCTAGGTTGAGGCCTAACTTTTGAGGGAGAGGTCGGATCCGGAAAAAACATAGTTTTTCGGCTTCCCCAACCTGTGGGGAACCTGAATATATGTATACATTTCGAAATTCAGGTCAGTTCCACATTTTCACTTTTCATGCTTAATTGGCAATTTGCCAACAAATGCAATCTAGGCCGAGGCCTAACTTTTGAGGGAGAGGTCGGATCCGGAAAAAACATGGTTTTTCGGGTTTCCCAACCTTTGGGGAACCTGAATATATGTATACATTTCGAAATTCAGGTCAGTTTCACATTTTGGGTTTTCATGCTTTATTGGCTATTTGTCAACAAATGCAATCTAGGCCGAGGCCTAACTTTTGAGGGAGAGGTTGGATCCGGAAAAAACATGGTTTTTCGGGTTTCCCAACCTTTGGGGAACCTGAATATATGTATACATTTCGAAATTCAGGTCAGTTTCACATTTTCACTTTTCATGCTTAATTGGCAATTTGCCAACAAATGCAATCTAGGCCGAGGCCTAACTTTTGAGGGAGAGGTCGGATCCGGAAAAAACATGGTTTTTCGGGTTTCCCAACCTTTGGGGAACCTGAATATATGTATACATTTCGAAATTCAGGTCAGTTTCACATTTTGGGTTTTCATGCTTTATTGGCTATTTGTCAACCAATGCAATCTAGGTTGAGGCCTAACTTTTGAGGGAGAGGTCGGATCCGGAAAAAACATAGTTTTTCGGCTTCCCCAACCTGTGGGGAACCTGAATATATGTATACATTTCGAAATTCAGGTCAGTTCCACATTTTCACTTTTCATGCTTAATTGGCAATTTGCCAACAAATGCAATCTAGGCCGAGGCCTAACTTTTGAGGGAGAGGTCGGATCCGGAAAAAACATGGTTTTTCGGGTTTCCCAACCTTTGGGGAACCTGAATATATGTATACATTTCGAAATTCAGGTCAGTTTCACATTTTGGGTTTTCATGCTTTATTGGCTATTTGTCAACCAATGCAATCTAGTCTGAGGCCTAACTTTTGAGGGAGAGGTTGGATCCGGAAAAAACATGGTTTTTCGGGTTTCCCAACCTTTGGGGAACCTGAATATATGTATACATTTCGAAATTCAGGTCAGTTTCACATTTTCACTTTTCATGCTTAATTGGCAATTTGCCAACAAATGCAATCTAGGCCGAGGCCTAACTTTTGAGGGAGAGGTCGGATCCGGAAAAAACATGGTTTTTCGGGTTTCCCAACCTTTGGGGAACCTGAATATATGTATACATTTCGAAATTCAGGTCAGTTTCACATTTTGGGTTTTCATGCTTTATTGGCTATTTGTCAACCAATGCAATCTAGGCTGAGGCATAACTTTTCAGTCAGATGTTGGATCCGGAAAAAACATGGTTTTTCGGGTTCCCCAACCTGTGGGGAACCTGAATATATGTATACATTTCGAATTTGAGGTCAGTTTCACATTTTCACTTTTCATGCTTAATTGGCAATTTGCCAACAAATGCAATCTAGGCCGAGGCCTAACTTTTGAGGGAGAGGTCGGATCCGGAAAAAACATAGTTTTTCGGGTTCCCCAACCTGTGGGGAACCTGAATATATGTATACATTTCGAAATTCAGGTCAGTTTCACATTTTGGGTTTTCATGCTTAATTGGCAATTTGTCAACCAATGTAATCTAGGCTGAGGCATAACTTTTCAGTCAGATGTTGGATCCGGAAAAAACATGGTTTTTCGGGTTCCCCAACCTGTGGGGAACCTGAATATATGTATACATTTCGAATTTGAGGTCAGTTTCACATTTTCACTTTTCATGCTTAATTGGCAATTTGCCAACAAATGCAATCTAGGCCGAGGCCTAACTTTTGAGGGAGAGGTCGGATCCGGAAAAAACATAGTTTTTCGGGTTCCCCAACCTGTGGGGAACCTGAATATATGTATACATTTCGAAATTCAGGTCAGTTTCACATTTTGGGTTTTCATGCTTAATTGGCAATTTGCCAACAAATGCAATCTAGGCCGAGGCCTAACTTTTGAGGGAGAGGTTGGATCCGGAAAAAACATGGTTTTTCGGGTTTCCCAACCTTTGGGGAACCTGAATATATGTATACATTTCGAAATTCAGGTCAGTTTCACATTTTCACTTTTCATGCTTAATTGGCAATTTGCCAACAAATGCAATCTAGGCCGAGGCCTAACTTTTGAGGGAGAGGTCGGATCCGGAAAAAACATGGTTTTTCGGGTTTCCCAACCTTTGGGGAACCTGAATATATGTATACATTTCGAAATTCAGGTCAGTTTCACATTTTGGGTTTTCATGCTTTATTGGCTATTTGTCAACCAATGCAATCTAGGTTGAGGCCTAACTTTTGAGGGAGAGGTCGGATCCGGAAAAAACATAGTTTTTCGGCTTCCCCAACCTGTGGGGAACCTGAATATATGTATACATTTCGAAATTAAGGTCAGTTCCACATTTTCACTTTTCATGCTTAATTGGCAATTTGCCAACAAATGCAATCTAGGCCGAGGCCTAACTTTTGAGGGAGAGGTCGGATCCGGAAAAAACATGGTTTTTCGGGTTTCCCAACCTTTGGGGAACCTGAATATATGTATACATTTCGAAATTCAGGTCAGTTTCACATTTTGGGTTTTCATGCTTTATTGGCTATTTGTCAACCAATGCAATCTAGTCTGAGGCCTAACTTTTGAGGGAGAGGTTGGATCCGGAAAAAACATGGTTTTTCGGGTTTCCCAACCTTTGGGGAACCTGAATATATGTATACATTTCGAAATTCAGGTCAGTTTCACATTTTCACTTTTCATGCTTAATTGGCAATTTGCCAACAAATGCAATCTAGGCCGAGGCCTAACTTTTGAGGGAGAGGTTGGATCCGGAAAAAACATGGTTTTTCGGGTTTCCCAACCTTTGGGGAACCTGAATATATGTATACATTTCGAAATTCAGGTCAGTTTCACATTTTGGGTTTTCATGCTTTATTGGCTATTTGTCAACCAATGCAATCTAGGCTGAGGCATAACTTTTCAGTCAGATGTTGGATCCGGAAAAAACATGGTTTTTCGGGTTCCCCAACCTGTGGGGAACCTGAATATATGTATACATTTCGAATTTGAGGTCAGTTTCACATTTTCACTTTTCATGCTTAATTGGCAATTTGCCAACAAATGCAATCTAGGCCGAGGCCTAACTTTTGAGGGAGAGGTCGGATCCGGAAAAAACATAGTTTTTCGGGTTCCCCAACCTGTGGGGAACCTGAATATATGTATACATTTCGAAATTCAGGTCAGTTTCACATTTTGGGTTTTCATGCTTAATTGGCAATTTGCCAACAAATGCAATCTAGGCCGAGGCCTAACTTTTGAGGGAGAGGTTGGATCCGGAAAAAACATGGTTTTTCGGGTTTCCCAACCTTTGGGGAACCTGAATATATGTATACATTTCGAAATTCAGGTCAGTTTCACATTTTCACTTTTCATGCTTAATTGGCAATTTGCCAACAAATGCAATCTAGGCCGAGGCCTAACTTTTGAGGGAGAGGTCGGATCCGGAAAAAACATGGTTTTTCGGGTTTCCCAACCTTTGGGGAACCTGAATATATGTATACATTTCGAAATTCAGGTCAGTTTCACATTTTGGGTTTTCATGCTTTATTGGCTATTTGTCAACCAATGCAATCTAGGCTGAGGCCTAACTTTTGAGGGAGAGGTCGGATCCGGAAAAAACATAGTTTTTCGGGTTCCCCAACCTGTGGGGAACCTGAATATATGTATACATTTCGAAATTCAGGTCAGTTTCACATTTTCACTTTTCATGCTTAATTGGCAATTTGCCAACAAATGCAATCTAGGCCGAGGCCTAACTTTTGAGGGAGAGGTTGGATCCGGAAAAAACATGGTTTTTTGGGTTTCCCAACCTTTGGGGAACCTGAATATATGTATACATTTCGAAATTCAGGTCAGTTTCACATTTTGGGTTTTCATGCTTAATTGGCAATTTGCCAACAAATGCAATCTAGGCCGAGGCCTAACTTTTGAGGGAGAGGTCGGATCCGGAAAAGACATGTTTTTTCGGGTTCCCCAACTTGTGGGGAACCTGAATATATGTATACATTTCGAATTTGAGGTCAGTTTCACATTTTCACTTTTCATGCTTAATTGGCAATTTGCCAACAAATGCAATCTAAGCCGAGGCATAACTTTTGAATCAGATGTTGGATCTGGAAAAAACATGGTTTTTCGGGTTCCCCAACCTGTGGGGAACCCGAATATATCTATACATTTCGAAATTCAGGTCAGTTTCACATTTTCACTTTTCATGCTTAATTGGCAATTTGCCAACAAATGCAATCTAGGCCGAGGCCTAACATTTGAGGGAGAGGTTGGATCCGGAAAAGACATGTTTTTTCGGGTTCCCCAACCTTTGGGGAACCTGAATATATGTATACATTTCGAAATTCAGGTCAGTTTCACATTTTGGGTTTTCAGGCTTAATTGGCAATTTGCCAACAAATGCAATCTAGGCCGAGGCCTAACTTTTGAGGGAGAGGTCGGATCCGGAAAAAACATAGTTTTTTGGGTTCCCCAACTTTTGGGGAACATGAATATATGTATACATTTCGAATTTGAGGTCAATTTCACATTTTTGCTTTTCATGCTTAATTGGCTACGCCAACAAATGCAATCTAGGCCGAGGCCTAACTTTTGAGGGAGAGGTCGGATCCGGAAAAAACATAGTTTTTCGGGTTCCCCAACCTGTGGGGAACCTGAATATATGTATACATTTCGAAATTCAGGTCAGTTTCACATTTTCACTTTTCATGCTTAATTGGCAATTTGCCAACAAATGCAATCTAAGCCGAGGCATAACTTTTCAATCAGATGTTGGATCCGGAAAAAACATGGTTTTTCGGGTTCCCCAACCTGTGGGGAACCCGAATATATCTATACATTTCGAAATTCAGGTCAGTTTCACATTTTCACTTTTCATGCTTAATTGGCAATTTGCCAACAAATGCAATCTAGGCCGAGGCCTAACTTTTGAGGGAGAGGTTGGATCCGGAAAAAACATGGTTTTTCGGGTTTCCCAACCTTTGGGGAACCTGAATATATGTATACATTTCGAATTTGAGGTCAGTTTCACATTTTCACTTTTCATGCTTAATTGGCAATTTGCCAACAAATGCAATCTAGGCCGAGGCCTAACTTTTGAGGGAGAGGTTGGATCCGGAAAAAACATGGTTTTTCGGGTTTCCCAACCTTTGGGGAACCTGAATATATGTATACATTTCGAAATTCAGGTCAGTTTCACATTTTGGGTTTTCATGCTTAATTGGCAATTTGCCAACAAATGCAATCTAAGCCGAGGCATAACTTTTCAGTCAGATGTTGGATCCGGAAAAAACATGGTTTTTCGGGTTCCCCAACCTGTGGGGAACCTGAATATATGTATACATTTCGAAATTCAGGTCAGTTTCACATTTTGGGTTTTCATGCTTAATTGGCAATTTGCCAACAAATGCAATCTAGGCCGAGGCCTAACTTTTGAGGGAGAGGTCGGATCCGGAAAAAACATGGTTTTTCGGGTTTCCCAACCTTTGGGGAACCTGAATATATGTATACATTTCGAAATTCAGGTCAGTTTCACATTTTGGGTTTTCATGCTTAATTGGCTATTTGTCAACCAATGCAATCTAAGCCGAGGCATAACTTTTCAGTCAGATGTTGGATCCGGAAAAAACATGGTTTTTCGGGTTCCCCAACCTGTGGGGAACCTGAATATATGTATACATTTCGAAATTCAGGTCAGTTTCACATTTTGGGTTTTCATGCTTAATTGGCAATTTGCCAACAAATGCAATCTAAGCCGAGGCATAACTTTTCAGTCAGATGTTGGATCCGGAAAAAACATGGTTTTTCGGGTTCCCCAACCTGTGGGGAACCTGAATATATGTATACATTTCGAATTTGAGGTCAGTTTCACATTTTCACTTTTCATGCTTAATTGGCAATTTGCCAACAAATGCAATCTAGGCCGAGGCCTAACTTTTGAGGGAGAGGTTGGATCCGGAAAAAACATGGTTTTTCGGGTTTCCCAACCTTTGGGGAACCTGAATATATGTATACATTTCGAAATTCAGGTCAGTTTCACATTTTGGGTTTTCATGCTTAATTGGCAATTTGCCAACAAATGCAATCTAAGCCGAGGCATAACTTTTCAGTCAGATGTTGGATCCGGAAAAAACATGGTTTTTCGGGTTCCCCAACCTGTGGGGAACCTGAATATATGTATACATTTCGAATTTGAGGTCAGTTTCACATTTTCACTTTTCATGCTTAATTGGCAATTTGCCAACAAATGCAATCTAGGCCGAGGCCTAACTTTTGAGGGAGAGGTCGGATCCGGAAAAAACATAGTTTTTCGGGTTCCCCAACCTGTGGGGAACCTGAATATATGTGTACATTTCGAAATTCAGGTCAGTTTCACATTTTGGGTTTTCATGCTTAATTGGCAATTTGCCAACAAATGCAATCTAGGCCGAGGCCTAACTTTTGAGGGAGAGGTCGGATCCGGAAAAAACATGGTTTTTCGGGTTTCCCAACCTTTGGGGAACCTGAATATATGTATACATTTCGAAATTCAGGTCAGTTTCACATTTTGGGTTTTCATGCTTAATTGGCAATTTGCCAACAAATGCAATCTAAGCCGAGGCATAACTTTTCAATCAGATGTTGGATCTGGAAAAAACATGGTTTTTCGGGTTCCCCAACCTGTGGGGAACCCGAATATATCTATACATTTCAAAATTCAGGTGAGTTTCACATTTTCACTTTTCATGCTTAATTGGCAATTTGCCAACAAATGCAATCTAGGCCGAGGCCTAACTTTTGAGGGAGAGGTCGGATCCGGAAAAAACATGGTTTTTCGGGTTTCCCAACCTTTGGGGAACCTGAATATATGTATACATTTCGAAATTCAGGTCAGTTTCACATTTTGGGTTTTCATGCTTAATTGGCTATTTGTCAACCAATGCAATCTAAGCCGAGGCATAACTTTTCAGTCAGATGTTGGATCCGGAAAAAACATGGTTTTTCGGGTTCCCCAACCTGTGGGGAACCTGAATATATGTATACATTTCGAAATTCAGGTCAGTTTCACATTTTGGGTTTTCATGCTTAATTGGCAATTTGCCAACAAATGCAATCTAAGCCGAGGCATAACTTTTCAGTCAGATGTTGGATCCGGAAAAAACATGGTTTTTCGGGTTCCCCAACCTGTGGGGAACCTGAATATATGTATACATTTCGAATTTGAGGTCAGTTTCACATTTTCACTTTTCATGCTTAATTGGCAATTTGCCAACAAATGCAATCTAGGCCGAGGCATAACTTTTGAGGGAGAGGTCGGATCCGGAAAAAACATAGTTTTTCGGGTTCCCCAACCTGTGGGGAACCTGAATATATGTATACATTTCGAAATTCAGGTCAGTTTCACATTTTGGGTTTTCATGCTTAATTGGCAATTTGCCAACAAATGCAATCTAAGCCGAGGCATAACTTTTCAGTCAGATGTTGGATCCGGAAAAAACATGGTTTTTCGGGTTCCCCAACCTGTGGGGAACCTGAATATATGTATAAATTTCGAATTTGAGGTCAGTTTCACATTTTCACTTTTCATGCTTAATTGGCAATTTGCCAACAAATGCAATCTAGGCCGAGGCCTAACTTTTGAGGGAGAGGTCGGATCCGGAAAAAACATAGTTTTTCGGGTTCCCCAACCTGTGGGGAACCTGAATATATGTATACATTTCGAAATTCAGGTCAGTTTCACATTTTGGGTTTTCATGCTTAATTGGCAATTTGCCAACAAATGCAATCTAGGCCGAGGCCTAACTTTTGAGGGAGAGGTTGGATCCGGAAAAAACATGGTTTTTCGGGTTTCCCAACCTTTGGGGAACCTGAATATATGTATACATTTCGAAATTCAGGTCAGTTTCACATTTTCACTTTTCATGCTTAATTGGCAATTTGCCAACAAATGCAATCTAGGCCGAGGCCTAACTTTTGAGGGAGAGGTCGGATCCGGAAAAAACATGGTTTTTCGGGTTTCCCAACCTTTGGGGAACCTGAATATATGTATACATTTCGAAATTCAGGTCAGTTTCACATTTTCACTTTTCATGCTTAATTGGCAATTTGTCAACCAATGCAATCTAGGCTGAGGCATAACTTTTCAGTCAGATGTTGGATCCGGAAAAAACATGGTTTTTCGGGTTCCCCAACCTGTGGGGAACCTGAATATATGTATACATTTCGAATTTGAGGTCAGTTTCACATTTTCACTTTTCATGCTTAATTGGCTGTTGGCGATTAATATTAAAAAGGTTTCAGAGCAGCTTTTAAACTGATTCATAGGGGCAAGTCGACAGGAGCTGGGCAGCTTCCGGTTCGAGAAGGCGCACTGCCTAATATGGAGGGTGGAAGTTATGCACACATTGGTGAGTCAACAGGAAAACTAAATTGTAATAGTCAAGCAGAAGGACATGGTAGACCATCTACAAATTCTACAACCAAATTCTACAGTCAAAATCCACAGTCAAAGTTGAAAGTGCACCAGAAAATTACATATAAAGGTCTGTACACAAATGCTAGAAGCATTCGAGCAAAAATAGGGGAATTGGAATGCTTGGTGAAGGAAAATAATACTGATATTATCGGCATAACAGAAACCTGGTGGACAGATGAAAACCAATGGGACACAAGGATTCCAGGTTACAAATTGTATAGGATGGACAGGAGAGGGAGAAATGGTGGTGGCGTGGCCTTGTACATAAATGAGGAGTTAGAATCTCATGAACTCGAAATTCAAGAAAATTCAAACTCACCCACAGAAACATTGTGGATAAAAATCCCAGGACAGGAAACTAATCTGATGTTAGGGATCTGCTATCGCCCTCCCAACCAAACTCCAGAGGCAGATTGCTATTTGGAAAATGAATTTAAGGAGGCCTCAAAAAGAAATAGGGTAGTCATAATGGGGGACTTCAACTATCCCCAAATAGATTGGGTAAATTCTTGTTCTACACATGAAAGAGAGACAAGGTTCCTCGACATGTTAGCCGATTATTCCCTTGAGCAGATGGTCATGGAACCTACCAGGGGAAAGGGGATCCTGGACTTGGTTCTAACTAACGCACAGGATTTGGTTCATGATGTAACCGAGCCCATAGGAAACAGCGATCACAACACAATAACCTTCAACTTAACCATGGATAGCAAATTGTCAGTGAAAACTAACACAGAGTCCTTAAACTTTCACAGAGGGAATTTTGACAAAATGAGGAAAATAGTAAAGAAGAAACTAAAAGGAACAGTAAAAAAAGTCAAATCCCTCCAAAATGCTTGGAAACTGTTTAAAAATACGTTACAGCAGGCTCAAATAAAATGCATTCCTAAAAGAAGAAAGAGGATTGGAAAGTCCAAGAGGATACCAGTATGGCTTACGAATGAGGTAAAGGAGGTTATTGGAAAGAAGAAAAACTCATTTAAGAAATGGAAGGCTCTTCCTACCGAGGAGAACAGGAGGGATCACAAACTCTGGCAGACCAAATGCAAGGCGATAGTCATGAAAGCCAAGAGAGACTTTGAGGAGCATATAGCCAAGAATATTAAAAATAATAACAAAACCTTTTTTAAGTACATCAGAAGCAGGAACCCAACCAGAAAATCAGTTGGGCCACTTGATAACAATGGTCAGAAGGGGATAATCAGAGAAGACAAGGAGATTGCTGAGAGGCTAAATGACTTCTTTGCCTCCGCTTTCACCGAGGAGGATAGAGAACATTTGCCTGCCACTGAATTAGTTTTCCCAGGGAGGGAAATAGAAGAATTAAACCTGATAGAGATAAACAAGGAAGATGTTCTTGCATGCCTTTCTAAACTAAACGTCAACAAATCGCCGGGTCCAGATGGCATCCACCCCAGAATTCTCAAGGAACTCAAGTGTGAAATTGCTGAACTTCTAGCTAAAATATACAATCTTTCTCTAAGATCAGGCACTGTACCGGAGGATTGGAGGGAAGCAAATATAACCCCGATCTTCAAGAAAGGATCCAGAGGTGATCCAGGAAACTATAGACCAGTCAGTCTAACCTCAGTTCCAGGCAAACTGATGGAAACCATTATTAAAGATAAAATTACAGGGCACATAGAAAAACATGCATTGCTGAAAGAAAATCAACATGGTTTCTGCAAAGGCAAATCATGTCTTACTAACTTGTTAGAATTCTTTGAGGGTGTAAATAAATACATAGATAAAGGGGCCCCAGTTGATATTGTATATCTTGACTTTCAAAAGGCTTTTGACAAAGTCCCTCACCAAAGGCTCCTAAAAAAGCTCTCCAGCCACGGAATTAGAGGACAGGTCTTGTCCTGGATTGGTAACTGGCTAAATTGTAGGAAGCAAAGGGTGGCAATAAATGGACAATTCTCCGGATGGAAAGAAGTGAGAAGTGGTGTACCCCAAGGTTCAGTTTTGGGGCCTTTACTTTTTAATTTATTCATCAATGATCTGGATGTAGAAGTTAATAGTGAGGTAGCCAAGTTTGCTGATGACACTAAATTGTTCCGGGTTGTGAAAAGTGAAACTGATTGTCGGGAGCTCCAGAAGGATCTCTCGAAATTGTGTGAGTGGGCAACAAAGTGGCAAATGCATTTTAACCTAAACAAGTGCAAAGTTATGCACATCGGGGCAAAGAACCCCAATTATACTTACCAACTGATGGGGACCAAACTTTCTGAGACAACCCAAGAAAGGGATCTTGGGGTTTTGGTGGACAGCTCGATGAAGATGTCAACTCAATGCGCAGCAGCAGTAAAAAAAAGCAAATTCCATGCTTGGCATGATTAGGAAGGGAATCGAAAATAAGTCAGCAAGTGTTGTATTGCCTCTGTACAAATCGATGGTGAGACCACACTTGGAGTACTGTGTACAGTTCTGGTCACCGCACCTCAAGAAGGATATAATGGAACTGGAAAAGGTGCAAAAAAGGGCAACAAGAATGATCAAGGAAATGGAGCGCCTCCCTTATGAAACCAGATTGCAACGCCTTGGTCTCTTCAGCCTTGAAAGACGGCGTTTAAGGGGTGACTTGATCGAAGTGTATAAAATCATGCATGGGATAGAAAATGTGGATAGAGAAAAATTCTTTTCTCTATCACACAATACCAGGACAAGGGGGCACTCCCTAAAGCTTATAGCTAAGAAAGTGAGGACAAATAAAGGGAAATATTTCTTCACCCAGAGGGTCGTTGATTTATGGAATTCACTTCCTGAAGGAGTCGTGACAGCTGTCAGCCTTGACAGCTTCAAGGCAGGGCTAGAAAGATTCATGGATGCAAAGTGTATCGGTGGTTATTAAAACGGATGTCCATGTGCCGCCTCTATGTTGGTTGAGGCAGGCAGGATTCCCTTGAGTACCATTTGTTTGGGGGTCAAGGGAAAGGGAGGGTTTTGCCTTTTCTTTCTGCTCAAGATCCCCATGTACATTTGGTGGGCCACTGTGTGACACAGAATGCTGGACTCGATGGGCTTTGGCCTGATTCAGCATGGCTCTTCTTATGTTCTTATGTTCAAAGTAGTATAAATAAATTACCATTGTTTTCTCTTAGTTTTGGCTGGTGATGTTTTATTTCAACTAGACAACAAATCCCACATCCGCATACTTCTCACCGTGGGGTGCTGGTACAAACTGGATCCAGCTGCTGTGGTCCTTCTCACCTGTCATTCTGCCTCCTGATTGGGGAAGTTCATTGTGAAAGAGATGGAATGTTGAAGATATCAGTTAATGGAAGATTAAAGGTTGTGATTGTTTTAGATTTCAATTTCCTTGTAAGGGTACCTCTTGGTCTGCAGTGTTAGATGGTGATAATGTCCATTTTGCTCTATGAGTTCATGGTGACCTAAGCCTAACCATAGTGGAATGTTCCTAAAGTTGGATTTTCCCATTTATTTTACCAGGAAACGTAGATAGGGCAGGCAAAAAAAAACAAATGCAAGAAACGCCCTGGGCTACTTCCTCAGGGGGAGGTCGAATCCAGAAAACAAGTAGTTTTTTGGGTTCCCCAACCTGAGAGCAACCTGAATATAGGTTTACTTTTTGAATTTGAGGTCAGTTTCAAATTTTGACTTTTCAGGCTGAATTGGCTTTTTTCGAACAAATGCAAGAAACGACCTGGGCTACTTCTTCAGGGGGAGGTCGAATGCCGAAAAAAAGTAGTTTTTTTGGGTTCCCCAACCTGAGGGCAACCTGAATATATGTTTACTTTTCAAATTTGAGGTCAGTTTCAAATTTTGACTTTTCAGGCTGAATTGGATTTTTGCCAAAAAATAAAAGATAGGCCGTGGCTTAACTTTTGAGGGAGAGGTCGGATCCAGAAAAAACATGTTTTTTCGGGTTCCCCAACCTGTGGGGAACCTGAATATATGTATACTTTTCGAATTTGAGATCAGTTTCGAATTTTGACTTTTCATGCTTAATTGGCTATTTGCCAACAAATGTGAGATAGGCCCTGGCCTAATTTTTGGGGAAGAGGTCGGAACTGGAAAACAAATGTTCTTTTGGATTCCCCAGCCTGTGGGGAACCTAAATATATGTACATTTTTCGAATTTGAGGTCACTTTCACATTTTGACTTTTCATGCTTAATTGGCTATTTGCCAACAAATGGGAGATAGGCCCTGGCCTAACTATTGTGGGAGAGGTTGGATATGGAAAACACACGTTTTTCGGGTTCCCCAACCTGTGGGGAACCTGAATATATGTATAGAGTAAAATGGATATCACCAACAAATTCAGCATGCTTGTGTATGGTTAGTAGGGTGCTGTCTTTTCTAGGCTGCCCTATCTATGTTCCCTGGTAAAATACATGGGAAAATCCCATTGGAGGAAAATTCCACTTAGGGTTAGGGTTAGGTTACGATGAACTCATGGAGCAAAATGACATCGCCAATAAATATGGAGTGTTTGGGTATGGTTAGGAGGGCACTAACTTTTCCAGTCTGACCTTTCTATGTTTCCTGGTAAAAGACAGGGGAAAATCCCTTTGGAGGAAAATTCCACTTAGGGTTAGGGTTAGGTTACGATGAACACATAAAGCAAAATGGACATCGCCAACAAGCTCGGAGTGCTTAAGTATGGTTAGGAGGGCATTGACCTTTACAGGCTGACATTTCCATATTTCCTAGTAAAAGACATTGGAAAAAACCATTGGAGGAAAATTCCAGTTAGGGTTAGGGTTAGTTCACCATTAACTCATAGAGCAAAATAAACATCGCCAACAAATTTAGCATGCTTCGGTATGGTTAGGAGGGCACTGACTTTTCCAGTCTGACCTTTCCATGTTTCCTGGAAAAAGACATGGGAAAATCCCATTGGAGGAAAATTCCACTTTCGGTTAGGGTTAATTCACCATGGATTTATAGAAAAAAATGGAGATCGCCAACAAATTCTGAGTGCTTGTGTATGGTTAGGAAGGTACTGTCTTTTCTAGGCTGCCCTATATATGTTTCCTGGTAAAATACATGGGAAAATCCCATTGGAGGAAAATTCCACTTTGGGTTAGGGTTAGTACACGATGAACTCATAGAACAAAATGGACATCGCCAACAAATTCAGAGTGCTTGTGTATGGTTAGGAAGCTACTTTATTTCTGACTTCCGGTGGTGGCATCAGGGCAGAGCGGAGGTAAGGAGACAATCTCTGTCACCTAACCCCGATTTTTTCACGTTTGGATACCCTTTGGGGGCGCGTAGAAGTTTGGAGGATCACGCGTGAGAGAGAGGGATGCCGGAGGAATAGCGAGGCGAAAGGCAATCGCCCGTTAGGACGAAGGAAACTCCCTAAATCCAATGCGAAAACTTCTGCCACCAGCTGATGGCGGATCTGAGGCCCTGATAAAATCACAGATGAGGCGGAAGCAAAAGAATCTTAACAGGCTGTGCTAAGTAGTAACTGTAATAGCCTATAATATCTCTAACTAGAGAAAGAATAAGACAAAAGTCTAATTTGAGTTAAGTGTTTACTAAAACGGGCGTTGAAAGGAAGCTCAAACGGAGAGAGAGAAGCAAGTGGCGACCCGGCGGGTAGAGCTGTGACTGACGGATTTGAAGAACCAAAACTTTAAGTAAAAGAAGGAAGACACAAAGAAAGACTGTTTTTGTAAAGTTTGAGCGCAAATACACAAAGAGCTGGAAGACCGAGACGAAGTTGGAGCTAATAAAGCCTGTGAGTGGAGTGAGAGAGGAGAAAGAAAATGGCGGTTTAGAAAGAACGAAGGTGTAATTGGATTTTGGAGGAAGCAGCTGGAGGAAAAACTTTGAATCAGACCTGAGGGTAGTGAAGATCCGGGAAGCTTGGTGGAGTGTGGCTGGCTGCGGGAGAGTGTGCTCTGCGGTGAAGATTCGAAGGGAGAAGGAGGCATCGAGAAGATATGAGATGCGAAGGAAGTGAGGAGAATGGACTGAGGTTGAAAGGAAAACCCAGAGTTTGAGAGAATGGGAGGGAGCCGCGAGTGAAGGAACGGAGAGACGTTTGGGGAAAAGTGACTGATGGTGAGTGAGACAAGCCAGGACAGAGACAGCATTTCTTGTAAAAGGATTGATTGATGGTGAGAGAGATAAGCTGGGAATGAAGTTTGACAGAGACAGCGTTTCTCAAGGAGACGAGTAAAAGGGCCGATCGATGGTGAGAGAGAGAAGCTGGGAACAAAGTTTGAAATTTGACAGAGACAGCATTTCTTAAGGTGACGAGTAAAAGGACTGATTGACGGTGAGAGAGAGAAGCTGGAATTTGACAGAGACAGTGTTTAATGGAAGAGAGGTTTGGAAATGGACTAGTGTTTGAAAGTATATATCTGTGAAATAAGCAAGAAAGTTTAAAGAAAGTGAAGAAAGTTAGAGAGAGGTTGAAGTAAGTAAGAAAGTGTAAAGAAAGTTTAGAGAGAGGTTGAAGCAATTTGTGGTAGTGGAGGAAAGTTTAGAGAAGGTAGGAAAATTAGAAGTTCAGAAGCTACTGGTTATTAAAGGAACAGTCAGAAGTTTAGAGAAGTAGGAGATAATTATGGCAACATTGAGGACAGGGAAAAAAACAGTATCTAGCATAACATTGACACCTTCATCACCACCTGGTCAAAGATCAATAGAAGGGATGTTGGGCACAGAAAAACAAAATGTGTTTAATATGCAAACTATGCAATCAACACTTCTGGTTATCCAAGAAACTATGTTGAAAATGCAAGAGACAATATCAAAAAATCATGTAGAAATGAGGTGATATAAACAAATTGGATAATAGAGTGGAGATGTTACAACAAACAATGGAGAATAACGAAGTAAGAATACAATCTGTAGAGGCGGGTTTAGATAAAATTGTGAAAAAAGTTGACATATTAGACACAGAATTAATAGCATCTAACAAAAAAATGGAGGAAGAAATTATTTACTTAGAAATGGATAAGGCAGCATTTTATTTACGATTCCAAAATGTGATAGAGAAGGAAGAAGATTTGAGGGATATCATGGCAGATTTGATTTCTGATGCATTGCAAAGAGAAAAACAAGAATTTTTAATGGAGATAGACGAGGCATTCAGAATACAGACAAATTATGCTAGACGGAATAAACTTCCACGGGAAGTACATATTAGGTTTACCAGAAAAAGGGTGAGAGATATAATTTACAAAATAACAAGAGATGATCCAATGATCTATAAAGGTGTGGAAATACTAACCTTAAAACAGATACCGAAAAGGGTAAGAGATCAAAGAAGGGATTATAGATTTTTGAACTCCTATTTAATAAAAAAAAGTATACCTTTTAGATGGTTAATTCCGGAAGGAATGCTGATATCCTGGAGAGAGAGAAAGATTAAAATAGATAATTTAGAGAAAGCCAGAGAATTCTACGACCAATTGGAAGGAACGGAGGAAGAGAACAGTAGCAAGGAAGAACTAGAATCCAAAAGTCAGGAAGACCAACAGCAAGAAATTAGGGAAAGAGAACAAGGGAGAGAAAGTAAGAGGGAAAACGGACAGAGGAAGGAGAAAGGAACAGGCCCAAGAACAAAACAAGCCCACAAGTAAAACACAAGTAGAAAATAGAAAAGGAGATTAGATTATTATCTATCAATATTAATGGATTAAACGCACCAGCAAAGAGAAAGCAAGTATTAACAAAACTAGCCAAACAACATACAGATATTGTCTGCTTACAAGAAGTACATATTAAAGAGCAACATAGGCACCATTTAGAGTTTCCCAAATTAGGATCATTATTTAAAGCATTAGCTAACCAAAAGCAAAGAGGAATAGCAGTTTATATCTGTAGAGATCGAGCCGTGCCGAATCTGACCGAACACTGGTAAGAGACCATATTAGGTCCTACCTAGTGGCGATAAGAGCAGAGAAGTGTTCTTACCTCACTGCTCTTATCGCATCATCAGATAACTGCCCAGCCTCCTTGTTTAGGGTGACCCGCTCCCTCCTTCATCAGGAGGTGAGAGGAGACCCCTTAGAGGGTAGAGCTGAGGATTTCGGAAAATATCTGTATGATAAAATCACTCAGATACGGGAAGGCTTTGACTTCAACTGGATATGTCCAATGGGAGAGGCGGAGTCTGGTCCTGAGATTGTTATCTGGGCTGAGTTTGACCCCGTGACTCCTGAGGACGTGGACAGGTTGCTGGGGGGGGACATAGGGCGACCACATGTTCATTGGACCCGTGCCCCTCCTGGTTGGTGTTGGCATCCTGGGAGGTGGTACGAGGCTGGTTCCTGGCAATTATTAATGCTTCTTTAAGTGAGGGTGTCTTTCCTGCCACCTTGAAAGAGGTGGTAGTGAGGCCCCTCCTTAAGAGGCCTGCCCTGGATCCAGCTGTTTTATCAAACTATCATCCTGTCTCCAACCTTCGCTTTCTCGTGAAGGTTGTTGAGAGCATGGTTGCCCGACAGTTCCCACGGCACCTGGAGGAATCGTTATATCTGGATCCGCACCAGTCGGGCTTCAGGCCTGGCTACAGCACGGAAACAGCATTGGTCGTGTTGGTGGATGACCTCTGGCGGGCCAGGGACAGAGGTTGTTCCTCTGCTCTGGTGCTATTGGACCTCTCGGCGGCTTTTGATACCATTGATCATGGTATCATGCTGCAACGGTTGGAGGGGCTGGGTATAGGGGGCACTGTTTTGCAGTGGTTCTCCTTCCTCTCCGGCTGGATGCAGTCTGTGTTGACAGGGGGTCAGAGGTTGACCCCGAGACCCCTCGTATGTGGGGTACCTCAGGGGTCGGTCCTCTCGCCTCTATTGTTCAACATTTATGTAAAACCGCTGGGTGAGATCATCCATGGTTTTGGTGTACATTTCCACACCGAACCACCCCAACGATGCTCTTGCCATGCTGACCCAGTGCCGGGAGGCCATGCGGGTCTGGATGGGGAAGAACGGACTCAAGCTCAACCCCTCCAAGACCGAGTGGCTGTGGCTACCGTCGTCCCGGTATAGCCAATTGATTCCATTGTTATCTGTTGGGGGCGAAACAGTGGCCCCCTCGGAAAGGGTTTGCAATTTGGGAGTCCTCCTGGATTCACGGCTGTTCTTAGAGGACCATCTGACGGCCGTGGCTGGGAGAATGTTCTATCAGGTTCGCCTGGTGCCCAGTTGCGTCCCTTCCTAGACCGGGACTCGCTACGCACAGTCACTCATGCCTTCGTCACTTCCAGGCTGGACTATTGTAATGCTCTCTACATGGGGCTCCCCTTGAGGTGCACCCGGAGGCTTCAGCTGGCCCAGAATGTGGCCACGCGGGTAGTGACGGGAGCATCATGGCGCTTCCATGTAACACCGCTCCTGCGCGAGCTGCACTGGTTGCCGGTGGCCTTCCGGGTGCGTTTCAAGGTGTTAGGGACTACCTTTAAAGCGCTCCATGGCATCGGACCCGGATACTTACAGGACCGCCTGCTGTTAGCAAATACCTCCCGCTGTCTGGTACGCTCCCACAGAGAGGGCCTCCTCAGGGTGCCATCGGCCAGACAATGTCAGCTGGCGACCCCCAGGGGGAGAGCCTTCTCTGTGGGAGCTCCTACGCTTTTGTCAACAAGTACTAAGTCATGTTTTACAAAGGAGTCAAATATTTATTTCACTCATTAAAATGCAAATCAATTTATAACTTTTGTGAAATGCATTTTTCTAGATTTTTTTGTTGTTATTCTATTTCTCACTGTTAAAATAAACCTATCATTAAAATTATAGACCGATCATTTCTGTGTCAGTGGACAAATGTACAAAATCAGCAGGGGATTAAATACTTTTTTCCCCTCACTGTAAAATGAATTAGAATGTGATAAGAGTAGTAAAAAGATTGATATGTAAATTGTAATATAGTTACACAGACACAAGTATATACAAATTTCTTTTACTCTGTATTTTTGCCATTATTTATACATTTGCTCTACTGAAATATAAATGACAGGACTTTGATTCCTCCCAAATTCAGATTCACAGTAGATGCAAAGAGGCAATAAGTTTTAATATTAGTTGTTTATATAAAACATTTCCTCCCAAAATAACTATACAAACTGTTCATACAAAAATAGATCATTTAATGATTTTATAGAAACAAAATTAAAATACAAATTATATTTTATGTTGTACATTTTTACTGACAGATAAAATTGGACTCTTCTAACAATGCAATATATAATCCTACAAAGAGATCTATGCAGAATATAAAAGGAAATGTCAGATATTATATTAAGCTTCAGTTTATATGTGGCGCATAAAGAATTTAGCATAAAAACATCTATGATAATATATTTGATTCATTTTTTTGCTATCCCTTTTCTAAACTACACATTTATAGTTTAAGGAAAATGAACATGTATTCTACTTTGATAATATTTAACCTGAAATATATGCTCAAACAAATATAGTTGGAAATTTGGAATGCATCTTAATTAAGGACAACTCAACTAATGTAACATAAAATAGAGATCATACTCAAAAAATAAATGTTTAATTCAAGAAACTGCTTTTGCAGTAATGATTATTTCAGTTATAAAATTCATTTCCAATAAAAATTTAGAGAATCATATGGATAAAATGTAGTACAATGTATTGTAGCAATTTAAATATGGTAACAAGCATATTTCTCCAAACCATTAAGACAGTCTTCTATATTTATTAATCAACCCTGTCCTTCAATATGCACATATTAAATTACCTTTCTGCTCCATATTTAGTAAAGTATACCTAACCCATGAGAAATATTACTTCACTAGCAAAGAAATGATATATTTCCAAATAGAAAAGTGAATTTTCTTAAATCAATTCATTAACAAATGGTATAGTTTTAAAAAAATCAGATTATATTTATATTCATTAATTCATCTGACAAACAGCCAGAAGACAGCCAGACAGAAGTCAAACTAGCTTCAAGATAGTTGGTCTCAGGGATCTTTCAAGTGTGAAACTGAGTTACGGAAAGGGAAATCTATACTTTTGAGTTGTGCTATTTTTAAATATTTATACACTTACAGGACTTCAAAAGCATAAGAATCTTAGAAAAACAATTCTCAGGACAAAGTTTATTATCATGTTAGATTGAGGTGGTTTATTCTTTTTTAAAGATTTGTTCACACACATTCCTCCCCAAATGGCATTAGAGGAAGTCAAGGTCCAAAAACTATATAATTTGGTTGGCCAGCAAGTTTTCCAATATTTGTGAATTCCCCCCCCCCAAAAAAGCAAAGACATTTTAAAACTATATAGGAACAGCAAAATCCACAATCCCAAGCATAAATGTATGCAACTTCCATACCCTAATTCTTTCAGAATGATGTAATCTCAGTGAGAGAGAGAGAGAGAGAGAGAGAGAGAGAGAGAGAGAGAGAGAGAGAGAGAGAGAGAGAGAGAGAGAGAGAGAGAGAGAGAGAGAGAGGGAGAGAGAGAGAGAGAGAGAGAGAGAGAGAGAGAGAGAGAGAGAGAGAGTAGGGTATATATGTACATTGCAAATGTTTATTACCGTATAAATGTAACCAATATGTTCAGATCAAATCTTATTTTCTCTATGTTACAGGATGTCTTAAATAAACAAAGATAAACTGCATTTTTATCTTGATCTGTAAGAATTTCATTACAAATTTTCTTATGGGTCAACTTATTTTTTGTTCCTTACAACAGGGGTCCCCAACCCCCGTTCTGCAGCATGCCAGCAACTGGTCCATACAAACAAGCGAAGCCCCATTAATGGGATGCAGGTAGTACGCAAAACTCTGGTCTGTTGAAAAGCCTTTCTCCTTGGCACCGGTCCCTGGTACCCAAAAGGTTGGAGACCTCTGCCTTACAATATCACAAAAGTAAACAAAGGTATATAGCATTTTTCCCTGATCTGCAAGAATTCCAATACAAATTTCCCTATGGGATTTACCCAGGGATTCTAAGATAATCACAATTGCAACCCTCTCAAATTTCATACTCTGTCTTACAGAGCAGAAAGCCACAAATTAGGGATACTAATATTAAAAGAGCAAAACCAAACAATACATTAAATATTTTGCATTTTTAAAAAACTACAACCAGTATTTTCCAAGAAAACCATTCACAATTGTTCAAATAAATTAACTTGAAATTGTATAAGCTATTGTATTGTAATTTTATTTGTAAACAATGTAATAGTTCCAGTCTTTCACTATTCATCTTCTTGAGTTGCTAATATGAACCAGCTTCTGAATTTTTTCATTGTTTCTTAAAACATTAGCTCTCTTAGTATAAATCTTGTCTTCTTCATCTTTGATCAATTGATCCAACTCAGTAAGATCTATTTTTAAAGGTTCCACAACACCATCTGTGATTCTGAAAAAGATAAAAACAGCATTGTAAAATTAATGTAAATCTGTCCTGAATATCAGGGATCCCCAACCCCTGGGCCGTAGCCCACTACTGGGCTGAGACCTATTCAAAATAGGGCTGCGCAAGACGTGGGCCGGTGTGTATGCGCAGTTCCATTTGCATGAGCAGCGCTCCAAAGCTTTCTTTTCTCTTGTGTGAGTGCATGCACCAGCTCACCATTCATGTGGCCTGGTTCCCCTCCCCCACAAAGCTGGGATGCCAAGCCGCCTGCTCCCAAGAGAGCAGAGGCTGAGTGGGACAAGCATGCCCTGCTCAGTTTTATTGATTCATTGAGGCTACCTGCGCAGGACACCCAATCCACTTTTGGAATGTCGGGAAACCTCAGTGAGTCTGAAGGAGCACAAGACTGCACCCCCTTAAAACGGGTTCCTCTTGAAATCTCAAGCAACGCTAGCAAACAGAGGAATAGGAAGTAACTGGCTATCATATATACAACTACAATCAAGGTGGCGTAAAGACAAGAAGAAGGGCTTCTCCCAGACCGACGAGAATCTAATTAAACAGATTAGAGAACAGGGGATTATGCACATCAAACGAGTGTACAGCATTCTGATAGAAATGGACTCTGAAACCGAGCTAGTCAAGAACTGTATGATAAAGTGGGCACAAGACTTCGGACACCCTATCACCATGGACACGTGGGAGAAAATCTGGGTGAGGAATGTAGAATTCACGAAATCGCAACACTTAAGGGAAAACTTCTACAAGATGTTCTATAGATGGCACCTAGACCCGAAAAAAATATCACTCATCTACCCGGACTCCCAGCCCAAATGCTGGAGGTGCGGGGACGGGGAGGCTACTTACTTTCATATATGGTGGACATGCAGAAAAATCAAAGCATTCTGGAGGAAGATATGGTGGACACTCCAAACTATTTTCAAAAAGCGTATAGAATTTCTACCTCAGGCTTTTCTGTTAGGGATCACAAAGGATATCACTACCTCAGAGACAAATTTATTTTTGAACTTAATTACAGCAGCAAGATTGTTGGTGGGACAGTACTGGAAGAATCCGGAAATACCGCCTATTGAAGAATGGACTGTGAAAGTAACAAATTTGGCGGAAATGGCAAAAATATCAGCATACTTGAAAAACCGCTCCAATGAACAATTTGTGACTGACTGGAAACAGTGGATAGACTATATCCAAGAGAGACACCAATCAAACAGAATGCAGCTGGCGTTCAGCTAAGGATCGATGGGAGGAGGGATGAAGGGCTAACAAATCAAATGTTTACAAAAACTAACATCCAACGTTGAATGTATATGTTCTATAACTAATGCCTCTTAACATAACCTTATGACTACCGTTGTTTGCTTTAATATTGTTAAAGTAGACTGAATCTCTACCTCAGGATATGAAACTTTTACCTCAGGATCTCGGGTTGGGGACCATAAAAGATTGCACTAGTAATGGGATGAAGTCAACTCAGAAGCGCAAACGCACAATATGCGATAGACTAGATACAGTAGATAGACCATATATAAGAGAAACACCAATCAAACAAAATGTATTCGGAGTATACTTGAAGATGTAAGGGAGGAGGGGAGAACGTTTACTAAAACAGATGTTTACAAAGATTAATACCTAATGTTGTATGCTATGTTCTAGGATGATTGCTTAGCAATAGGATCTTATGTTTAATGTTGATCACATTAATATTGAAACGGATAGGGGAAACACCAATCAAAATAAAATGTAACAGGAGTATAGTTGAGGCTAGACGCGAGGAGTGGGGAAAAAGGCTTACTAACTCAGACGTTTTCAAAGACTAATACTTAGTATTGTATACCAGGTGTCATGATGATTGCTGCATAATAGGTTTTTATGCTCAATGTTGATTGTTTTAATAAAAGAATTTTTATAATATATATAAAAAAAAAAGACTGCACCCCCTTCTCCATGCCAAAAACTTTTGCAAACGGATGAAAGGCTTTGGGAGAGCAATCTCGTGCTGCTTCAGGCCTTCCATCTCTTTGCAAAAGCTTTTGGCTTGGAGAAGCCTGAAGGAGTGTGAAATCACGCCCCAAAGATTTCTCTCTTGTGTGAGTGGAGCTGTTTGCATTGATGCATGCCAGCCTAACACTCGCCTGGTTCCCCTCTCCTCACCCAAACTGGGCCATCCAGCCACAAAGGTTGGGGACTGCTGCTGTATATAATTACATTTGATTCAAAGAAAATTGTAAGAAAATGAGCTCACAGCATATATACCGGTAATCCTCAGCTTACAACCATTTGTTTGAGGACTGTTAAAATTACAGTGGGACTGAAGAAAGGGACTCGTGACTTCTGCCTGAAGTTCTGATTGTTGCAGTGCCCCTGTAGTCATGTGACCAAAATTCAGGCACTTGGCAATGCATCCATCCTTATGTGCTATCTCCCTTGGACAATTCCACTGACTCTTCCTCAGAGGCCGGCTCAAGGGAGGATGAGTTCATTCCTGGCACATCAGGGACTGGGTTTATTAATGACCCTAAATGGCCAGCTGAAAGAGATTTACAGGAGGCTTCAGCTGAGGACAGCTTGCATGGGCAAATGGTCAGTGAAGATGAGGAAGAGGAGCTGCCTTCTCTTCTCTGTGGTAGATCTGAGAGCACACAGAGCATAAACAGGAACAGTGGAGATCTGCCACATTACTCAGGAGAAGACCCCACCCATTTTGATGGGCTACACTGGAAAGCTATTTATCATGGCAGGCAGAGGGAAACATTGCTGGGAACAATGTGTTTGGTTTATGGGTATGTGTTCCTTGTGCTTCTAGTTTGATTTTGTGCCTTGGAGACTCTGAATTTCTCTTGCCTAGTGAGCTCTTGTGGATGTATTTCAGTTCAGCCTTGTGGAATTAAGTTTGGTTGGTGGACATTTGTTGGAGCAACTTTCCATTTGTTTTATAGACTATTGGCTGTGGCTTTGTGGATTAACCTTGGCCTGCTTCTGGCTGGATTTATTTGGGACAATTCTGAGGCTGGATGAAGGGAATTGCTGGTGAAGGGAATAGTAATAAACCTTTCAAAACCACACTTTTGTCTGTGTGTAAATGGGGCATCAAAGTTTCTTCCCAGCCTATTTTCTCCAGAAGGAAAGCCCTGTTTGTTGGACATTGTGGAGCAATTGCAAGCTGACAATGCCCAGCTGGTCCAGCAAATAACTCTCCTTTCCAATCAGTTGGTGCAATTGCAGGCATCTGAACGTTCATGAGCCCGCCATTAAGTGCCCAGTTGCTATCCCAGATAGGTTTGATGAGAACTATGCCCAATTCCCAGGTTTTTTTTGACAATGTCAGCCATTCATGAGCCTGAGACTGGATAATTTTCAAACTGAGAAGGTGGGGTTCATTATCAGTCTCTTGACGGGACCAACAGCCTGGTGAGCAGCCCAGTCAGTTGTTGGATGACTATGCTGGTTTTTGCCTCCAAATGAAGGCCATGTTAGAAGACCCTGTCAAGGTGCAAATAGCTAATTGGCAACTGCAGGAGTTGAAGCAGGGGCATCACCCAGTAAGCAAATACATCTCTGACTTCTGGCTTATCAGTCAGGATTGTGAGGAGGCCCTAATGGACCAATTCCAGGAGGGCTTGTCCTTTGAGATTTTGGACAAGTTGGCCTGGACGGACTGTCCTAGCACTGTGCAAGCCTTAATGCACATGTGCTTATGCATAGATGGTCAACTCCAGCAGTGAAGGGTGTGGCTATGAGGGATGGTCACTGCAATACCCACAGAGTTTTGCAAGGAGTCTCAAACCCCGAGGAACCCATGCAAGTGGGAGGGACCCGGACACAGCTTACAGAGGCAGAAAAGGATCAGAGGCGCAGAGTAGGCTTGCACCTGTACTGTGGAGGCCCCAGTCACTTAGCTGCCAAGTGTCCCACAAACAAAACACTAGCAAAGGCAGGAAACTTCCCATGCCCAACTTAAATGGCTCACCAGATCAGGCCAGGTGTTAATGCCATTGATTACACCAACTCGACATTTGGTGGTGGCCTGGAGGTGAGAAAGTTCTCATGCAAGCCATGGTGTCCTTGGCAATGACCACGAACTTCATGAGTTACCACTTTTGCCACAAAGTGGACGGTGCCACAGCATAAGGTAGCCCCGCCTATTCTGATGGAAACCATTGACAGCATCCACTTCAGGTGGGTCCTGTAGCCATGTCTAGTGAGCCTCTGCAGATGTGGATGGGAAACTATATGAGCGGTTGGAGTTCTATGTGGTGGCTGCTCTACATTTTTCAATACTGCTGGAACTGGAATGGCTCCAAGCACATTACCTACAGATCGTGTGGTTGGATGGGGTCATTTAGCTGAATAATCCTAAGTATCATTCTCATTGGCTTCATAAGAACATAAGAAGAGCCATGCTGAATCAGGCCAAAGCCCATTGAGTCCAGCATTCTGTGTCACACAGTGGCCCACCAATTATACATGGGGATCTTGAGCAGGAAGAGAAGGCAAAACCCTCCCTTTCCCTTGACCCCCAACAAATGGTACTCAAGGGAATCCTGCCTGCCTCAACCAACATAGAGGCGGCACATGGACATCCGTTTTAATAACCACCGATACACTTGGCATCCATGAATCTATCTAACCCTGCCTTGAAGCTGTCAAGGCTGACAGCTGTCACGACCCCTTCTGGAAGTGAATTCCATAAATCAATTCCATAAATTCATGTATGTGCAGTGGAGAAATCACCCACTTTGTCTTTCGATCTTCCCTTGGAAATCGCAGATTTTGCCGACGTGTTTGGGGAGAAAGAGGCCTAGTAGCTCCCACCACATCAGCCCTACGATTGTCCTATCAACCTGGTTCCGAACGCCAAACTTCCAGTGGTTCAGCTTTATTCCTTGTCTGAGCCTGAGCTTGAGGCTCTCAAAGACTCTGTTGAAAAGAACTTGTGGAAGGGCTTCATCCATCCATCGATGTCCCCTTTGGCAGCTCTGCTCCTCTTTGTAAAGAAAAAGTCAGGGGAACTGAGACTTTGTTGTGATTACTGTAAACTCAATGGCATTACCACGAAGAACTGGTACCTGCTCCTGCTAATTTCAGAATTCATGGAGCAGTTAAGGCAGGCATGGATCTTCACGAAGTTGGACTTGCAGGGGGCTTAAAATTTGGTGCGAATCTACAAAGGGGATGAGTAGAAGCTGGTTTCTGTACCTGGTGTGGACATTTTGAATACACGGTAATGCCGTTTGGACTCACCAATGTCCCTGCCATGTTCATGAATTACATGTTTCAGGATCTCTTGGAAACCTTTGTGGTAATCTACTTAGATGACATCCTGGGTTGTCGGCCAAAGAACACTGGTTCCCACCCTCAAAGCACCATGTGATTGTGATAATTGAGTAAGGCAGCTACATGAGTATTTCACTTAACGACCATGACTTACAACCAAAATTCTAGGCTCAGTTGTGGCTGTAATATGAGAACTAATTATAATAAGGTTATCTTGAGATTTTACTGTGCTGGGAAGTAAAGGAGAAAAGAAATCATCCTAACAGATTAAACTAAAACAATTTAAGCAAGTATTCTTACGTATTTTCCATTAGACTGTAAAATGAAGGAGATTCATCTTACAAAATTGATGGACAAATGCATCAATAGTGTTTTGTCTTATGCCACTTGTGTCATAATAAAGGTCAGCAATGGGTAACAATATAATAAAGAACAACATAGGTATTCTTCATGCTTCACGTATTTAATTCTTTTCAGTGAATAGAATCACTATCAAATAGTAGATGCACTATTTTGTACAATGATTAGGTATGTGTGTATATGTGTGTGACATACATGTGCTTGATTTTGGGAGTCTGCCTGGACAAATCCATTTAATTTTCTTGGCAGCATTTGATGAGAGTGAGTGACTAGCCCAAAGTCATTCAGCTAGCATGATGCCTAAGGCAGAATTCAACAGTATTCTGGTATCTGGACTGGTGCCTTTAACTAGTACAGAAAACTGGCTGTTAGTAATTAGTGCTAGATTAAAGTTAATTCAACAATATGTTGGATGACAGACTATTATTAATACGTAAAAAAGTACACTTACTTTATTATCCCCTCCTATAGTAGTTACGGATTAACTATCATTTTACTGCAAGAAAACAGCCATATCTTTCATTAATAATAAAGTAACAAGAATGTTATAGAGAGTATCTCTTCAACTTCAACTGGAAATTGCAGGTAAGGTTAGAAGGCTATCTTGCTCAAACTGCAGGTAGGCCTGGGATGAACAGAAGGTAGAGCATCACTGGATTTATTAATCTTTGCCTGCTGGACTTGCAACCTTGCTTCCTGAGTTCAATTGTGGAAGGCAAACAGTTTACTTATCTTCAACCTGGCACTGTGCTTTCTTCCTAGAAACAGAAGAACCCACATGCTTGTGCTTACTGTTATATCTGGTAGCTTGAAAGAGAATATTCTTTCCCATACACCCATGCAGTTTTTAAGGCTACTATGACTTTGCCTTCAGTGTTTTTCTACAAAAGTGTTAGACCTCTTCTAGTTTGCCTTCTTCCTCAGTTTTGCACATCCAGTCAAAGAAACAGATCCAATTCAGATTTGTCCTGTACATAAAACCCTATGAATCTTTGAATTAATCTAGTCTTTTATTGCAATTGTTTAAATTTTTTAAAGACTCTTACCCTTGTTCTTTCCGCAGGGTCTCTTCAAGTTCTTTATTTTCATTCTGCCATGTCTGAAGCTCATTTTTCATGGCATCTACATCTTCTTGAATATAATCCATTATTTTTCCAAGAGGAAGAGCACTCCGACAAAGGGCCTGAATGGAGCCGCGAAATTTCTCTATTTCTTTAGTTACTAAATCTTTTTCCTTTCTCTTTGCTGCCTCTGACAAAAGTGGCTTCTCCTAAGTTTTAAGAAAGTTCAGATATCAATCAATGGGCAAAATAAAGTAACAGGGCTGAAAGAAGCATCAGTGAGACAGTGCTCATTTCACGAGGAGACATGGAATATAAATCAAGTAAATATCAAATGCAGAGAAATAAAATATGCTTACTTTAGTAAAAATTATGTCATTGGATAATACAATAATCAAACATTAATATATTCTCCCAGTCCTTATGAGGTACAGCCCAATTAGACATTTATTCAGAAAGCAAATCAAATATTTTATGTCAACATGACTTCCTTAGTCAACAATTCATCTTCCTTCAATTTCCAGACTTTTTTCATGGCCAAAGGATTGCATAAGAACAGCATCTGAACCCCCAGGTCCAACATTTTAGATCTAGCATCCAAGGTGATATAGTTATAGTCTCATGGTAGTATAATTTATCTTCTCATAAATAAAGATGGAATAATTGTTAGTGAACTGGATGAATCTTGTTAATTGTTTTATAAGTCTGAGGACTATACTCCTTGTGAAAGCATATTTTGCAGCCCTCCATTGATTCTACCAAGGTGATGTGAGCCTCCAAGGTTCCATCAGGTGGCAACATTTAAGGGAGTTAAATTATATCTAACCTAGTAGATGGGCAGATACCTTCAGGGAGAAGCAGTGCCACAATTTACCCAGTCCTATGGCACATAAAGGGATAACTAGCACCTGGAAAGGAACTGGATGCCAGTGCAGTTCATGCAGCAGTGGTGTTACTTAGGTGAATACCTGGCATCCAAAACTGTCTGACCTGCTGCATTTGGGACCAGCTGCAGCTTTTGGATGATTTTCAAAGGCAGAATGTAGAATGTATTGGAGTAATCTAAACAGAAGGTTATTCCTGGAGCTTACAGGAATGGGTGCAATTGGTGCACAAGATGGATTTGTCCAAAGGCCATCCTGGCCACAGCTTCCACCTGTTCTTTCAGCAGAAGTTGTGAGTCCAAAAGGACACCCAAATTGCACACCAGTGTGAGGTAGTATAACCTCCCCATCAAAAGTCAGCAATTCTTCTCACTCTGGAGGGCCAAAATTCCACAACCATTCCATCTTGCTGCAGTTAAGTCACGACTGCTTTCTCTCCATTCAGGTGCTTACAGCCCCTAGGCACAGAGCCAGCACCCGAACAGCATTACTTGCCTAGCATGAGGTAGAGATGTATAATTGGGTATCATTAACATATTGATGATACTGAACCCTGTGTCAGCGGATGACTTCTCCCAGTGACTGATATATTTGTTAAATAGGAGGGGAGAAAATCCAAGGCCTAAATACCTTACATAATAGGAGTCTAAGCTTGGACCTCTCCTCCCCACTAGCACTCACTAGTACTAGCTATGAAGAAAGGAAAAGACCCACTGAAAAACACTGCTCCCAACTCCTAATCCCTGGAATAATCCAGCAACATACCATGTCAATAGTATCAAAAGTTGCTGAGAGATCCAGAAGGACTAGGGTGGACACACCACCCACATCCTGAGCCCTCCAAGATCATCCACAAGCCTTGGTACTATATCCCAGTCTGAATCCTGACTGAAGAGGGTCTAGATAATCCACTTCATCCAAGGCCTTCTCTAGTTGGGAGCTCACTTCTCTCTTGACAGAGTGTTAAGAGTGTTTAGGGAAGATTGGAGACTGGATGAAAGTTATCTAAAACTATATAGTTCAAGGATGGCCTTCTGGGGAGGAGTGATCCACTGCCTCTTTCAAGGCCAGCAGAACTACCCCCTCCTGTAAGAAGGCAAACAATATGCCATCCCTTAAATGGGTCCAAATTACAGGTCTTGGACCCTGGATGAGAAGCTAGATCTTCTCATCTAGAATCCAATTCCAAAGTCAAGTGACTTTATCCAATAGATGTCTAGAATAATATTCACTGTGATCCTGGAAGGACTAATTCTACACCCCTTAAGAGGGGGAATTGGTCATCCAAAACTGGACTGCTGGCCAGCCATCTGGGGATGCAATAAGAATGGAGACTTAAGTATGGTTTGCCACTCTTACCACAACAAGATAAGTCCTGATAAAGACTTGTACCTGTGTTTTATTAGCTTCATCCCTCATCTTCCTCCACTGGTGCTCTAAGTGTTCTTATGTCATTTCATTACCGACTGTAAACCAAGAGGTAGGTCCTATGGAAACTGCAGAACTGAACAAACATGGAGCATGCAAACCCTGACAGATTGAATTGACCAGGCAGATAATCTGGGAGATAAATAGTCCTTCAGCTAACAAGGCCTATACCATAAAGGACTTTATAGATGATAACCATCCTGAATCACACTAAGAAGCAAGCTAGAGCCACTGCAGCTCGTAAAGCAGAGGTGTTACAGGAGCGTGCTGACGCATGCCCATCGCTGCTCACTGTTGTCTTCAAGAACAGCCCCTTGAATTAATAACAGAAAGCATAGGTAATATGAAGAAGTCAACATCTCCCCCATTTACTTTAATTTCTACATATCTTCATTCTTGTTTTCTTCCCTAGGGTCAGGGAAGACAAATAGTATAATTGTTCTTATTAGAGGAGCAATAACTCTTTGCATAGGGAAGTCAAACAGCTCTATTGTATCATCTGCTGAATAATTACCCTAATTTGCTTTCCACACTTTTCTATTAAAAAAACAAAACAAAATAAAGGGAATATTTTCTCAAATTTTCAGCTATTCAATATACAGAAGATTGTGAAAAGTTCTGAACCATAACTCTCTTCTGAGGAGGAGCCAGAAAATGACAGAATATGAAAATGCTAATAAATAACATCAAGCAGTTATAGATATTAATGTTGATTGAGCCGTCATGGCACAGTGGTTAGAATGCAGTAATGCAGGCTAATTCTGCTGACTACCAGATGCAAGCAATAAAAGCAGTTTGATTCTCACTGGCTCAAGGTTGACTCAACTTTCATCCTTCCCAGGTTGGTAAAACGAGGACCCAGATTGTTGGGAGCAACATTCTGACTCTTAAACCACTTAGAGAGGACTATAAAGCATTGTGAATCAGTCTAAGTCAGGGGTCTTCAAACTTGGCCCTTTTATGACTTGTGGACCAACTCCCAGAATTCCTCAGCTAGGCATGCTGGCTGAAGAATTCAGGAGCTGAAGTCATAAAAGGACCAAGTTTGAAGACCCCTGGTCTAAGTGCTATTGCTATTGCTTGAGTCCCTTTAATCAGCCTCAATCATGAATGGAAAGTATGGAAAGAGAAAATATATCAACTTTCGTATATTTTTGAAAATCTTGCCACAGGAATGCCATGGATATTAAAATTATTTGCAATAACTATAAGCCATTTACAACTAACCAATCAAATGCTAAAAAAACATAATGTCAGCCAGGGTGGATTTTTTTCTTTACAGAAGAATTACAACTTTTAAACCAGGAGTACCTTAGTACCTTCCTTCCTTCCTTCCTTCCTTCCTTCCTTCCTTCCTTCCTTCCTTCCTTCCTTCCTTCCTTCCTTCCTTCCTTCCTTCCTTCCTTCCTTCCTTCCTTCCTTCCATTTGTCACATTTCTGAACCGCCCAGTTCCCTCGGAAAGGGACTTTGAGTGACATACACCAAAGTATTAAAATAAATGCTGTTGAAACAATGTTTTCTTTGTTTATATCCCTATGATAACCACTGCTTTAATATTAAAATCAGTTAAACAATCATTATATTGGAGATACTAATAAAGTGTAAGAGATAAAAATTTGCCATAAACAATTCTTCAAAGTTTATTAGTGAGTTACCTTTTCAGCAGATTTTTGCAACTGTGATAATTCATAATCCTTCTTTGTTTCCAGTATTCTTTGGACAAGGCTACCTATTAAAAATGAGTACTGTTACTAAGGAAACTACAAAGATATTGTATAAAAAGAAGAAAAAAAGCAAACTTGCACCTTAATTTAATTTTCTTTCACTAAAATAAGATATTTTGTCCTAAAATTATTTCAGTATGTCCTGTAGAAGTACCATGAAAATAATTTATACACTACTCCACTACAAAGACACAACATAAATTTGATCTTTTCTAAACTGTGATAATACAATAAGATGACAAAAGTCAATCCTTTTGTCAAGTTTTTGAGGATACTAATGGTTGATTTTCACCAGTCATTTAATTATTTGTGCTATTGATATTTAAATATATAAAATTGTGTATATATTGTATAAAATTGTGTTAATAATCACATTTGTAATCTGATAATACTGATACATTAAAATGCAGTTTCCAGGGGCATTTAAAATGTGGAGACATACTTTGATAAAAAAATTAATGCAAGAGTGTTTTGTAAAACCTTATAAAAAGGATAAATATTCATTTATCCAGCGGGAACTGGCCAACCAAGGGAAAAACACTGGAAGACCCCTCAATGTAAAGTTTGATGAGTATCCCTAACAGTTGGAATTTTTCCTAGCCCATGTCCTGGCATATATTCAAGCGTATGGGCTGGAGATTCCCTCTGAAGGCACTAAGATGCAGAGTATTGGAGGGGGCTGCAGCATGCTGGATAGTGACACTTCACAACATGAATGCACCTGAGCTGAGGAACTTCAAACATTTCATGACGGCAATTCAAGGACTACCTAGTTGACCATAAAGTGAGGAACCGCATCAAAACCATGCATCAGGGCTGCAGAGTGGTGGCGGAATACACTGAGGAATTCCATGATTTGGCATGCTGACTGAATGACTGGCCACACGTTATCCTCATCAGCGGTTCAAAGATGGATTGAATGTACAATGCCTGCGTCTTGAGGAGAGCCCCATGACCCTCCAGGCATGCTACATCCTGACTGAGGTGAAGATCGACCAAGTGCACAATAAGCATCATGCGGCATGGCCATGGAGGATTTCACCTCCAGAGAAGAGACCATGAAATTGCAGAACCTGCAACTAGGCTTTACCATTTAAGTGGTAAAGGAAGGGCACTGGACAGCAAAGTGAAAAGCCGGCCGTCCCACCAAAAAGACCACCCTGGGCTTGGGGGGGGGGAGAGAAACTACTAAGGCGCCGCAGAGGGTCTGGGAAACCTCACTGAAAGGGATTGAAGTCATCAAATTCACCCCATCCCCCAAAAGAGGCAAGAGAACTCCGACCCTGCCAAATGATGACCAAGGACTAACTGACCTTCATTCTGATGACAACTCCCTAGTAAGTGGCCTAGTAACAATTCCCATACAGCTAAGCTACCAAGCCTCTGGACTGAGAGTCACCTTACGGGTTCTAGAATTGGGCTGTGCCAAGTGCCTGATCAGCCCAGCCCTGGTGGTGAAATTGGGGTTCCAGTTAAGGTGGCTGAAGGTGCCAATCACATTCTGCCAACTAGACCAAACATGTCAAACACAAGGCCCATGGGACAGCCCTCACCTCTCCAGCCCAGCCGGGCAACGGAGGCAGTGAGTGCAAGGGGGCTGACGGTGTCCTACAGCAGCTGCAACTTACTAGCCCCTCGGTCGGCACACTCTTGGGGCTCCACAGCACGCTGCAACCACTGAGCTGGCCCTCAAGCAGCAGGTGTGGTGGTGGTATGAGACGGAGCCAGAGGTGGAGGGAGGTACATAATCCAGACCTCCACATGTGCCTGCTCCATCTCACTGCATGTTTTTGATTGCTTGTGGCTGGGATGGGGCAGGGGCATTTGCCACCTGGTGCATCTATCAGGTTGGATCGAATGCCTCCCCTGTGTCTCTGCCTCCGCCTGCTGCCAGTGCCGCCACCATAGCATGAGGCAAGGCAAGGGGTGGGGGTAGTGTCACACCACCACCCCTGCATGCTCGGCCCCCACTATCCAACCTCGTCCTCGCAGAGGAGCTGGAAGACAAGGTTGGATGGTGGGGGCCAAGTGCACAGGGGCCACAGTGTGGTGCCACCTATGTCCCACCCCTTGCCTTACCTGGCGGTGGAAGCAACCCCACCCTGCCCCCTTCCCTGTCTGGCCTTGCCCGGCAGTGGCAGCACCCCTGCCCCATCTCCTGTCTTGCCTGGCCTGACTCCATGCTGGTGGCACTCCTACCCACCCCTGTCTTCGCTGGCCTGGCCCCATGGTAGCATTGTCTCACACTGTGGGACAAACCTCCCACCCGCTGGAGAACTCTGGATTCCCCCCAGGTGCCCCTGATGCAAGCAACATTGAGCTGGCCATACCCACCCCAGCCATGCACACTCAGTTGGCCATGACCACTCAGCCTCCCCTACCCCCACCATGTCCCCTTGCTGGCCTTCAATGAAATCTGAGTTTGACACACCTGAACTACATGAATCAGTAGTGGGGGGTATTCCAGCAACATTTGTCACCGAGACCATAGAAATGCGAACGAGGGCTCACCTAGAGACCCTAAGCTTCATAATGGTCCCAGGGATGGAATAGCCCTGGCATTAGGGCTAGGTTGGCTAAAGATGTGGAGAAGGAAAGTATTAAAAATTCAAACCAGTCACCTGGCTCCCAAGACCAGAGAAAATACAGAGAGTGGCCTTCCCATGCCAAGAAATAGGAGCAGTAGTGCAGGGAAGAGAAAAGGATCCTCTCACTATCCCCAAGGAGTATTGGAACCTGAAAGAGGTGTTTAGTGAGAAGAGGTTGGACGAGCTCCCCCTTCACCGCTCGATGGACTCTGCTATAGAGATCTTGCGTGGAGCCAAGCTGCCTAAAATTATACTCGATGACCCTGAGAGAACTAGATGAGCTATGTCTATTCATTGAAAAAGAATCTTGCCTGCAGTTTCATCCAGCTGGCCCGACCAAGGGTGGCCATGCCCATCCTGTTCCATGAAAAGGATAGGATGCTTCGTCTATGTGAGGGCTATAGGGAGCTCAACACTGTTTGTGTGGACGTCTACCCCCTGCCCCTGATGGACATGCTAGCTCATTTGGCTAAGGGCAGAATTTTCACTAAGCTGGATTTGCAAGAAGCCTACTAGCTTGTGAGAATCAAGGAGGGAGATGAATGGAAAACTGCTTATAACTGCCCAATAGGATGCTTCCAGTTCAAAGTGCTCTCTTTTGGCTTCCAGGGGCCCTTGCCATGTTTATGCAGCTAATTAACAAAGTCTTATACAAACATCTGTTCAAACGGGTGTTGGTGTATTTAGACGACATTTTAATTTACATTGAAATGAAAGCTTAGCATGTAAAACTGGTGAGGGCAGTGCTCAAAACGTTGAGGGCTGCTAAGCTGTACGTCAAGCTATCCAAGTGCAAGTTTCATCAAAGTAAAATAGACTACTAGGGTTACTGCATCTTGCATGAGGGAATTGAGATGGACCCCCCAAAAATTCAAGTGGTGCTTAATTGGTCCCCCCCCACTTGAACCAGGAAGCAACTGCAGGGCTTCCTGGGTTTCGCGAACTTCTATAGGCAATTTATCTTATTGTTTGGTCAGATAGCACTGCATATCACTAACCTGTTAAAGACAAAAGGAGAGGACAAACCAAAGCCAATCCAATCCCTGAAATGTACTTTGGAAGGTCAGGTAGCATTTGAGAAACTCAAACATTTTGCAGTTGAACTTGTTTTGAAGCCTCCTGACCCGAACACGCCTTTTGTCATCTAAGCCAACACTACTGTGTTGCTTCAGAAAAATGAATGCAACCAGCTGCAACCCTCCACTTACACCTCCCGGAAACTGTCTGAGACTGAGCAAAGGTGGGCGATATAGGAGAAAGAAGCTTACATGGTACGCTGCGCTCTTCTAACCTGGAAGCACTTCCTCAAAGGCAGCAAAGTGCCTTTTGAAGTATAGGCTGATCATTAAAAACCTGGAGGCACTAAAACCCCCAAGGAAATTGTTGCATAAACAAGTCTGATGGGCACAATACTTCAATCAGTTTGACTTAACACTATCTTCTGGGGGGGGAGAACGCCTTAGCTCAGAGGTCCCCAACCTTTTGGGCACCAGGGACCGGTACCATGGAGGTTTTTCCGTGGACCAGAGGAGGTGTGGTTTTGAATACTGCCTGCATCCTGAGGATGAAGTTTTGCTTGTTTGTGCAGCCCATTTGCTGGCATGCTGTGGACTGGTGCTGGTCCATGGACCGGGGGTTGGGGACTCCTGCCCTAGCTGATGCTCTGTCATGTATGCCTCAATACAATTGTCCCAGATCAAATATAGTCAAGCCACTAATCCCATCCTACCAGTTGGCCACTACATGAGCACGAGCAAAGGAGAAGCAACAGATCAATAATAATGGATGGATGACAAATGGTTTCAAAGTCATAAGAATCAATGCTCACTTCAAGATGTACTAGGTTTGGAGGGAGCTAAGTTGTATGTGCCTGAGAGTCAGAAACTGATGGTTTTGGTAAAAAGTCATGACTCCAAAACTGCTGGACATTTTGGCTTTGAAAAAACTTTACACTTAATTAAAAGGCAGTTTTGGTGGCCATCCTTAAAGAAAGACATTGAGAGCTATGTGGTAAGCTGCCCCATTTGCACCTTGGCTAAGCGGCAGCAAAAGAAAACCCCAGGACTCCTTCAAATAGTGGTGGAACTGTTGGCAACATGGAAAGAGATCTCCATGGACTTCATAGTGAAGCTCCCTGAAAGTCCAGAGAATATAGTTGTATGGGTGATAATTAACCTGTCCTCCAAACAAGTGAATTTTGTCCCATGTCAAAAGATCCCCTCGGCATGGGTACTAGCTAAAATGTTTTTGCATGTTTTCCAACTACATAAGACACCCCAGTGCATTATTTCTGATGGGAGGGTGCAATTCACCTCAAAGTTTTAGTGAGCATTTCTGGACTTGCTGGCACTAATCCGAACCTTACCTCTAGTCATCACCTCCAAACTAATGGGCGATGTGAATGTGCAAACACCATATTGGAATAGTACCTCAGATGTTACATTAACTATGAACAGGATAATTGGAGTGATTTATTGCCTTTCGCAGAGAGGGCTTACAATAATTTGGTTTATAGCAGCACAAGGTTTACTCTGTTCAGAGTAGCTATGGAGCAAGAGTTTAACCTGATGCTTGATCTACAGTGATCTGTTTTTTTTTTTTTTTTTTTTTTTAATTTTTTATTAATTGAACACATAAAACAGTGCACTGTGAAAAGTGCCCTCCACCAGACAAAATACAAACATTAACAAACATTAATCCCACCACCAATATGGAAGATTCAATTTCTATTACATATATACTTCTCAACTCTGGGTTACATTATTCATACTTTATAGAGTGACTGAATTTTATTCTTTATTTTTGCATCGCCTATTAAGTTCAACATATAATTTTTTACCTTTTCCCACCGCTTCATCGTTGCCACCAATTTACCTTCATTATAATTGTGTAATCTAATTTCCATTATTTGATAGTGAATGTGATCTACCATGTACTTACACCAATTTTGTATATTCCATTTCTTCGCATCTTTCCACCCAAGCACTATAGTTGCTTGTGCGCTTTCTATTGCTGCAGTTTTAATTTCCTTGTATTCCTTTACCTCACTATTTTTTATTAATAGCGCCACTTCCTTAGTTATTCTCCAATTAATATTTAGCATCTTATTTACCTCAATTTGTATTTGCTTCCAAAATTTTTGAACTTCAGCGCATTCCCAAAACATATGCATAAATACTCCCTTTTCATTGCATCCATGCCAACAATTCCCTTTCTTCTCCCTATGGAAGTGCGCTAATTGTAATGGTGTATAATACCATTTATGTAAAATTTTTCTTCTCATCTCTCTTATCCTTGTATTTTTAATCTTCCTGATGTCTTCCACTATGCTTTCCATTTCCCATTCATTAATTTCTAATTCGTCCTGCCAATACCTTGTCAATCCTTTTACAACTTCCTCCTCTACTTGCAATAAGACCCTATATATGTTACTTGCTTGCGCTTTTGTGCGCTTATTCTTTTCTTGTAATATCTTTTCTAAAATTGTTTCTTGTCTGAGGAGTGTTTCTTTATTCTCACGTCTACTTAAATATGTGCATATTGCGTTAACTTGTAACCATCTTTCTTGGCCCAGACATTGCTCTAGTTTACTTCTAATAATCTTTCCATCTTTTTCATATAATTGCTCAATTCTCATTATTCCTTTACTCCTTAATTCCCTTATTATTTTCGTGAGATTACCTTCCTTATTTGTATTTATTACCTGCAGCGTCGCTAGTTTAGAATTCGTCATTTTCAATTTACTTTGCCATTTCGTCCAACTCTCTATAACTGCCTTAGCGGGGTCTATTAAGCTTTTTATATCTATCCTATTCCATTTCCTAAATAATAGTTCTTCATCCGATCTACAGTGATCTGTAATCACTGCAACCATCAAAGAAATGGATGAAAGTATATTGGCCCTTTCCCCATAAAACACATCATTAACCCAGTGACTGTGGAGTTAGATCTGCCTAAGTCGTTCCGGCAAGTCCACCGTTTTTCATTGCAGTTTGTTAAAATCCGAAGTCATCTCTCTCCTTAGGCTTCAGTTTCCACAATCACCTGAGCCATTAATGATAGAGGAGGAACAGCATTTTGAAGTCCGGAATATTTTAGATTCCCATAGACATAGAGGAAACCTTCAATATTTAGTAGCCTGGGAAGATTTCCGTGACACCCAGAACAAATGGGTTGACCACTGCCATGTTAGGGACTGTAGACTTCTCAAACGTTTCCACAATCAATATCCTGACAAACCTAAATGACCTCTTTCTGTTTGTAACTGTTTCCTTTCTCTGTTTGTTATGTTTTGTTCTGCAGGACTGATGTCTCTATTCAGAGGGACAGCATGTCAGGTCTACCAGCATGTCCTGCCATTCTGTGGAAATGGGGGAGGGGGGAGGAATGTTTGCTGGCGTCTTTCACATGCTTTCGCTTTTGGGAATTAGGGGAGGGATTGTCTTCAGAGATGGAGCAGACTCTCTCCCAGCTGGTTCCAGCCTGGCTTCAAGGCTGTCATGCCCTGAGGGTACCCTGTTATCTGCCTAGCACCTCAGCATTCTCAAAAAAACCTTGTGGCATCATTTTGTCTGCCGGTGGACTGGTTGGGGGGATGGTTTGGGGAAATGGAAGAATTACTATGAGCTTTGTGTGGGGCTCTCAGATTTTGCTTGACTTTACTGTATCCATTTTCTCTCAGTAAAAGTTCTTTTGATTCAATTCAATGGAGTCAAAAGTTTTGTTTTCCTGTGATACCAGCTGGGGAAGGTCCTTACATTATATTGCAGGTAAATGCCTATTTTTTTCTTCTGGGGCTGCTGGATCTTTTGGTTTACTTAGGATGCTTTGGAGGGCTTTAGCTGGCTTGTGTGCCAAGCTGATTCCATGTAGTTGTAATAGCCTGTTGATTTCTGAAATGTTTTTGATGTATGGCAATGTTATTTTTTATACAGCTTGTGTTGATTGTACTATGTTGGATTGAGTGGTCAAGCACTTTTTGATGAAGTTGCATGAGTAAAGAGAAAGAAGAAAGAAAAAAAGAAAAACATAATGAAGTAGAGAGCGATGGGAAGGATGGAAAACCCAGTTATAAAATAGGAGATACAAGAAACATTCCCAAGACCCATAAAGGACTCAAATACTTTTACACTAACACTCAAAATTAAGGGAACAAACAGCACCCTGTACTATACAGAAAGGCAGATATGATATAGTTGCCATTACTGAAACTTAGTGGGATGAAACACATGACCGGAATGTACTGATAGACGTATACAAACTATTCAAAAGAAAGAAATGCACAAAACAAATGATGAAAACTTCCTAAAATGCATGAGTCAATATAACAGGAAAAAAGAATGACATTGCTATAGGCATATACTACAGGCTATCCAACCAAGCAGAAGAAATAGATGAACATTTTGCAAATCAATTAACAAATGTATGTAGGAAACATACCATAATAATAATGGGAGACTTTAACTACCATGATATCAACTGAGAGACCAACTCTGCATCAAGTGGGAGATCAAACAGGTTCCTGACCAGCCTAGCTGACAATTTTGTCATCCAAAAGTTAGAGGAGGTAACTAGAGGAAAACCTATACTGGACTTAATTCTTACTAATAGAGAAGAAGTGATAGAGGGAACTTTGGGTGAGAGTGGCCGGAACTTTGGGTGAGAGTGGCCACATCATATTGGGATTGAATATAATGCAAACACAAACAATAGAACATAATCCAACCAGTGTCTTAAAGTTAAAGTAACTGATTTTAACTAACTCAGAGAGAGCCTAGGAAAGATTCCATGGATGAAAATCCTAAAAGGGAAAAGAAGTGTGGGAAACTCAGAAAAATATGATCATAAAAGCCCACTCCAGCATGATACCATTGAAAAAGAAAAACAAGAAATGCAAGAAAAACTAGCATGGCTGCACAAAGATCTCTCTGATAAGTTGAAAGACAAAAAGAACAACTACAAAAAATGGAAAGAGGGACATATAACACAGGCAAAATATCAACAACAGAAGCCAGCACAGGTTTGTTAAAAACAGATCATGCCAAACCAATCTTATTTCATTCTTTGACAAAGTGACTAAATTAGTAGACCAGCGAAATGCTATGGACATAATATACTTTGACTTCAGTAAAGCATTCAACAAAGTAGACCACAACCTATTTCTTAGTAAGCTAGAAAAATGTGGGATAGACAGCAATACCACCAGATGGATTTGTAACTGGCTGACAAACCATACTCAACAGGTAGTTCTTAATGGTACTACTTCTACATGGTGGGAAGTAAGCAGTGGGGTACCACAAGGCTCTGTCTTAGGCCCAGTACTCTTCAATATCTTCATAAATGACTTAGATGTCATCAAATTTGCAGATGACACTAAGCTAGAAGGAATAGTCAACAAGCTCAGGATCCAAAAAAGATCTTGACAGACTTGAGCCAACAACAAGACTGAATGTGGAGAAAAGCAAGGTTTTACACTTACCCGTGTTTCCCCTAAAGCAAGACAGGGTCACACTTTCTTTTTATCCCCAAAAGCCCCACTATGTCTTACTTTCGGGGTACGGCTTATATTGATTGGAAAACAATTGTCAGTTTTATTTTAAGTATTTTAAGTATATTAAGTATTTTAAGTATTTTAAGTATTTAAGTATTTTAAGCAGGAGGCGGAAGTGGGCAGGAGTAATATGTCTTACTTTCGTGGTACGGCTTATATTAGCCGACCCCCTGAAAACCCCGATACGTCTTACAATCGGGGGTGTCTTACTATCGGGGAAACACGGTAGGCAGGAAAAACCTGGCTCAAAAACAGTAACTGTGAGAGGGATCTTGGAGTGTTAGTGGATGATCACTTAAATATGAACCAGCAGTGTGTGGCAGCAGCCAAAAATGCTAATACAATTATTGATTGTATAAAGAGGCATAGAAGCAAAATCACATGAAGTATTAGTACCGCTTTATAAAACCTAAGACCACACCTGGAATACTGCACCCAGTTTTGGTCACCGTATTACAAAAAAGTTTCTGAGAGTTTTGAAAAAGTACAGAGAAGAGCAACTAGGATGATTAAAGGCCTGGAGACTAAAACCTATGTAGAATGGTTGCAGGAACTGGGTATGGCTAGTCTAGAGAAAAGAAGGACTAGGGGTGACATGATATCAGTATTCTAGTATTTGAGGGGCTGCCATAAAGAATAGAGAGTCAACTTATTTTCCTAAGCACCAGAAGGCAAGACAAGAAACAATGGATGAGAAATTTCCTAACAGTGAGAACCAGTGGAACAGCTTGCCTTCAGCAGTAGTGGGTGCTTTATCTCTGGAGGTTTTTAAGAAGAGACTGGACAGCCACCTGTCTAAAATGGTATAAGATCTCCTGCTTGAGCAGAGGTTGGACTAGAAGACCTCCAAGGTCCCTTCCACCTCTATTCTGATTGATTGGGGTTAGGTTATTACCTTGATAGTGGAATGCTTGGTAAGTGTGGATGACTTTTTGGCACACTTGCCATTATAGTCCCTGCAGATCAGGATATCCAGGAAGGGTAATGAGTTGTTTTTTTCTTCTTGTTGTTGAAGGTTTTATGGGTGTTTTTTAATTGGTCCTTTTTTATTATAGTGATGGTGTCATCTACATATCTGATCCATATTTTGGGTTGTATTTGTGGAATTACTATTGATTCCAGATGTTGCATTACAATCTCTCCTGAAAGTAATGATCCATAGGCATACATTTAATTTGTTGACAAGTTTGTCTGTTGAATTGAAAGTATATGATTAGACAGAGGTTGATAACATTCATGATTCTGGGTATTTCAAATCTTCATGTATTTGGTTAAGTCAGATGTGCTACGGAGTAATGTTGTCAGAGATTCTTGGCTAATTCCAGGTCTATGGACCTGAAAACAGCTGTGATATCAAATGAGACCATGGTTTTGACCTCATCTATTGTCACGTGTTTGATTCTTTGAAGGCATTGTAGTGGGGAGTTGATGGGATGTGTACTTTCCATTGTGAGGAGCCCAAGTGTTTTTTTTTTAGTTCTTTTGTGATCTTGTAGTTAGAGGTCTCTGGTAATGGTAACAATTGGAGGGACAGGTATATCAGACATGTATTTGGGGGCATGCATAGAAGTGTGGGAGATGGGTCCACTGCTTTTCATCACCACTGTTCCTCTTTAGTAATTTGGCTTTCTTAGTGAGTCACAGAGAGTTCTCTTGATCTGGTTGTCTATTGGTTGGTGTTCACTGGGATGTAAATTTATTTGTGTTCTAATAATTCTTTCACTTTTTGTATATATTGTGATCTGTCCATAATAACCATGATTCGGCCTTTGTCTGCTGGTGGGAAGATGATAGTCTGGTCCTTCTTTAGGCTTTTGACGGCTGCTCTGTCCTCTGATGTAACTTGATTTTGTTTTTGTTTTCTTCTGGTCTGTGGTATGATGGTTTGTCTGATGGGCAGTCTAGCAGTTTCAAATGCTCCTTCTAAGGCTGCAAAGAATTCCAATTGATTGGCATCATCTGTATTATAGTTGAGACCTTTCTGTAGAATATTGTGTTCTGCCATGGATAGTGGATGACTGGACATGTTGACTACACATTTAGGCTCTAGTGCTTCTTTGATTTTGATTTTAGTTTGAGGAGTATTTTTAAGTTTGGTTTTCCATTTTTTGGCACATCTCTAGGAAGTACTCACAATGTTGGTGTCCAGCATCTCCATGTGCTCTGGGGTAATATTCCTTGATATTTCCAATGGTGTGTTGGTATTTGTTTAATCTAAGGCAGGGGTGTCAAACTGCCAGCCCATGGGCCGGACACATCATCCAGAAGCCACGCCCACCCCATTGCCGGCAATGGCAAAACCGTCCCGATACGTTGTGCGACATCATGTGATGTCGCGAGTTTGACATGTCTGATCTAAGGTATGCTTCTGTGATCATGAGCTATATCAATTTTTGCCCATTTTCTTCAACTATTTTCCATCCAACTGTAATGGAATATTTGTAGCTCACGACTGAAATGAGGGGTCCTTTCATTACCCACACTAGGTATCATCAGCAACACTGATGTTACCTTATTTGGGTAATGAAACATCTGCAAGAAAACAACCAAGCTTAGAGAACACCAAGGATCCCTCAATCACATTTCTCTCAATCACACTTACAGTAGACTCTTCATTTGGAATCCTTTTTTATTTATTTATATAATGCTTATACCGTCTCAATCAGCTCTAGGTGGTTAACAATAAAACATTAAAATTGAAAATTAATAAAATAAATTAAACATCTTCAAAACAGTATAAGATAATGAAAAATGGCCACTCAGTCTAATACCCACTTAAGGCAAGTTTTTGAGGCTTTTCAGAATGCCAAAGGGGCAATCTTATCCACGGGAGCTATGCATTCTATAAATGTTGGGTGAATTACAGTCAAGAGCTACCTTCTGGTCATTTTCTTTCACCTTTCAGGATAGAACCTTGAGCAAACCCTCTGTCAATTTTACTGTCTTTGTTAGAAAAAGTATATAACATCCCTAGTATAATTAGCCTCTTAAAGAAATAAGTTTAGATGTTCTAATTAACAAGATGACAGAAAGGTGTGACTGTGTGACTTTTGCCTCAACCAAAAGAGAGTTCTCTGAACCTGTCAGTGCTCGTGAAGCTGGAAAGTGCCATTCCAATGACTCTTTCTTCTACTGATCTATATTCAGCAGACAATATACAAATGAAGAAAATGTAACACCATTATTTCCCTTCTCACGACTGGTTGACCAAGAAAAATCACCCCAAGAACGTCTGTTTCAAAGATGTTGCTATCTTCCTCTAGAACTGAAGCAGCCTTCTGACCATTTGCTTGACTTCCATAACTATGCATTGTTCTTTCATGATACGGTTCATGGAAGTCCTATTATCACCTTTATTGGCCCTGCTTTCCTGAAAGGAATTTTTCTGTCTTCTTTCACATGAGCAAGCCAATGCCCTGGATTTCTTGATGAGTTTGGTGGTTCCTCCAGGCATAAATATAGTCTGATTTGGACCAATAGCAGCAATAATGCAAATAATTCTAAGCACACAGTTGCTTCACCTGCTGATTTGGGGCTGTAGAAGGGCCCACCGTGGGGGATGGATATGTAACATTTGGAAACAACCTATCCTGAGTTTCTCTACAGATTACAGGTAGTCCTCAACTTAGGACCAGTTTAGTGACAGTTCAAATTTATAACAGTACTGAAAAAAGTGACCTATGACTATTTTTTATACTTATGACTGCTGCAGCATCCCCATGGTCATGTGATCAAAATTTGGATGTTTGGCAACTGGCATTATTTATGTTGGCTGCAGTGTCCCCATGTTTTGTGATCAACTTTTGCAACCTTTTGACAAGTAAAGTCAATGGGGAAACTAGTTCACTTAACAACTTACTAACTTAACAACTGCAGTGATTCACTTAACTGTGGCATGAAAAATTGCAAAGTGGAACAAAACTCACTTAACTGTCTTGCTTAGCAATGGAAATTTTGGGTTCAATTGTTGAAAGTTGAGAACTACCTATACCTATTCTTGCCTTATCCAAGAATTGTTCTGGAGAGTGGAAGGGAAGCTCTGTTTTCTGTCTGTACTCTTTCCTACCATCACCTTCTTAAATGAGCCTTTAGACAATACTGATTGGTTACTGGACTGGATAGAAAGGCATTATTAGGAGATCAACTTAAGTTCTAATGTTTATGTATATTAAACTTTTCTTTGGCAAAGATTGAGCAGCTGAAAAAGTCCTAATGGGCAGGGAGTGGAACCTTACAAACATTAATTATTGGTGCACCCCAAATGGTAGGAGCTGTTTTCAGGCTTGCTCCCAAAGAGCAAGTGAAAACAGTGGTTTCTACACACCTGTGGTATAAAGTTTCTGTAATTATCTATTTGTGAAAAAAGAATAATGCCATATCTAATTTAAATCATATACTAAATTATTTATATAACAGGATCTGATGTGGGATTTTCAAGATAAAATACCTCATTCTCATAATGGGGATATTAAAAAGAGATAAGAAAGGGAAATAGCAGAAAACTTTTTTTTTTTTTTAGGAAACAAGTAATGAATGAATAATAAATGAAGCACATTCTGGGGAATGCTTCTTCCAAGGTTACCAGAATGGGAGAGAAAAAGAAACTGGATTATAATTAAGTAAGAAGAGGGTTACTACCTTTTGGTTTAGCTAAAGTATGTTCTGTACAGATGCAAATATGAAATGTAATCCATAGTAACCATGAAAATAATTATTATACTAGGCTGCAATGAAAGGAAATTGTTAATAAATAAAGAAACCAAAGCTGGATCAAGTAGTATATTAAATAATGGAAAGTGATGAACAAAAAACTAAATATCTAAGGAACTTTATTAAAAGTAGGAAAAGGCAGAGCTAAAGAAAATATGACTTTCAACTAAGTCAGTTCTGTTTTCTGAAATTTAGCTATATGATGGATGAGTGAAAATGAACACATACAGGAAAATATTATTGAACAAAACACTTACCATGTTTCTCATCTTCTTCAAGATCTACTGTTGTCTCCTAAATTAGATAAACAGAAAGGTTTCTGAATTACGGAAAGAAGGTTCATATTAATGTGTTCAATAGATTGCAATGTTTTAATACTTGATACTTCAAAAGGAGTAATACTTGGAACTATATTTCTCTTACCCTAAGAATATAATAAACATATTCTAACAAGATTTGATGGAATTATTCATGTTTTAGGCTGCTAAGAGGTGTCCAAATTGTTCAAGGTTCAATGAGTTCATTCAACAGGTAAAATCCAAAATTATGTAATTGCAGAAAATGACTATCCTCACTGTAAATCTTTTATAGCATATTTTAAGAATGTGCAGGAAATCACTTCACCTTCTGTTCCATAAGTAACAATTTCTTTCATATGTGCATATACATGCAGATTCTTTTCATTTTTTTATACATAATTTTCTGTGATAATATTTATATACCAAGAAGCACATCAATAAAAACAAAATAACAGAAACTAAGGAAATAATAAAGCTCATACAATTTGATAATAAATTAAGTCAGTAATACCTGAATAAAGAATTATTGATTAATAAAACAAATATATTGAATAGCTTAGGATAGAATAGAGCTGGAAGGTACTTTGGAGGTCTTCTAGTCCAGCCCCCTGCTCAGGCAGAAGAACCTATACCATCTCAGACAAGTGACTGTCTAGGCTCTTTTTAAAAATCTCCAGGGAGGGAGCACCCACGATTTCTGGGAGCAAGCTATTCCACTGGTTGGTTGTCCTCACTATCAGGAAGTTTATCCTTAATTCCAGGTTGCTTCTCTCTTTGATCAGTTTCCAACCATTGTTTCTTGTCCTGCCCTCTGCTGCTTTGGAGAATAGTTTGACTCCTTCTTTGTGGCAGCCCCTCAAATACTGGAATATTGCTATCATGTCTCCCGTTTCTTCTTTTCTTTAGACTAGCCAAACTCAAGTCCTGCAGCCATTCTTCATATGTTTTAGTCTCCAGGCCTTTGATCATTTTAGTTGCTCTTCTCTGAATTTTTTCCAAACTCTCAACATCTTTTTTGTGATATGGTGACCAAAACTGGCTGCAATATTCCAGGTGTGGTCTTATTAGGGTTTTATAAAGCGGTACTAATACCTCGTGTGATCTTGATTCTATGCCTCTGTTTATATAACCCAGGATTGTATTAGCTTTTTTGGCTGCTGCTGCACAATGCTGGCTCATGGTTAACTGATTGTCCACTAGGACTCCAAGATCCCTCTCACAGTTACTGTTTTTAAGCCCAGTCTTGCCCAATATATACATGTACCTTTGATTTTTTCCTGCCTAAATGTAAAACTTTGCTTTTCTCCACATTGAAACTCTATTGGAAGTAGTAGGCTTTAACGATGATATCAGGTAGTGAGGATATTAGGCATTCTGTACAGCAAACTCTACTATTGAGGAAGCTTTGTATGTAGCTGTCCCCCATATCACTGTGGAGAGTAGCATCCAGGAAAAAATATCTGTGAAGATGATTGTAATAATTGGCATATGAAAAAGGTGTTTCTTAACATATGAAAAAGGTGTTTCTCCAGGTAATGTTTTTTAAACATTTTGTTGTCATACTCACATCTGATTATCATCCCATTCATCAAACATAGATGACTTTATTTTCCCTTTCCAATGAAGTGATCATCCTAAAGGTTCATATACTTTTGTCACACACAAATCATAACTTTGGATCATTTTCCTCAATAAATAAATGAAGAAGTATGTTTGACTCATTTTTAATTGGCTTCTCTTTATCTAGTAGAACTTGATGGGAGAACCGATCATATTCACACAGAAATAAATACCGAAGTGTCAGCAAGATCTTCCACTGACTTCAGATATCCATCAAATTCTGAGGATAAACCAGCCTAATATTTTTCTTGTATTTGTCAAGAAGTGAAAAATTTTATTTACATTGATCCTAGGAGGTAGTATATGACCAGTTTTGTCCTAGTTAGAACTCTTCAAATGTACATCGATGAATCTATTAGAGTATTAATGGGTTCCCTTGTACATTGGGGACATAATGTAACATCCATATTTTTCTGTTCCGAGTTCTTAAGATTAGGTATATACACCATTCTAAAGATAACTGAAAATCTTCTATTTTAGATGAACCAAAATTGGAAAATGTCTCTATCTGTAGTTTTGAGCATTCAAGAGACAGACATAAAGTGGAAAGTAACCTACTGAAATTTCACAAAGAAAACGAAAGCAAAACAGTTGACAACACATTCATGTTTTCATATTTAAATGAGCAAGCACATAAACTAACCATTTTCAGTTCTGTTATTTCAGGTAGTTGCTGTTCTGCTTTCACTATAAACTGGTCGTCCTCTTCTTCTTCTTTATCTATAATAACATTTGATACTATATTGGCACTGCCATTTCTATAAAAAAATAAGGACAGAGCAATAATTCAGATATTAAGTTGTCATAGATAGTCATTTTTAAGGCAGAAAATAAAGCTTTCTTTCAAAATCAGACTGTTTCTAAAAAGTTGTAAAATTCAAGGATACAAGCTCCTAAAATGGAAATTTGAGGAAAATTTAAAACATACTATTTTATTCTAATCCCCCCCCCCTATTTTAAGAACATCTGGCAAAGTGGAGTAAAGGAAGATCTGTATCCCTGAAGTAGCTGAATCAAATTACATTTTCTTTGCAGTAGAATATAATTTGTAAACTATTTCCATTTTACTGATTATAATTGTCATATATGAATGAGCCAGACTGGGCTCCACTCCAAAAAACTGAATCCAAGCACTTATTTTTCATTGTTTCTGAACCTTCTGTCTGCTACTACACTGGATATGGTAACTTTCTACCAGCCTTGTGCAAGTGGATGTCAGCGAAATGCCAGCAGCCCTAGACTCATATAATTGATTTCTCATCTGTCATCATGGAGTATTCTTGTAACGTTGTAAATAAAAAATATAGAAATTACTATGTTTCTGACAGTTTCAAACTTAGCAAGTCACAGTTGATAAAACTAATTATAAATATACTTAAAGATGGAAACACAAAAGTATTAATAAAAGTAGAACTTACTACTTTATGAATTACAGTATAATGCCGAGGGGGCTATTTTTATCCTTCCTTCACCTATGGTTAGTATTTTTTATGATATTTATTACTATGACTCTTTAGGTTTTTATTTGTTTTTATTTACTATTTTATCTATTTTTTATTGTTTTTATCAATACAAGTATAACAAAAAATCAATATAAAAACAACTCAACTGAACAGAATCGTCTACAACTTTTTCCTTGATTACTATTTTATCTATTGTATGCTGCCCAGAGTTGCCTTTGTAGAGATGGACGGCTATATAAACTCCTTGCAGAGTTATATAGATGAACAAAGGTATATCTATAACTGTCTGATGGGTATAACGTTTAGCATAGCTCATAACATTCTGGATCAGCTACAACTTCCAAGTGCTTTTAAAGAGCAGGAATTAAAAGTCTTCAACACAAGAGTCAAGAATGGGATTTAAAACCTAGAATAACAGGATTAGAAGGGAATTTGGACATCTTCTAGTCCAATTCCTTGCTCAAGTAGGACACCTTATACCATTCTGGACAAATGGTTGTCCAAGAATTTTAATAGGATAGTTTTCATTAGTTTTTATATGCACAATTAAAAGAAAGATTTACTATAGATAATAAAGCAACTGGAATTTGAAACTGAATTTTGTACACATTATGATAACTTATAAATTTGTATATATTATATATTTGTTGAAATCTGAAAAGGAAGAAAAAGAATTAGCACGCATGATAAAATGGGCTAAGAATTTTGGTTATAACATACAGATGAATCAAAAGGAAAAAATATGGTTAAAAAGACTGAAATTTATGTTGAATTATAATTTAAGAGAGAACTTTTATAAAATGATGTACCATTGATATATGACACCAGAGAAATTATTCAACATGTATAAAGGTACTTTTAGTCAATGCTGAAAATGTGAAAAGCATGAATTGTATCATGAATGATACAATTCATTAATTGCATCATCTATCATTGTATCATTAATACATGAAAGTAGATATGGTATACTTGGAATTACTGAAACTTGGTGGGATGAAACCTGTGACTGGAACATACTGAAAGAAACTATTAAAACAAAAAACCAAAAAAAACCCAGACCACATAAAAGAGGAGGTGCACTATATGTAAAAGACCACTATATTGCTGCAGAAATATACAAGACCAAAGATGAAAATATCCTAGAATGCATATGGATCAATATAAAAGAAAAAAAGAATGACATTGCCATGAGTGAAAAAAGGCAGCAATGGCTGGAGGTGAGGCAGAGAGATGGTGAGTGGAAGGATTCTTATGTGCTTTTGTGACTTTGAAGTCCTGGGATTTATGCAGTGTGGACTTTCTGTTCTTAAGGAGTGTTTGGCAATTTCTATTTGGCTGATGGCTCCTGTTAGTCTCTATTGCTCTGCTATTGTTACCTGTAAGTTTTGCTGCAAGGAATTTTGAAGTATTTTTCTCCTGAATGGATTTTGCCTGTAGCATTCCTTTACTTAAGAATGGAGCCATTTGGCAAGGCTACCTTAGCCGGCAGCCAGTACTTACTATATTTTTTTTCTTAAGTGCCAGCTGCACCCCTTAACTTTCTTTTCTAGCCAGTAGCTAATTCTTAAAGGGGAATGTGCCTTTTTAAGCTAGTTTACTCAGCAGCTTGTCTTTTCTGTCTCTGGAGGCTTTTCCTTGTTTGATGAATATATGGAAGAGAGAAAATATGGGGTGTGTGTGTTCAAATTCTTCCTTCAGAAGGAGATGGGAATGAGAAAGAGGGAGGGAGGGAAGTCCTGCCTTAGCACTTGGCCACCAGCAGCCCTGCCATTGACTTTGCTTGTCAAAAGGTTGCAAAAGGGGATCACATGACCCTGTAACACTGTGACCATCATAAATATGAATCGGTTGCCAAGCATCCAAATATAAATCACATGACCCTGGGCATGCTGCAATGGTCATAAGTGTAAAAAATGGTCATAAGTCATTTCAGTGCAATTGCAACTTTCAACAGATTTTTTTTTTTGGTCAAGTTTTTGACACCTTGCTAGATGGTACTCGAATACTGCCATATCTTAAAAGTGGTACAATTGGTGAAAAGATTGAAAAGCCCTGGATTAGATGACCTACAAGGTCCCTTCCAACTCTGTTATTCTATGTTCTATTCCAGTGATGGTGAACCTTTTAGAGACCGAGTGCCCAAAACCCGCCCCCGCGCCCCATCCCGCACCTTCTCCGCCCCCATTCTGTCCCCACCCCGCCCACCCACAGGGCCACTCACCACCTCCACAGCCTGCCGCACATAGCCCAGGCGGCCCAGGAATGCCATGGTGGCCATGCCCTCTGCCCGCACCCCGCAGCGTCAATTACACACGATGGGGCATGAAGGCGGCATGCTCACAGAGAGGGCTCTGAGTGCCGCCACTGGCACTGTGCCATAGGTTTGCCACCACTGTTCTATTCTGTGATCAACAACTGTCATTCTTTTGTGGATTACAAACTGTATCTCAAGGGCAAACTCATTTGCATTTAGATTTTTCTTCAACACTAGCCACAACAGGGACAAAAAGACTAATATTTAAGAATTGAATGTTTTAGAATTTTAAAAATAATTGAAAACAATCTTTATTAATTTTTGAAAATTTTTGTAATTTTTCATTAAACTTTTAGAATTTTTTAAATTTTAGCAATTGGAAGAAGAAAAATATAATCTTGAAAAAAATATAGTCATGGAAAAAAGTCTGTTGTGATTGACACAGTATATTCCATATATGTATTTATGCTCATAGAAGATCCAAAGTATACATGCCCAAATGTAAACTAAATTACTTGAAAAAAAATAAAGGGCAACTCTTGCCAGTTTGAGACTCAACCAACAAAACAAGAAACTCCATCCAATGGAAGAAGACTGCATCCAAACTGAACACAATAAGAAACAAATAACTATAGAAAAAAAATGAAGCTTTAGATAGACCAATGGCAAATGTTTCTCATAGGAAAAAAACCCCAAGAATAATGTCCCTGCTATCAGGTCCAATCCAGCCCCATTACAGCTGAATAATTGATTTCGTATCTTCCTGCTGGAAGAAAGCATGCAGACACCTGGAGAAAGGACATCAGCAAGTGTTCCATTGACAGGAAGAAAAGTAGTCCAATTTTCCCCAAGGAAAACACTATGTTAGGGATAGGGGATTCACTTCTCAGAGGAATGGGAATCAGCAATTTGTAGAGCAGACAGCCACTCTAGGAAGGTATGTTATCTCCTAAGAGCAAAGATCAAAGATATGACTGAGAGGCTTATTAAAATGATCAAGCCTACAGATTATTATCTCTTTATCCTCTTTCATATGGGGATGAATGATATGACAAACGCTGAAAACAATATTAAGAGACTATGAATAGCTCGACACAATTAGCCAAAGAGTTAGGAGCACAGGTGGTATTTGCATCTCTACTTCCAACAGAAAATCAATATTTAATGAGCGAACAAGGGATTTTAGAAGTAAACCACTGGGTTATGGGATAGTGCGGTCAAGAGGGCTTCGGATTCCAAAATCACGGTGTACATTACTTACATGAAGGGCTTTTGGCAGGGGATGGGTTGCATCTCACAAGAACTCACAAGAAGAATGTGTTAGGAAAATAACTGGCTCAGCTTATCTAAAGGGCTTTAAACTAAAACTAAGACAGAATAGGAATGTAAATCAAAATAGACAAGAAAATGATAAGAGAACACCTATTCACTCTAGATAGGTTCAAATCGCCAGGATCAGATGGACTATATCCCAGGATTCTGAAGGAGTTGGCAGATGTGATCTCAGAACCATTGAACAAAATCTTTCAAAGCTCCTGGAGCACTGGGGAAATACCAAAGAACCAGAAAAGAGCTAACGTGGTTCCAAAAAAGGGAGAAAAAGTGGATCCTGGAAACTATATACTAAGCAGCCTGACTTCAATATCTGGAAAGATCTTGGAAAAGATAATCAAGCATTGCATTTGTCAGCACCTAGAAACAAACAAGATATTTACTAGAAGCCAACATGGGTTTATAAAAAAACATGCAAACTGAAGACAGAATAGGAATGTAAATCAAAATAGACAAGAAAATGATAAGAGAACACCTATTCACTCTAGATAGGTTCAAATCGCGAGGATCAGATGGACTATATCCCAGGATTCTGAAGGAGTTGGCAGATGTGATCTCAGAACCATTGAACAAAATCTTTCAAAGCTCCTGGAGCACTGGGGAAATACCAAAGAACCAGAAAAGAGCTAACGTGGTTCCAAAAAAGGGAGAAAAAGTGGATCCTGGAAACTATATACTAAGCAGCCTGACTTCAATATCTGGAAAGATCTTGGAAAAAATAATCAAGCATTGCATTTGTCAGCACCTAGAAACAAACAAGATATTTACTAGAAGCCAACATGGGTTTATAAAAAAACATGCAAACTAATCTTATTGCCTTCTTTGACAAAGTGACTAAACTCATAGATAAAGAAAATGCTGTGGACATTATTTAGACTTCAGTAAGGCATTTGGCAAAGTAAACTACAGCCTACTTCTTGGTAAGATAGAACAATGTGGGATAGATAATACCATCTCCAGATGGATTCGCATCTGGCTGACTAACCATACTTGATGGGTAATCCTCGATGGAACATCTACATGTCTTCATGATTCTGATCAATAAGACCAAACAAATCAGAACTCTGAGGCAAGAAAATTCCTCAAAGAACATGTTTATTGGATACATAATATCAGCATGTTCAAAAGTAAAACCAGATCTAAACCTTCCTCCCCAAGAATCAAAGTAATACAATATAACAATTCCCACCCCTCTAGTCATGCTGCCCTTGGCGGGCTTTTCTAACTCAACTATCCTCCTCTGTCCCTCTGGCAGGGGAATGACCTTGATTCCCACAAGAGTTGCTCATGTTTAGACTACTAGAAATACCTTCTCCCCCCTCCCCTTCTTGTGGAAACCCAAAATGAAAAAATGGCTGCAGCCAGGTTCGTTGCACAGTTTACAGTCTCCCCCCCAAAAAAAGCAAATCCTGCAAAGAAAACAGAAGCACAAGTTAAGAATCCCCTCTAGGCTTTTGAGGATGTTTATCATAGAACTTCCGTATCAATCTGTTTGCTTTTACATCCCCTCTCTTCACCTAAGTAGCTTCCGATAAAGGATACCCCTTCTTCTGCACTAAATACTGCAATTTCCCTTTATACAATCTAGAATCAAGATTGTGTTTTATTTCATAATCAGTCTCACCCTCCACCATAATGGGCCTTGGAGCTTTTTTCAGAATTAGCCTCAATGTGGATTCTGAGACTGGCTTTAACAAACTGCAGAGGAAAACGGGGTGAACTTTTCCTAACAGCTGTGGGAGTTTTAATTCAATTTTGACTATGGAAAAAGGGCCAAAAAATTTAGGTCCCAATTTCTTACTGGGCAGCTTCAACCTGAGGTATTTAGTAGATAGGTAGACTTTCTCTCCTACATGAAATGATCTCTGGGGAGATCACTGTTTGTCGGCTTGCTCTTTATATACTTTAGCAGCTTGGGACAAGGCTCGCTTAAAGTTTACCCAAACACTTTGTAAAGGACGTCACCCATTGATTTAAAGTCTGTGATGAGGGGGGTTCCTGAGACATAGGAACAAATTCCTTACCAGTTGCTATCTTAAATGGGGTTAGACCAGTGCTACTATGAACTGTATTATTGTAGGCTACTTCAGCAAAAGGCAGGAGGTCTGCCCAATTAGTCTGTTGATAGTTGACACAGCATCTAAGGTTCTGTTCCACTATTGCATTCGTACATTCAGCCAATCCATTTGTGCTCGGATGAAAGGTGAAGGAGAGTCCCTGGATCGATCCAATCAGTTTTACAAACTGTCTCCAGAACTTGGTGGTGAATTGGACCCTCCTGTCCGATATAATCCTTTTTGGCACTCCTTGGAGCTGGTAAACATGCCTCAAAAATAGCTTAGCAAGCTTCTGGGTAGAAGGGAGTCCTGAACAAGGGATGAAGTGAGCCTGCTTCAAAAAAAGTCTATGTCAGTCCAAATAACAGTATTTCCATTGCTCTCAATAAAATCCAGGTGCTAGTTCTTCCAAGGTTTGGGAAGGGTCTGCCATTTGCTGCAATAGCCCAGGTGGTTTTCCAGGTCATTTTTTCATAGCAGCACAAGTTGCCCAACTTTTCACATAACTTTCTTCATCCCTGGCCACCAGAATTGCCATCTCACTAAATGTAGAGTTTTCAGGAACCCAAAGTGGCCAGCTTGTTTAGCATCATGGCTTTGCTGGAGGGCTTGGAGTCTTAGAGCACGAGGGAGATACAATTTAGACCCCTTCCATGCTAGTCCATCTTGATAGGTCAACAATTGTCTGTTATCAGTGAAACAGGGTTCTGTCTTCAGTTTGTTTTTGAGTCTCTGAGTCAAGTGGCTGTCAGACTCACTAGACTGAACTGATGCCTAGGGATTACTTGAGAGGCCTTTTGCAGTAAGGGAATAATTGCGTTAATCACTTCTTCATGGCAGCTTTTGTACTGGGGCATTCTGGAGAATGCATCAGCCAGGAAGTTCTTTCCCCCCGGAATGTACTTCAAGGTAAAGTTAAAATGGTTGAAGTATTGTGCCCATCAGACTTGTTTTGGAGATAACTTCCATGGGGTTTTTAGTGCCTCTAAATTTTTATGATCAGTCCATACATCGAAAGGAATTTTGCTCCCCTCTAGAAAATGCCACTATGTGAATAATGCCCACTTCACTGCAAAACCTTCCTTCTCCCATACCTCCCATCACCTTTCTGTGTCTGTAAGCTTTTTTGAGGTATAGGCACATGGTTGTAGGTTTCCTTTGTCATTTTTCTGTAGGAGTACAGCATCTACTGCAACATCACTAGTATCAGCCTGGATGATGAATTGCTTTTTGGAGTTGGAGTGTGTGAGGATTGGTTCCTCTGCAAATAATCTTTTTAGCTGTTTGAACGCCACTTGGCATTCCATGGTCCATTTCAAAGGTTGACCGGGGCTAGGCCTCCCTCCTCCCTTACCCATTTTTAGCAGTTCAGTGATCGATAAAGCTATTGTGGCAAAAGAATGAATAAACGAAACCCAAAAATCTTTGTAGCTGCTTGTGAGTTCTCAGAGGCTGCCATTCTAATACAGCTTTGACTTTGGCAGGGTCCATTTCTACCCCTTCATTGGAAATCCGGTATCCTAAATAGCCAAGGTGGGACTGGTGGAATTCAAATTTAGATACTTTAGCATAGAGGTTTGCCTTTAAAAGCCTCCTTAGCACCACCCGGACCAATTTCACATGCTCCTCCATGGTTTCTGTGTAAATGAGGATAACATCAAGATAAACTAAGATGCCCTTGTAGAGGTGATCATGCAGCACTTGATTGATCAGCTGCATGAATACTGCGGGACCCCCTTGAAGGCCAAAAGGCATCACTTTAAACTGGAAACTTCTTAGAGGGCAAATTGAAAGCAGTCTTCCACTCGTCCCCCTCCCTGATTCTCACTTGATAATAAGCCTCTCTTAAATCCAGCTTGGTAAAGATTTTCCCCCTTGCGAGGTGGGCTAACATGTCCTTCATCAAAGGGAGGGGGTACATATTCTCCATATTCAGCCTTCAAAATCCACACATAACACCAAAGACCCATCTTTCTTCTCCTTAAATAGCAGTATCTCAATAGCACAATTGGTAGTTCAGCGAAGGGGAAGTATGTCACAATCCTCTTCGCTAAAAGCTCTCGCTAGATCCTGGTATTCCATCAGAATGAGTTGGATCCTGGGTGTTCGATCTGTGGTAGCTCTTAGAAACCTAATCAATTTCCCTCTCTCAGCATCTGTTATCCTCTTGATCTGGCTGGTCTTGGAAGGTGGGAGGGGTCCTGTCACTAGCCTCAAGGTCCTCATCCTGTTCTCCCACCAAATGGTGGGGCACCACTTATCAAGCCACGCTAGTCCCAGAATCACAGTCTCAAATCATTTTTGGAATGACCACAAAACAGATGTTGCCCCATCTCTAAATGGATAGGTTCAGTGACATGTGTCACAGGGGAACCCCCCATTAAGGAACCATCTGGTTGAATTTCATTGCTATGGGCAACAGCTTGGCATGGATTCCCAGCTTTAGTATAGTGGGGAGACTGATCAAGCACCTTGTGCAACTAGAGTCTATTAGGACGTTCAAGTCAGTCTGCGCCCCAGTCTTTGGTACTATAATCTTGGCAACGGCAAAAGGTGGGATGGGCCAACTTACCATCGGGTTGTTCTCACTATCATCATCACTGTTATAGGATGCTGGTAGCTGAAGGCGTTCAGCTGGAGCTCCTTCTCCCCCATCGTGGAATCGTCAGGGTATGCAAGAGCATAGCGATTCAAATGAGCCCACACCTGATTCAAGAAGAAAGGTAACTTATCTGGATCTCCATCAAACATGGGCTTGATGGGAAGAAGATCCACTGGCTGCTGACCCCAGTAAGGGGGGCACAAAGCAGGTCACTGATACTGAGGCTGTGCCAGTCTTTGCAACCCTCTCTGCTGGAGTCCAGGGCTCGTGCGTCTTTGCCTGGGCACCGGACTTGATGTTGAGGCTGGTCTGGGTCATGGCGAAGCAGCACAGGCTATTGCAATCAGGTTTAAACTCCGAAGAGGGGGATGGAGCGTGTGCGATCTATGGGTTTCCTATGCCATGTCCAAGCCTTCGAGCTTCCTCCTCCTTTATGTTAAGGCAGTCGAACATCTCCCTCAGCTTCTTGACCAAGTGGCTATGGATTGCCATCAGGTATCTCCATTCTCCAGATTTGTCCCATCCTACCATCCTCTTCACCTTTCCTGATGCGGATGACAGAAGACTGTGGGACAAAATCAGCGGAAATTCAGCTTAAGCAGCTTTGGGAGTGATCCTGCGGTGGGATCTTGCCTCAACCCAACCAAGGTTCCCGAGGGCTAGAGCTCCTTCCTGCTGCCCCAAATTCTCAGGTTGGGTCATCCGGGTCTTCGGCCGAGCCCATGCCATTCTCCCAAAGGCAACTGGGGCTCAAGACCTCTTAGAAAAAGGCTTTATGAGATCTGGTTTAATGCCATGGTTCCAATCAGTAAGACCAAACAAATCAGAACTCTGAGGCAACCTTCCCCTCCCCAAGAATCAAAGTAATACAATGTAACAATTCCCACCCCTCTAGTCATGCTGCCCAATAGAACTCCTTGGCAGGCTTTTTTAACTCAACGATCCTTCTCCATCCCTCCAGCATGGGAATGACCTTGGTTCCCACAAGAGTTGCTCATGTGGAAACCTGAAATGAAAAAAATGGCTGCAGCCAGGTTTGTTGCAGACTTGACACATTGAGGGAAGCATACAGTGGGATATTTCAAGATTCTGTCTTAGTACTCTTCAACATCTACATAAATGATCTAGATGAGGGGTAGTAAAGGAATTCATCAAATTTGCAGACAACACAAAGTTGGGAAGAATAGATGATACACTCAAGATTCAGAAGGACCTTGAAAGACTTGTACTGGGCCCTATCCAACAAAATGCAATTCAATGATGAGAAAAGTAAGGTCCTAAAAACACCAAACACAGAGATACAGAATAGGCTTTATCTGGTTCAATAGTAGAAACTATGGGTTGTAGGTATCCTAGCAGACCACCATTTAAGTATGAGCCAGCAGTGTGCTGCAGCTGTCAAAAAAAGTAACAGTCTTAGGTTGCCTCAACATAGTTTGAAGATCACGAGAAGCAATATCACCACTTTATATTGCACTAGTGAAGCCACTTGGAATATTGCATCCAATTCTGGTCACGATACAAAAAAGATTCTGAGACCCTTGAACGAGTGGAGAAGAGCCACAGAGATGATAAAGAGGAGAATCCTCCAGAAAATGATGCACCAAGTGGCAGGATGAATTTCTCTCCTGCCAAAAAACAGCTGACTTTGCTTCCAAAGCCATTTATTTGGCAGCACATTTCCCAGATTTGAATAGAGCAACTAGGAATGACCCAAGATACATGTACTTGCATGGGAAGAGGAATATAGACAATTGCAATTCTTGGTAAGAGCAATTGGAGAGTCGGGTCACCATCTTTTCCTGTCAGATGTTTGTTTTTTAAGTGCACCTTGGTTTTTAATGTCAAATTTTGAAGTTTTTTCCCCTCGCTTTGACATCTAGTTGAATGCTGATTTATTTTATAACCTCTTGTTGGATTGTGAACTGTTTAACTTTGTTATTGCTTTGTTTTGGAGTTAGGAAATAATTTTGCTTTTGCCCCATGGAAGCTGACAGCATAAAGTTTTTTTCCTTGGTAATGAATTTTGTTCTTGTATGTATTTCTGATCTCTCTTTTCTTCTCTCTCTCTCTAAAGAGAGTCAAGTTCTCTTTCATTTCTACTTATTATTTATTTATTTATTTGTTGGATTTATATGCCGCTCCTCTCCAAAGACTTGGAGCGGCTTACAACATCTATATAAAACAACAGATCATAATCTGAATCCAACCACAAATATTTAAAAAAATGAGAACCCCCCCACACATTCAACATTCACACCACAGTCCACAATCATCCCCAGGCCTGCCGGCAGAGATAGGTTTTAAGGTCCTTTTGGAAGACCAGGAGAGTGGGAGAAACGCGGACTTCAGGAGGTAGTTGGTTCCAGAGGGCGGGCGCCACAACAGAGAAGGCCCTCCCCCTAGGGCCCGCCAGACGACATTGTTTCGCTGACGGGACCCGGAGGAGGCCGACCCTGTGCACCCTGGGCTGCAGCCCACTACTGGGCCACAGTCCATTCAGAATCAGGCTGTGGAAGCAGCAGGCGTGCATGCACGCATCTCCACTTGTGCATGTATTGGGCGGGTGAGTGCGTGCAGCTCCCTTTGTGTGAGCAGTAGGCACGTGTGCCCATTGCTTGCGCAAATGGAATTGTTTCCACATACGCTCGCCCACCATTTGTGTGGAACCATCTTCTCCTCACCCCCACCATTCCGCAAAGCTGGAAAGGTTGGACACTGCTGGTCTATGCATAGGTGTCATCCACTCAGATCACAGGTGATTCCTATAGAAGCACAGCCCATTTTGCCAACTGAAGAAGGTGAAAAAATGTTGGTGATGCTTTCTCTGTTTTGTGACTTGCACACTTTCATCCAACGTTCCACTCCATGAGCCTAGATGTCAGAAGCTCAGAATGGGACTTGGTAAGACCAAGATCTGATCATTGAAGTCTTTCTGGTTGGGGAAGTATGGCTTTCTCTCCTCAGCCGCATCTATGAAATTGTAATCTGTATCTGCAATATCCTTGGTGTTTGACTTGCTTCTCTCTCCTTAAGATGGCTGATCCCTCTCCAGAGGGGTAGGAAAGGGGAGCTCAGGGCATTTTGGTACTGGGGCGATGGATAAAGGAATGTCTGGATACATGATAGGAGGCGTGTTCTTGCCAGTTTGATGTTTGGAAAGGTCCACCATCGAGAAGTAGCAGTTGCTTGAATGGTCAGTTGGTTCCCACCAAATTCTTGGGATAGCAAACTTCATGGCTCTTTTTTTCCCCCTGAACCAGCCTATAAACAGCAGAATTATATAAATTTTTAAAAGGACTTCATCGAAATGTCGCCAAGACACTTCCAATTTTACGCGGGAGAAAACCCGAATAACCAAAGACCTACATACAAACACCCGTGAAAACCTCAGAAAACACACACACACACACACACACACACACACACACACACACACACACACACATATAGTAGTTTCAATTTTCCTAGAACATTGAAAATAGTGAAAATTTTCTTAATTGCAACTCTTTTAAACTGTAATAAATAACTAAATTTCCATCTAGTAAGCAGCAACTGTTCACCTTACCTTCAAGAGTTTTGTTGCAATGTTTGCATGTGAAATGGGCTTGTCTTGATTCCTGACAGGCATGCTGAAGTATGCTTTGTAGGCCTTGCATGTCTTAACAGATGCTTTCACAGAGTACTTTTTTGCTCTTGTCTTGATAAATTGTCCACACACGTAGCAAAATGCATCTGCTGGGTGGAACCAATCTTTTGATGCTGTCTAAATCAAATATTGCTATTCATTATTCTCTTACTCAGCAATTAGACAAACTAAAATATTGGTTTAAGGCACCAGTACTTTTATACTTCTATAGATACTACTAGATAGTCCCAGAAAGTGCTAGAAAGTTTTTAAAAAATCCGGAAATTTTTGGCCAATTCTAGAAACCTCTGGACAGATTTCACAGAAACCACAGAATGTTCTGGAAGTATACTCAGCACTGAATGTGAATTGAGAATGTTCTTGGAAATAGATAAATTTCAAAATATCATTGTCCTGATCACAGAAGCAAAGTTTTTGTAGAACAATAGCTATTTTCTATTTATTTTATGCATAAGAGATTAAGAAAACACACTTTGTACCCAGGAACAAAAACTAAATTGAAATCTTTATGTAGTATTATCATTGAAATATATTTATCATATTCAACTAGAGAGGACAATATATATGTACAGTTTTTGTACGCACTTTTTTGTCTTGTTTAGTCTCTGTTTTTTGTTTCTATTTAGGAAATAAATAAAATTATTAAAAAAAAGATAAGGAGTTTGGAAGCTATACGATAAATAATTGATGGAAATAGGTATATCTAGTCTAACAAACAGAAGATCTTCCAGTATTAGAGGGGCTGTCACAGAGAAGAGGGGATCAACCTATTCTCCAAAGCACCTGAGGGCAAGACAAGAAATAAGGAGTGGAAGATCATTAAAGAGAAATCCAATCTAGAACTAAGGTTTTCAAGAAGAGCTTGGACAACCATTTGTCTGGAATGGTATATGGCCTCATCAATGTTTTTTTAACTTTATTTTATATTTAGATGGTTTAAGGCACCAAACAATGTTTCCCAAGATGGTAAGGTAAGATGGTAAGAAGGGAAAATTGTTCAATACTATCAGGTCCAAGGATGGTACCAGCTAGCTTTTTTAAACTAAAAATGTGGTATTGTCCAATCCAATGAACAAGAAGTTCATTCAATATTGTTAGAAGCTTGAGTGCATTGATGTAAAATTCACATTCCATAAATAACCAGAGACTCCAGTTACAATATCTGAAATGTGCTCTCCAACTGAGAATGGAAACATCAGTATTTGGACCAAGACAGTAATCATGGGGAAAATGAGATTGGGTCTGCAAACCACAGGCAAGCAGCAGAAATTGGAGGTGAGTAATGAAAACCAAAACACAATAACAATTGGACATACCAAACAACTACTATGTAATCACGGAGATGATGAAAATGTGGAGATGGAGTTGCTAAGGATAACAATACAAAATTTTGTTCAGCAGCTGAATACTTTTCCAGTATTCTATTAATCCTTAGGAAGTTAGGCGACCAAACTGCAGTAAGATGAAAATTTTATATTATTTATATATCCAACAAGCTTGCAAATATTTGTCAATATTGGGAAAGGTGTGGATGCCTTGAACTTGGGCCACCATAATAAAATTTTGTGAAGACCATAGCATGGTATAGAGGTTGACTGAAAATATCTGGAAATTTAAACTCAAAGTGTTGGAAGGATCTTTGGAGATTATTCAATTCTCCTTCCAGGACAGAAATCTTCAGACTATGCCAGATAAATGGTTCCATTTTGTTTGAAACCCTCCAATAATGGAGTATCTAGGAGGAATAGTGTTCAATTGCTTAACAGTTCTCATGGTCAGAAAATCACTTCAAAGTTTAGATATTTCTCTGTAAGGCTTCTAGCCATTAGTTCTACCTTTGAGCACTACAGATAACAAAACTACAACCTCTTCTCTTTGGATGCTATGGATGGTACTCCTTCCTTTCTTTTTCATTTGTGCCACTGTATAATTTTGAATATCAGCTCTTATCAGTATTTAGTTGGGCCCAATTTTGATACTGTTACTTTAGGTGTTTTTTCAATTGCTTCATTCAACTCAGGTTCTCAGTAGACTGAGGACTACCTGGGGCTATGCCTGGGCTGAGATCTTGTAGATAAACGCATTTAGTTCCCTAACTACCTATGTATTTAACAGGTCAATCAGAGAAGAGATATTTTCTGCCAAATAATTGGAAAAAGTTTTCAAAAAGTATTTGAAAATCTTCTGAATTCATCAGGTACTTGGGAAGAATGATTCTAATTGGTTTTCCAATCTTACAGAGATTCAGGGTTTGGGAAACTTCAGTTTCACAATGAAATGGAACCACAGGATATATATTAGATTCTCATCTGCTTAAAAATAAAGACCACTATGTGGTCTTTCTAAGCAAAGTGGGACCATATTTCTTGACATAAGCCTATGAACACCAATCACATTACCCCCTTAGGGCAATGAGACTGACTGTCCAACTATCTTGTGGCTCTGTGCAATCTCTATGATTTCATCTTGCAGCTGGTATTCAAGTTTTAATGCTAATCAATAGGTTACCAACCATGGTCTTAACAGCCTATGAAATTCCAATACTAGCTTCAAGATGAGATCATAGAGATTGTGCAGAGCCACAAAATAGTTAGACAATCTGTACACCAGCACCAACCCAAACTTGTTAGAGTGGGTCCAAATCCATGCAAAGATACTTTTAACCATTCAGGCCCCTACGCAATGTTGTAAGAATTCATTGCACAATCTTGGATATTTATAGGGAATAAGGAAGATGACCTTAGTATGCTTAGGCTGAAGGAGCTGAAATATTTTTTAACCCCAGAGAAATAAAGTAACATTTGGAAGCAGCTCAGGCAGGTGCCACCCTAATTCAGTGAGGTATAAAAAGGGTAAGAGGTATACCACAATCAGATTTGAAAAATTCTGGTCTTATAGCCAATCTCAGTAAAGATAGTCTTAGCTTTCCTGTGAAATTGATTTCCTGGTCTGGTTTTATCCAGAGGAGCTGACATCACTTCTCTTCTCTGGTCTTAACATCATGATAAAGGATTTAGAGGCAACTCTAACCACTCTGAGACTCAATCTACAAAATGAGAAATTCCAAACTAAGCAAAAAGATTATATACAAATTGAATATAATAAGGAACAAACAACTACCAGAAGAAATGAACCTATACATGAACCTTTAAAGACAGACCAACAGAAACATGTCAGTCTTAGAAGAAAACAACAACCAAGAGCAAAGTCCCTGCTGTCTAGTTCAGCCCAGTCCAGTGCAGCCCCATTGGAGCTGAGCAATCAATTTCATATCCTATCCCTGGAAGAAAATATGCAGACACCTAGTAAAGAGGCATCATCAAGTGTTCCTGCGATAGGAAGAAAAATAGTCCAGACTTTCCTAGGAAAAAAGGCATGTATTAGCGATAGGAGATTCAATTCTCAGGGGAACAGAATCAGCCATCTGTAGACCAGACAATCAATTTAGGCAGGTATATTGTCTCCCTGGAGCAAAAAACAAAGATGTGGCCGAGAATCTTACTAAAATAATCAAGTCCACAGATTATTATCCCATTCTTTTCCTTCATGTGGGGATGAATGAGATGAAAATGAACCTAAAAAGAATATCAAAGACTGAACAACTTGGCAAGAAAGTTAAAGGAGTTCAGAGGTCAAGTGGTATGTTCATCTGTACTTCCAACAAAAGGTCAATATCCAATGAGGAAACAAAGGGTTTTAGAAATGAACCACTGGTTTAAGGGTTGGTGCTGTCAAAAGAATTTGGATTCCTAGATCATGGTCTGCATTACCTACATGAAGGACTTTTGGCAAGGGATAGGCTACACCTCCAAAGGGTTTATTTGAACGGCTTTAAACTAAAACTGAGCAGGGACAGTGACCAATTCTTAGGATCTTTAGGATCTAATTCCAAGCATGGCTCCCAAGACAAGCAAGCAAGCAAGCAAGCAAGCATGGAGGGGTGTGTGTGATAGGACGGAAAAGCTCAGACAGAAATTAGGAGAAGTAGGAAGCATACCCAGAGTCACCCATAAAGGACTTAGATTCCTATACACTAATGTTCAAAGTCTGGGGAATAACCAGGGAGAACTTGAAATACTAGTACATGAAGGTAGATATATATAGTTGCCATTACTGTAACTTGATGGGATGAAACTCACGATTGGAATATACTAATGGAATGATATAAACTGTTCAAAAGGAACAGACCTGACAAAAGAGGAGGCAGAGTTGTATATATAAGAGATCACATCTCTACATAAATGCATAAAACCAAGGATGAAAACCTCCTTGAAAGCATATTGGTTAACATAAAATGAAAAAGACATGAAATTGCCATAGGCCATCCAACCAAACAACAACAAAAAAAATAGATGAAATTTTTGCTAATTATTTAACAAATGTATGTAGAAAACACATCACAGTAGTAATGTGGGATTTTGACTACCCTGACATTAACTGGGAGACAAACCCAGCATCAAGTGGGATATCAAACAGGTTCCTGACCAACCTAGCTGACAACTTTGTCATCTAGAAGATAGAAGAGGGAACTAGAGGGACAGCTATACAGGACCTAATTCTTACTAGCAGAGAAGAATGGATAAGAATAGAAGAATTTCCATGTCATATTGGAATTCAATATAATGCAGACACAAGAAATAGAACAAAATCAAACTTTAAAAGAGCTGATTTCAACAAACTTAGAGAGAGCTTGGGAAGGATTCCATGGATGAAAATCTTAAAGGAAGAAAAATAACTCAAGAAGTTTGGGAAACTGAAAAATGTGATTAAAAAGCCCAGTCCAGCACAATACCACTGAAAAAGAAAAACAGGAAATCCAAAAAGAAACCAGCATCGTTGCACAAATTAGTCCCTGATAAACTAAAATACAAAAAGGACAAGTATATAAAATTGGTAAGAAGGACACATAACTAAGGCAAAATACCAGCATATAGTCCAAATCTGCAACAATGAAGTCAGAAAGCTAAGGCTCAGAATGAACTAAGACTTGCAACAAATGTCAAATGTAATAAAATGTTTCTTTCAACATATAAAAAAACAAGAAAAAAGTCACAGAAACAATCCCAACTAATGGGAAAATATGGCAAAAGTGACAGGCAGCATAGAGAAAGCAGAGCTACTTTATTCTTTCTTTGCATCTTGTCTTCACCCGAAAAGAAAAAATAGTCCAACCTACCAAAACAGAACTGTAAAAGACAGACTAGGAATTCAAATTAAAATAGGCAAGAAAACGGTAAGAGAACATCTGTCCACTCTAAACGAGTTCAAATCACCAGGACCTGGCAGATTACATCCAAGAGTTCCGAAGGAGATAGCAGATTTGAACTTGGAACCATTGAACTATATCCTTCAAAGATCCTGGTGCACTGAGGAACTACAAGAGGACTGGGAAACAGCTGATGTGGTTCCCATCTTCAAAACAGGGGAAAAAAATAGATCCAGGAAACTACAGACCAATGAACCTGACATCAATACCTGGGAAGATCCTGGAAAAGCTAATCAAGCAACAGATCTGCAAACACCTAGAAGCAAGCAAAATTATAACCAGAAAGCAACACAGATTTGTCAAAAACAGATCATGCCAAACAAACCTTTTCTCATTTTTTGACAAAGTGACTAAATTAGCAGACCCCAGCGAAATGCCGTGGACATAGCAGCCAAAAAAAGCTAATACAATCCTTGCTTGTATAAACTGAGGCATAGAATCAAAACCACATGAAGTATTAGTACTGGTTTATAAATCTTTAGTAAGAACACACCTGGAATACTGTGTCCAGTTTTGGTTACTACATTACAAAAAAGATGTTGAAACTTTGGGAAAGGTGCAAAGAAGAGCAACTAAAATGATTAGAGGACTGCAAACTAAAACATATGAAGAACGGTTGCAGGAATTGGGTAGGACTAGGCTAGAAAAAAGAAGGACTACGGGTAACATGTTAGCAGTATTCCAGTATTTGAGGGGCTGTCACAAAAAAGAGGGGAACAACTTATTTTCAAAAGCACCAGAAGGCAAGACAAGAAACAATGGGTGGAAACTAATCAAGGAGAGAAGTAACCTGGAATCAAGGAGAAAATTCCTAACAGTGAGAACAATTAACCAGTGAGACAGCTTGCCTTCAGAAGTTGTAAGAGCTTCATCACTGGAGGTTTTAAAAAAAAGACTGGACAGCCACCTGTCTGAAATGATATAGGGTCTCCTGCTTGAGCAGGGGGTTGGTATACTTGGGTTTCAGTAAGGCATTTGACAAAGCAGACCACAACGTACTTCTTGGTAAGCTAGAACAGGGGTCCCCTACCCCCAGTCTGCGGACCGGTACTGGGCCACGGCCTCTTAGGAACTGGGCCGCGCAGCTGGAGGTGCACTGAAAGCGCATCTTCCACTTCCAGGAATGAGGCAAGCCTGCAGGGGTCTGGACAGGGACACAAGCTGTCTACTCAGTGCAAGGTCCTCTGACAGCTGCACTTGCAACTGGTTTGCAACATCTGAGCTCTGCGTCCTTCCTCCTCTCCATCCTCCTGCTTCTTCTGCTATCTCTTCTTCTGACTCCTCTTCCTGGTCTTGCTCTCTCTTCCTCCTGCTACTTCTTCTTCCTCCTCCTCTTCTTCCTCACTTTCCTCCTCTCCCCCTCCTGGCACTCTAGCTGGGCTCGTGCTGCCTTCATGCAACTCTTCAAGTTTGTAAGACAAATGCGCACAAGACCAGCCTGCAACTAGGAGCTCCCCCAAAAACCTGTTTGGAGGTGGACCCCCCCAAGGCATGTGTGTGACAGGGTGTCTTTTTCAGGGTGCAAATAGGGGCAGGGAGAAGCTACCTTTCACCTTAAGCACTGCAGCTCCAAGGAATTCTCTCTCTAGTCTGTACCTTTGCTAAGACCGCTGGGCTCCATTGTACTTCAACTGGAGTTTTTTGCTTTTATTTTGATGCTCCAGGTACCTCATGTTTTGGCAACATCCTGCCTGCTTTTCGAGTTTTAATTTGGTCTATTTGTGTTTATGTTCCTCCTTTCTTCGTGCAGCTCTCCATGTTCGCAAGACAAGTGCGCTCCTACTTGGCTTGCAATGGGGGAGAGGAAGGGGAGAAGCTACATTTCCCCTTAAGCACTGTGTGTCTCCAAGGGAATCCCTCTCTCATTTGCACCTTTTCCAAGACTGCTGAGTGTCAACTTTACAACAAAATTAGCTGAAGCCATTTTCCCTTCGTTTTCGGTTGCCACAGACTTGGGAGGAGGGAGATGAGTTTTATCTTAACCATAACAATACATTGTTCTGTGGGAACCAAGGTCATTGCTAGCTGCATTTTGGCGGGTTGTATCTTTTGTTAGAAAGCTCACCCAAGTAGTTAATTGGGGAATGTGATTTATGACATGCTATAGGAGTGGGAAGTTTCACTTGTAACTTTGTAACCTTGAGGGGGTATTTCAGTTTGGGGTTCACTTTTGACCGTGCCGATATTATGTAGCCAAATAAAAGGAAGCTTTTTACCCTCGCCGTTCTTTTTACTGGTCTCATCTATCGGAACCATGAAATTGGGTGCTTGCGCAGTGCTGAGTTGGTTTGGTTGCTCTCTCTCTCTCTCTCTCTCTCTCTCTCTCTCTCTCTCTCTCTCTCTCTCTCTCTCTCTCGTGGTTTTCTCAGCATTTACTCAGCATGCTGGGTCTTTGGTTTGTTTTTCTGGAAGGCTGAGTTTAGGATTGTCTCTTTTCTTTTCTACTTTCTTAGAAGCAGAAAGTCACTGGTCTAATCTAATATAATAACAGAACTAAAGTACATTATTTCTTTCTTTGTTTGTTTATTTAGAAAATTTACAACAAATGTAATGCACTTGAATCATCCTGAAACCTTCCCCCCCACCCCGGTACATGGAAAAATTGTCTTCCATGAAACTGGTCCCTGGTGCCAAAAAGGTTGGGGACTTCTGAGCTAGAAGATAAACAGCATTACCACCAGATGGATTTGTAACTGGCTGACAAACTGCATCAACAAGTAGTTTTTAATAGAACTACATCTACATGGTGGGAAGTAAGCAGTGGCTACTCCAAGATTCTGTCTTAGGCCCAGTACTCTTTAATAAATGATTTAGATGAGGGAATAGAAGGGGAACTCATCAAATTTGCAGATGACACCTATTGATGATGCCCATGATGAAAGAGGTTGCCTTTACTGTACAAAGTTATATCAAACTGGAACATGGAATGTTAGAGGCATGTCCTTTGGAAAACTCAAAATTGTAAAAAGAGAAATGTTTGGAGTAAACATAAGACATCCTTGGCATCAGTGAGTTTCACTGGACAGACAGTGGTCAATTCAAATCAGATGACTTTATGGTTTATTTTTTGTGAAACAGTATCATCATACAAAAAGGAGTTATTTTCTTGTAATCACGGGTTAAATCTGTTGAGAATCACAGAGCATATAGCGATGCATAATATCTATCCAAATTTGACGCAAGCCACTCAATATCACCATACTACAAATCTATGCTCCAGCTGTAGATTCAAAAGACAATGAAACTGAACTGTTTTACCATCAGCTTCAATTTGCGCTCAAGCATATACAAAAAAAGAGGATCTTTTGTATACAGTATTATAGCCGATTTCAATGCAAAAGTAAGCCAAGGAAAAGTTGCAAGAATAGTATACTAGTTTGGGCCATGTGAATGGAATGAAGCTGGCAATTGCCTAGTTTAATTTTGCCAGGTAAATCATCTCAGCATAATAAACATGTTCTTTATTCAATACAAGTGATGTTTATACACATGGGCAGCACCAAATAAACAACATAAAAATCAGATAGACTTCATTTTATGCTAACAATGCTGGAAAGATTCAGTTGCATCTGTTAAGTCAATATACTTCCTGGCACTGATTGTAGCCCAGACCATCAGCTATTAGTGGCTAAACTGAAGCTCAAACTGTGCTAAGTGAAAGAAGGTACTACCCCCCCCCCAAATTCAATGTGAACATCTCATTTATGCATGCCATAGAAGTTAAGAATAGGTTTGAACCATTGAATCTATAATTATTATTAACCCTTATTTGGATAATATAATTTTGCCAAATAATCAAAGAAATAGAAAAGCAAACTATAACACATATTTTGTTGATCTTGCCTGCAAATAGCATGTATTAAAAATTTCAAACAATCTGGAAAAATGGTGAAATGGACAGTCTTTTTATTAGCTTATTGGCTAGTGATCACGTTTGATAATGCAAACCGGATTGTGTTTTCTAATTGGATATATTATAGAATAGTTTTTTCCCCTTCCATTCAATCATGTATAATTCTCAGAGACTGCTTGGCAAGTTCCTGCAGTTTTCTTTGTAAGGTTTTTCAGAAGTGGTTTGCTTTTGTCTCCTTCCTGGGGCTGAGAGCAAATGACTGGTCAAAGATTTGTGCTGATTTGTGCTGTAAGGAGGGATGTCAAAATGTCCCTGTTTTTGGCCTGATGCCTTAATCACTACACCAAACTGGCTCTCATAGAATAGTAAGTATATCAGCAATATTAAGAATTTTTCATTATTCATAATTTGTCCCTACCTTTCTGGAATTAAAATCTCTGTACTTTGTTGTCGTTTTATACGGGGTGGAGCTGGTCGTGCACTACTGGGTCGTGGTTTTCTGTTAAGTAGGGGAGAAATTGTTTTTAATAGTAAACAATTACTATTACTGTTATTGCTATACTATTACAAGTTAATTTTAACACTTTCAAACATCTTCAGCATATATCTTTAAGTTCATATATAAATGCATCTTTGAGAATTAAGCTAGCATGAATTAATGTATCTGCATTATATATCTTTCAATTGTAATGTATCCAAATTCTGATTCACATATTTTAATTACAATCCTAAATTCTAAAAATAAATTCTAGCAATACAAGTGTTTTCACTTATTGCTCTTGATCTAAACAGGTTATACACACTTTATAGACCTGATTTATGGACAACAAAGCTCCGGCAGTTACAGCAGAAGTGGAACAGCCAAGACCTAGTGGCATCTAATCTGTGGATCCCTGGGCTCCTGAGATTGCAATGTCAAATGGCCAAATTTCAGTATGGTTGTTCTTAAAAACGGGTGGGAGGAAATAGAAGCCATCACAAACTGAAACTATTTTATAGTCTTATAATGCCATTTTTATATCCCTACTCTCACAACTCAAGGCTATAATGTTCTACTGTATTTAGCAACAAAATGGCTGAACTTAAATGACAATATTTCTTTTAAATGAAGAAGGTTGCAAATATTTAACTCCTTCAAAATCTTCTTGAAAACCAAGAATCTCAAAATAATACAAAAAATATTAGCAAGATACTGCCAAAGGCTGATCCAGTTGAACATACAGAAAATCTTTCTCCATTGTTATAAACAGAAAGTTTACATTTCTGTCTCTGTGAATATAGGTACTGCTATTTTGGAAAACTATTTTTTTTTTCAATTAACAGAACCTCCAGAGTTTAAAATACGATTCCTCAAAAATAAGATCCAACCAGAAAATAAGCCCTAGCATGATTTTTTTAATGTGCACCTAATATAAGCTCTACACCCAAAATAAGCCCTAGTTAAGAGCCCGTCTACTCCGTCCCACTGTCTGGTTGATCATTGCTGCAATAGGTTTGGTGCCACTGCCACAAGGTGAGGTGAGGAAAGGCAGGTGGCAGGGGGTGGAGCTGCCCCATATGCCCTGCACCTACGCACTTCAGGGCCCCCACAGCTAGACCATTCCCAATCAGCGACCTCGCCCCACCTGATCAGTGACCCGGCTGTCTGCCTGTGTCTTCCCTTTCACACCCCTCCCAAGCTGCACTGCCATACTATGGAGGATGGGCAGGGGAGGTTCAGTCCCCTTACCTGGTTCCCCTCCGCCATTTTGAACCAGTGGGAGTGATGACGAAAGGCCACTGCCACCCCTGCGCAACAGCCATGTCTTCCACTGGAGGGCTTTATTTGGTCCCTGCCGCCCCCTTCACTCTGCCCCGCCTTGCAGATCACTTTGCTCAGTGGCCACCTCCTCCTCCTCCACCTGCTACTTGGGATCTGTGGCGCTGCCTCACACTGCCTGCTCCCCATTCGTCATCTGTATTGTATGGTTTCAATGGCGGCAGCTCTGGAGGCCGGTGTTAGGCTGTCTGCATAGTCCATGGGCTGGCAGTTTCAACCCCCTGGCCCCCTTCACAGCTCTGCCCATACAGCCACGGGAGAGTTATACCAGGGCTGGAGGCAGGGCGCTCTGAAGACCGCGCTGCCATGACTCTAGCCGCCAACTCTCCTGTGGCTGTATGGGCATAGCCGGGGATTGCGATAACTCGAAGGAGTAAGTGGAAGGCCAAGAGGCTGCAGGTTGGGAAGAGTCAGCAGAATGGAAACCCCTGACCACCTTGGTGGAGCAGCTATTGGAGAAGTTTGTTGGGATGGAGATGCGAGGAGCAGAACCAGTAAAATCCCCAGCATGGAGGACAATGCTTGGAATGGATCAAACTGCGGTGACTTTGTCCCCTTCTCTGCCCCTCCTAAAGGTGCTAGGTCAGGTGTGTCAAGGGATGGCAGGGGACCAGGGTGCAGCCAGGACCTTGCTGGTGGCCACCAGACAGTCTAAGGCGGTCCTGGCAGTAGCAGGAGCTCCAGCCCTTGCTGCCTGGTAATTAGTGGAGGTGCTGCCCAGTTACTTATGGTCAATGATGGCTGTGAGCTACCGCCTTTGAAGGGCATGTTTGAGGGGTGGCTGAAGAAACTTGCCTATTTCCTGAACCAGGTGTGGCTCTACCTGGAACGGCATTGAGCAACATTCCTGGATAAAGGGGCCTGTGTGAACTCCATCGCTGCAAATTTGGAAGAATCCACTGAATGGATGGTGGCGCGCCACAAAGAGGAGATTCTGGAACTGAGGAACAGGGGGTCTGGGCAAGTTTCAGGGACCCCACACAAGCCCACCGGGTGGAGCCCGAAATCCGCTTGATTTGGCAGGGGAACCGGTCCATGGCTGAATACATTCAGGAGTTCCATAGCCTGGCTGGGAAGTTGGGAGGATAGCCAAAACACCTACATCAATTTCGAGATGGCCTAAATCAGTGGTTCTCAACCTTCCTAATGCCTTCCTAATGCTGCGACCCTTTAATACAGTTCTTCATGTTGTGGTGACCCCCAACCATAAAATTATTTTCGTTGCTACTTCGTAAATGTAATTTTCCTACTGTTATGAATATTAATGTAAATATCTGATATGCAGGGTGTATTTTCATTGTTACAAATTGAACATAATTAAAGCATAGTGATAAATCACAAAAACAATATAGCAATGCTTGCTGGAGAAGCTTACTCTTCCTTGCTCAAAAATGTTGGGAGGGAGGGAAGGGGAAGGAAGGAAGATTGAAGGGGAAAGGAAGGAGATGGAGAAGGAAGGAGATTGAAGGGGAAAGGAAGGAAGGAAGGAAGGAAGGAGAAAGAGATTGAAGGGGAAGGGATGGAGATGGAAGGAAGGAGAGAGATTGAAGGGGAAGGAAGGAGATTGAAGGGGAAGGGATGGAGATGGAAGGAAGATTGAAGGGGAAAGGAAGGAGATGGAAAAGGAAGGAGACTGAAGGGGAAGGAAGGAGAGAGATTGAAGGGGAAGGGATGGAGATGGAAGGAAGATTGAAGGGGAAAGGAAGGAGATGGAGAAGGAAGGAGATTGGGGGAAAGGAAGGAAGGAAGGAAGGAGAGATTGAAGGAGAAGGGAAGGAGATGGAAGGAAGGAAGGATGGATGGAAGGAAGAATTGATCGATCTTTGGAGAGTCATGTTTTTCCAGATGGTGATGAACTGCAACTCCCAGCATTCCCCACTCTTCCACAGTGTATTTTAGGGCTGCTGGGGATCGTAGTCCAGTAAGGTCTGGAGACACACACAGATGCCCTCCGACGGTGAGGGAGGCAGGCCGGGCGGCACGGGGTAGACTCCGGTGTGGCGTGGAGGGCAGCCGGGGCGGACCATGGCCGGGCAACCAGGAGGCATGGAGATCGGCTCGGTGCTGCAGTTCAGTTCAGTTCAGCTCAGCTCAGCCAGCAGCAGCGCATTGCCCGAGCAGGGCGGGGAGGGTGGTGGTGGCAAGTCATGAAAGCAGCGTCCACACATTCAGGGTGCAAACACCTTGGACCGTTTGGCTCCCCCACCCCTTTATTTAATGATCTTCCACAAGCTCGTGCAAACAAGCCCCAAGGAGTTCTGAACGAGCGGTCGTTTAAAAAAAAAAAAGCTTTCAGCAACAAGGCAGAAAGGGGAACTCGCTCATGGCTCTTTTTTTCCCTTTCTCGGCGATTGGGAAGGCAGTCTCTTTCCTCTCTTTCTCTGTTTCCTTTTTCTCTTTCTCTGTTTCCTCCCTCTTTCTTTCTCTTTCCTCTTTGTTTCCTACCTCTTTGTCTTTGTCTCTCTCTTTCCTTTCCTGTTTCTCTCTTTCCTCTCTCCCTTTCTCTCTCTTATGGCAGTATCGTCGGGGGTCCCCACCTCCCCTAGACTCTGCGCGTCCTCAGCCGAATGGGTGGGGAGGGGGAGCAGGATGGGAGGCAGTGGTTCTGGTGGTGGCGGCAGCAGCCCACCAGCATCGTCGGGGTTCCTCGCTGCTGTCCTGCCGCATCCTCAGCTGAACGGGTGGGGAGGAGCAGGACGGGAGGCAGCGGCGGTAGCACGGCAGCATTGTCGGGGTTCCTCGCCGCCGCCCCCAGCCCAGCTGCCACGTCCTCAGCTGAACGGGCGGGGAGGGGGAGCAGGACGGGAGGCAGCGGCTCTGATGGCAGCGGCAGTGACAGGGCAGCATCGTCGGGGTCCCTGCCGCCCACGGCCCGGCCGCCACCCCCGCTGGGACTCCACGCTGCCCAGCCTCACCCTCCGCCCATCGATGGAACCGCAGTGGAGGGGGCAGCAAGAGGAAGGAGAGGAGGGCGAAGCAGTCACCCTAGCCGGGACTCCGTGCTTCCCGGCCTTGCCCTTAGCCCATCCAATGGAGTCGTGGTGGGGGCTGGTGCCGCTCGGTCCCTACCAGCCCCTCTGCTAGCCCAGCTGATCTCCCCAGGCACCCCTCTTGCCCCGGCGCCCGCCCAAGTTGCTTTGGGGGCAGCAAGAGGAAGAAGGGGAGGAGGAAGGGGAGGGCAAGGAAGACGCCGCCAGCACCAGCCCCAGGAGGCAGCTCTCCTCTCCTACCTTTGCTGAATCTACTTCTTCCTTCCCAGCAGCCTGGATTCCGGCACGCCTTCCCAGCCAGCAGGTCCAATGGTTGGGCTGGCAGGGGATCATAGGGGCTGGTCTCCCTTGGGCCTTGGCTTTCGGGAGGGCTGGCCCGCTCAGCGGAGCCTCCAGCGGGCCACTCCCAGCAGGGATCCTGGGGCTTTCCCAGGCGGCTCCAAGGCCACGAGTCCCTGGCCGCGCTTCTCCCAGGGGGTGGGGCACCAGGGCACAGGGCCAATCAGGAGCCCTGCAGGAGGTAAGTCTGCCTGAGAGAGAGAGAGAAGGGAAGCGAAAGTGCCTCTCTGTCTCTCTGCAAATGGCGGAGGAGGCCATGCGGAGATGGATGCGGAGTGGAGTCTCGGTTCCGAAGACCATCGGAAATATGTGTTTTCCGATGGTCTTAGGTGACCCCTGTGAAAGGGTCATTCGACCCCCAAAGGGGTCGCGACCCACAAGTTGAGAACTGCTGGCCTAAATAGAGAGGTCTACCAGAATTGCCTGTCCCAGGAAATCCCTGATGATCTCCAAACGTGGTACCAGCTGGCCACCATAGTGGAATTGGACCTAATGGAGTATTGGCAACACAAGTGCCTGAGAGCCGCCCCCACCAAAGCCAAGGGAAATGCTTGTTAATGCGCAGAGGGAGAGGGGCTTGCTTCCAATGTGGGAAAGAAGGCAACAGAGCAGCCAACTGTCTACCCCACTAATCTGCATCGATGCCAAAGGACCCGAGCCAACCCAAGCTGAAGAAAACTCCAAAGATGAAGGAGAAAACATATGCAGCGTAGCAAGTCATGGAGGTCTTCCCACAATCAAGCAAGGGGAAGGAACTCTGACTCTGGCAAACCTGGACCAGTTTTCCATGAGAGATGCAGTGAGGGGAAGGATGAACGTATGATAAGTAGTGCCATCACCCCACTGACTGCCCAGGTGGAGATAGGAGGTTCCCCAGTCGGGAGCAAGGGGAGTCTTTACCGCCTCGTTAGACTTTGGGTGCACTTGCTGCTTTGTCAGCCTGCAAACGATGGAGTTGTTGGACAGAAACTTAAGAGACTAAAGCAGCCCATGAAATTCGAGCAAGTAGATGGCTCCCTCACGGAAGGAGTGCTTGCAACCAGTGAGCCTAAGGGTAGGGAGCCACAAAGAAACTATTCAATTTATTGTAGCCCCAAAGATGGCAGAGACTAGGATTGATATAGGGTGGCAGCACCAATACTCTTAAAGAAGAAATGTGGATCACTGAGACTGTGCGTTGACTTCAGGGGAATCAAGAGGGTATGCATAGAAATATGTACCCCCTCCCCCTCATGGAGGACATGCTGGGGCATTTGTCCAAGGGGAAGGTGTTTACCAAACTGGATTTAAGACACATGTATTACCATGTGAGGATTAAGGAGGGGGATGAATGGAAGACAACTTTTAATTGCCTCTTAGGGTGCTACCAATTCGAAGTGATGCCTTTGGGGCTACAAGGGGCGCCTGCTGTGTTCATGCAACTAATTAATGAGGTGTTGCATGAGCACCTATTACAATATACGTGCAGATTCTTTTCATTTTTTTATACATAATTTTCTGTGATAATATTTAAATACCAACAACACACCAATAAAAACAAAATAACAGAAACTAAGGAAATAATAAAGCTCATACAACTTGATAATAAATTAAGTCAGTAATACCTGAATAAAGAATTATTGATTAATAAAACAAATATATTGAATAGCTTAGAATAGAATAGAGCTGGAAGGGACTTTGGAGGCCTTCTAGTCCAGCCCCCTGCTCAAGCAGAAGAACCTATACCAGTGATGGCAAATCTTTTAGAGACCGAGTGCCCAAACTGCAACCCAAAACCCATTTATGTATCGTTGGGTGCCAGGTGGGTGTGGCTGCGGTGGTAATGGCAAACTGAGTGGGACTAAAAAGTTCAATCAATCAATTCCAACTTTGTGAGATCTTTTTTTTCCCGTGAGAAGATGAAATTGATTGTTTGAGTGACCCCCTTTTTTTTTTGCACACAGCAGCGGAGACCTAAAGCGAAAAGGTTTTATAAAACCCAACTGAGGGCCTAGGACTGGGGCGATGGCACACGTGCCCACAGAGAGGGCTCTGCGTGCCACCTGTTGCACACGTGCCATAGGTTCACCACCACGGACCTATACCATCTCAGACAAGTGACTTTCTAGCCTCTTTTTAAAAATCTCCAGTGATGGAGCGCCAACAATTTCTGGGGGCAAGCTATTCTACTGGTTGATTGTCCTCACTATCAGGAAGTTTCTCCTTAATTCCAGGTTGCTTCTCTTTTTGATCAGTTTCCAACCATTGTTTCTTATCCTGCTCTCTGGTGCTTTGGAGAATAATTTGACCCCCTCTTCTTTGTGGCAGCCTCTCAAATACTGGAATACTGCTATCATGTCACCCCTATTTCTTCTTTTCTTTAGACTAGCCAAGGTCCTGGTTTCCAAGATCTCAACATCTGTTTTGTAGTGTGATGACCAAAACTGGTTGCAGTATTCTAGGTGTAGTCTCACTAGCGTTTTATAAAGTGGTACTAATATTCCATGTGATCTTGATTCTAATGCCTCTGTTTATGCAACCCAGGATCGTATTAGTTTTTTTTGGCTGCTGCTGCACATTGCTGGTTAATAGTCAAGTGATCGTCCACTAGGACTCCATTGTCCCTCTCAGTGTTACTGTTTTTGAGCCAGGTCTCACCTAATACGTACTTATATCTTTGATTTTTCCTGCCTAAATATAAAACTTTACTTTTCTCCACATTAAAACTCATTTTGTTGGATAGGGCCCATTATTCCAATTTGTCAAGATCTTTTTGAATCCAGAACTTGTCTTCTGGGGTGTTGACTATTCCTGCGAGTTTACTATAATCTGTAAATATGATGAGTTCCCCTTCTATTCCCTCATGTAAGTCATTGATGAAAATATTGAAGAGTACTGGGCCTAAGACAGAGCCTTGTGATACCCCACTTCTTACTATTCTCCATGTGGATGTAGTACCATTGAGGACTACTCGTTGAGTACGGTTTGTCAGCCAACTACAAAGCCATCTGGTGATGATGTTCTCTATTCCACCTTTTTCTAGTTTACCAAGCAATAGATTGTGGTCTACTTTGTCAAATGCCATACTGAAATCTAAGTATACTATGTCCACAGTGTTTCACTGGTCTACTAATTTGGTCACTTTATTAAATAATGAAATAAGATTGGTTTGGCATGATCTGTTTTTAACAAACCCATGCTGGCTACCAGTTATAACTTTGTTTGTTTCTACTTGCTCACAGATCTGTTTTTTGATTACCTTTTCCAGGATCTCCACAGGTATTGATGTTAGACTGATTGATCTATAGTTTCTGGGGTTTCTTTTTTTCTCCTTTCTTGAAGATGGAAACCACATCAGTCCTTTTCCAATCCTCAGGTACTTCCCCTGTGCTCCAGGATTTTTGAAAGATATGGTGCAATGGTTCTGAGATAACATCTGCCAATGTAATCTGTCGGATCTTGATGATTTATATTTGTCAAGGTCAGATAGGTGTTCTCTTACCATTTTCTTGCTTATTTTAATTTTTGTTTCTAGTTTGTCTTTTGCAGTATTTTTTTGGGTATGTTGTGTTATAATTTCTTTTTGTGTTTCTTTTACTTCCTTGCCATTTTCTCTCTTTAGTGGACCTAGTTTCCTTGACCTTTTTCTTGTTATTAATATGTTGAAAAACACTTTTTTATTATCTTTGATTTCTGTTGCAAGTCTTTGTTCATTCTGAGCCTTTGCTTTCCTGGCTTCGTCTTTGCATGTTCTGGCTGTCTGTTGAAAATCAGCCTTAGTTATGTGTCCCTCTTTCCATTTTTTGTACATGTCCTTTTTGTAGTTCTGTTTCTTTTAAACAATTTGTATCCATCCATCAGTCCATTCTAGTGATGGGTTTCGTCCTACCAGGTTTCTGTAATGCCAACTATGTCATGCCCACCCTTTTGCACTATTGCTTCTAGTTCACCCTGTTTGTTCCTCGAGGTTTGAGCATTAGTATATAAACATTTAAGACTTTTATCTCCTGATTGTTGTTTGATTTTTTTCTTTTTTTCCTCATCACTCCCTACCTCTTTGTTTGATTTGTTTTCTTGGGATTTATGATTGGTTTTGTGTTCTAGAGATTCTATTGATTGGTCACCCTTCCCCCTCAATTTTAGTTTAAAGCCCTTCTAATGAGTTGGGCCAGTCTTTTTCTGAGTGCATTTTCCCGTTTTCGTGAGGTGCAGCCCATCCCTTGTCAAGAATCCGTCACATAGGAAATGCAGACCATGGTCCTGGAAACCAAAGTTTTCTTGGCGACATCAACCTTTTTGCCAGTGGCTTCATGATACAGGCCAATGCTAGCGAAGTGGCCGTGGGGGCAGTGCTACTCCAAGAATAAAGAGGGGAGGCTCCAATCATGTGCCTACAGCTCCCAGAAAGTAACCAACACTGAGAGGCATTGGGCGGTGTGGGAGGAGGCTTATGCAGTCCACTGGTCGCTGCTGACCTGGAGACAATTTTTAGATGGCAGCAAGGTCCCTTTTGAGGTATGGATGGACCACAAGAACTTAGAGGCCATGAAGACCCCAAGATAACTATCCCCCCCAAAAATCCAATGGGCTCAGTACTTCAATCGATTCAGCTTTACCATTTGCCTTGCCAAGGGAGAACAACTTCGTAGCAGACGCATTCTCTTGCCTGCCTCAGTATAAGAGCTCTAGGGAAGATATAATTAACTCGATCATCCCCTCCAGGCTGCTGGCAGCACCTCCCCCTCACCTAAAAATCACCTAAAATTGAAGGAAATCCTAGTGGAGGATAAGGATAGTTCAGAAAGCATAGAGACGATTTGACCATGAAAGAAGACCTGGCCTGGAAGTTGTATGTTCCGCCTAACCTAAGAGATCAGATCCTGCAACAATGCCATGATGTGAAACCCGTGGGCCGTTTCGGGTTTGTGAAAACCCTCCATTTAGCTAGGAGGCAGTTCATCAGGCCCAAGATGAACAAGGATATAGAGAGCTACATTTCGAGATCCCCAGTATGCCCATCCATGAAAAGATTGCTAGGAACACCTTCTGGACTGTTGCAGCCAATGGCTAACCCCAGCAGACCGTGGAAATAAATTGCTATGGATTTCATTGTGGAACTGCCTGAGAGTTCTGGGAATAGTGATTTGGACTGTGATCGACCTGTTTTCTAAACAAGCACATTTTGTGGCATGCCTGAAAATCCCATCAATCTGAAGTTTGTGCAGTATGTTTATTGGCTGCATGAAGTCCCAAGGCACATCATCTTTGACTGGGGGGGGGTGCAGTTCATTGGAAAGTTTTGGCAGAAGTTTATAAAGCTAATAGGCTCCTCACAGGGGCTTAATTCTGAGTTTCATCTGAGTACTAATGGGGTGGCTGAGAGGACCAACTTAATAATAAAGCAATATTTACATTGCTATGGATTTGCTTCTTCAATTCCAAGATGTGTATTCAATAAAGTTTATCTTTTATGGCACCCAGAAGCCTTGAAAATTCCTTAATATTGAGTTCACTGGTCACCCAGTTAGATAGTAGATAAATAGATAGATAGATAGATAGATAGATAGATAGCAAGGCAGCAAGACAACTACCATTATAGCACCATTAAGAAATATTAAAGTTTTAAATATTAGTTTAAAAATAATGTTTAGGCTTTGTAATATATCTTGATGATTAGCATGAATGAGTGATTAATGTTATTAATGAAAGGATATACAATCAGACCTTTGAGTGATCTGAGATGGAATTTCATTTATAAATTCATTATTTTCAGAAATCTTTTCTGTTGTACCAGTATTCAGAATGTCTCCCTCTGTGGAATAAAAATAATTTTATTATGTCATTTTGAGAAAATGCCTCCAATATTTGTTCTTTCTCTTACTGAAATATATTAGATTTATTAAGTTAAATATTGTATAGAAATCAAGTCCAATGCATAATAGCTGTCTATTATAGATTACTGGTAGACAAAAGTTTTTAATTTGACTTCCAATAAAACATATATCTAAATTTCTCATTACTGAAATGAAAATCATAAAGGCTTATTACCTGCATCAGCAAATGATTCACCTGCAAAATAAACATATTATTTTTCAGACTGAGTAGATCAAATAACTTGTCTGTTGTACATAGAACTGAGGACAGAGGATACAAGCATACACGAATAGACCTTCCCCACCAATTCTAAGATACTTTATCTTGATCATGAAAAAAACAGCATAGCTTTTAAACTATCCAGATAGCAAATCACTTAGGCTGAGAAGTGTTGACAGCAGATATAAAAATCCAGTGAAGAATTATGTAGTAGATTCAGATTTAGGACAGAATTCAGTGGTAAATTTCACAATTTTAAAAGTGATTTCCACTCAAGGTACTATACTATTATAAAAAAGTATAATCGTGAAATAGTCACAGTATCATTATACTTAAGCATATCAATAGAAACAAAAGATAAAGAAATGGTTAATGTACAAAACAAAGAAAAAAGGAGAAATAAACAATCAGCGTATGTGTAATTTTTCATTTGTAATGTTTTAAATGCCTGTATTCCATATAATGGGAATACTACAAAAAGTCATTATGCATGATAAGTTAGTGTTTATTATTTATTAAATTTATATGCCACCCATTTCACTGCAAAGCAACTCTGTATGGCCTACAAACATCACAGAAACAGAGATACAAACATTAAATATTAAATAAATAAAAATTAAATAAGTAAAAAATCAGAATATTACAGTATGGAGATGGGATCCTCCTGATCCACTCCAACATGAAATGCCCCCATCTGGACCCCAGGCCAGTTGGCAGAGCCAGGTTTTGAGGTGGCAGATTAAGCAATGGATTGAGCAGCAGTGGCCATACAGTGGTGGTGAGTCAAGCAGCGACCGTGGTAGGCCAAGTATTGGCAATGGGCCAAGTGTTGGCGGGCCAAATGGTGACAGTGGACCAAGCAGTGGCAGATGGGCCAGCCAGCAGACCAAATGGTAGTAGCGGACCAAGTAATGGTGGCATGCTAAATGTTACTATTGGCCCCAATGGCTTATCTGAGGAACAATGCCTAGGCCCCACTGAGGAGCTATATCTAGGACTCGCTTGATAGTGAGGCATCAACATCAGCAGTGGTGGTTGTGATGATAGCAGTGAGATAGATGGCAACAAGAGGGGCTGTAGCTGTCCCAGTGGCCTTCCTAAGGAACTGTGCTGAGACCCAGTGGCATCGGTCCTGGCAACTTAGCATCCAGACCCATATAAGAGATTTGTGGTTCAAACAAATGCTTCAGATGTTGCCAATGGAGCTGTTCTTCCACAAAAGAGGGAGAGAGAAAACAGTCTCTTGCCTTGCACTTTCTTCTCCAGAGCTTTGACTGCCCCAGAATGGAACTCTTCAATAAAGAGTTCCTGGTCATTAAATCCACATTCCAATAAGGGAGACACTTTTTGGAATGAGCACAGTTTTTACATAGAAGTCAACAAAGACCATCAAAATCTGCACATCCTCCAACAGACCAAGCTGCTTCCACCCAGACAAATCAGATGGAGCCAATTCTTCTCACACTTTAATTTTTACATTCAATACCTTGCAGGCTCAAAGAATGTGATGCTATATGCACTCTCTTGCAAACCAGAATATTCTCAAGTTCAACAGACTCCTATACCAGCAACAATTCTACAACGTTCACATTTCTGGCTTTGATAGCAATCAGCATCCATTGAGAGGTTAGGAACTACCCAAGTGCACCAGGATTTAATCACCAGGATAAAAGCTCGGCAACATTTAGACTGCTTCTCACAGGCCTGGATGGATGGCCTCAAGGAAGCTCTAGCAGGCATCGTAACCCATTCACAATGGAGTCTTAAAACATAAGGGCAGAATAGTAGTTCCTCCGCCTTGCAGGGAAGAGATTGTCAGGTCCCCATAGATCCCTATCGGGACACTGTCATTCTGGTGCAAGGGGGGGAGGGTGCTCAGGGGTTTTCTGTGATATATCCATTTTACTTTGTTCTTCTTTTGCTTTGATGTATCTTCCTGGGAAATGGGAGGGAGAGGGATGTGCCTGGGGCCATCTGCTTTGTCCCATCCACGGAGAACCAAGATCATGGTGCCTGAGAATGACTTATCACCTTCTCAGCTCAGAGTTCTCATACCTTCGCACCTCTGGATTGGCTCTCTATGGACTGTGAAGTTGGGAGGGGTTTGAACAATGAGGTTTAATGTAGAGTTTTTGCATGGGAACTTTAGATCCTGCCTATTTTCTCTGCAATCACTATCTCTCAATAAAAGATCCTTTTGAAATGCTGCCTGCTTCAAGAGTTTGACTTTTTTGAGGGAATAGCTGAAGCGAGACCTTACATTAGGCAGGATCTGCAAAGTGATCAACCTGGAGCAGCACCAGCCCTACCATGGGGATCGTGCACACAATGTCTAACCAGGGCAGCGAGCACGAAGAAGTTGAGTATTGGAGGGAAACCTCCACCAAAACTCATCCTGACACAAACTCCACTGGATGGACAGAGGAAGCTGCCGCCCTGGAGGAGCCTTCAAAGCCGAGATGGTCCATTGATGTAGGGAAGAAGGAGGACTAGGAAGGAGTCACCCTCACCGTGGCAACCGATAGCATGGCTGGAGGCATGAGATAGAAGCGCTATATGATGATGATGAACTGGAGGAAGAACCAGATCACACCACCTCATGAAGCAAGCAATATGTTTCCATGATGGAAGCTTTCTAGAGTCTGAAAATGCGAGAGGCCATAGCTTGCATGGAAAGAGATGATAGGAGGCACGAGGAAGCTACATGTGGAAGGGGGGAATCCTTGACCCTGGAGACAGCTGCCGGCACCCACCGAATCTGCAGAGAGGATGACAACCACACCAGGCAGCCCTCCCCAAAGGGACCCTGGTGGTGCAAATGTTTGGAGAATCAATGGAGGAAGACCCCATCAGCAGGAGCAAAAGGCACCCCCTCTTGGCATGAAGTTTGATGGAGACCTCCAGCTATTCGGATTCTTTCTCACCCACGTCCTCACCTACATGCAAGAATACAGGCGAGACATCCTCACTGAAGGGGCTAGGATCAGAGCCATCATCCTGGCCCTGGAGGGGGCCGCTGCCTGATGGATGGTGACCACCACCAATACCCCAGAGCTCTGAAACTTTAACTGCTTCATGACACCGCTGAGATAGAGGTCCTAAAAGCATTGCTAGACTCGGGATGCACCAAATGCTTCATAAGCCCAACCTAAGTAGGAAAACTGGGGGTCCGCCTGAGGAGACTAAAGAACCCGATTACTTTTTGTCAACTAGAAGGGTCAGTTGCAGGGTATCCCAGCCACTTTTGCCATTGAGTCCCTAGGCCTAGCCATGAGAAGCCACTCCGAGACTCTAACCTTTGTAGTGGCACACGGAATGGAACGGCCTCTCATCTTAGGACTGACTTGGCTCAAAAAATGAACCCGCGGGTGGACTGGAGGGACTCTTGAAGTTCCCAAAGAGGGAGAAAGCCCCCACGCAACGGCGGCCACAAGGCAAGGAAGGAACCCCGAAGAGAAGTGGCGGCTGAAACTTTAACTGCTTCATGACACCGCTGAGATAGAGGTCCTAAAAGCATTGCTAGACTCGGGATGCACCAAATGCTTCATAAGCCCAACCTAAGTAGGAAAACTGGGGGTCCGCCTGAGGAGACTAAAGAACCCGATTACTTTTTGTCAACTAGAAGGGTCAGTTGCAGGGTATCCCAGCCACTTTTGCCATTGAGTCCCTAGGCCTAGCCATGAGAAGCCACTCCGAGACTCTAACCTTTGTAGTGGCACACGGAATGGAACGGCCTCTCATCTTAGGACTGACTTGGCTCAAAAAATGAACCCGCGGGTGGACTGGAGGGACTCTTGAAGTTCCCAAAGAGGGAGAAAGCCCCCACGCAACGGCGGCCACAAGGCAAGGAAGGAACCCCGAAGAGAAGTGGCGGCTGCCTTGAAGAGCAAGTTGCTGCAGGGCATACCCTAAGAATATCACGATTTGGTCGATGTGTTTAGTGAGAGAGGTTGAGACAAACTCCCTCCCACCAACCCACAAACTGTGCTATTGAGATTGTTCCCAGGGCCAAGTTGCCAAAACTAAAACTATATTCCATGACTCCAAGGGAGTTAGCTAAACTGCTCAAGTTTATAGACAAAAACTTGGCCTGAGACTTCATTCAACCGGCCAGACCCAAGGTGGCCGCCCCAGTTCTGATCTGGGAGAAGAAAAATGGGTCTCTGCATTGATTATAGGAGTCTTAATGCAGTGTGTGTGGAAAATGTGTGCCCCCTTCCACTCATGAAAGATATGCTGGCCCACTTTTAAAAAGGCAGTATTCTCTAAACTGGACTTACGGGATGTATATTACCAAAAGCCCTTTGTTATTCAGGCCGATGCCAGTGATGTAACGATAGGAGCTGTGCTGCTCAGGAAAATGAGAAAGGCCAACTACAGCCTTGTGCTTACACATCAAAAAAACTGACAGAAACCGAGCAACGTTGGGCAATGTGGGAAAAAGTGGCCTATGCCTCCTCACCTGGCAACATTTCCAGGAAGGGAATAAAATCCCTTTTCTGGTCTGGACTGACCACAAAAACTTAGAAGCTCTGAAAACTCTGAGGAAATTGTCCCCCAAGCAGGAACAGCACTTTCAATGTTTTAATTTCTCCCTCCGTTACTTACTGAGGGGGAAGAACTTCTTAGTTGACGCTCTGTCGAGGCTACCGCAATATAATAGTGCAAAAGCGGAAGTGGTAAAACCTTTGCTCCCAGCATGACAATTAACAGCTCAATTAATGAGAGCACAACCAAAAGGGGTGGGGTCACCCCTAGATAACACCACTATCCTGGCTTTCAAATAAGCCCTAGAGGAAGATGAGTGGTTTCTCAACCACAAAAATATTTGCTCCATGAAGGAAGGGCTAGCCTGGTAGGAGGAAAATTATACATCCCAACCAGTCAGAGACTGAGAACTATGCAAACATGCCATGATACAAAACTGGCGGGACATTTGAGATTTGTGAAAACCCTACACATCCTAAAGAGACAATTTTGGTGGTTGTCCCTTAAAAAGGACATTGAAAGCTATGTGTCCAGCTGCCCCATCAGCGTGAAAGCCAAACGGAGGCAAGAGAAGACACCTGGCCTCCTGCAACCAGTGGCAGAGGCTTCAGCACTTTGGAGACAGATTTCTATGGATTTTATTATAGAACTGCCAGAAAGTGTGGGAAATACTGTTATTTGGGTGGGTAACTGACTTATTTCAAAACAGGTCCACTTTATCCTGTGTCAGAAGATCTCCATCACCAAAGCCATGGCAAAGCTGTTCCTTCATCATGTATACTGCTTACATGAAGTCCCATGTTGCATAATTTATGATAGAGGGATCCAATTCATGGCAAAGTTCTAGAGAGCACTTTTGGGGACAGATCAGGGCATGAGTTCTAGTCACCATCCACAAACAAATGGTGGGACAGAACAAACAAACTCAATTCTAGAACAATACCTAAGATGCTTTATTAACTACCAACAAGACAACTGGATTGACCTCTTGCCATTTGCTGAAGTGGCTTATAACAATGCTGTACACACCAGCACTGGTTTTACCGTACCCCTTTCCAAGTCGCCACAGGGCAAGACATCAACCAATGCCCAAGTTGCCAACTAATGAACCCTAGCATTTTTGCACAGGAACTTTAGATCCTGCCTATTTTCTCTGCAATCACTATCTCTCAATAAAAGATCCTTTTGAAATGCTACCTGCTTCAAGAGTTTGACTTTCTTGAAGGAATAGCTAAGGCGAGACCTTACAGAGGCATTGTAGCTTTGCCATAACAATCAGCAGGGCAATGAGGGTGTTTTCAAACTCTGCATAGAACCTTAATAGAGTTTTGGTGGCCTAAGAGACAAACATGAAGGAATATGTGGCCTCTTGGCACACACACAGGAAGATCAAACCTCCCCATCAGAAGCTTGCAGGACTCTTGTGGCCATTTCCAATATCTGCATACAGTCTCTCTGGATTTCATTACTGATTTAACCCCCTCCCCATCCAAGATTTCACTACCATTTTGGTGGTGCTAGATCTTTTCACCAAGATGGCTCATTTCATACTCTGCAAGGGCTTACGCAATGCCAAAGACATAGACCAGCTTTTTCTAAACCACATCTTTCCCTACCATGGCATGGTCTCAGCACTGGTTTCAGATACAGGCATATAGTTCCAATTCAGATTTTAAAAGGCACTATTCCAGCTCCTAAATGTCAAGGTCAACCTCTCTTCAGCCCATCACCCTGCCGCAAATGATGAGGCTAAGAAGCATAACTAGCTCCTCCAACAGTATTTGAGGTGCTATTGAACCTCCAGTCCTTGTTGTTGGACAACTGACCATTATTGTTGCTCCTTATAGAATTTTCTTATAACAACTCGCTACACTCATCAACTTCAATGTCCCCATTTTAAGCCATGTTTGGCATACACCCGAAAGTGTTGCCAGACCACCCTGCCCTGGACTCTGGATGGGGTTGCACTAATGCAAACAGACCAGTGCACAATTTGTGTGTTTTCCTAGACTCACATCTCCTGCTCAAAGAGCAGGTGGCAGTCATAGCTAGGAGAGCCTTTGTACAACTTCATGTTAAGCTCCAGTTGCGCCCTTTCCTGGATTGTGAGTCCCTATGCTCAGTCAATCTTGTCCTGGTCATCTTGCATTTGGACTACTACAATATGCTATACATGGGACTATGTTGAAGAGTATTCGGAAACAACAGCTGGCACAGAATGCAGATGCGTAGACAGTTCTAGAGGCCCCTAAAGTGGCCCATGTAATACCACTGTTGCACAAACTGCACTGTTTGCTGGTTTGCTTAGCTCACCTCCATTGCTTGGTACATCACTGCCACTTGGCCTGCTGTGACTGTTCGTTCCATTTCTTAGACCGCCAGATCCAGAAGGTCTTGAGGGTAAGGGGAGGGGGGGAAGAGGGAAAAGGGTCCCCACATCAAGCAAGCATGCACTATTTGATAGGGAAGGCTATTGGAAGCTTCATGAATGCCATCTGTTCCCAACTACCATCTATGAATGAATCCTATTGATCTCAATGAATTTCTTGAGTAGAAACCTCCTATTAAAGTTCATTTGTTTATTTTTGATCCAAAGAAACCCATTACCAAAACAATCATGTCAATATGTTAAAAGATCAGATGTATTTATAAGAAACTAACAGCCACCAAAAAAGGCCCAATACGCAGTTACAATATGGTCTCAGCTAGAAAATTAAGCAAAAAGTTCCAAATCAGCAGTATTTTGGAACACAGTATCTGGTATACTGAAGGAGCATAAACTTTTATTTGGTATTCCCATCTCAACTTCAGTTTGGGAAAATTTTTACACTCTATTTGTCAACACAAACCACGATCACATAGAAAAGATGACTACTGAACTACTAATTCTTGATAACCTCCTTTCTTGGCCACCAGTGAAAGAGCGTGGGGGAGGCCTCTGGGTGAATCTGTGCCTGCACTAGGCTCCCATGGTTTTTCCCACCCGAGTCATTTGATGTTCTACCTAATGACCCATGCATTTATTTAACAAATACATTGGGGAAGACAGGGACAGGGAGGTCATTAATTATGTCCTTCATTTAATGTCTTTGACTTCTAACACAAGTGGGCAGGCTCCATTACAGGTAGTCCTCAAGGTACGAATCTAATCTGAGTGGCCGTATCAGCCATGTGGTAGATAACAACCAAACCACAGTAAGATCAGACAGGAAATTTTTAGAGAAAGTCAAGCTCTTAAAGGTGGAAGGAGATGAAGTGATGGTGTCATTTGACATCACCTCATTCTTCACCTCCATCCCGCAAGACTTGGCAGTCACGACATTAAGAGACTGCCTTAACGAAATGGGACAAGGACAACACCAGGATTCCCTCCACACTGAGGATCTAGTGAAGCTAATAACATTATACTTAAAAACATATTTTACTTTCCAAGGGACCACATACGAACAGGTCAAAGGAACACCAATGGGATCCCCCATCTCAAGTATAGTGACGGATGTTGTCCTGCAACGCCAGGAGGCCATAGTGATGAACCAGTACCACCCCAAATTTTGGGTTCAGTATGTGGACGACACGTTTGTAATTATTAAGAAGCAAGATAAGGCCAACTTTATGGATGTGTTAAACTCTGTATACCCGGACATCAGCTTCACAGCAGAGAGGAGAACCAGGGTTCCTTAGCCTTTTTGGATGTGTTGGTCCACCGCCAACTGGATGAGACTCTACACACAAGGGTATACCACAAAGTGACTCATACCAACAGGACCCTCCACTATAAGAGCAACCATCCAGTGGCCCACAAGATCAGCTGTGTAAGAACATTATTCAAACAGATAGACTCACATTGCAGTACAACCAAGACCAAAACTGAAGAAAGAAACCACCTCTTTCAAACCTGCAAGTACAATGATTACCCTACCGAATTTATCAGGATGTACAGTAGACCACACAGATCCCGTGAAGACTTTCAAAAAGCCGATAGGATGACAATGCAAAATGTGCGCATCCCTCTCTCATATATCAGTAGTGTGTCAGAGGCAACAGCCAGATTACTGCCCCTCTTTAATATAGAAGTAGCCCATAAACCAGACCAAACCTTACGGACCAAGATCATGCACCCAAAAGACCCACTCCCCAACGAGGAAAAATCTTCGATAATATACAAGATCAAGTGCAAAGACTGTTCCTGCAATTACGTTAGGGAGACTACTAAAAGGTTAAAAACTAGGGTGCATGAGCATGCACTGGCAGTTAAAAGACTGGAACAATATTCACAGATTTGGATCCATATGACCAACTAAGGACATGAATTTGATCTTACCAGTGCACAACTTATATCCAGGGATACAACTAAGGGAGACCGCCTACTCAAGGAAGCCTGGCTCTCTGACGGCGATTCTATCAACCGCCACATAGAACTTTGCCCGGCATACCAAACACTTAAGATATCGGAAAAACAATACCATAGCCCACAACGAAAGCAATTTGCACCCCCCCACAAGATCAGAGGGAAGAGGGGATGGAGGAGATAGCCCATTTATGCGATAACGAACTCACAACATATCCTACAAGGGGAACAGAGAAGAGACAAAAAATACCCCCCATAGATACCCCAAATACGCACACCCTAATCCACCCCACAACGAGAAATAATGATGGGTGCGAACGACATGGATGGCTGGATGACAACCCACAGGGCACCCACACCACGATCCCCGCTAACAAGAGGGGAGAGACGAGACACTCCACCAATGACTACAAAAAACAGATCCATGAGCAAAAGATGGAAAACCACGCCACGTGTGCAAGAAGGGCAAAAGAACTAGCAAACAATGAAGGGGGATCGAAAAACCTAATGAACGATCGAGCAGTAAAGGATCTTAAGATGGGGGGGACAACTAGAAGTGGATCAATATACCCACGGAGGTTCACGGAAGAAGGCAGTGCTCCTGAGTGGGAGAACACACATAGGAGCATATCCATCAGAGACTATCCTGATAGATGCCCGGATCCACTCAATATACCCCCTCCCCCAAGCACACATGTGCACAACCCCGTTAAAGAAGATCAGATGGACCCCAGAATAGAATAAAAAAACGGGATAAGTGAAAGCGAGCGAAAGCAACCGGCGTATGCTAGCAGAAAGAAAGTGATTGAGCCCAGGAAAAAGAAAATAGTAACCTCGGAAGATATCAACACAGGAAGAGATGCGTGTCCTTTAAGAACAAACCGAGTACAGAAAACTGATGGACCGATCACTAGATCGAGAAGCCGGGTGCAGAGCCGTTCAGCAATATAAAAAGGACTCCGAGTAATCTTGTATTATGCTATATATATATATAGGAGGAAAGGAAAGAATGATTTCTTCCTCCCATATTTGGGTTTACAGGGTGCAATCTAAAAAAATAACCACTTGACACACACACACACACACACACACACACATATATATATATATGTTTTTAAAATTGTTAACAAAGAAATAAGGGATTTCTGAGATAGCTATTTCGAGTTATTTAACTCTCTTCAGTCAGAACTCACCCTTTCCGGGATTCGAACCTGGGCAGTCTGCATGAAGATGAGGCACGACCACGAACGCGAAGCCAAACAGCTATGCAGTTCACCATCTCTAATCCCCTTGTAAATCAGACTAACCTGAGCACAACAAAGCCCCCACCCAAACAGAACACTCCCCCAGCCAATCAGAGCACAGCCAAGCCCCTAACCAATCAGAACACACCCCCACCCAATCAGAACACAGCCGAGCTCCCAGCCAATCAGTTCAAACCCCCACTGGCAGTTAAAAGGAAGAAACAGCTAAAATCTCACATTGCTCCTAGAAGCAGAAGCCGAGAGCACCAGCCTGAAGATGACGAATGACACTTCGTCGAAACGTCGCCAAGACACTTCAAATTCTACGTGGGAGAAAACCCGAAGAACCAAAGACATATATATATATATATATATATATATATATATATATATATATATATATATATATATATATATATATATATATATATATATATATATATATATATATATATATATATATATATATATATATATATATATATATATATATATATATATATATATATATATATATATATATATATATATATATATATATATATATATATAGCTATTTCGAGTTATTTAACTCTCTTCAGTCAGAACTCACCCTTTCCGGGATTCGAACCTGGGCAGTCTGCATGCTAGGCAGAAGCTTTAGCCTCAAGCCACAGGCTCTCTCCTGCTTTGTTAATAGTCAGGGAGTGAATATGTGTGTCAAGTGGTTATTTTTTAGATTGCACCCTGTAAACCCAAATATGGGAGGAAGAAATCATTCTTTCCTTTGCTTGTTTCAGCTCAACCCAGAGCCATCTGCAAGCACAAATATATATATGTTTTTAAAATTGTTAACAAAGAAATAAGGGATTTCTGAGATAGCTATTTCGAGTTATTTAACTCTCTTCAGTCAGAACTCACCCTTTTCGGGATTCGAACCTGGGCAGTCTGCATGCTAGGCAGAAGCTTTAGCCTCAAGCCACAGGCTCTCTCCTGCTTTGTTATATATATATATATATGATATAAAATAAAAGTTTTAAGATCACCAGGAGATTTAAAAGAAATCAATTTTAATATAACCTAGCTTTCGTTGGAAACTACCAACATCGTCAGGGTTAAAAAGGCAACTGAGGAGATGTTTTAAATAGGATCAGTTAACGCCTGCGCTCGGCTCCTAGAACGCGTTACCGGTCCTAGCCGGTTGATTTGTATTTGTATTTGTATATATATATCCTTTTTTTTAAATTAAAAAATATTTATTATTAGATAAACATTTGTCCATGTAAACTAAGAAAAAATTCAAGTTAAATGCCATTCAACTTAATACAATCATTTTACATTTGTAGACCTTCTTCACTCCGTGTGTCCAAGTTTAACTATAAACCAACTACATTTTAAAAATTGTAACTTTCACTTCTTTTCAGATCAGTCCATTGGATATCAAACAAACAAGTCATCTTATTAAAATTAATAATTTTCATGTCGATACGCCCTTCCCTCTATCAAGTACATTCTTAGTCTATTTGATATATACCTTCCAATAATCAATAGATAAATATTTGTATATGTAAACCAGGGAAAGATTCAAGCTAACTGCTATCCAACTTAATACAATCGATTTAAATTTAAATTTGTAAACATTCTTCACTCCCTGTGTCAAGATTTAACTATAAGCCAGATACATTTTCTTTGATTGGTGTTTCTCTTGTATGTAGTCGATGCACTTTTTCCAGTCTATCATATATTGTTCATTTGAGCGATCCTTCAAGTATGCCGATATTTTAGCCATTTCTGCCAAATTTATTACTTTCAAAGTCCATTCTTCTATAGGTGGTATTTCTGGCTTCTTCCAGTATTGTCCCACCAACAGTCTCGCTGCTGTGATCAAGTTCAGAATTAAGTTCGTCTCTGTGGTAGTGCAGTCTTTCATGATCCCTAACAAAAACACCTGAGGTAGAAATTCAATACGCTTTTTCAAAATGGTTTGGAGTGTCCACCATATTTTTCTCCAGAAGGCTTTAATTTTTCTACATGTCCACCATACATGAAAATATGTAGCCTCCATACTACCACACCTCCAACATTTAGGTTGGATGTCTGGATAGATATGTGATAATTTTTTCGGGTCTAGGTGCCACCTATAGAACATTTTATAAAAGTTCTCCCTTAAATGTTGCGCTTGTGTAAATTTTACATTTCTCACCCAGATTCCCTCCCACGTTTCCATCGTGATATGTTGACCAAAATCTTGTTCCCACTTTACCATACAGTCCTTAACTAGTACAGTTTCAGAGTCCATTTCTATCAGTACACTGTACACTCGTTTGATATGCATGGGCCCCTGCTCTCTAACCTGTTCAATTAAATTCTCATCTGTTCTGGATATACCCTTCTTCAGGTCTTTTTGCCATCTAGACTGCAATTGCAAATATGAGAGCCAGGTACACACTATTCCTTCATCTGTTAGCGTATTTGATGGCTTTAACGAAAACACATTTCCTTCTTCCATTACAAGTTTACTATAGGGCACCACATCCTGACCTTGTATTATATTTATGTCCCCTATTGCATGTCCGGGGATCGTCCAGATGGGAATCTTTTCGTGTAGTAGGTTCTGATATTTCTTCCAGACCCACAACAGCGGGATTCTCAGTGGGTTCTCCCTGAAACTCTTGTCAACCTTCTTGTCATACATAAGGTATGCGTGCCAGCCATATAGTAAACCATGCCCTTCAACATTCAGTATTCTGTCATTCGTTATATTAATCCAGTCGCTCAGCGCCACCAGCGCCGCAGCGTAGTAATATAACTTCAGATTGGGCATTTTTAAACCACCTCTCTTCCTTGTATCCTGGATGATTTTTAATTTGACCCTCGGTTTCTTGCCATCCCAAATAAATCTGTTAATGCCCTTCTGCCATTCGTCCAAGTCCACATCCTTTTTGAGTATAGGTAGCATTTGGAAGAGAAATAGAAATTTTGGCAATACATTCATTTTTATTGCTGCTATCCTGCCCAGCAGAGACAGTTGTAATGTTTTCCACCTGACCAGATCTGTTTGTATCTTGTTCCACAACACCTTGTAATTATTTTTATATAATTTCCCATTTGTAGCTTCAATCTCCACTCCTAGGTATTTAACTTTCTTCACTATTTCACAGCCCGTTATTCTTTCTAAGTCCTGTTTTGAGTTGTTATCTAAATTTTTAACTAGCATCTTCATCTTAGATATATTTACTTTGAAGCCTGAAACTCTACCATAGTCCTTCATTATCTCCATCAGTCTCCTGGTTGATTGTGCTGGTTGAGCCAGTGTCACCAGCAGGTCATCCGCGAAGGCACATAGTCTGTAGTCCTGTTGTTTAATCCGTATGCCTTTTATGTCATCTGCCGCTCTTATCTTGTTCAGTAGAATCTCCAGCGTTAAAACAAACAGCAGGGGGGATAGTGGACATCCCTGTCTCGTGCCTTTCTCTATGTTAAATGAGTCTGTTAAGCCCCCATTCACAATGATCTGGCCCGTTTGTTTCTGGTAAATTGCCACTATGGAATTAATAAACTGTTCTCCCATTTTCATCCCCCCAATCAGTTTTATCAGAAATGGCCAATTCAATCTATCGAAGGCTTTTTCTGCATCTACAAACATGAGAGTAGCAGGCACCTGGTTATGCCTTTCCAAATACTCTATTATGTTCAGCAGTTGTCTTACATTAGTTTTCATCTGCCGTCCTTGTATAAATCCAGTTTGGTCCAGGTGAATTATTTTTTGTAACACTGTCATTAATCTGTTAGCCAAGATTTTTGCGAAGATTTTGTAATCCGTGTTCAGTAGCAAGATGGGTCTGTAGTTTTCAGGTTGAGCGTTGTCTTTTCCCTCTTTAGGGATTAGAGAGATGTAAGCTGTTTTCCACGACGGTGGAACTTGACCACCTTCTTGTATGTTGACAAATAACTCTCTAAGGGGTTCTATCATTTCCTCTCGGAGATACTTGTAGTAGGTCGCTGTTAGCCCATCCGTTCCGGGCGATTTTCCCTTTTTCAGTTGTTTAATCACTGAAAGTATTTCTTCTTGCATGATCAGTGCATTCAGACTATCTCTTTGTTCGTCGGTGATTATCAATAGCTTTTCATTTTGCAGAAACTTATCTATCTCCTTGTCTTGTGTCTTCTCTTCAGCGTATAACTTGGAGTAGAATTCTGTAAAAGCTTTCTTGATCATTTCCTGTTGAAACTCTTTCTTTCCTTTATACTCTATCTTTTCAATTATGCGGGATTTTTGCTTCTTCCTTAATATATAAGCCAGCCACCGACCAGGTTTATTGGAATTATGGAATGTCCTATGCTTTGCATATTGTATATTCCTTGCCACTTGATCTGCCATCAACAAGTCAAGATTTTTTTACAAGTCCACCAAACATGAAAGTAAGTAGCGTCCATAGATTCACATCTCCAACACTTGGGTTGCACATCTGGGTACATAAATGATAATTTTTTCGGGTCTAAATGCCATCTATAAAACATTTTATAAAAATTTTCTCTTAAATGTTGTGCTTGCGTAAATTTTACATTTTTCACCCATATCTTCTCCCATGTTTCCATCGTAATTGATTGGCCAAAATTATGTTCCCACTTAATCATGCAATCCTTAACTAATTCAGTTTCAGAATCAATTTCAATTAATGCATTATATAATCTTTTAATATGCTTTTTGGATAAAATATGGTGGATTCTTCAAAATATATTGAAAAAGCGTGTTGAATTTTCACCACAGTTGTTTTTGCTTGGTATCATAAAAGACTGTACCACCATAGAGACTAAGTTGATTTTGAACTTGATTACTGCAGCAAGATTACTGGTGGGACAATATTGGAAGACGTCTGAATTACCATCTATTGAAGAATGAACATTAAAAGTTATAAATATGGCAGAAATGGCTAAGATATCCGCATATTTAAAGGATCACTCAAATGAAAAATTTATGATGGATTGGAAAAAATGGATAGATTATATACAAGGGAAATATCAATTGAAGAAATTATATTTAGCATATAGTTAAATATTTATATGTTGGATTTATGTAGTTTAGTGGGTTTTCTTGTGTTTTTACCCTGTATTCACTCTGGGAAGTCGGGGAGGGGGGGGAGGGTATTCATGAATTATACATTATGTTTTCTCAACTGTAATCGGGGTTGGCGATATGTACGAATATGTAAGAATATATATTAAGGGGTTGCTCGGGTGGCCTCTTGGCACCACATCTGGTGGGTAGAAGAGGAGGAGTGAAGGAGGAGTGAAGGTAGAGGTAAGTAGGAAGTTGGTAAGAGGAGGTAGGAGTGGGGGTAGAGATGGTGGGTGGAGAAATAGAGGAGGAGTGAGAGGAAAGTAGGTAGATGGTAAGAGGAAGGAGGGGTGGTTAGGGATAGGGGGATGTGGTGATGGGGGTGCCGAGCAGTTATATTAATTATTTGGAAAATGTGGTATATGTTAGTTTATTATGTGTCTTTTTTGTAAAAATTTTTTAAAAAACTAATAAAAATTATGTTAAAAAAAAAAAGAAAAAAAACAAGTCAAATTGTTTCCTTAAAATCTTGATTCCCTCCTTGGTGACTTTGTCCTCCGGTTTTTTTAATTAATAGTTGCTCTTTCTTACTTATCTCATCTTCTAACTCCTTTCTTTTTTGTTCTTGTTTGCACCGGTGCCTTCTGTTCATGTCCATGAGAATCCCACGCATGAATGCCTTGCTGGCGTCCCATATCATTTCAATCGGTGTCTCTTTATTCATATTTATGCTAAAGAATTCCTTCATAACATTTTTGCATTCATCCACCTTTTCATCGTATTTAAACAGGTTTTCATTAATTCTCCAGGATCTCCTAGGTTTCTGTCCATGTCTTAATTCCATCCACACCGGGTTATGGTCTGATAGTACTTTGGGTAGGATTTTCACCTTCTTTAGGCTAACCAGCAAGTCGCTGGTTGTTAGTATAAAGTCAATTCTAGAGAATGATTGGTGTCTGTCTGAGAAAAAGGTAAATTCTTGCTCTTTGCCATGTTTTTCCCTCCAAATGTCTATCAGTTCGAAGTCATCCTTTATGTCAAAGAAGGATTTAGGCAATTTGGAGTGTTTTTGCGGGTTTGGTGCTGTCTTCTTTTTATCCAGGTCAACCTCTATGACACCATTCCAGTCTCCCAATATAATACATGATCTGTAGTTGAGTAGTGTTAACTTTTTATGTACCAATTTGTAGAATTTTCCTTGTTGTTGATTTGGTGCATATACGCCCATCAAAAGAATTTTCTTATCTTCTTGTATTATTTTGATTGCTAGATATCTACCTTGAGAGTCTGCCTCTATTAATTTAGCTCTTATATGCTTTTTCATATAGATGACAATGCCATTCTTCTTTACTGCTGCCGCTGCAACAAATTGTGTGCCTAGCCTGTTGTTGGTTAAATATTTCTGGTCCGTAGTTCTGATGTGTGTTTCTTGTAAGCAAATTATATCATTTTTCCTTTGATTCAGATAATGAAATATTTTCTTCCTTTTCTGTGGTGAGTTTAACCCGTTAACGTTCCAAGTCAAATATTTACTTGTCATGATCGGCTTCGGGACACTCTTGCCAGACCACTTCTGTTTTTTCCCCTGCTTTCTTCTTTGGTCTCGCTCCCATGATATCCAGGTTGGTGTTCATATTGCTTTGTGGGATCTTTTCTTGCTGTTCTATTCGTTTAGTAGTCGCCCTCGTCTGCCTTAGCTCTTTAAGCTGTCCTGCTTCCATGGTTTTATTGACATCCGTCCTCAGTGCAGTCGCATCCCGAGAAGATCCTTTCTCTTCTCCTGCTGCTGCGGCGGTCTGTGTTTCTGGGGAGTTTGATCGTTGTTCTAAGTCCACTCCTCTTTTTCGTGGCCAATCTACATTATCCAGTGTTGCGGGCCGAGGTCCCCCCGCCTTCAGTTCCTCTTCAAGGAATTCTTTTGCCTTCCGGATTGAGTTCAGATGGTACCTTTTGCCTTTAAGGAGTACTGACACTCCAGTTGGGGCTTCCCATCGATATTGTAGAGCGCGTGTTTTCAGTTCAGTGACCAAGAACTTGTAGTCCTTTCTTTCTTTTAACATCTTGGGGGGATCTCTTTCAATATCATCACCTCTTGCCCCTCTACATACAATTTCTTGTTATAGGATGTTGTAGAAATACGGTCTCGGAATCCCTTTGTTACAAAGTGGATAACCACATCTCTTGGTAGATTTTTGTTTTTTGCGATCCATGAGTTGACTCTGTGGATTCTGTCTATTTGCCAAGAGATATTTTCAGCCTCCTCTCCCAGAAATTGTACCAAGGCTTTTACAAAAATTATTTTCAAATCTTCTTGCTTTTCATTTGTTGGTTCACCCAGTCCCCTGACGCTGATAGCTGTCATCATCTGGCAATATTGCACCATAGTTGACTGATCTTGCACCTCGCATTTCATCTCCGCCATCTGGCCCTCAAATCGGTTCTCCACCTCTTCCATCCTTTTTTCCACCCCCTCCCAGACCTTCTTGAAATTTTTCTCAATATCTTCTCTCATTTTCTTATTGTTTGTTTTTATTGTTTCCTTGATTTGGTCTAGGTCTTCAGTAACAGCTTTGCTTTGTGCTTCCATCTTCCTCTCCAATTCTCTGCTTTGTTCCTTCAACTTCTGTTCCAGTTCTTTGCCTCATCTCTCCATCAGCATACTCATCCCCTCTAACTTCTTATCAACTTCCTCTACCCTCTTTTCAACTGCCTCAAGCTTTCTCCCTATCGTTGACATTATCTCTTTTAATTCTTTTATCATATGCATTTCTGGAGAGGTCTGGGTAGGCAGGGGGGCCTGGGCTCCCATAGGCATGGAGGAAGATGAGGGGACAGGTATGTTGTTCCCTGGTGTTTTAAGGAGCTGGCCTGGGGGGGGTGTAGCCACCTTTGAGGCTATTATTTTGGCCTGCTTATTGGCCATCCTGAGTTCATATATTATATCCTCTTTTATTCTTCTTATTCTGTTTTCTTTTTTTCCCCCCTATGTATCTTTTGTGGGGATTTTTAAAGTTTGCGTCTAGACTGCCCTCTAGTGGTCACTCTTGCAATTCCACTTTCCCTCTTGTCCGGTTACTTTTGTTTTAAAGTGAAAGTCGCCATCTTAGCTACTTTTTGCGTATTGTGTAAGTAGTTAATCGGCTGTATAATATATGAAATACTTGCTTTTTTAGGCTCTTGCTTTCAGTCCATCTGTCTCCTTGCCTCTTTAGCGCAGTTTTCCTCTCGCGGAGGTTGTTCTTAGCTTGTAAATCTTTGCTTGTAAATCTGTCAGTTCCCGGCTGGAGCTATCGTGAGCATCCTGGGGGGAGTCCTCTTTCTTTCTTTCCGAAGTCTCTTCCAAGGAATTTTTAGAGGCTCTCGACCCCCTCTCCCCACTCTAGGCCCCTTCTCCGACCGGGGAGGGGTTTTTTCTGCCACGAAAAACAGCTGTTTTGTGCTGTTTTCGTGGCTTTTTAAGTCCCGGAGTTCAGAGTCTCACAGAAGCCGGCTGCTTCCGTGCCTTGCGCATGCGCGCTCCTCTCTCTCTATATATATATCCTTAATATCATTAAAAATGAGAATCCTGGGCATATCAATAAAAAATATAAGAAAAACGAACACCAGGATAAAATAAACAGGACTGTTTAATATAAACAAGCCTGTGAGTAAAAAAGTTACTTACGGAGCTTTCATCAGCCAAACTGCTGATGTCATCAGAGTTAAAATGCTAGGTGATTAGGGTGTTTGCCTATATACAGCTGCCTGTTTCTGCGCCCGGCTCCTCGAGCTATGTTACTCTGCAATGTGTTAAATTGATTATCATCCAGCAGCCTGTTGGTGGATCTGATGATTGTAGCTCCCTCTCCCTGATCCTGCAAAGAACAACTATTCAGATTTTCGTGCTTCATACTGCCCCCTCTTTTTTTTGTCTCTCCTTCCAAGCCATTCATCGTCTCCTCTCATAGTAGCTCTTGCCACCTCACCTGAAGCCCTATCACTCCAGTCCTCATTGTGGTGTCACCCGGCCCCCCTCCTCTTTTGCCAGTTCGCTGTCCTCCCTAGGGATCGCACCTTCCCCATTTGTAGAGCCATGGTCTTGCTTTTGCACCGTATGGGATGCCCATCTACTCCGTGGATTGCCACATTGTTTCTCCCATCTTCTGAGAGTCTGGTATGCTGGTAGGTCTATGTGCTGGTTGATGGAATTTTCATCCGAAAGCCAGGCTTCTTTAAGAAGGCGGCCACTCTTAGTGGTCTCACGAAATATGGTCTGTGCATTTTCCAAATTGAATGTATGGTTCAAATTGGCCATGTGAGCCCACACTTGCAAGCGCTGCTCCTGCCTTTTGATTGCAAGTTCATGTTTGTGGACCCTAGTCCTGAGCCTTTTAGCTGTTGGGGAAACATACATTTGATCTGGAAAATGCACAGACCATATCTCGTGAGACCATTAAGAGTCTGGGGTTTTCTCCCGCATAGAATTTGAAGTGTCTTGGCGACGTTTCAACGAAGTCTCATTCGTCATCTTCAGGCTGGTGCTTTCAGCTTCTGCTTCTAGGAGCAATGTGTGATTGTAGCTGTTTCTTCCTTTTAACTGCCAGCGGGGGTTTGAACTGATTGGCTGGGAGCTCGGCTGTGTTCTGATTGGGTGGAGGTATGTTCTGATTGGTTAGGGGCTTGGCTGTGCTCTGATTGGATGGGGGCTTGGCTGTGCTCTGATTGGCTGGGGGAGTGTTCTGTTTGGGTGGGGGCTTTGTTGTGCTCAGGTTAGTCTGAGTTACAAAGGGATTAGAGATGGTGAACTGTATAGCTGTTTGGCTTCGCGTTCGTGGTCGTGCCTCATCTTCATGGTGGGTGTCAGTTTGCTTCGTGTATGGATTGGAGGGGTTTAAGGTGACTAATGATGCAGCTGTGGTCTGGCTTCTGGTTTGTGGTCGTGCCTCCTCATCAGTGTAGGTTTGGGTTTGCTTTTTGCCTGGATGTGTGGTGGTGACATCCTGTGTGGTTTTTGTGAGTGTAGGTCTGGTGTCATTCCCCGTGCTATGGACTCGTCTGTCAATAAGGGCGGGTTTCAAAATGGCTGGTAGGCGGGAGGTATCATCTCGTTTGTTCATGCTGTGAGGGCGTTTTTCTATCTCGATGGCTTCTCAGATTATTCTGTTTTTAAAGTGTTCAGTTTTGGCAATAGTTCTGGTCTTTTTGAAATCAATTTCATGTCCTGTGGCTTTAAGGTGTTGGACCAGGGAAGAAGTTCGTTCCTCTTTTTTGACTGAGTTTTTGTGTTCTTCAATGCGTGCACTTATTCTTCTGTTGGTTTGCCTGATGTATGTGGTGGGGCAAGCAGTACATGGGATTTCATATACTCCTTGATTTTCTAACTCAATTTTGTCTTTAGGGTTTCTTAGGATGGTGGATATTTTTCTGTTTGTGCAGAATGCTGTCTTGATGTTATGTTTGTGCAGGATTTTGCTGATCCTGTCTGTGGTGCCTTTTATGTATGGGAGGAGGGCTTTGCCGTTTTCTTGTTCTCTGTCTTGGATTTTAGTGGGAGTTTCTTTTTGGATTAAGTTGGAAATCTTATTTCTTGGGAATCCGTTGGATGTTAGTACATTAGTGAGTGTGTAGTTCGGTTTTTAGGTGTTGTTCGTCAGCTAGGCATTTGGAGATGAGTGTCTTGGCTACGGAGTTGACCTGTGCTGGGTGGTGGTGTGAGAGTGCGTGCAGATAGCGGTTTGTGTGTGTTTTCTTCTGGTAGATGGTGTGTCCTAGGGAGCCATTGGATTTCTTGTAGACTAAGACATCCAGGAAGGGAAGTTGGTTATTAGCTTCTGTTTCCATGGTGAACTGTATTTTGGGGTGTAGGCTGTTGAGGTGTGTGAGGAAGTTGTCCAGTTTTTCTTTCCCATGTGGCCAGATTACGAAGGTGTCATCTACATATCTGAGCCAGAGTTTGGGTTTGTGATCAGATTTTTCTAGAGCTTGGGTTTCAAAGTGTTCCATGTAGAGGTTTGCAATGACAGGTGAGAGGGGTGATCCCATGGGTGCTCCTTCTATTTGTTTGTATTTTGTGTTTCCCCCGGAGGAGACCATGTCCTAGGTCGCTGCCCAGATTCCAATTGCGGTTCAAATGGGATAGGAGTGTCCAATGGGACGGGGGAAACCACTTCAGCCCCACTGGCCCTGAGCCTCTGGGCCTTGGAGAACTCCCTCTCCAGCACCTGGTGCCTCCTCGTGGCCTCTCGCTTGGCTGCCTTCGACGGTTCCTTTGTAACCAGGTGCTTAGTTTTCGCCTTCTTCTTGCCCCCCGCTTCCAAATCAGTAGATCTGCGTTTTTGCGTTGTAGGGGGGGGTGCCTGAACCTTGGTATGCCTGGGGCAAAGCACTGTCTGCCATGCTGTCTGGATGGTCCGGTGAAGGTACCCAGATGGTGGGGGGAGAGCCCAAAGATGCAGATCCTACTGGCAGAGAAGGCAGACCTACCCTAATTCTTCACTGGTGCAATGGCAGTCACAGTCAGTCGAATGACTAAATTCGTCTGCTAGGCCAAGTGACTAAAGGTCATAACTAGGTACAACAGGTGGTATGAAATCCCCTATGGACAAGTAAGTAACTGTAAATAACACCAGCTAAAGTTCTATGTTCTAATGCTAACAATAAACACCCAGTAAGACAATTAAGGAGTTCCACACTCCAGAAAAAACAGTCCGTTTGTCCTCTCTCACTCCCCCCAGTAAGGCCTGACTCAGTAGGCACTGTGACGGCAAACCGGGTGCAAGTCCTGCAACTAGGCCTTCAACCGGCCACTATGAGTCTTCGGCCACACCCTAGACAAAATGGCGGTCTCGCCTCTGGAAAGGAAGAGCGCCGCGCCTTCCAAAATGGCGGCCGCACCAGTTAGTAGCCTCCGGACCTGTTCCCAAAATGGCGGTCGCGCCTGATCCAAAATGTTGACCGCGACACTCACACGCCGCCCACAACGGCCATAACCTCCAAAAACCTTCGAAACGGCAAAAAGCGAAAGGGGAACAGTCACGGAGCCCACCACCCCTCACAGGGCAACGAGGATTGCTTTTCCCCACTCCAAGAGGCACTTGCTGTTCGTTGTAGCAGCGAAGCTGCTATCTGGAAAAAACGCCGCTTCGTCCGTCTGACTGGGGCGATGAACGAACCTCCCCAAGAACGCTCCTGTGAGGGAGCGGATTGTCGATTCTGCTCGGGCGGCGATCAGCAAGCGAGAGAAATTTCCCTCAAAGCCCCTGCGGCCCGAGCCTTTCAGGCCCTTGAGCCCAAAGGCCTTCCCTACTGCAGCCAATCCTCAAGATAATTTTAATTAAATTAAATCAATCAAACCAAATTGGAATCCAATGGAGAATTTAGAGATATCAATTTAAAGTTGAAATAACTAATACAATCCAATCCAAATTTCTGACTAGCCTAACAAACTAAGGAGCCTCCAAATTTTGGTACTGCTGAGCTGTAGACTAAGTCAAAACTGGACACTCCCTGAAGGAGGCGTGGCTAAAGTTCTGACTTAGTCTAGCTGAGCAGGAAGGCTATAATTACCCACCGGTGGATTTTACATCCAATCATGCTGGAGAAAGACACTGAAGGAAAAAGGAGAAGTGGACGGCAGAGGATGAGATGGTTAGATCAGGGCTTTTCAACCTTTTCACCAACTGTACCACTTTTAGGATATAGCAATATTCGAGTACCACCTAGCAAGGTGTCAAAAACTTGATGACCCAAAAAAACCCTGTTCAAAGTTGCAATTGCACTGAAATGACTTATGACCATTTTTCATACTTATGACCATTGCAGCATCCCCAGGGTCATGTGATTTATATTTGAATGCTTGACAACTGATTCATATTTATGATGGTCAGTGTCCCAGGGTCATGTGATCTCCTTTTGCAACCTTTTGACAAGCAAAGTCAATGGCAGGGGTGCTGGTGGGCAAGTGCTAAGGTGGGACCTCCCTCCCTTCCTCCTTCCCTGCCTCCCTCTTTCTCATGCCCACCTCCTTCTGAAGGAAGAATTTGAACCCCCCCCCATATTTTCTCTCTTCCATATATTCAACAAACAAGGAAAAGCCTCCACAGACAGAAAAGACAAGCTGCTGAGTGAACTAGCTTAAAAAGACACATTCCCCTTTAAGAATTAGTTACTGGCTAGAAAGGAAAGTTAAGGAGCGCAGTTGGCACTTAAGAAAAAAAATGTAGTAAGTATTGGCTGCCGGCTAAGGCAGCCTCCCCAAATGGCTCCATTCATAAGTAAAGGAATGCTACTGGCAAAATCCATTCAGGAGAAAAATACTTCAAAATCCCTTGCAACAAAACTTACAGCTAACAATAGCAGAGCAATAGAAACTAACAGGAGACATCAGCCATCAGCCAAATAGAAATTGCCAAATACTCCTTAAGAATACAAAGCCCTCATTGAACAAATCCCAGAACTTCAAAGTCACAAAAGCACATAAGAATCTTTCCACTCTCCATCTCCCTCCCCCGTGCCTCACCTCCAGCCATTATTGCTTTTTTCATTTCTCTTGGAGTGTGACCCCTCCCCTGCTGCATTTCTTGCCTGTTTGTTGCTGCCAGCACAGGTGGCTGCCACAAAAGTTATAGATCGGCTCATGGCCGGCCTGCTTGATCTCTTCTCCTCTCCCACCACCCTCCTCCTTCCTGTTCGGTGCAGCTAGAGCTGACTCCACCTCCTTCCCAAGGCTACTTCTTTTTCTCTCTCTCTCCCTCTCCCACCCAAACTGCATCCTTTTATAGCGTCTCCTGTCTCCACCCCCCTCCTCCTCCTTTCTCATGGGGAGGGTGAGCCAGAAGTGAGCCTGGGGCCTTTGCCTTGCCCCAGCCACTCTGCAGCTCCAGAGGACTCTCTCTAAGTCCTTGCCTGCGCTGTATATGGCTGTGAACCTCCTGCCACTCATTAATGTACCACAAGTGGTACGCGTACCATCGGTTGAAAAGCCCTGGGTTAGATAGTGTCATCAACACAATGAACATGAATTTGGGCAAACTCCCAGAGACAGTGGAGGACAAGGGAGTCTAGCATGATATGGTCCATAGGGTTGAAAAAAGTTGGACACGAATTAGTAACTGAACAATAACAAAATGTGGTAACAACAGAGATTCAAGGCCTTGTAGGTTGAAGGAAGCAAGCAATAACAATTAAATAATAGAGAACCTTAGGGAGGTCATCAGAGGCAAACATAAGATTTCTGGATGTGTACTAATTTCCATAACTGAATTAATTCTTAAACTCAAGCTCCTTCCCTTAGTACTTTGAAGTAGCCTGAAGTCTATGGAGATTCTCAGTCATCTAGGTCAGGGGTCTCCAACCTTTCTTGGTTGGCAGCCTGGGGCGGGTGGAGGCACATTTATGCATGTGAGCATGAATGTGCGCACACGAACGGGGCTGTGATTGTGCATGTGATGCAAACGGGGCCACGAGCGAACACACAATGCTCGGAAGACATTAGCACCTGTGCAATGCTTGCATGAGTGGAGATATTGTGCTTGCAGCGACGATAGCATCAGAATGATGCCACGATGCTAGCACGTGGGGGGGGGTGCACTCATGGCGACACTAGTGTCCACACGATGCTCACAGCATTGCTAGCACCCGTGCAAAGCCACGCTAGCATGAGAGGGGGGTGAGCTTGGGCAACGCTAGCAACGACATTGCTGGGTGGGAAGGAAGTTGGAGACTTGCAAGCTCCCACTGATTCCCACCACTATACATGCCTGAACTTCATTGGGTAGATGAGTGGCTATAGGGACCCAGTGGGATTATTATTATTATTTGTTAAACTTATATGCCGCCCTTCTCCCAAGACTCAGGGCGTCTCACAACAAGAATACAAGTATAAAAAATAACATAAGATAAAAACAATTAAAATTACTAATTTACTGTATAAAAACTAAGTAGTTTATTTCACTCATACCACACACACAGTCACAGTCAAAGGCCCAGGGGCAGAGTGCAGGGTGGATGAGCTCTGCAATCCATCATAAGAATGAATGACTGTGGGGATGCTGCAGCCACCATAATTTTGAAAGTTGCAAGTAGCTTTGGGGAAGTCTGTTGTAACTTCGAATGGTCATTAAGCAACCTGTTGTAAGTTGAAGACTACCTGTGTTGTGTATAAGCAGAGAGCAAATCCCACTCCCTTCTAGTACCAAAGATGTTATCTTGTTGAGTAAACAACTAATTAAAAAAGCCCCAAAGAATCTGCAGAGAAAAAGAGACAGGACAAAGAGAGAAAGGGGAAAAAAGCAAATAAATGCTTATAAAATACAAATGAGTTGGTCTCTTAGAAGCTCTAAGTGTTCAGTCTCTAAATAGAACTACTCAGGGGTCAAGAATAAAAAACATAACTGGATCCAAAAGGAAGAGGCAACTTGAGGTGAAGAACGCTTCTATGTCATTTGGAACTGTTTGTTTTGAATCATACTCCAAATTCTCAAGAAAAAATAAAACAAGAAGGATTCTTTTAATTACCTTCACTTGAAGTTTTGTTTCGCTGTCTTGGTCCTTTTGTTGCCTGCTGCTTCGATAATCTTGCAGAATTTTCATTCTTAAAAATGTACATAAAAGCATGTAGTGCATGTATATTGTCTAGGTCCATATGTGTATGTGCATGAATGAGTGTATGTGTGTGCGCGCGCGCACACACACACACCATGTAGGCATTTTTAGAATATTACCGGTACCTTTTTTCCATTTTCTGAATGTATAAAGGTATCACAGGTAGTCAGATTTTAAACAACCAAGTTATAAGGGGAACTGAGTCTTTAGTAACATACTCTGTACAATTTGGATAGATCTCTATTTTCTATAATTCAAGCAATGGTATGTTCAGAGGACAGAAAAACAATGTGGTCATTCTAGCAAAAGAAAAATAAAAGATATATTTTGCTTAATCAATTGAGGCGTATTTTTCTTAATTGATAAATGAACAAGTATAATGTTTTGGACTCATTTGTTTAATAGAGTTCTCTTTTTCCAGTTTTATGAAGTGTGGAGAACAAACCGCATTTTAAATCAAATTCATGCAGAAATATTACAAATTCAATAGGGTTCACAAACTTTTAAACATCACTTCTCAGGTCTTTTATTCTCTTTCATGCATGCTGCTTTAATTGCTTGCCTTTGCAAAAGTCACAGTTTACAGGTTTGTATTCAATAGATAAAAACTATATATAGAAAAAGGAGAGCAGATTCCTACATACAAAAAACCCCCCTCTAATTTTATGTTACAGAGATTTCTCATTCAGCAACTGCATTGTTTAGCAAGTATTTGCAGTTATACTGGTAATTACAGAGTAACTTCATAACCAATCTTTGCATTTTAGTATTTTAACAGTTACATGTTTCAAACTATAAGCCACACATGCTTTTTGTCACTTGTCTGTGGAGAGTAAAATGAAATATACCAGTAACCTGTAAAATTAATATTTTCTATTACTTACTTCTTTATCAAATTCAGCTTGATCTTTTATAGACTTTTCTGCCAGTTTTTTAGCAACATTCTCTTCAGATCCTGTGGGCTAAGGAGAGAATATTTTTAATAAAATATCTAGAATCATTAACAGGCTGAAAAAGTAGTCCTCAACTCATGATGGCAATTGAGATTAGACATTCTGTTAAGCAATGCAGTCTTAAAGTGCAAAGTGCAAGGAGGCACAAAAAGGCTTAGGGAAGGGCACATAGGGATGTGAGGGGGTGAATGAGGCAGTCATGGCAAGGCTCAGGGAGGGTATGTGGGAGTACACAAACTAACCAGTGCAGTTTAAGTGCAGAAGGGCAGAAGAAGGTGCACAGTTGGGGGAGAGTTGCCCCAGTGACTTGCAACTTTCCCTGCCAGCTTTTCCACTGACTTTCCTGGGAAGCTGACAGGAAAAGTTGCATGTGGCAATCACAAGATCATGGGGTGCTGCAAGTTGTTTGTAAGTGCAAGCCAGTTGCCAAGCTCCCAGATTGTGATCAGATGTCCAAGGGGGTGCCTGGGTGGCCAGAATTCTATGAACGATGGCCATAACCACCATTTAGCATCATCATAACTTTGAACAGTTATTGAACTAATACTCATAAGTTGAGGACTACCTGTATTATCTCTTTATAGTTTTCTGTGACAAATAATTCTCACCAATAAGCAATACTACATATATGCAATTCTGCTCTCAAAGTCTGAATCAACAAACCCCATTATTAATGAACAGAATGGATTTCAGATTTATATAAGTTAGTCCATGGATTAATTTAACAAATTCTTTATGGTCATAGAAATTTCACTGATAGTCAGTGACTACATTTCATATCAAAGCTGACATATAGTAATAGTAATCTGAGCTCATGTCTTCAAAGTTGTCACACATTAATTTATTATAAATTAATACAAGTAGTCCTCAACTTACAACAATTGAGCCCAAAATTTATGTTGCTAAGTGAGAAATTTGTTAAGTGAGTTTTGCCCCATTTTATGACTTTTCTCATCATATTTGTTAAGTAAATCGCTGTAGTTCTTAAATTAATAATACATTTGTTAAGTGAATCTTGACTTCCCCATTGACTCTGCTTGTCAAACGGTCGCAAAAAGAGATCACATGACCTTGGGATACTGTATTATAAATGTGAGTCAGTTGTCAAGTATCTGAATGTAAATCCCATGACCATGGGGATGTTGCACCACTCATAAATGTGAAAAATGGTTGTTAAGTCTCTTTTTTCAGTGCTGTTGCAACTTCGAACAGTCACTAAATAAACTGTTGTAAGTCGAGCACTACCTGTAATGTAAGACCATACTCAATTAACTCACATTACTCGAATAAGATCTAACCAAATAAACCATTATTTTCTTCTGGAGCAATTTAGAAATCTCCCAGTGAAATCAGTGAGAACTGCCAACTTGATTGCATCATTCTCTTAGATTTAAGTACATTCAGAGCTTTCATTGTTCATTTGATGTACTAGATGTCATAATATTGTTATGTTTAAAAAGTAAAATAGTAGTTATTTTAAAAGGCTTTTATAATATTTACTATTTACATGAGAAAAACAATGAAAATTCTGAATGTATTGAAATCTAAGAGAATGATTGAATCATGTCTTTTATAAGAAAAAATGTTTAAAAAGATATTGTAGTTAGTCTACACATGTTTTGCCTTTCAAACGAATTGCCATAGAATTTATAATGTTAAAATTAATATTTAGAAATGCATCCATAGTTATGACTGAAGTTCATACTTTAAATAACTTGGTGATAAGTTAAATTTTTGAGTAATTATTTATTAAATTTCTCCACTGCCTATCTCATCTAAAGTGACTCTTAGATACATGCATTTTTATATGGATATGCTTAAAACGCGTTAATTCCAATTATCATTAACTATTACTGTACACATTACCTTTTTGTCTGTTTTGTCTTTTCTTTCTTCTCGTGTTGTTTCTATATCTTTACCTCTTTCCCTCCGTTTGTCTTTTTCTTTGCCCCTGTCTCGGACTTTCTCGTAATCTTTATCCCTGTCTCTAGGTTTATCTTTTTCTCGTAATCTGTCTTTTTCTCTTCCTCCCTCATATTCCTTCCTTTCCTTGTCTCTTTCTTTATCACATTCTTCTTTTTCTCCTTCCCCTTCTTCTTTTTCTTTGTTTCTAATTTTCTCTGGCTCTCTTCCTGATTTGGATAATCTATTCTTGATTTTCTCTTTTTCATATTTTTCACTTTCATTAACAGTTTTATCAAAATTATTGGAATGATTTTCATAATCTTTATATTTTTCATTTTCTCTTTGCTTGCTTTCTTCCTCTTTCAATTCTTCTTTGATTTTTTGATCCTGAACTGTGCTTTTGTCTTTTATTTCAGAGTCACCTCTTCCCTAAATAATAAAATACAAAATATTAAATTACATACAAAATATTTGGGTAACTCAAAATGTTAGCCATCATCCTTAAAACCCTTTAGAGATTAGGACCTAGATATCTTTGGGATTCATTATAGTTCTTGATAATAATTTCTGTTAATAAGCAATATGATTGTAAAATGTGATATCACATGACTGTATTGCTTTGTGACAGCAATCGAGGCGGTTGCTACCGGTAGCATAATCTCAGGACTGCATGGGTTATTAATTGGGAAGACGTGGGAATCTCAGATAAGCAGGCCAGTGGGTGAAAGCTGCATGTGAGAGCGATGGAAGGGCAAATGCCACAGGGAGATGTTACAGAAAATGAGAAGCTTAGTGGATGCTGCAACCAGGCAGTATGGAATATGGACAGGTAGTTGAATGCCACAGGGGGGCACTAAGGAACACAGATGGATGGATGGGTACCATAGGCAGGCATTATAAAGTGCAGGCAGGTGTGCAAATGGGTGCACAATTACTGCAGGTGGGTGTCATAAAGAGGTGCTATGGAATGTGAAGATGAGCAAGTGCAATGAGTGAAAGAGCAGGTGAAAAAATGATGCAGGTTTTTGCGAGATTTTGGTTGTGGGAAACCAAGCAGGAAAGGTTGCAAATAGCAATCATATGACTTCAGGACACTGCGGCATTGTAATTACAAACTGGTTGCCAAGTGCCCAAATTATGATCATGTGACTGTGGAGACACTGAAACGGCTGCAACATTGCAGACTAGTCTTAAGTCCCCCTCATAATTTTGAATGGTTGCTGAACAAGTGGTCATAATCTGAAGATTGCCTTGATCTATAAGTAGTCTTTGCCTTATAATCACTCATTCAGTGACCATTCAAAATTACAATCATGCTGAATGAAAAGACTTACAACCTGTATCCGAACTTATAACTGCTGCAATGCCTCCAAGATCACATGAACAAAATTTGCGCACTTGGCAATCCACCCACCCTAATGATTGACACAGTGATGCTACAGTGCCCCCCATCCATCTTCCCCTATCCCCTCTTTGGGCCTATCTTCCACATGGTTGGGTCCCCACAGTCCTTGGGCTTGCTTCCTGCATCATGCCTCGCTTCACTTACCTTTTCCAAAGATTACTTTAGGTAAAACTGGCCAATCTGCCCTATGGCCTTTTTATACAGAGAACCCATGGTGCCATCCTGGAAATGGTTACAATTCTCTCAATCCAAGAATTTCCAAATAGTACATTGGCTTCTTCTCTTTCTCAAAGGCAATCTTTGGAAAAGGTAAGTGGACTGAGATGTGATGTGGGGGGAGAAGAACCCAGATTGTGGAATCCAACAGAGCAGGAAACAGAGCATGGGGTGCCTCACAGGATGGAGGTGACCCTGGGAGGCTCAAGGCAGGCCATATGTGAGCTAGGAAGGCCTCCCAGGGCCTCCCTCATCCCAAGGATTCTCAAGCTCTCAAGCTCTGCTTAATGACAACCAGGAGAGCAGGGATTGTTGTCGTTCAACAAGATGATCACATCGGTGCTTTGCTCAATGACTGCCAAACTTAAAATCGTAATTCTGGGCTCGACTATTGTTGTAAATCAAGGACTACCTTTATATTTCTTATGTATTTTGTTTTAAGCTGAGTTTAATCAGTTATCACTTAGCTTCATTTATGACTGGATCAGCACAGAAACCAAGTAAATAAAGAAATAAAACAATTTCCCTGGGTTTTTTATTCAACATATAGAACCCTATTACCTCTTTATGATATCTACATTCTTCTGTTTTAGATTCTCTGTTTTGAGATTTAGATGAATATAGTGTCTTTTCTTTAATAGCTTTTTCTTCAGCAAGTACTTTCTGAACAGCTTCATCACTGGAAAGCTACATAAAAGAAATGCACATTAAACTACTAGAATACATGTAACTCCCAGTGCCAGAATACAAACAAGCACCCCATGCCCTCGTTCTCTGGCCTCCCTGCATTCACACATATTCCACATGTCAACGCTGCTAATACTGTATATTCTTGCTTTGACAAAATATGCAGAACTGTCTGGTATTTTTAGAGTTAATGCAGAGGAGAAGGAGGGAGGAGGGAAAAGCCCACGAAAGAGAAAGGAAGGGAACTTTTGCCCTTCACACTAATTGGAGAATGTAAATCATGACATCAAAATAGGGAGTGGAAATGCTAGCAAAATAACTGCTCGGTGGGTGGGGATTTTAGATCTTAACATCCCTTCATTATGCCGTGCCGACATTTTGTAACATAATAAAAGACTTTTAGGAAAATTAATGCCTGGAAGTTCTTTGAAGTGTTTCATTAGCCGGAACCATGACACCATGCTAAGATCTCAATCCCTTTCAAATGACCTGAGGTCCTGAACTCCATCCACTGCCTCTAGGCTTGAGAGGAGCTGGTAAAGATTCAGGGGAAGAAAATCTATCATGAGAAAAGGGAGTTTGATTGAAGACCCAGCAGCTGCTGATAACCCAGAGTGGGAAGCAACAGACAGCATGCTGTGGGAAGATGAATTTTGGCAGACAAATACAAATCGATGGAGAGCTGCCAGGTCACCTGCAATTGAAGATTCGGGTGAGTCACTGGAAAGATTTCAAAACCCAGAAGTGAGAAGCAGAGAGCAGCTTCTGCTGAGAGAGGCCCCTAGCCCCTCCCTCACAGATCAAACAGCCTTCCAAACCCTGGAGTCCCCTGCCAGGGCCTTCAGCCCCACAGAGAGAGAGAACCCCAGCCTGGGCCCCCTACAGCAATGGGGAATTGAGCAACCCCCCCAGACAGATGATCAGCAGCAGCTGAGCATACCACAGCTAATAGAGGCCTTGCAGCAGCTTGGGGTGGTGCAAAAGCCAGGAGAGCGACAGCCGGTGGGCCCGCAGATGAGGGAGGCCCAACAACTACCCCCACTTGTCCAGCAGCTATTGAGAGGCCTACAGCAGCAGGGGGCACCACCAACCCCCACTGGCCAGCAGCAGAGAGTTCAGCAGCCGGTGGATCAGCAGGCAGGATGGGGCCAATAGCAACTGGGAGGGCCACAAGCACAGAAGGGAGTCCAGTAGCCGTGGAACCAGCAACCAGGGTGGGACCAGCAGCAACAGCCCCAGTGGGGGCAGCAACAACCTATATTTGCACCACCTTTCAGAGCAACCTTCGATGGGGACCCAGAGAAGCTGATTTTTTTTCTGAACCAAGTGCGTTCCCCCTTGAATCGCTGGGCCTATCTCTATCCGGACCCAGGTGTCATGGTCGATGTTATTGCATTCAACCTAGAGGGAGAAGCATCTGAATGGCTGAATAATTTACATAGTGAGCAAGCCCCCAAACTTTTTCTCCTAGGTCTGAGAGATGATTTGAGGACCCATCCATTGGCCTCAAAGCAGCAGAACAGATCCACAAAATAAAACAAGCCGGCAGGCCTGCCCTGGAGTACGTGCGAGAGTGCCGCAAGACAGCAGGTCGAATAGAGGGGTGGCATGAGCAAGCCCTCATCCAACACTTCATTGAGGGATTAGACGATCACCTCTCTCAGGCATGCATCTATCGAGCCATACCTGATCAGCTGCACAAATGGTACCAGGCAGCAGTGAAGCTAGACATTCAGTTCACCCTCTATAAGAAGCCTCCCCCACACGAACCCGAGTAGCAACCAGAGCTACCTGGACAGCAATCACCCCCACGAAAGCCTTCAACTACTGCAATGGCTGAGAGACCCAGGCCACCTACAGGCCCATCAATTACGGGACCGCCTTCTGCCACATACTTCCCTACGACTGGTGAAGAGCACACAGGGTCGGCCTCCTCCAGGTCCCGTCAGCGAAACAATGTCGTCTGGCGGGCCCTAGGGGGAGGGCTTTCTCTGTTGTGGCACCCGCCCTCTGGAACCAACTGCCTCCTGAAGTCCGCGTTTCTCTGACTCTCCCGGCCTTCCGAAAAAATCTTAAAACTCATCTTTGCCGGCAGGCCTGGGGATGACTGTGGTTGACTGTTGAATATGAGTGGGTGTTTTACTGTATTTTTAGATATTTTTTGTTTGGGTTGTTAGCTGCTCCGAGTCTCCGGAGAGGAGCAGCATACAAGCCCGAACAAATAAAATAAATAAATAAAATAAATAAATTAAGTGTTTTCAGTGTGGACAAGAGGGACATCGAGTGGCAACCTGTCCAGTACCCTACCCCTGACTGCAGAGCAGACCGGAACCAGCAATAAGAAACCTGCTCAGCGGATAACGAGAGAAAAATCCAACCGGCTCACGCAGGAACCTGTTGCCCAGATTATATTCCCCACACAGGAGAACGCCGAGACTCCAGGTGGGCCCGCCCCTGCTCTACCCTCCTTTGACAGTGAACCCGATGGTGAGTTGACAAATCCCGCCTTTTTCACTGGCCGCCAAACTTATAATCCCTAAGTCTGGGGCACAAATGGACTTAAACGTGCTAATTGATTTTGGATGTACCCGCTGCATTATTAGTCTGCCATTTGCCATGAAAATGGGCATACGGGCAAAACAGTTTTCTAAACCGGTGAGGTTTGAGCAAGCCGATGGCTCCCCAAAGAACATTCCAAGTTCGGGAAAAGGTTTATTTGTCAACTAAATATCTACGCCTCAAACTGCCCAGCAAGAAATTGGGACCAAAATTCTTGGGGCTTTTCCCCATAGTAAGGATCATCAATCTGGTCACAGTAGAACTAAAACTCCCTAGACTTTTAGGGAGAATTCACCCAGTCTTCCATTGTAGCTTGTTGAAACCTTATCGGGGCTCCACTTTAAGACCCCCCCTGAAGAAGGCACCTGGGCCTCTCATAGTTGCGGGACAGACCCACTATGAAGTGAAACGTATTCTTGACTCTAGAATCTTTAAAGGGAAATTGCAGTACCTAGTGCAATGGAAGGGATACCTGTTGTCTGAAGCCATCTGGGTGAAATCCAGTGAAGTGAAAGCTGATAGATTGGTCAAAAGGTTTCATGTGAAACACCCCAACAAACCGAAAACTAGTCATTAACATATGCTTTTGTTTACATTACAGGATCTGTCCTTCTTGTAAGGGGGGCCGGATGTCAACACTGCTAATATTGTATATTCTTGCTTTGACAAAATATGCAGAACTGTCTGGTATTTTTAGAGTTAATGCAGAGGAGGAGAAGGGGAAAGCCCACAAAAGATAAAGGAAGGGAACCTTTGCCCTTCACACTAATTGGAGAACGTAAATCATGACATCAAATAAGGAGTGGAAATGCTAGCAAAATAACTGCTTGGTGGGTGGGGATTTTAGATCTTAACATCCCTTCGTTATGCAGTGCCGACATTTTGTAACATAATAAAAAGACTTTTAGGAAAATTAATGCCTGGAAGTTCTTTGAAGTGTTTCATTAGCCGGAACCATGACACCACAAGACTCTTTTCCCAGCCTCCTTGCTTTCATATTCACATACCCTATATGCCCTCTTTCCTCAGTCTCTCTGCACACATACGCACAACTGCACCCTCTTTCTCTGGCCTCCCTATGCTCACATACAGGTATGCACTACATGGCCTCTTTCCCTGGTTGCCCTGCACTTTCACATATCCCGGATCTCTTTCCCCAACTTCCCATTGCTCACTTGCACACAGACATGCATTCCACATTATCTTTCCTCAGCTTCCCTATGCTCCCACACTCCACACTCTTTCCCTGCATTGCATGCACCCCATAGCCTCTTTCCCTGCATTCATCCACATTGCATTTTCTTTTCCTGGCCTTTCCGAGCTTGCACCACAGTGCAGCACCTCCTCCCCAACTCATATGTGGTCTGTGCTGGGCCTTCTAGGGCCTCCCCCACCTTCCTTGTGGCATCTCCACACTCTTTACCTGGGATCCTTTTACTTTTGAATTTGCATGTTTGGAATTACAACAACAACCAGGGCTGCCTGGACTGCCATTCCTATGATCACATGACATCATGCTTTATAACCTTATCACTTAATGACAGCAATTCTACTCCCAATTGCAATTGCAACTCAAGGTATATGAAATCCTGAAAACTGTTAAAGTTCCAGATGATTGAAAAGCAAATATTCCCCTCTATCTTCAAAAAAAGAAAAAAATATAAAGGAAACTTTAGATCCATTTGACACCTTGGTGGAATGATTTTATCTCTTTTTAATGAGGTAAAATTTGTAGTTCATTGTATGAAAGCTGGAGCCAACGCCTGATTTCAGCTACACATTTGGCAAGGTACCTATGTGGCAAGCTAATTAGCAGTCTATGGGCTGGATGGCTTGAAAATTATATCCAATTTCTCATTGGATAATTCCTTTGAACGGGGCACCGCAGTTATCAATCCTAGATCCTCTAATGTTTTTCTTAATACTTTGGATAAATACATGAAGAGAATGCTTATCAGATGTGTAGATAATAGAAAATTCTAGTAATACCTAGAACAAGCAGAAACAGATGAAAACAATCCCACAGGAGAAACAGGCTGGAATTTCACACAGACAAAATAGTTCCTTGCTAAAATCAAATATGTCAATATAAGGTTGGAGATGGGAGTGTAATGCATATATTGTTAATAACATTTGTGGAAAAGATCTTGGAATAATCATTGATTAGAAATTGTATATGACCCAGAAGTGACAAATGGCTGCAAAGAAAGGATTTGCATTTTTTTGCATCAACATTAGCAAATAATGGCAAATAATAATTCCTTTTATTTCGTTTTGCTCAGATCTCATTTCAAATACTGTGTCTGAGTACTGCACTTCACAGAGGATTCAAAGAGATTGGAAGGTTCAGACAAGAGCCATAATGGTTAGGAAATTAAAAATCACATCTTATGAAAACTGAAGACACTAGATATATTTAGAATAGAGAAAAAATGACAGCACGTTTTAAATATTTGAAAAAAATGTTCTTCTGTTACATAGAAGGTTCATAGATGGGATAAATAATATCACCACCAGATGGATTTCTAACTGGCTGACAAACCATACTCAACAAGTAGTCTTTAATGATATTACATCTACATGGAGGGAAGCAAGCAGTGAAGTATCACAAGGTTCGGTCTTAGGCCTAGTACTTTTCAATATCTTCATAAATGACTTAAATGAGGGAATAAAAGGGTAACTCATCAAATTTGCAGATGATACTAAGCTGGCACGAATAGCCAACAACCTAGATCCATGGTGGCGAACTTATAGCATGTGTGCCACAGGCAGCACGCAGAGCTGTCCCTATGGGCACGTGCGCCATCACCCCAGACAGCTGCCCCGGTTACTTGCTGGCCTCAGCAGGGCCCAATAAGGCAGCGGAGTTCACACACCGGCTGCCCAGCTTCATGGTAGCATTGAGGCAATGGCATCCCTGCCCTGCCCCTCCCTCACCTCGCCTCACCCTGCAGGACGAGCCTCCTGCCCACCGCTCCACCTGCCAGAGACCCCCATGGATTTTCCCCAACCCTGCCCACAGGCATCCTCCCCAGAAGCAACATCAAGGTGGCCACACCTACCCTGGCCATGCCCACCCAGTCTGCCATGCCCACCATAGCCACGCCCACCCAGTGGGCCACACCTACCCAGTACCTGGCGAGACATAAGTGGGTTTTGAGTTGCAGTTTGGTCACTCGGTCTCTAAAAGGTTCGCCATCACTGACCTAAATGGTAGGCTCAAGATCCAGATGGATCTTGACAGACCTGAACACTGCGCCCTTTCTAACAAAGTGAAATTCAATGAATCTTACACTTAGGTAGGAAAAACCAAATATACAGGAACAGATTAGATGAAACCTGGCTTAATAGAAGGCATATCACATTCAGATATGCAATAATCAGAGAGTAGACTGGGAGAGCAGATTGCAGACAGCAGCATAGCACAAACATATTTCTACTTAGCCCTCAAAGTCTTATGTAGCTTGCTTGGATGGTCTTGCCAGTAGTCAAAAGGTCTAGTGGAAAGAGCCAATGTGCAGTATGAGTCAGTCTGAGGATCAGAGTGTTGTAGTGGAGTTAACAGAATGACAGAATTGGAGGTCTTCTAGTCCAGGGCTTTTCAACCTTTTGTACCACTTTGTACCACTTTAAGGATATGGCAATATCTGAGTACCACCAGTCTCCTAGCAAGGTGCCAAAAACTTGATGACCGAAAAAAAAGGAAAAAAGTGATAAAGTACAGATAGTCCTCGACTTACAACAGTTTATTTAGTGTCTGTTCAAAATTACAACAGCATTGAAAAAAGTGATTTATGACCATTTTTAACACTTATGACCGTTTCAGCATTCCCAGGGTCATGTGATTTACATTTGGATGCTTGGCAACTGATTCATATTTATGATGGCTGCAGTGTCTCAAGGTCACATGATCCCCTTTTGCAAACTTTTGACAGGCAAAGTCAATGGGGAAACCAGATTCACTTAACAACCTTTTATATCAGAGGTGTCCAACTCAACTTCATTGAGGGCCGCATTAGTATTGTGGTTACCGGGTGTGTGTGTGTGTTTCCTTCCTTCCTTTTTTCCACCCACCCTGCCTCCCTTTCTCATTCCCATCTCTTCCTTCCTTCCTTCCTTCCTTCCTTCCTTCCTTCCTTCCTTCCTTCCTTCCTTCCTTCCTTCCTTCCTTCCTTCGCTGATCCTGGTGCTTCTGCTGAGCCCTAGTAGCTGATCCGCACTTCTGTAGAGCTGTCAGGGCTCAGCGGAAGTGGCAAGATCAGTGCTGGGCTCCAGCTGATTGGCAGTTCTTTGGGCCTCAGCGGAAGCACCAGGATCAGTGCTGGGCTCCAGCTAATTGGCGCTTCTGGGGGGCTCAGCAGAAGCACCAATCAGCTGTAGCTGTGCACACAAATCCTGGGGTTCTATCGAGCCCCCATAGCCCTGCAGAAGTGCACGCCGATCCTGGGGCTCCCGCCCAGCTCGCTCACTCACCCTTCCCCCAAAAACACACTGCTCGCTAAAGAGGCCGCTCGCTCATGTGCCCTTCCCCCGAAACTCACCACTCGCTAAAGAGGCCGCTTGCTCATGCGCGCTTCCCCTGAAAACACACTGCTCACTAAACAGGTCACTCACTCATGCGCCCTTCCCCGAAAACACGCCACTTGCTAAACAGGCTGCTTGCTCACATGCTTTCCCCGAAAACATGTCGCTCACTAAACAGGCTGCTCACTCACTCACCCTTCCTCCGAAAACAGGCCACTCGCTCTGTCTCTCCTCACTGCTTTGGTAAGAAAAGCCTCTTATCTTCTCACTCTTTCTCTCCCTCTCCTGCCAAAATCTGTTCCTTTTATACTTCTTTCCGCCCTCCTCCTCTCTCTTCCAGGTGTGCCGGAAGCTCCAATGTTGCCATGTGCACTGATCCTGGGGCTTCTGACAAGCTCTGCAGCTCCAGCTGATCTCCTCTAGGTCTGTGCGGCACCACTTTAGCTAGTTTCCTCCCACACTACACTTGGCTAGGGGTTGTGTACCACTTGCTATGTGCTAAAGTACCACTGGTAATATGCGTACCATAGGTTGATAAGACCTGTTCTAGTCCAACCGCCTGCTCAAGGAGACCCTATAGCATTTCAGACAAATAGCTATCCAGTCTCTTCTAAAACACATCCAGTGATGGAGCACCACAAGTTCTGAAGGTAAGCTTCCACTGATTAATTGTTCTCACTGCTAGGAAATTTTTCCTTAGTTCTAGATTGATTCTCCTTGATTAGTCTCTATCGTTTGTTGTTTTGCTTTCTGGTGTTCTGGAAAATAGGTTGACCCATCTTCTTTGTGCAAACACTCAAATAGTGGAACACTACTATCATATCCCCCCATATCATACCCAATTCCTGCAACCATTCTTCATATGTATTAGCCTCCAGGCCCCTAATAATCTTTGCTGTTCTCTGCATTGTTTCCAAAGTCTCCGCATCTTTTTTATAACATGGTGACCAAAACTGGATGCAGAATTCCAGGTGTGGTGTTATTAAGGGTATATAAAGTGGTACTAGTACTTCAAGTGATCTTGAGTCTATCCTTCTGTTAATGCAACCTAACATTGTGTTGGCTTTTTTGGCTGCTGCTGCACACTGCTGGCTCATATTTAAGTGATTGCCCACTAGGACTGCAAGATCCCTCTCACAGTTACTGCTATTGAGCCCAGTTTCACCTAATCTGTACCTGTACAGTTTTTTCTTGCCTAAGTGTAAGACCTTACTTTTCTGTACATTGAATTTAATTTTGTTGGATAGGGCCCAGTGTTCAAGTCTGTTGAGACCCATCTGGATCTTGAGCCTATCATCTGGAATATTGACTATTCCTGCCAGCTTAGTGTTGTCTGCAAATTTAATGAGTTCCCTATTACTTCATCTAAATAATTTATGAAGATGTTGAAAAGTACTGGACCTAAGATGAAACCTTGTGGTACCCCCCTGCTTATGACCCTCCATTAGTGCAAATTTGTCAGCCAGCTACAAAGCCATCTGTGATGATGCTGTCTATCTCATATTTTTTTGCTTACCCAGATTGTGATGTACTTAGTCTGATGCTTTTATTGAAATCCAAATATACTGTCACAGCATTTTGTTGGTCCACTTATTTGGTCACTTTGTCAAAGAACAAAATAAGGTTTGTTTGGCATGATCTATTTTTGACAAACTCATGTTGGCTTCTCAATACATCTTTGCTTGCTTTTAGGTGTTTACAGTTCTGTTGCTTGATTATCTTTTCCAGGATGTTCCCAAGTATTGAAGACAGGCTGATTAGTCTGTAGTTTCCTGGATCTGTTTGTTTTCTCTTTTTTGAAGATGGGAACTACATGAGTTCTTTTCAGTCTTCTGGTAGTTCCCTGGTTCTCCAGGATCTTTGAAAGATATAGTTCACTGGTTCCAAGGTCATGTCTGCCAGCATAATGTTTATTATATAATATTATATATTATATATATATTATGTTTATTATTATTTTTACTTCATTCTGAGCCTTAGTTTTCCTATCTTCATCTTTGCAAGTTCAGGCTATTTGTTCATATACTCCCTTATGTGTCCCTCTTTCCATGTTTTGTACTTACCCTTTTTGTCTTTTAGTTTATCAGAGAGATTTTTGTGCAAACATGCTGGTTTCTTTTTGGATTTCCTTTTTTTTTCCTTTTTCACTGGTATTGTGCTCGACTGGGATTTTTTGATGATATTTTTCAGAGTTTCCCAAGCTTCCTCTTTTCCTCTCTAAGATTTTCATATATGGAATCTTTCCCAAGCTTTCTGTTTGTTAAAATCAGCTCTTTTAAAGACTAAGACACTGGTTTGATTATATCCTATTGCTTGCATTTACATTATATTGAATTCCAAAGTTTTACCCCAAAGTTCCAGCAACTTCAACCCCCTCTATCATTTCTTTTCTGCTAGTAAGAATTAGGTCCAGTATGGCTGTCCCTTTAGTTCCCTTTTGGATGACAAAGTTGTCAGCTAGGCTGGTCAAGAACCTGTTCGATATCCCACTTTATGCAGAATTTGTCTCCCAGATAATGTCAGGTTAGTTAAAGTCCTCCATTACTACTGGGTGTGTTTCCTACATACATAGGTTAACCCATGGGTCAGCAACCCACGGCTCTGGAACCGCATGTGGCTCTTTCAGTCTTCTACTGTGGCTCCCAGTCTCCATTTGCAGACAGAGACAGAGAGAGGCACTTGCACTTCCCTTCTCTCTCTCCAATCTTCTGCTCACCTGGCCAGCTGGCCTCACGTTGTTCTCCAACAAGCTGACAAGTTTATTGGGCGGGGCTCCTTCCTTTGGTGCGTCTCCGCAGGAAGCAGCAGAAAGCTGAAAGCAGCTGTTCGCTCTCTCTCTCTCTCTCTTTCTCTCTCTCTCTCTCTCTCTCTCTCACACACACACACACACACACACAGAGAGACACAAATTTTTACTTACTTAGTGGGGGAAGAGGACTGGCAGACCAAGGGCAGGAGAAAGCCAGCCCAATAAGAATGTATGTCAGCTTGTCGGAGAACAGCTTGAGGCCAGCTGGCCAGGTGACCAGAAGATCGGAGAGAGAGGGGAGGAGAGAAGAAAAAGAGAGAGAGAGAGAGGGAGAGAGATATCGAAAGGAAAGAAAGATAGGGAAAGAGAGAGGGAGAGAAAGAGAGAGGGAAAGGAAAGAGAGAGGGAGAGGAAAGAGAAAGAGAGAGGGAGAGGAAAGAAAGAGAGGGAGAGGAAAGAGAGAGAAACAGAAAGAGGGGGAGAAGAGAGAGAGAGAAAAAAAGAGAGAAAGAGAGAAAGGGAGAGAGAGAGGGAGAGGAAAGAGAGAAAAAAAAATGAATATATGTTGTCCTCACTGGACTTTTTGTAAATAACGTTTAATGAAACATTTTGATTTTTTTAAATTAAGAGATGAGGTATGGGGATAATTATGCTGTATTTAAAGATGGTAGATAAGCTACTAAAATTGTTTTCACCTGTTGGGATGAAGGAGAAAGGGTTTTTTCCCCCTCTTTCTCCTGCATAAAAATTTGTTTTCTTTGTAGCAGTTCATTGATTTCATAAATGCAATACACTATAGTTTTTTTATACATAGCCTAAAGGTAAAAAAGGATATATGCATGTTATCTTCATTTTAGATGTCAAAAGGGTTTCGTGGCTCCCAATGTTTTCTTTTCTGTGAGAAACGGGTCCAAGTGGCTCTTTGAGTGTTTAAGGTTGCTGACCCTTGGGTTAACCGATTAGCAAAAAGTTCACCTACTTCTGCTGCTGCTTCATTGGGTGGCCTGTAGTTGTAGGGGCAGTTTCCACAAATAGTAATTCAAGGCATAAACGGGCAGAGTTCCTGATAAGGGAAGCAGTTGTTACCAACAAGAGTAGCCAGGCTAACATTAGATAGATATCCAGCCTGTGAATTCAATCAAAACTGGGAAAGTCCTTGACATGCAAATTGTGCTAAACACCACTGTTCTGCTCTCCATTGCAAGCAGCATACTCTGGAACTGGATTTTTCCAGCTGTATTTCTCATTCTCTGACCACAGGTGACCTCCTGGTGAATGCCAGGTGTATCAGCATTAGATTAGGTGAATGCCAGGTGTGTCAGCATTTCAGTGCTGAAAGCTTCATGGGGGGGGATTCCACCCAACTTTTCTAACATAGAGACGTCAAAGCTAATTATGACACTCTGTCAGTTGCTGAGAAGTGCACCGTTGTGCGTGCACTTTATATATCTGCAGATGTCAGCCACAGTTGTGATAAAATAGTAGAATATCAGACAATTAGGTGCATCTCATTAGCCTGGAATTTTATCACTGCAACAGAGTGAAGTGCCTAGTTGGAGAAAACTGCCTAGGAGGTCATGAATTTTTTTGGGGGGGGAGGGAAGCACAAGACCAAGAGCACATAGGCAGGTAAGGAAACAATGTAGATAAAGGAGACAATGCACTATAAAGTGGCATGTACACAGTTTAGCTATAAAATATATTAAAAGAATTGGAAAAACAGGGCATTGATTTATCATGGTGGCCACACCTGCAAATTCAAACGAGATATGAAAAAGATGTTAAAACATCTAGATTTTATAAAGAACAAACAGAATTTGACCAGATACTATTGATATCAGATGAAAAATTGATTAAGAAACTGTACAAGTTTAAAGATAGAAGTGGAACAAGTTAAAGAAACAATGATAATATGGGCAAAAAACTTTGGGCATAACATAGAGTTAGAAAACTGGCAAAGCCTTTGGGAAATAAATTCTAAAATAACAAAGGTGGCGGCCTACAAAGAAAGCTTATATAAAATGTTTTACAAATGGCACTTAATACCTGTGAGGTTAGCGAAAATGTTTAAAAATATGTCTAGTAATTGTTGGAAATATAGACAAAAACCAGGCACATATTATCATCTTTGGTAAACATGTCCTAAAGCCAAAAGATTTTGGTCAAAAATACATATATGGTTAGAGGAAATGACTAAAAAATACATAGATTTTAAGCCAGAATTATTTTTGTTAAGTATAATTGTAGGAAATTATGAGAAGGAATGTGTATACTTAATGTTACATGTGTTAACTGCAGCAAGAATTGTATTTCCAAATTGTATTTGGAAAGATGAAAAATTACCAGCGGAGGAAGAGATAATTAAGAAAATTTTAGATTGTGCAAAAATGGACAGATTGACACTGAAAATGAAAGAGAAAGAAAACTCAGAATATTTTAGAAAAGGGGTCTTCAAACTTGGCCCTTTTTTGGCTTGTGGACTTCAACTCCCAGAATTCCTCAGCCAGCGTGCTTGGCTGAGCAATTCTGGGAGTTGAAGTCCACAAGTCATAAAATAGCCAAGTTTGAAGACCTTTGTTAAAGGTCTTGGGATACATTTTACCAATGGCTAGAAAAACAAGGTAGAGAGAAAGGAGTCTAACATGTATTAGTAAACTAAATATTGAAACCCAGGGAATATGTTGCTGATAAAATATTAAGCATTTGTGACTATAAAAATTAATAATATATGTGGAGGAACAATGCAGTCTCCCAAGTCTAGAGATTCAAGCCCTGGGATGAAGGAAAAGCCTGCAGCAGCTTATGAGAATCGGAAACATCAGGAAAGTAGACTATGTTATGATGTTGAACAGTAGAACATTGTGAGTTAAAGGCTTTGTTTGGCAGCAACACAGGAATCAATACTGACCCAAAGGTGAGCGAAAAAAGAAAGAAAGAAAGAAAGAAGGAAGGAAGGAAGGAAGGAAGGAAGGAAGGAAGGAAGGAAGGAAAGAAATCCTCAAATCCCTTAGTTCTCATACCTTCAAACTCACAATGGAGATTTAGCTTACATAATTCCATTTCTTTGAATATTGAAAAATCACTGTGTACTTGGGGCAGTCCTAGGTGTTAAAATAGGATTGCTTTTGCTTCTTTGCAGAGCATACTCTAGGCCATGTGATGTGTCGCGACGTATCACAACTCTTTTTGCATTGCCGGCAATGGGGTGGGGAGTGGCTTTGGTATGATGAAATCGGCCTGCAGGCCAGCAGTTTGATACCCCTGCTCTAGGCATACCAAGCTTTTTAATAATTTTCAGTAATTATTATTACTGAATAAATAAATGAAAGATATGATATATCTTTAAACTATATATCTATAGTTTAAATGTTCTTTGTACATGGTAAAATTAGTATTTGAACTAATTTTAACTACAGATAATCCTTGACCTAATGGAGCCTGCCCATTACAGTAATATATTATGAAAGTTGTAAATAAGATCAGTCAGGTGACCAACCCAATCCTACTAACTTTGGGGTGGTTGTTACATGAACACCTTGGTAATTAAGCAAATCTATTATTCACTATGATGCTGTTTTGCTGAAACCAAAAGTAACTTATGCAATTCCATAAATGCAGTTGTGTTGCCAAGTACAAGACATGTGACCTCAGGGAAGGGCAAGTGTTGGAACTTTGGAACTGGGTCATTACTATCTTTTTCCATGTAAGTCATAACTTTGGATGGTTGTTAAGCGACCATTCTAAATCGAGGACTACCTGTAATTTGGTGTCTCTCTCAGATATGATAGGTGGATGCAAGCTACTGTTTCTCAGCCCAGATGGAACTGAGAGGAAGGATTCTTCTCAACTGCAAGGCAGAGTTGCATTTAGGGCTGGCACAAATCTTAATCTTGCCTTTTGTTGGACGTTAACATTTTCCTATTGATTCTATGTTCAGTGATCTTCCCCCTCCCAACAGAGGACACGCCTCCCTCCTCCCGGCAGAATGGCACCATCTCGAAAATGATTTAAGGGGCCTGACAAAATCCTTACTTTGTTCTCTTGATTAAAATCAAAATATTTTTCTTGATTACTTCAGTGTTGAATTTGTATACTAGTGCCATTCCTCTAGCACAGCGGTTCTCAACCTGTGGGTCGCAACCCCATTTGGGGTTGAACGACCATTCACGGGGGTCGCCAAGCAATGCAGTCCACCATTTTTCCGCCCTTTTCCTTAGCTATGCTACACCCTCTTATTCTATTGGCTTTTGAAAGCCAATAGAATAGACTCTCTTGAATAGAGTCTAATTCTATTGGCTTTCAAAAGCCAATAGGAATTGTCCAGGCTGTCTCTGCCCTACTGAGCCCGCCAAAAGTCCCAGTCTGCAAATGGTGGTGCAAGTTGTCTGCAGCGAAGGCAAGCTGTCTGGAAGTTTCCACCCCTCCCTGCTGAGCAACTACTAAAAATGTAAGTAAAAGAGGGCATGGGGTGGGAGGCCGGCGGGCGCAGGGACGGTTGCTGGTGCACGTGGGGCCCGGCGGGTGCCTTACCTCCCTTGGGCTGGGCCAGCTGCTGCTTACCGCAGCCACCCAGGAGCGCCTGGGCCTGCCTGCCGCCGCCCCAAACAGGCAGTGGCCAAGGTAAGGCTAGCGGGGCAGCGGCGGGTGCAGAGAGGGTTGCTGGCGTGCGTGGGGCCCGGTGGGTGCCTTACTTCCCTTGGGCTGGGCCAGCTGGTGGCCCAGCCGGTGGTCGCCCTGCGCCGTCGCTGCCCCTTGTCAGCTATGCCTTGGCTGGCGCAGGGGGCGGCACCACGCATGTGCAGCGTTCCCGGGCAGGGAAATACAGGTAGTCCTCGACTTATGACCAGTTGGGGGTCGTGGCATTAAAAAGGTTGAGAACCTCTGCTCTAGCACCAGTGAAAATATAGAACTTCCTCCCAATGAAGGTGATTTTTCTATTTTGCCCCATCCAGTTTCCAGTCTCCCTATTTAAGAATTAATATGTCAGTATAACTACTTAGCCCAGTGGAAGCATTTCACCAGGAAGAAAAGCCCACCAACAAATCTAGAACTCAAGATACAGTGGATGTGAGAATGGAGACCTCATAATGATCTGATAAACTGGGATGGGTATTGATGGCAAATATCCCATGCCTCATTCCTGCTGTAATAACCCACATATTAGATGATTCTAAACCCCATCAGAGAGTTGAATGAATATGAAGTTTTGTTTTTATTTTCTTTTAACCTCTTCTACCCCAACCCCTTGACCTGTTGAAGGAAATGTGATCCCCTTTGGTGGGACCTCACTTTGTGATCATGTAAGGAAATAAGCTAATTTAGAATCCTACATTATTATGATCTCGCTAAGTGCATGGTAATAGACATGAAGGCCCACATTTTATAACCATATTCTAGAAAACATGGGACTTCTCTCCTTGGGCATTAATTTTATTTATTTCTGTATTTACTCCATAAGCAATAAAGTTTAGCTGAAATAGTCTTAAAACATTCATGCAATATAACAAACTAACATTCATTCCTTTGTCAGTAAAGAATGGTTCAAGAGATCCATTATTAATTATATATTTTACCAAGAAATGCAATATTTGGATTTAATAAATGTGTTTTGGAAGCAGTATTTACTAAATCTATTGGCAATTTCTTCTTGGGTCCCAAGCTGCCTCCATAGTCCAATTACTCAAATGAGGATTTTTCTGACTTGCAGATACTTTACAATCTACTTTCTGGAGCTGCCAAGAGATATAAGGGTGCCCACACCTGACTTGAATATTGCATACCACTAACCTTTAATCTATCTTTTGTTTTAATCACTTTAAACTGAAGCAGTCCGAAGCAACACAGACTCTTCAGAACAGTTTTATCAATAGTTCCTCTCTTGCTAAATATCCCCAAATCCAACATGGACTGGTGGTCATATAACAGTTTAGTATTACAATTCCACTTGGCACAATTCCCATAGAATCATTCAAACCAGATGGCACTCTCATCTCAAAAAATCCAACACTCTTGAGAATTGAAGCAGCCACAGCCAAGCTAGGTATTTTGGGGGGGAAATTATTTTGGAATTTTTGATTACTGTGGAAAGGTAGAATATAATTAAAATACCACAAGTAATTATTTCAATGAGAGCGTGTGATGGTTCCAGTTAAAGATGCTGAGTTTGTCAGCTGGAAAGCTGCCAGCCCAAGATCGAGCGATGGGATGAGCTCCCGTTACTTGCCCCAGCTCCTGCCAACCTAGTAGTTCGAAAGCATGCAAATGCGAATAAATAAATGAGAAGGTTTCGTGCACCTCGGTATATAGTCATGCTGGCCACATGACCATAGAAGAGTCTTCGGATAGCATGGGGATGAGCACTGCCCCCTAGTGTTGGACATGACTGGACAGGGGAAAGGTTTATCTTTTTTAATTATTTCAATACTCATTCCAATATATTTAACATAACCTGCTAAACTGTACATATAGCATTGTCTGTTTATTTATTTGTGGCATTTCTATATGGCTACTGCTCCTGTCTAAGCAGTTTACAAATCTGAGTCCAATACAGGTAGTCCTTGACTTACAGTCATGTAGCAAAACCATTCAAAGCTACAACGGGATTTTAAAAAAAGTGACTTACAATCTGTCCTCGCACTTATGATCATCACAGCATTCCCCATAGCAATTTGGGGGATGCTGTGATAGTCATAAGTGTGAGGACAGATTGTAAGACACTTTTTTTCAATCCTGGCAACTTGGTCAAAATTTGGGTGTTTGATGAAAGTGCCATCTGGTTTAAGTGATTCTATAGGAATTGTGATAAGAAAGCGGAATTGTAATACTAAACTGTTATATGACCGCCAGTCCATATTGGATTTGGAGATATTTAGCAAGAGAAGAACTGTTGATAAAGCTGTTCTGGAGAGTCTGTGTTGCTTCAGGCTCCTTCGGTTAAAGGTGTCAGCAGCAGAAGTGTGGAGGTGTGATATCTGCAATCTCTGGAGGTGCCTGAATGAAGAGAGGGAGTAATTGGAGGTGGAGTCGGCATTGTATTTGGCATTTTGGGTGGCATTTTGGATGACAGAGGCAACAGAGAGAAGCAGCCTTTGCAGCAGGGAAGTCTCCCACCAGCACTGACCATCTTCAAAGGAGGAGGCGATGTGCTCAAAAGAAGAAACAAGGCACATGTGGAGGGCTAACAACTACTAAAGGCTAATCTATATAGAGTGTCACTACCATCTATTTTGTTTGCTAATGTTCGCTCCTTAGGACCTAAAAAGGATTAGGTCTAGATTTAATAACAAACCGGAAGGTGAGAAACTGCTGTGTCATCATTGCAACAGGAACATGGTTAAAGCATTCTGTCCAGAATAATGCTGTTAGCTTGGGTGGATTTTTAACATTTCAGTTGGACCACAGTTTTGCTCTTGAGGTAGGGATGTCTGGTTTTATATAAACGATAGATGGTGTAGTAATGCTAAGGTGGTTTCAAGTCTGTGCTCCTCTGATGTGGAGCTTTTGACTATCAAATGTAAACTCTTCTATCTACCTAGGGAATTTACTGTTGTTGTTGTTATTATTATTACATTTATGTATATCCTTGTGCAAACAGAGATGAAGCCCTGAATATTCTCTATCATACCATCAGTTACTTACAAACTAGTTACTTAGAGAGTGCTTTTATTTCCATCAATATCTGAACTTTGCAACCAGAAGTGGGGATACATTGGATGTTGCTTATTCTAAAATCAAGAATGCATTCAAACTTATTCCCCACCCTCACTTTGGTTCTTCTGATTATCCCTCTGTGCTGCTTTTCCCAGCATATAAGCCTCTATTACTTAGAGAGAAACCTACCATGAAGCAGGTGACAGTTTGGGTGGAGGGACCAACAGAAGCATCAAGATTGCCTTGAGTGCACACATTGGGGCATGTTTAAAGAAGCTGCTAAAGTTAACCAACATATTAATGTAAAGGAGTGTGCCACCACTGTGTCTGCATATATTCAGAAGTGCATTGAGGATTCCGGTTCCGGGTTGTGGCGTCGCTAGTCGAGCGGGGAGATTGCTCTCCTCGCCGGCTAGTTTTCCCTCCGTCAGCGGACCCTTATGCGGGTCCAAAGTCGCCCTGGAGGGTGCGACTTTCCTACGAGGAGGCAGCATTCTGGCAGTGGAGGAGCGGCGGCTCCTCCAGCTGTTCGGATGGAACTCCGAGGGCCGACGGAGAAGATCGACCAATAAAATGGCCGATCGCTCTGCCACAAGAAACCGCAAGTCAAAAGAACATCTAAGCTTCAGACCCACCGTGGTGAATCTGGGTGAGACCTTTCCTTTTTTTCCCCCCTTTGTTTTTTTTTTTTTTTTTTTTGCCTGTAAGAGCTGTGTTGGAAAGATTTCCCTAGCTCGAAAAAGCAGCTTTTACTCGTTGGGGAAGAAAAGCGAACAAAGGAATAAAGTAAAGCTTTAGAAATTATGTTGGTTTTTTAATATAAATATGTTTTGGGGTATCGGAAAATTTTAAGAACTTTATTATTAGCCTATGTTGTTTTCTTTTGAGTAAAGAAAGAAAAATGAAAAATGAAATGACTTTTGGAAAAAAAATGGATTTTTTTTTACCTTACTGAGTACATCTACTGGTTAAAAAGTGATATTGCAACTGGAGAGGAGATGATTTTTTTTTAATATGAAAGTTAACTGGATGTTTGAATTTTCTTCTAAAATGGAGCTGTACTCACATTTAAATTGTAAACTTATTCTGGAAAAAATCTATGAGACTAAAGAGGAAATATGTGCTACAATGAAAGAGTTTACTACAGAACTAAGAGCCAGAATCTCTTCCTCAAACTTTAAAACTGGCTTTCAGATTGCACCTGACTCTTCTATCAAACAGATTTTACAAGAAGAGGACTTAACTGAGAACAAAGAGAAATTGACTCTGCCTTATATGCAACTCAGTTATGGCGTTGAGAATCAGGGAAAGCAAAGACTGGGACTTGGAACTCTAAAGCAATGAGACTTTATGCAAAAAAAAAATCAGAAGGCAAATTCAGAGGTCAAGATGGTTCTCACTGATTCAAAAGATATTAGAAGCAACAAAGAGAGACCTATCTGTTGGAAAGGAAGCTTTGCTATGGAAACTTACTTGGCATTTGAAAAAACCTAGAATAAGATTTTAAAAAATGAAAGTTAAAGTTTTGAGTAATGGACTAAAGGCAATCTAGAACTATGGACTGACTTAAGGACCAAGATTATAAATTAGATGTAAGAAAAATGGGATTAATGGAAGATATAAAATGTATCTATATGGAAACTACTGATGATTTATTTGTTTGATGACTAATGAATTGAAATATCTCAAAGTTTGATGTTATCTTGTTAGTTTAAAGTTGATTGATGGTTTATATAGCTTCAGGATAGATTAATACTTAGTCTAAAAAAAGAGATATTGTGAGATAATGGGTTAAAGGCAATTTAGATTAATGGATTTGTTTTTAGGATTAAGATTGAGACTATGAGTTACAAGTAAGAGAAAAAAGGAGTGACTAATGAAATACATATTAAATCCTTTAAGAATGTGTTTGTTCTTTTTTCTTTTTCTTTGTTTAGGATAATAGGGTTATTTGTAAGAAAATTATTATGTAATCTTGAACTAATCTAATAAGATGATTTCAGCTTGATAAGATTGATGTTATTTGGTTATGATAATTTAATTGGATATGAACTGAATTATGTTTAATGGATTGAAAAAAATTAAGATTTGATTTTATCTGTTAGCTATAACAGATTGATTAGTTGATAGATTAGATATATATAGGATAGATTAATGCTTTAGTTTAATTAAGGGATATTAGTGGAAGAAGAATTAAATAAAATTTACAATAAAAACTAAGGTACCAGAATATATTTGGAAGCAATACCCAAACTGATAGAGTTTGTAGTTAAAATTAATTTGATTATGGTTGTATAATTTTTTTAAAGTGTTAGAAACAGGTACAGGTTGACTAAATTTAAACTAGATTGAATTATCTTAAATAAACTATGTTTGTCAAGGGGAAAGAGAGGGAATACTAGAGGTATTGATTGAAGTATGTATAAATGTTTTGCTTTTGGATGATTGCTTACCCTAACACCACGGTGTGCTTTGAGCATTTTGTTGTAAAAATTAAAAAAAAAATTAATTTTTTTGTAAAAAAAAGAAAAAAAAAGAAAGAAGTGCATTGAGGATATCTGTGTCTTTAAAAACATTGTGGTGTGGGCTAATGAAAAACCATGGATGACATATGAGATTCGCAATACGTTGAAAGCACAGAATGTGGGTTTTAAATATGTGGTATGCTGGCACTTGGAATAGCTAGAGTCAATTTGGAATGTGCCATTAAAAACAGCAAAGGAAACCCATTGTCAGAAAGTTCAGGACTTTTTTCAGGACCTTACAAAAACCAGGTGTATGTGGCAAGACATCCAGTCTATTACAGACTCCATTGTGCTGTAAGGGCAACATGGACATTTTAAATTAGCTGAACACATTTTTTTGGAAGATTTGAGGCATCAAATAGTACCCCTTTGAGAAAAGCTGTGCCCCATCTTGATAAGCAAGTGCTTAGCTTTGATGTTACCTCTTTCTGGAGGACATTGCAGAAAGTTAACATTTGGAAAGCAGCAGGCCAGGATAATATCTCTGGGCATTTTCTTAGGGAGTGTGCAGATGAGTAGGCTTGTGTTCTTACAGATATTTTCAATCTTCAATTGCACCATGCAGTAGTCCCATCGTATTTTAAGATTGCCATTATTTTGCCAGTACCAAAAAAGTCTTTAATCAAGGATCTTAATGATTATCATCGGGTTGCACTTAGGTTCATCATTATGAAATGTTTTGAAAGGCTGATAAAGGACTTCATTGTATCCAACCTCCCTACAGCATGAATAGGTTGTAATAAAAGCAGCCTAGTTTTAAATGTAGGAAAAACAAAAGAGATCATTGTCTATTTCAGAAAAGGCAGGCACAGCCATACACCTCTGTGTATTAATAATTCAACTGTGGAGATGGTTATTAGCATCAAGTCAGCTGATCAGCAGGTTAGCTTGGTCGCTCAACAGTGAGACACTGGTGAAGCAGGCACAGCAGCACCTGCATTTTCTGCATCATATGAGAAGAGCACATTTTCCTTTCCTTATTCTTACCACTTTCTATGGAGTGACAACTGAAAGAATCCTGTCATATTGTATTATTGTGTGATTTGGGAGTATTATTGTTTCGGACAGGAAGGCTGTGCAGAGAGTGGTGAGGATGCAGAAAAGATTATTGGAACTTCGCTTCTTTCTATCCAGGACATAGCATATAAGTGATGCTTGACCAGGATCCGCAGTGTTGTCAGGTATGCTATTCATCCTCTCCATGACTAGGTTTTTTGTTACCTTCTGGAAAGAGGCTTTGCGGTATCCTAAGCTGAACAACTAGAAGCTATAATAGCTTTGTACCATATAGTATCAACCTTGTTAACTCTCAAGACTTTTTTCTGCTATCTATTCTAAATGGACTGTGATTAATATGTGTGTGTGTGTGTTTTCTTTTTAGCCATTGTCTACCCACTGCAGGATAAAGGCCTCTGCCGCATGTTTCCAACTCATACAGTCCTGAGCTTTCTTTTACCAATTGGGCCTGCAAAACTTGCTGATATTGTCAATCCATCTTGTTTTAGGTCTCTTATTGTATAAAATATAAGATATTATATTCTATAATATCTCAAGATTTAAAATGGACACCTAGCATCAAAAATGTTATCAAAAAAGCAAAACAAAGAATGTTCTTCCTGCACTAACTCAGAAAATTCAGACTGCCCAAGGAGCTGCTGATACAATTCTACAAAGGAATTATTGAGTCTGTCATTTGCACCTCTGTAACTGGTTTAGAACTGCAACCAAACAAGACAGACATAGACTCCAACGAATACTTAAAACTGCAGAAAAAACAATTGCTACCAGCCTGCCTTCCATTGAGGACCTGTATACTGCACGAGTAAGAAAGAGAGCTGTGAAAATATATAGACCCCTCTCATCCTGGACATAAACTATTTCACCTTCTTCCCTCAAGACGATGCTATAGGGCACGGGTTGGCAATCCACGGCTCTGGAGCCACATGTGGCTCTTTGAGCCTTCTCCTGCGGCTCCCAGCCTCCTCCGCCATTTGCAGAGAGAGAGAGAGAGAGAGACAGAGACAGAGAAAGGCACTTGCGTTTCTCTTCTCTCTATCTCTCTGTCTCTATCTCAGCGGTTCTCAACCTGTGGGTCGCGACCCCATTTGGGGTCGAACGACTGTTTCACAGGAGTCGCCAACCACCGCAGGCCGCCATTTTTCCCCATTTCCCCTCGGCCGTCGCGCGCACGCCGCGCATGCACGATTCGGCCCGTCGCGCTGTGCATGCGCGATTCGGGCTGTCGCGCCACGCATGCGCGGTTTGGGTTGTCGTGCGCGTGCTGCGCATGCGCGATTCAGCCCGTCGTGCCGCGCAAGCATGGTTCGGGCTGGCGCGCGCGCGCTGTGCATGCGCGGCTCAAGTTGACGCACACGCTGTGCTTGCGCGGTTCGGGTCGTGGTGGCGTGCGCGCCACGCATGCGTGGTTCGGCCCACCGTGCCGCACATGCGCGGTTCGGCCCATTGCACGTGCGCCACGCATGCACGGTTCAGCCTGTCGTGCCACACATGCGCGGTTCGGCCTGTCATGACGCGCATTCGCTGTTCAGGCCATCGCACTCGCACCGCGCATGCGCTGTTAGGCCCGTTGCACCGCGCATGCGCGGTTAGGCCCGTTGCATCGCGCATGCGCGGTTCGGCCCGTCGCGCCGCACATGGGTGCCGCAGATGGGGTCTCAGCCTGAAAAAGGTTGAGAACCGCTGCTCTATCTGTTTCTCTCTCTCCTGGGGAAAGAGGACTGGCAGACCAAGGGCAGGAGAGAGCCAGCCCAATAAGAATGTGTGTCACCTTGTCAGAGAACAGCGTGAAGCCAGCTTGCCAGGTGAGCAGAAGATCGGAGAGAGGGAGGGAGACAAAGAGAGGGAGAGAGAGGGGGGAGAGAGAGAGAACTCATGCACAGCAGCCTCTATTTCGTTTTAATAAAACTCTTCAATCAAGCTCCTCCCTTGCACGCGTGCGCAGGTTTTGCAGCTCCCAGCGTTTTCTTTTCTCTGGGAAATGGGTCCAAGTGGCTGTTTGAGTGTTTAAGGTTGCCGACCCCTGCTATAGGGCATTGCACACCAGAACAACTAGTCATAAGAACAATTTTTCCCCTGTCACTCTGCTTAACAACTAATTCCTACAAACTGTCAAAATACTTAGTAAAGCTGTATTACTATGATATTCATCTTTCCTATTACCTATCCTTATCTTCTTATGCCTATACCTTTGCTGCTTGTATCTTACAATTTATATTGTTTTTTTTTAGTATCCTAGTATGATTTATGTTGTTTCCTTAACTACCGTATTTTCCCCAAAATAAGCCCAGATCTTATATTTATTTTTGGTCCAAAAGATCTATTAGGGCTTATTTTCGGGGGATGTTTTACTTTTTCACCGCAAGGCCCAGCCCGGCCAGCACCCGCGCCCCAGACAACTCAGGTTTCCCTTGATGGGGGAGGAAGGCTTTGGAAACTGCCTTTACATTCATCATCAATATTGTAATCCGTCCCTTTATTTTTCAAAAAACTGATTTATATTTATCACAATTAGTCTCCTTGAACATCAATGGAAAGGCACATGAGCCACAGAAATACAGACACTTGCACCCTCAAAGCTCACGCCGCTTCTTCACTTGGGGTGCACCACTGCTTTACATGTGCATTTAATTTTGTGGCTCAGCTTAACTCTTCAGTTGCAGTGGGCTGCAGTTTTCATCACCTTCAGGAAGCCTGGGTGATAGAAACCTTAGGCCAGGCTCCTCGCAGATGAAGCAATCTGGCTCACCCAGAATTAGGTTGGCTGGCATGGGAGGCGTGGCCCATCCCCTTCCTCCAGCTCCACCGCACATGAGAGATGAGCTGCCCGTGATGGCCAACCTGACTCAGAGTGAGCCAGCTTGCTTACAGGAAAAGGCTGTGTGTTGCAGGAGGACACGGATCCCTGCAGTTCCTGGAGGCTCCGAGCGCTATTTTGGGCACCACTGTTTTGGGTGCTGCATCACTGTATGCATCTGCCTCACTATTTTCAGTGGCACTTCGGTGCCTGGCCACCGCCTGAGATCAGCTGCAGCGTATTGTGGAGAGGATGGCTGAGGTTTGGGCTGAGGTTTGGGGGATGTCAACTTTAGAATGAGCATGGTTGCAACCATCTTTTTCCTTCTCATTCCTAGTTGCCACATAGCATGGAGGGAGGGGGTTTGCCAGGTGTTGCGCTAGATAAAACAGATTTTCCCTTTTTAAGACTGTCATGGGAGCCAAGGTCATTGGCTGCTCCCAAGGCTGCAGACTGGTGTTTCATAAAAAGCCCGCCAACAAGCTGAGTGGGGATACGTAGTTGCTTGCACAGCTTTGGGGGTAGGATTTCTTACTTTGCAAGTGATATGGCCATGGGTACTCTTCTGTTACAAAAAAATCACAGAGGAGAATTACAACTTTGCGCTTACACTTCCCAGAAATTAACTGAAACCGAGAGGAAATGGACGGTTTGGGAGAAAGAGGCTTTTGCAGTTCGTTGGGCGCTGCTGACATGGCATCATTTCTTGGAAGGAATTACCTTTTGAGGTGTGGACTGATCACAAAAACTTGGAGGCTCTCAAAGCCCCTCGTAAATTATCCCCCAAGTAAGTTCGATGGGCTCAATACTTCAACCGTTTTAATTTCACCTTAAAATATATTCCTGGGGGCAAGACCTTTCTGGCGGATACCTTGTCCAGAATGCCCCAGTTCAAAAGAAACAGAGAGGAAGTGATTAACTCCATTATTCCTTTGCCGCAGTCTACATCCCAAATAACCAGATCGCACATACAGAGGCCCCCTAGGGGCCTTGACGATCGATCGTTAAAGGAACTAAAGGAGAAGTTACAGACTGATGCCTGGTTCAAGGATAACAGGTCTATATTGACTTTAAGAGGGGGATTAGCTTGGAAAGTTTCTAAGTTATACCTCCCAGAAAGCCTCAGACTCCATGTGTTGCAACAGAGTCATGACACTACGCAAGCGGGTCACTTTGTATTTTAAAAAACATTGCATCTAGTGCGGAGGCAATTCTGGTGGCCGAAAATGAAAAAAGACATTGAGAGTTATGTAAAATGTTTTGCCACTTGTGCTATCATGAAGAAAAGTCCTGGAAAACCACCAGGTTTATTGTAGCAAGTGGCCAATCCCTCTCAGCCTTGGGAGGAGATAGCCATGGATTTTACAGTAGAATTACCTAAGGGAAACACTATGATATAAACTGTGGTCGATTTATTTTTCAAACAGGCACATTTCATCGCTTGCTTGGAACTTCCTTCTGCCCAGAAACTAACCAAACTGTTTTTGCAGCATATACCAGCTTCATAGTGCCCCAAAGCGGATTATCTCTGACAGGGGGATGCAGTTTACTGCAAAAGTTTGGAGGGAATTTGTAAAATTGATTGGGTCCTCCCAGGGGCTTTCATCTGCTTTTCATCTGAATACTAATGGTGCAGCTGAAAAAGTTAATGCAATGGTAGAACAGTATCTCGGATGTTATGTGAATTACCAGCAGTCAAATTGGGCTGACCTTTTACCTTTTGCAGAGGTAGCCTACAACAATACTATGCACAGTAGTATTGGTCTCACTCCATTCAAAATAGTGATGGGTAGAGATTTTGTGCCCATGCCTGAGTTCCCACAGAAGCCACCTACTTCCCAAACCTTGCACTAGTGGGTGACATCTTTCCAGGCGGTTTGGGGGAACGTGAAGAAAGCATTGGCTAAAGCTACAAAGGTTTACAAGGAACAAGCAGACAAATTACATTTCCCTCAAAACCTTTTTATGTTGGGCAATTAGTTTATCTTTCAATGAAATATCTACAGTTAAAATTTCCTAGCAAGAAATTGGGTCCGAAGTTCCTTGGTCCTTTTCCCATTGTCAGGATCATGAACCCTGTGACGATGGAGGTAAAGCTTCCGCAATTGGGGAAAATTCATCCTGTGTTTCATTGCAATCTTTTAAAACCAATGTCAGAATCCACCTTAAGACCCATTCCGAAAAAGCCACCTGGTAGTGGAGGGAGAGACACATTATGAGATTAAACATATTCTGGACTCTAGATTGCACAAGGGAAACCTACAATACCTTGTCCAGTGGAAAGGTTACCCCCTTTCAGAGGTTACATGGGTGAAATATAAGAATGTGAAGGCAGATAGGTTAATAAAGAAATTTTAATGTAAGTACCCTCACAAGCCCCAAGGGGATGGATAATCTGATTTTTGTTTCCCCTGTAGGAGACTCTTTCTTTCTGAAGCGGAGACGACTGTCAACTTTAGAATGAGCACGGTTGCAACCATCTTTTTCCTGCTCATTCCTAGTTGCCACATAGCACGGAGGGAGTTTGCCAAGTGTTGAGCTAGACAAAACAGACTTTCTCTCTCAGACTTTCTCTCATGGGAACCAAGGTCATCGGCTACTCCCGAGACTGCAGACTGGGCATTTCATGAAAAGCCCGTCAACAAGCTGAATGGGGCTTTGTAGTTGCTTGCATAGCTTTGGGGGTGGGATTTCTTACTTTGTATTGGGGAATTGTTATGCATCTCTTCAGACTTGGTTTCACTTTTGAAGTACTGATACTCTGTATCAATAAACATGTTCTCTGAGAAATTTACAAGCCTCGGAGTTCTGCTTTATTTGTCTGTCGTTCAGAAACATGACATTCCCATTCATAGCATGGCTACTGTCGAACTACCGTGCCGCCTCTTGGGAGGGCAGCATCAGCAGCCAATGCAGCAGCAGAGAAGGCAGAAGGCAATCCCTCCCACCAGATCAGCACCAAAGACAATGCTCGGAGACTCCAGGAGCTGCAGGGATCTTTGTGTGCCCTTTGCAGTCATCCTCCTGCAGCGTGCAACCTCTCCCTGTAAGCAATCTGGCTCGCCCAGGTTCAGGTTGCCATCATGGGCGGCTCATCCTGCATGTGCGGCGGAGGTGGAAGACAAAGATGGGCGAGCCAGATTGCTTTAGCTGCGAGGAGCCTGACCTAAGGTTTCCATCACCCAGGCTTCCTGAAGGTGATGGGAACTGCGACCCACTGCAGCTGAAGAGTTTGGCTGAGCCACAAAATTGAACACCCGTAAAGCAGTGGTGCACCCTGAGTGAGGAAGTGGCATGAGCTTTGAGGGTGTATTTGTATCTGTATTTGTGAAACACTTCTTCAAGGCAGGCTGAGAAGGAAGCGAGAGGCGGAAGCGAACGAAGCCGACAGGACACCGACAAGAGCGGAGGAGAGCAGAGAGAGCAACAGAGAAAAAGAATACCTGCGGGAGGTGAGCTGTTAAAGGCGAAGAGGGCGGCTGGAAGACCAGAGGGGGAAGAGGAGGTGGAAGGCCTGGGAGAACTGGGAGAGAAAAGTGAGGAAAGAAGCCCATCAGCTGAGCCCCCTGAACCAAGGGAACCAAGGGACCCAGAAGATAAAGAAGCACCAAGGAGAGAAGAGGAGGTAGAAGGCCTGGGAGAACTGGGAGAGAGAAGGGAGGAAAGAAGCCCATCAGCTGAGCCCCCCACTGAAAGGACAGAGTACTGGATCATCACCAGATCACAGTCTAGTGTCTAATTTGGTCTAATTTGGAAACCAAAACAGTGCCAGGACAACAGGAGGATAAGCTCAAGATGGCCTCCAAACAGACCAAACTGACACAAACAAAGGGAATTGTTTCCTCCCCAGCCCAGCTTACTAAACCACCAGGAAACACTTTACCCACCCCCACACCCTCCCATCCAACTACAGGCCCCCAGACCCATCTGTTCCCACAGGCCAGTCCAACAGCACACATGATACAAGAATTAAAAGAGGTAATAGAAACGCTGGTACTAAGGATGGATGGAATGGATAAAAAGTTGGTGGAAATGGACACAAGGATGGAGAGGAGGTGTGTAGAGGCAGAACAAAAGATGGAGGAAAGATGCAACGACATAAAACAAATGCTGAAAGACCAGGGTAGAGAGCTAGAGAGAAAATGGGAAGAGCAACGCAGGGCGATGGCCGCGGACCTGGACCAAATGAAGGAGGCAATGCAAGCACACTACAAGGGAATAGGGGAAGAAATGGAGAAAAACTTCCAGGAGATCAGAGAGAATGTGGACAAGCGGATGGAAGAAGTGGAGAACCACGTAGAGGGACAGATAGCAGAGATGAAAGGGGTGGCCCAAGACCAATCCTCCATGATACAATACTGGCAAATGGAGTCCGCAATCAGGTTTAGAGGTTGGAAAGAGACACCAAACGAAACCCAAGGGGGCCTGCTCGGAACCTTTATAGAGGCCCTGGCAACATTTCTGGGAAAGCAAATCCCAGAGATCGCATGGCAATTCGACAGGATCTACAGAGTGGGCGCATGGACGGCAACAAACAGGCGTCAACCAAGGGATGTGGTCATCCATTTTGCGACACAGGGGTTCCGGAACCTCATCTCAGTCACATCTTACAACAAGAGATTATACATGGGGCAGGAAGTGAAAGTACTGAAAGAGATCCCCCAGACGATGCTGCGAGACAGAAAGAACTACAAGTTCCTGGTCGACGAACTGAGACTACGCGCTCTGCGATACTGATGGGAAGCCCCAACGGGGATGTCACTTCTCTATAAAAATAAAAGATACTACCTGAACTCGGTCCAGAAAGCCAGAGAATTCCTTGCAGGGGAACTGACGTCGGATGGACCTCAGTACACCACGAGAGAAGACGCAGAAGGGCCACTGGAACGCGGAAGGGATCGAGAACAACGAGCAACCCACCCAGAAATACAGACCGACGAAGTAGCAAGAGAAAGGAAAGGACCAACTCGAGACACGACGACACAGAGAACAGAAAGCAACAACAACAAGGAAACAGGACAGATTGCAGAGAGCAGAATACTAAGATCCACTACCAAACGCACGGAGCAGCAAGGCACGACCCCTCTACGCAACATGAGCACCAACCTGGATACCATGGGAATGAGACCAAAGAAGAACACAAGAGATAGAACAGAAGCGGTCTTGCAAGAGTATCCTGAAACCGACAATGACAACTAAATACTTGACATGGAACGTTAACGGACTAAATTCCCCACAGAAAAGGAGAAAGATATTTCATTATCTGCTTCAAGGAAGAAACGACATAACTTGCCTACAAGAAACACACATCAGAGCAGCGGACCAGAAATACTTAATCAACAACAGACTAGGTACACATTTTGTCGCAGCGGCGCCACGAAAGAAGAACGGGATTGTTATATATGTGAAGAAACATGTAATAGCTAAGCTAATAGAGTCGGACTCCCAGGGTAGATACCTAGCAATCGAAGTGACACAGGAAGACAAGAAAATTCTAGTGATGGGCATGTATGCACCAAATCAACAACAAGGAAAATTCTACAAAAAGATACACAAGAAGTTAATACAACTCAACTACAGATCATGTATTATTCTGGGAGATTGGAACGGGGTCATAGAGATTGCCCTGGACAAGAAGAAAACAAAACCTAACCCACAGAAGCACTCCAAGTTGCCTAAATCTTTCTTCGACATGAAGGAAGACCTTGTACTGACAGACGTCTGGAGGGAACGGCACGGCAAAGAGCAAGAATTCACCTTTTTCTCCGACAGGCCACTGGAATTATTTTCCAGAATTGACTTCATCCTGGCATCTAGTGACTTGCTAGTCCGCCTAAACACTGTGTCAATCCTACCCAAAGTACTAACGGACCATAACCCGGTAGGGATGGAATTAAGACAGGATCGGAAATCGAGGAGATCCTGGAGAATTAATGAAAACCTGTTTAGACACGAGAAAGAGGTGGCTGAATGCAAAAGTGCCATGAAGGAATTCTTTAGTATAAATATGAACAATGAAACACCCATTGAAATTATTTGGGACGCTAGCAAGGCATTTATGCGCGGGATCCTCATGAACATGAACGCCAGGCACCGACGTAAACAAGAACGAAAAAGAAAGGAGCTAGAGGAGGAGATAAAGAAACAGGAACAATTATTAATAAAAAGACCGGAGGACAAAGCCACAAAAGAAGGAATTAAGATACTAAGAAAACAATTCGACATGCTGATGGCGGATCAAGTAGCAAGGAATATACAATACGCAAAACACAAGACATTCTGTAGCGCCAACAAACCGGGTCGGTGGCTGGCTTACACCATAAGAAAGAAACAGAAAGCCCGCATAATTGAAAAGATAGAGTACAAAGGCAAGGAACAATTCAAACAGGAAACCATTAAGAAAGCTTTCACCGAGTTCTACTCAAAGCTATACGCCGAGGAGAAGATACAGGACAAAGAGATAGAAAAGTTTCTACAAAACGAAAAATTAATGGTACTCACCGATACACAACGAGATGCCCTGAACGCCCCAATCACGAAGGAGAAAATACACTCAGCGATCAAACAACTGAAAAAAGGAAAATCACCCGGGACGGATGGGATAACGGCTACCTATTACAAGCATCTCCAAGAGGAAATGATAGAACCCCTCAGAAAGCTATTTGTCAACATACAAGAAGGAGGCCAAGTCCCACCCTCCTGGCTCGGGGGATGAAAATGGGAAAGCAGTTCCTTAACTCCATAATGGCAATCTACCAGAAACAAACGGGCCAGATCATTGTGAACGGCGAACTAACAGACCCATTCAACATAGAAAGAGGCACGAGACAGGGCTGTCCGCTGTCACCATTGTTATTTGTCTTAACGATGGAGATTCTGTTGAACAAGATAAGAGCAGCAGAGGGCATAAAGGGCATACAGATTGGACAACAGTACTACAGACTGTGTGCCTTCGCAGACGACCTGCTGGTGACCGTATCGCAGCCAATACAATCAGCGATGAGACTGATGGAGATAATGAAAGACTATGGCAAGGTATCAGGTTTTAAAGTGAATATATCAAAAACGAAGATGCTAGTTAAAAATCTAGACAACAAAGCAAAACAGGACTTGGAAAGAATAACGGGCTGTGAAATAGTCAAGAAAGTGAAAAACTTAGGAATAGAGATAGAAACAACGAATGCGAAATTATGCAAAAATAACTACGAGGTACTGTGGAACAAGATACAAGCAGACCTGGAAAGATGGAAAACACTACGACTGTCCCTGCTGGGCAGGATAGCAGCAATAAAAATGAACGTCTTGCCAAAATTTTTATTCCTCTTTCAAATGAAAGTTTTAAGGGAGGGAAGGGGTGGGGAAGGGGTGTCTAGGGTGGGAGAAGGAATTGTTGGAGGGGAGCAAGAAGACAGGCCAGGCAAGTCCTGAGGGTGCGGATGGGGGGTTGATTAAGGCTAATTTAGTTCCTATTAGCACCGTAAGCGGGAGGGGCAGGTATAGCGGGAGCAGGGGGCCGTATCATAATAAGGGAGTGCGCACCCACTGTTTACAAGTGGTTGTTTGCTCCGACCCCCAAGGCTCAACCGGTTCTCGGGGTTATCCAGAACCACAGGGCCCTGGCTGTAGGCTGGTGCTGTGCAACGCCAGGTCTGTGGTAAATAAGGCCCCTCTCATTCAAGATTTAATTTTGGAGGGGGGAGCATATCTGGCGGGTATAACAGAGACCTGGTTGGGACCAGAGGGCGGTGTCCCTCTGGTGGAAATGTGCCCACCGGGTTTCCTTGCATTCCACCAGCCGAGAGCCCAGGGCAGGGGTGGAGGAGTGGCGGTCGTGATTAGGGAAGATTTTAGGCCGAGGGAGGTCACTGTTCCTCAGACGGCGGGCTGTGAATCCCTCCTGGTGAAGTGGGACCTTGGGGGCCCGAGGGCGTTGTTGATTACGTACTTGGCTCCCTGCCACGTATCAACCTCCCTGCCCAAGCTCCTGGACGTTATCGCCGCGGTGGTGGTTGAGGTCCCTAGGCTGATAGTTATGGGTGACTTCAACCTGCCGTCCGTGGGCGGGGTGTCCGGTGAGGCTCGGGAGTTCATGGCTTCCATGACAGCCATGGACCTGGCCCAGGTAATTCAAGGCCCCACACACACAGGGGGGAACACGCTTGACCTGGTTTTTGTCTCTGGACAGTAGCTGAGTGGTCAGAATATAGGGGATATAGTCATTGAACCCCTGTCATGGTCTGATCACTCTCTCCTACGCCTGGACTTTCTGACCATTGCACCCCACCGCAGGGAGGCGGAACCGGTGAGATGGTACCGCCCCAGGCGGCTGATGGAGCCCGAGCGATTCCAGGCAGAGCTTGGGCCAATTCCTGAGGTTCGGATACACGACTCGGTCGAGGAGCTGATGGCAGCCTGGGATAGGGCTGCGGCCGGCGCTCTAGACCGGGTCGTGCCTTTGCAGCCTCTGATTCGGTGTGCGTCTCGATCGGCCCCTTGGTATAATGTGGGGCTGAGAGAGATGAAACGCTGGAAAAGACGCCTAGAGAGCAGTTGGAGATCGAGCCTTGCCGAATCTGACCAAACACTGGTAAGAGACCATATTAGGTCCTACCTAGTGGCGATAAAAGCAGAGAAGTGTTCTTACTTCACTGCTCTTATCGCGTCATCAGATAACCGCCCAGCCTCCTTGTTTAGGGTGACCCGCTCCCTCCTTCATCAGGAGGTGAGAGGAGACCCCTTAGAGGGTAGAGCTGAGGATTTCGGAAAATATCTGCATGATAAAATCGCTCAGATACGGGAAGGCTTTGATTTCAACTGGGTTTGTCCGGTGGGAGAGACGGAGTCCGGTCTTGAGACTGTTATCTGGGCTGAGTTTGACCCCGTGACTTCCGAGGATGTGGACAGGTTGTTTGGGGGACTTAGGGCGACCACTTGTTCATTGGACCCGTGCCCCTCCTGGTTGGTGCTGGCATCCCGGGAGGTGGTACGAGGCTGGTTCCAGGTAATTATTAATGCTTCTTTAAGTGAGGGTGTCTTCCCTGCCGCCTTGAAAGAGGCGGTAGTGAGGCCCCTCCTTAAGAAGCCTACCCTGGATCCAGCTGTTTTATCAAATTATCGTCCTGTCTCCAACCTTCGCTTTCTTGCGAAGGTTGTCGAGAGCGTGGTTGCCAGACAGTTCCCACGACACCTGGAGGAATCGTTATACTTGGATCCACACCAGTCGGGCTTCAGGCCTGGCTACAGCACGGAAACAGCATTGGTCGCGTTGGTGGATGACCTCTGGCGGGCCCAGGACAGAGGTTGTTCCTCTGCTCTGATGCTATTGGACCTCTCGGCGGCTTTTGATACCATCGATCATGGTATCATGCTGCAACGGTTGGAGGGGTTAAGTATAGGGGGCACTGTTTTGCGGTGGTTCGCCTCCTTCCTCTCCGGCTGGATGCAGTCTGTGTTGACAGGGGGTCAGAGGTCGACCCCAAGACCCCTTGTATGTGGGGTACCTCAGGGGTCGGTCCTCTCACCCCTACTGTTCAACATTTATGTAAAACCGCTGGGTGAGATCATCCGTGGTTTTGGTGTGGAGTACCATCTGTACGCTGATGATACTCAGCTGTACATTTCCACGCCGAACCACCCCAACGATGCTCTTGTCGTGCTGACCCAATGCCTGGAGGCCGTGCGGGTCTGGATGGGGAAGAACGGACTCAAGCTCAACCCTTCCAAGACCGAGTGGCTGTGGCTACCGTCGTCCCGGTTTAGTCAATTGACTCCTTTGTTGTCTGTTGGGGGCGAAACAGTGGCCCCCGCGGAAAGGGTTCGCAATTTGGGAGTCCTCCTGGATTCACGGCTATCTTTAGAGGACCATCTGGCGGCCGTGGCCGGGAGGATGTTCTATCAGGTTCGCCTGGTACGCCAGTTGCGTCCCTTCCTAGACCGGGACTCGCTATGCACAGTTACTCATGCCTTCGTCACTTCCAGGCTGGACTATTGTAATGCTCTCTACATGGGGCTCCCCTTGAGGTGCACCCGGAGGCCTCAGCTGGCCCAGAATGCGGCCGCGCGGGTAGTGACAGGAGCGTCGTGGCGCTCCCATGTAACACCCCTCCTGCGCGAGCTGCACTGGTTGCCGGTGGTCTTCCGGGTGCGGTTCAAGGTGTTAGTGACCACCTTTAAAGCGCTCCATGGCATCGGACCCGGATACTTACAGGACCGCTTACTGCTAGCAAATACCTCCCGCCGTCCGGTACGCTCCCACAGAGAGGGCCTCCTCAGGGTGCCGTCGGCCAGACAATGTCGACTGGCGACCCCCAGGGGGAGAGTCTTCTCTGTGGGAGCTCCAACGTTTTGGAACGAGCTCCCCCCCGAACTCTGTATGATGACGGACTTACGCACCTTCCGTCGGGAACTGAAAACTTTCCTTTTTCAACAGGCCAGCCTGGCATAGAAGCTCCGGCTCCAATCGGGTGAAAATATTTTAGGGGGATTGTGTAATTTTTAGGATTTTTGTAATTTTTAGGATTTTAGGATTTGTATATATTGGGTTTTATATGGGATTTTATGGCCTAATTTGTTTAATTTATTTTTAAATATTTTAATTTTGTACATTTATATGTTTTTTAAATTTTAAGGCTGTAAACCGCCCCGAGTCCTTCGGGAGAGGGGCGGTATAGAAATTTAATAAATAAAAAATAATAAATAAAAATGCTACCCATACTCAAAAAGGATGTGGACTTGGACAACTGGCAGAAGGGCATCAACGGATTTATTTGGGACGGCAAGAAACCGAGGGTAAAACTAAAAATCATCCAGGATACAAGGAAGAGAGGGGGACTAAAAATACCCAATTTAAAACTGTACTACCACGCAGCGACATTGGTGGCGTTGAGCGACTGGATTAATATGACGAATGAAAGAATACTGAATGTCGAAGGGCATGGCCTTCTATTCGGCTGGCACGCATATTTGGTGTACGACAAAAAGGCGGACAAGAACTTCAAGGAGAACCCACTACGAATCCCGTTGTTGTGGGTCTGGAGGAAATATAAATACCTTCTACACGATGAGATCCCCATCTGGACGATCCCCGGACACGCAATAGGGGACATAAACATATCCCAAGGGCAGGATGTGGTGCCCTACAGTAAACTAGTACTGGAAGAAGAAAACGGGTTCTCTTTAAAGCCACCAACAACGCTAGCAGAGGAAGGAATAGGAGGTACCTGGCTATCATATCTGCAACTGCAGTCTAGGTGGCAAAAAGACAGGAAGAAGGGCTTATCCTGGACTGATGAGAATTTAATTAAACAGATTAGAGAGCAGGGGACCATGCACATCAAACGAGTGTACGGCGTTCTGATAGACATAGACTCTGAATCTGTGCTAGTCAAGAACTGTATGGTAAAGTGGGAAAGACTTTGGGCATCCTATCGCAATGGAAATGTGGGAGGACATCTTGGTGAGAAATGTAGTATTTACGAAAGCGCAACAACTAAGGGAAAACTTCTACAAGATGTTCTACAGATGGCATTTAGACCCGAAAAAACTATCATACATCTATCCAGACACCCAGCCTAAATGTTGGAGGTGTGGTAGTGAGGAGGCTACATATTTTCATATATGGTGGACATGCAGAAAAATTAAAGCCTTCTGGAGGAAGATATGGTGGACACTCCAAACCATTTTCAAAAAGCGTATCGAATTTCTACCTCAGGTTTTTTTTGCTAGGGATCATAAAAGATTCTGTTACCTCAGAGACGACCTTATTTCTGAACTTGATCACAGCAGCCAGACTGTTGGTGGGACAATACTGGAAGAATCCAGACATACCACCTATAGAAGAATGGACTTTGAAAGTAATAAATTTGGCGGAAATGGCGAAAATATCGGCATACTTGAAAGATCGCTCAAATGAACAATATTTGACCGACTGGAAACAGTGGATAGACTATATACAAGAGAAACACCAATCAAATAAAATGTACCTGGTGTATAGTTGAGGCTGGACGCGAGGAGTAAAGAATGTTTACCAAACCAGACGTTTACAAAGACTAATATCTGTTGTTGTATGTTATGTTCTATGATGATTGCTTCTTAATATGATCTTATGTTTAATGTTAATTACTTTAATATTGAAAAAGCAGACTGAATTTTTACCCCAGGTTATTGAATTTCTACCTCAGGATCTTTAGTTAGGGATTATAAGAGATTGCACTACTACTGAGGTGAATATGGTTCTGAATCTGGTCACAGCAAGGCAGGCTGAGAAAAGAATAGGCCAGTGGTTCTCAACCTTGGGGTCGCGACCCCATTTGGGGTCGCGCGACAATTTCGCGGGGGTCGCCGGGCACCGCCGGCCGCCATTTTGTTTTTTTTTAATTTTTATTTTTTTAAATTTTTTAAATTTTTTTAAAAAATTTTTTTATTTTTTTAAATTTTTTTTTATTTTTTTGGCGCGCGCGTGCAGATCCGCCCGTCGCGACGAAAAAAATAAAAAAAAACAAAAAAAATAAAAAAACAAAAAAAAACAAAATGGCGGACCGCGACTGGCGGATGCGCGCATGCGCGGTGCGTGCGACGGGCCGAACCGCGCATGCGCGGATGTGCGCGGCACGGCCGCCATTTTTTTTTAAAAAAAATTTTCCCCCGGGTCGCGGCGCGCATGGGCGGGGCAAGTGGGGTCTCAACCTGAGAAAGGTTGAGAACCACTGGAATAGGTGATATTGTACCGTCTGGTTGTATACCTCATTCTATGTTGATTTACACTTTAAGATCATTAAATTGCCACCACTGTTTTTTCATATATTGACTGTAGTAAGTCTATGTAAGCAGTATCTATGCCTTGGTTAAGCAATGCATTAATTATTGTTTGCTGAAATACTGAGTCAAACGCCATTTCATAGTCAATGAAAGGCAGGCTTTCATTGATTTGCTGAACAACTTGGAAATGATCCATTGTGCTGTAGTCACTTCTGAACCTTGTCTGCTCCTTTGGCTGTGCATCATTTAATGTTTTCAATATTCTTTTTGCTATTATCTTCATGAAAATCTTGTAGATGACTGAAAGGAGACTTTTTAGGTGATAGTTCTGTAAATCATCTTGGGATATATATAAAATATATATACGATCAAATGCTTGCTCTCTCTCTCTCTCTCTCTCTCTCTCTCTCTCTCTCTCTCTCTTTGTTTTCTGAGGTTTTCGCGGGTGTTTGTATGTAGGTCTTTGGTTCTTCGGGTTTTCTCCATGGTAGGGTGCAATCTAAAAAATAAAACACTTGACACATATCCTTACTCCCTGACTACTGACAAAGCGGGAGAGAACTTGTGGCTCAATAGGTTAAAGCATCTGCTTAGCATGCAAGACTGCCCAGGTTCGAATCCCGGAAGGGTGAGTTCTGACTGAAGAGAGTTAAGAAACTCGAAATAGCTATATCAGAAATCCCTTATTTCTTTGTCAACAATTTTAAACAACATATATATATTTGTGCTTGCAAGATGGCTCTGGGTTGAGCTGAAACAAGCAAAAGGAAAGAATGATTCCTTCCTCCCATATTTGGGTTTACAGGGTGCAATCTAAAAAATAAAACACTTGACACATATCCTTACTCCCTGACTACTGACAAAGCGGGAGAGAACTTGTGGCTCAATAGGTTAAAGCATCTGCTTAGCATGCAAGACTGCCCAGGTTCGAATCCCGGAAGGGTGAGTTCTGACTGAAGAGAGTTAAGAAACTCGAAATAGCTATATCAGAAATCCCTTATTTCTTTGTCAACAATTTTAAACAACATATATATATTTGTGCTTGCAAGATGGCTCTGGGTTGAGCTGAAACAAGCAAAAGGAAAGAATGATTCCTTCCTCCCATATTTGGGTTTACAGGGTGCAATCTAAAAAATAAAACACTTGACACATATCCTTACTCCCTGACTACTGACAAAGCGGGAGAGAACTTGTGGCTCAATAGGTTAAAGCATCTGCTTAGCATGCAAGACTGCCCAGGTTCGAATCCCGGAAGGGTGAGTTCTGACTGAAGAGAGTTAAAAAACTCGAAATAGCTATATCAGAAATCCCTTATTTCTTTGTCAACAATTTTAAACAACATATATATATTTGTGCTTGCAAGATGGCTCTGGGTTGAGCTGAAACAAGCAAAAGGAAAGAATGATTCCTTCCTCCCATATTTGGGTTTACAGGGTGCAATCTAAAAAATAAAACACTTGACACATATCCTTACTCCCTGACTACTGACAAAGCGGGAGAGAACTTGTGGCTCAATAGGTTAAAGCATCTGCTTAGCATGCAAGACTGCCCAGGTTCGAATCCCGGAAGGGTGAGTTCTGACTGAAGAGAGTTAAGAAACTCGAAATAGCTATATCAGAAATCCCTTATTTCTTTGTCAACAATTTTAAACAACATATATATATTTGTGCTTGCAAGATGGCTCTGGGTTGAGCTGAAACAAGCAAAAGGAAAGAATGATTCCTTCCTCCCATATTTGGGTTTACAGGGTGCAATCTAAAAAATAAAACACTTGACACATATCCTTACTCCCTGACTACTGACAAAGCGGGAGAGAACTTGTGGCTCAATAGGTTAAAGCATCTGCTTAGCATGCAAGACTGCCCAGGTTCGAATCCCGGAAGGGTGAGTTCTGACTGAAGAGAGTTAAGAAACTCGAAATAGCTATATCAGAAATCCCTTATTTCTTTGTCAACAATTTTAAACAACATATATATATTTGTGCTTGCAAGATGGCTCTGGGTTGAGCTGAAACAAGCAAAAGGAAAGAATGATTCCTTCCTCCCATATTTGGGTTTACAGGGTGCAATCTAAAAAATAAAACACTTGACATATATCCTTACTCCCTGACTACTGACAAAGCGGGAGAGAACTTGTGGCTCAATAGGTTAAAGCATCTGCTTAGCATGCAAGACTGCCCAGGTTCGAATCCCGGAAGGGTGAGTTCTGACTGAAGAGAGTTAAGAAACTCGAAATAGCTATATCAGAAATCCCTTATTTCTTTGTCAACAATTTTAAACAACATATATATATTTGTGCTTGCAAGATGGCTCTGGGTTGAGCTGAAACAAGCAAAAGGAAAGAATGATTCCTTCCTCCCATATTTGGGTTTACAGGGTGCAATCTAAAAAATAAAACACTTGACACATATCCTTACTCCCTGACTACTGACAAAGCGGGAGAGAACTTGTGGCTCAATAGGTTAAAGCATCTGCTTAGCATGCAAGACTGCCCAGGTTCGAATCCCGGAAGGGTGAGTTCTGACTGAAGAGAGTTAAGAAACTCGAAATAGCTATATCAGAAATCCCTTATTTCTTTGTCAACAATTTTAAACAGCATATATATATTTGTGCTTGCAAGATGGCTCTGGGTTGAGCTGAAACAAGCAAAAGGAAAGAATGATTCCTTCCTCCCATATTTGGGTTTACAGGGTGCAATCTAAAAAATAAAACACTTGACACATATCCTTACTCCCTGACTACTGACAAAGCGGGAGAGAACTTGTGGCTCAATAGGTTAAAGCATCTGCTTAGCATGCAAGACTGCCCAGGTTCGAATCCCGGAAGGGTGAGTTCTGACTGAAGAGAGTTAAGAAACTCGAAATAGCTATATCAGAAATCCCTTATTTCTTTGTCAACAATTTTAAACAACATATATATATTTGTGCTTGCAAGATGGCTCTGGGTTGAGCTGAAACAAGCAAAAGGAAAGAATGATTCCTTCCTCCCATATTTGGGTTTACAGGGTGCAATCTAAAAAATAAAACACTTGACACATATCCTTACTCCCTGACTACTGACAAAGCGGGAGAGAACTTGTGGCTCAATAGGTTAAAGCATCTGCTTAGCATGCAAGACTGCCCAGGTTCGAATCCCGGAAGGGTGAGTTCTGACTGAAGAGAGTTAAGAAACTCGAAATAGCTATATCAGAAATCCCTTATTTCTTTGTCAACAATTTTAAACAACATATATATATTTGTGCTTGCAAGATGGCTCTGGGTTGAGCTGAAACAAGCAAAAGGAAAGAATGATTCCTTCCTCCCATATTTGGGTTTACAGGGTGCAATCTAAAAAATAAAACACTTGACACATATCCTTACTCCCTGACTACTGACAAAGCGGGAGAGAACTTGTGGCTCAATAGGTTAAAGCATCTGCTTAGCATGCAAGACTGCCCAGGTTCGAATCCCGGAAGGGTGAGTTCTGACTGAAGAGAGTTAAGAAACTCGAAATAGCTATATCAGAAATCCCTTATTTCTTTGTCAACAATTTTAAACAACATATATATATTTGTGCTTGCAAGATGGCTCTGGGTTGAGCTGAAACAAGCAAAAGGAAAGAATGATTCCTTCCTCCCATATTTGGGTTTACAGGGTGCAATCTAAAAAATAAAACACTTGACACATATCCTTACTCCCTGACTACTGACAAAGCGGGAGAGAACTTGTGGCTCAATAGGTTAAAGCATCTGCTTAGCATGCAAGACTGCCCAGGTTCGAATCCCGGAAGGGTGAGTTCTGACTGAAGAGAGTTAAGAAACTCGAAATAGCTATATCAGAAATCCCTTATTTCTTTGTCAACAATTTTAAACAACATATATATATTTGTGCTTGCAAGATGGCTCTGGGTTGAGCTGAAACAAGCAAAAGGAAAGAATGATTCCTTCCTCCCATATTTGGGTTTACAGGGTGCAATCTAAAAAATAAAACACTTGACACATATCCTTACTCCCTGACTACTGACAAAGCGGGAGAGAACTTGTGGCTCAATAGGTTAAAGCATCTGCTTAGCATGCAAGACTGCCCAGGTTCGAATCCCGGAAGGGTGAGTTCTGACTGAAGAGAGTTAAGAAACTCGAAATAGCTATATCAGAAATCCCTTATTTCTTTGTCAACAATTTTAAACAACATATATATATTTGTGCTTGCAAGATGGCTCTGGGTTGAGCTGAAACAAGCAAAAGGAAAGAATGATTCCTTCCTCCCATATTTGGGTTTACAGGGTGCAATCTAAAAAATAAAACACTTGACATATATCCTTACTCCCTGACTACTGACAAAGCGGGAGAGAACTTGTGGCTCAATAGGTTAAAGCATCTGCTTAGCATGCAAGACTGCCCAGGTTCGAATCCCGGAAGGGTGAGTTCTGACTGAAGAGAGTTAAGAAACTCGAAATAGCTATATCAGAAATCCCTTATTTCTTTGTCAACAATTTTAAACAACATATATATATTTGTGCTTGCAAGATGGCTCTGGGTTGAGCTGAAACAAGCAAAAGGAAAGAATGATTCCTTCCTCCCATATTTGGGTTTACAGGGTGCAATCTAAAAAATAAAACACTTGACACATATCCTTACTCCCTGACTACTGACAAAGCGGGAGAGAACTTGTGGCTCAATAGGTTAAAGCATCTGCTTAGCATGCAAGACTGCCCAGGTTCGAATCCCGGAAGGGTGAGTTCTGACTGAAGAGAGTTAAGAAACTCGAAATAGCTATATCAGAAATCCCTTATTTCTTTGTCAACAATTTTAAACAGCATATATATATTTGTGCTTGCAAGATGGCTCTGGGTTGAGCTGAAACAAGCAAAAGGAAAGAATGATTCCTTCCTCCCATATTTGGGTTTACAGGGTGCAATCTAAAAAATAAAACACTTGACACATATCCTTACTCCCTGACTACTGACAAAGCGGGAGAGAACTTGTGGCTCAATAGGTTAAAGCATCTGCTTAGCATGCAAGACTGCCCAGGTTCGAATCCCGGAAGGGTGAGTTCTGACTGAAGAGAGTTAAGAAACTCGAAATAGCTATATCAGAAATCCCTTATTTCTTTGTCAACAATTTTAAACAACATATATATATTTGTGCTTGCAAGATGGCTCTGGGTTGAGCTGAAACAAGCAAAAGGAAAGAATGATTCCTTCCTCCCATATTTGGGTTTACAGGGTGCAATCTAAAAAATAAAACACTTGACACACACACACACACACACACACATATATATATATATATATATATATATATATATATATATATATATATATATATATATATATATATATATATATATATATATATATATATATATATATATATATATATATATATATATATATATATATATATATATATATATATATATATATATATATATATATATATATATATATATATATATATATATATATATATATATATATATATGTCTTTAGTTCTTCGGGTTTTCTCCCACGTAGAATTTGAAGTGTCTTGGCGACGTTTCGACGAAGTCTCATTCATCATCTTCAGGCTGGTGCTTTCGGCTTCTGCTGTTTCTTCCTTTTAACTGCCAGTGGGGGTTTGAACTGATTGGCTGGGAGCTCGGCTGTGTTCTGATTGGGTGGAGGTATGTTCTGATTGGTTAGGGGCTTGGCTGTGCTCTGATTGGATGGGGGGGCTGGCTGTGCTCTGATTGGCTGGGGGAGTGTTCTGTTTGGGTGGGGGCTTTGTTGTGCTCAGGTTAGTCAGTGTTACAAGGGGATTAGAGATGGTGAACTGTATAGCTGTTTGGCTTTGTGTTCGTGGTCGTGCCTCATCTTCATGGTGGGTGTCAGTTTGCTTCGTGTATGGATTGGAGGGGTTTAAGGTGGCTAATGATGCAGCTGTGGTCTGGCTTCTGGTTTGTGGTCGTGCCTCCTCATCAGTGTGGGTTTGGGTTTGCTTTTTGCCTGGATGTGTGGTGGTGACGTCCCGTGTGGTCCTTGTGAGTGTAGGTCTGGTGTCATTCCCCGTGCTGTGGACTTGTCTGTCAATAAGGGCGGGTTTCCAAATGGCTGGTAGGCGGGAGGTATCATCTCATTTGTTCATGCTGTGTGGGCGTTTTTCTATCTCGATGGCTTCTCTGATTATTCTGTTATTAAAGTGTTCAGTTTTGGCGATAGTTCTGGTCTTTTTGAAATCAATTTCATGTCCTGTGGCTTTGAGGTGTTGGACCAGGGAAGAAGTTCGTTCCTCTTTTTTGACTGAGTTTTTGTGTTCCTCAATGCGTGCACTTATTCTTCTGTTGGTTTGTCCAATGTATGTGGTGGAGCAGGCAGTACATGGGATTTCATATACTCCTTGATTTTCTAATTCAATTTTGTCTTTAGGGTTTCTTAGGATGGTGGATATTTTTCTGTTTGTGCAGAATGCTGTCTTGATATTATGTTTGTGAAGGATCTTGCTGATCCTGTCTGTGGTGCCTTTTATGTATGGGAGGAGGGCTTTGCCGTTTTCTTGTTCTCTGTCTTGGATTTTAGTGGGAGTTTCTTTTTGGATTAAGTTGGAAATCTTATTTCTTTGGAATCCGTTGGATGTAAGTACATTAGTGAGAGTGTGTAGTTCAGTTTTTAGGTGTTGTTCGTCAGCTAGGCATTTGGTTCTTGAGATGAGTGTCTTGGCTACGGAGTTGATCTGTGCTGGGTGGTGGTGTGAGAGTGCGTGCAGATAGCGGTTTGTGTGTGTTTTCTTCTGGTAGATGGTGTGTCCTAGGGACCCATTGGATTTCTTGTAGACTAAGACATCCAGGAAGGGAAGTTGGTTATTAGCTTCTGTTTCCATGGTGAACTGTATTTTGGGGTGTAGGCTGTTGAGGTGTGTGAGGAAGTTGTCCAGTTTTTCTTTCCCATGTGGCCAGATTACGAAGGTGTCATCTACGTATCTGAGCCAGAGTTTGGCCCCATCCAATCAGGCTGTGCTCTGATTGGATGGGGGGTTGGCTGTGCTCTTGATTGGCTGTGCTCTTGACTGACCACGAACGCGAAGCCAAACAGCTATGCAGTTCACCATCTCTAATCCCCTTGTAAATCAGACTAACCTGAGCACAACAAAGAACAACAAAGAACCCAAACAGAACACTCCCCCAGCCAATCAAGAGCACAGCCAACCCCCCATCCAATCAGAGCACAGCCAAGCCCCTAACCAATCAGAACACACCTCCACCCAATCAGAACACAGCCGAGCTCCCAGCCAATCAGTTCAAACCCCCACTGGCAGTTAAAAGGAAGAAACAGCTAAAATCTCACATTGCTCCTAGAAGCAGAAGCCGAAAGCACCAGCCTGAAGATGACGAATGAGACTTCGTCGAAACGTCGCCCAGACTCTTCAAATTCTACGTGGGAGAAAACCCGAAGAACCAAAGACCTACATATAGGCGACGTTTCGACGAAGTCTCATTCATCATCTTCAGGCTAGTGCTTTTGGCTTCTGCTTCTAGGAGCAATGTGAGGTCTAAGCTGTTTTTTTCCTTTTAACTGCCAGTGGGGGTTTGAACTGATTGGCTGGGAGCTTGGCTATGTTCTGATTGGTTAGGGGCTTGGCTGTGCTCTGATTGGCTGGGGGGTTGGCTGTGTTCTGATTAGCTGGGGGAGTGTTCTGGTTGGGTGGGGGCTTTGTAGTGCTGGAGGAGTTCAAAGTGGCCAATGATGCAGCTCTGGTCTGGCTCCTGGTCTGTGGTCGTGCCTCATCATCGGTGTGGGTTTGGGTTTGCTTTTTGCGTGGATGTGTGGAGGTGGCATCCTGTGTGGTTCTGGTGTCAATCTTTGTGTTAGGAATTCGTTTGTCAATAAGGGTGGGTTTCCAAATGGCTGGTAGGCGGGAGGTATCATCTCGTTTGTTCATGCTGTGGGGGCGTTTTTCTATCTCGATGGCTTCTCTGATTATTCTGTTATTAAAATGTTCAGTTTTGGCAATAGTTCTGGTCTTTTTGAAATCAATTTCATGTCCTGTGGCTTTAAGGTGTTGGACCAGGGAAGAAGTTGGTTCCTCTCTTTTGACTGAGTTTTTGTGTTCTTCAACGCATACACCCACAACTAATAAGCATAACAAACGACCACACACAAACATTCCAAACGACCGTACCCAACGAAACACACACACACAGCAACCCTACACCAAAAAAACTATACAATCCAAGAGGCTGGCTTCTTTAACAGAGACGATTTAACAGCTTCCTAAAAAGGGGGAGTGAGGGTAGGCAAATCATTCACATGCCCCACAAGGGCATCTGCTTTCTCTCCCTACAGATCCAATCCCGCAGCTCCTGCACATGATAGAGCGAAATGAACCCCCAAGCTGCACCTCATGGAAGGAATCCAGCCGGCACAAGGCTGAGCATGAAGCCCTAAGAACCTCACGCGGAACAGCTGATAGGCGCGCTGGATCTACGCGCCAAACAGCTGACAAGCGCGACTTTTGAAAATGGTCTTGAGACTGACTGCTTTATGCCTTTAAGAGCTTCTTAAGCATACTATGTGCACATGCCTCACTGTAACCGTTGTTTAACTGTTATGTAAATTTATGTGCATACCCCCCTTCTCATTTAGCCCTTTGCTCTGATGATGTTAATAGGTTGTTAACGAAAGCTCAGTAATTAATAAAAAAAGCCTTTTACCTTACATCTCAGAACTCTTTATTTTTATCTGATTGACTTTAAATATATATACATATATCTCCATACTCATACATCCACATACATATATATGTGTGTGTGTGTGTTATATATTATTATAATTATATATAATATAATTATAATATAAAATATAATATTATACATATATATATATATGTGTGTGTGTGTGTGTATTATATTAACATTGGATAAAGAGAGAGAAGCTTAATTCTCCCCCGCAACAGTCATTTCAGCTTTTATCCTGAGTCCAATCTTTCCCGAAACCATCTCTCCTTCAGCTGGTCTTTGAAATTGTATTTAAAATTCAATTAAGATAATATTTCACAAATTACTAACATCTTACCTTATTGAGACAGCATTTAGCAATTGCTTGGAGAAATTCATTTGTTCTTTCCGGTTCATGTCCTGCAACAATACGTGCAGGTTTCACTGCCAAATACTCTCCTGTCACCATGATGACCACATCAATTGCTTTCTGAAGAAAGATGATTTTTGCATCTTTATCCTGAATAAAACAATATAGTGTTAAATAAACTCTCCAGTTTTCAATCTAAATTGTGATACTAGATTTTTTAATGTATACATTTTTGATTTATAAAATAGCATTTTGGTACAATTCTGACATTATATTAAATGATACTTAATTGAATTGCAATACTTAATTGCATTAAGTATTGCAATAAAAAATTATGAGTGCATACATACCTTAACATTATCAGATTTCATCTCTGCTTCTGTATACAATCCTTTCATGAAACCAGTTGATCTAATTACCTTTAAAACAATAATATTAATGTTATTATGATACTAGCTCTCAAATGCATATACTTTTGTACAACTTAACAATATAAAATGCAAATACAAAGCATTTGAATCTTAAAACAATGAAATAATTGTGTTGATTTTTGCAGACAACTTTGATTATGATATTCTGTTTTTCTGAAATAATTCTGATTATATTTCAGTAAGTGCTACACAGTGCAACTTTATATAATGGGATCTTTCTAAAATATAAAAAATAACTTGCACAGGTTCAAATAATTGTAGAGATAAACACATTAATCCACAATAAGTACTTTCTCTAGCATTCTCATACTACATCTAGGATGTAATTTCCATCCATTGTTTAATAAAGTTCTTATAATATTGAAACCAGGTGTTCTCCAGGAGTATATGTGGGATAATAAGATGATGGGCAATGTAAGTTTCCACAGAATTGGGAAGATTTATAAATTTTATTTTTAACATATAAAACTTCTAAAACCGCGGCTAATGTTGGAATACTAACTGGTTAGGAGACAGTTCTCTTCAATACATTCAACTTGCATTAAAAATGGATGAATTCAGAGCAATACATTAGAGCCATGAGGGGTAAATAAATCACAGGTAGTCCTCAACTTGCAACCATTGACTTATGACTGTTTTATACACTTACAACCGTTGCAGCATCCCATAGTCACATGATCAAAATTTGCCCACTTAGCAACTGGCATGTATTTATGATGGTTGCAGTCATGTGATCACCTTTTACAACCTTCTGACGAGCAGTCAATGGGGAAGGCCAGATTCATTAACAGCCATATTATTGACAACTGCAGTGATTCACTTAACAACTGTGGCAGGAAAGGCTGTAAAATGGGGCAAAAGTCTTTTAACTGTTTTGCTTAGCAATGGGAATGTTCGGCTCAATTATGGTTGTAAAGAGAGGACTGCCTGTAGCCAAAATTAGAGCAGGGATCACCCATTGGTTATAGTAATATTGGGGATCATTTGTTATGCTTGTGTTGTCTCATACTACATAGGTCTACCAGGTTCTGTAAAAAAAAAAAAAAAGTAAACTTGCCAGCAAATGGGAAAACCAGTCAACACAAATTTCAATTTATATAAGCATAGACTGAAGCTAGTGTAAGATTTCCACTAGCAACTTTCTTCTACTTCAAGGGGAAATGTTTCCCAAATCTACTTCAGAACATAGAATACAGAATCATAGGGCTAGAAAGGATTTCACAGGTCATCCAGTCCAACTCCCTGCTGAATTATTGGAAGCTTCAAAGGAACTAAAATAAACTGCCCCTCTGGCACAATTCTATTCAGGGAATATGTAAGGACTTGCCTCAGTTAAACCTCCCAAGAAAGCAGAACTTTTGAAACTTGCATTATTTCAACAGGAACTTTTATTGGAAGGTATTGATAGCAGGATAGTAAGGCAGGATCTGAGGATTTCCCATATGAAATATTACATGAAAAGAACTCTTTCAAACCCCACCCCAACTGTCCATCCGGCTGGTTTGAACTGAGCCAATCCATAGGTGCTAAGTTATTATGGGAAAGAGCCGGTAAGGCGTCGTTCTCAAGGCTGTCAGGGGGGAAATTTTATTATTGGTTAGAAACACGCTAGAGTGAGAAAAGGTTATGAAATTTAAAGAGATAATTGATAATTTGTATTTATATTCCATGATTATTTGTATGAACTTGTTCTTATTTTCTTCTTCTTCTTCTTCTTCTTCCTTTTTGTATATTTGTGATCTTAAATAATATGGTAAACTATAATTAATATGTAGTATATTACTATTTTAAAGTGATTATAATTAATATTAAGCATTATTACGTAGTGAAATGAATGAGATTTATTGACTAATTTGTTATTTACGTGATTATATGGAAAGTTGTTTAATAATAGAGTAATTATTAAGATTTAATATGTAAACCCGGACTGGTAGACTTGCTGAAGCGATGTTATTTTGTGGGATTAATCCCACTTTTGTGTTATCCCTTTTCCCTGGTCTAACCTTTTTGTATGTTTCCCATTGTCTTACCCTTTTTGACCCTATCCCCTTATTACCTTTATAAAACTCAATAAAATATTTATTTAAAAAAAGGAAGAAAAAATCTAGGCAGAGTAGAGCAATTAAGGTTACAGTATGTGATTGGGTTTCCAACCCAGCCACTAGCCCATCCAGTTTTTCATAGAACAAAACCAGATATATTTTGCATTTCATATTTGCCGAAATGTTAATTTCTCTCCCCATGCCTAAATATAATAGAAAATGATACATTTGATATAATAGGATACAAAATGTTACATAATGTTCATTCTTACAATATTATGGTTTACCTTTATAGATAGAATTAAATTCTCACATCACCTCTAGTACAATACAGAACATAGTTCTCCTTTTCTCCTAGTTAGGCCTATGTAGCAAAAACAAGCCAAACTTGTTCAACACATGAAAAGATGAAAAACAAAGCATCACTCATATTAATGCTGAGCTTCCTTATCTACAGAGCCATAGTTCTATTCTTGAAATTTGAAATCTATTTAAAATATGAGCCAAAGATAGCTAAATTTGCCCGTCTTTGTACATGCAATTACTGTTATTAACCAACAAAGACTGCGGCGACTTTTCTTTATGTTCACGTAATGGGCTGCGATCCAATCCAAGGCATGTTTCTCTATCTATAACAGCCATTTGAGGGATTGACTGAACAACATACAACCCTTGGACCAAACGGGATGGAGAAAATAAGCCATCCGACTCTTTAACGCTGTCTAATGTCTTGGGGAATCTCTTTACACAACCCTTCAAAGATACACGCGTCTTTTTTGCGGCTTCCTCCTCGAGTTGCCAGGCAACTGGAAACACGACCGATCGCTTCCTCTCCTCCCCCTCTTTCCCGCCACTTTCGCTTCGCCTGACCTCCCCGATTACGTCGTGCAGGTAGCGGAAAGGAGGCTTGCTGAGAAGGCGCTCTGTAAGAGGCGGTTTTCGAATCACGCGCCCTAGCAACTCCTGCGTACGCCGGACCACGGAGCCCTGCATGGCAGCCTTCAGTAAGATTCGTCTCCACCAGGCCCAGATAAACTCCCGGTACTGCGCAGACCACTCATGCGCACTCCGCCTCCACCTTCGTTACTACCCAATTTTGCGACCATAGCAACGCGCAAGCAGTATCCGCCTCCTCCTCCTCCTTCCTTTCTTCCTATTGGGCCGAACGAGCGGAGGCGATGACATAAGCCGCCGAATATTTGTGCACCAAGGAGCGAAATTAAAATATGATCTAACTGTAGGTGGGGATGGATGCAGAGGCGTGACCTTTTTCTTGTGAACTTCAAATTTACATTAAGTGCTTGTTTCAGGTGTTAACAGCAAAGAAGAACTTGTCAAACAAACCGCTGATGCTTGTAACTTTTCTACTTTTTTATTTTCGATCTGGAACTTCGCAGAGTTTCAGTTGTGAGAAAATATAAGTAGATATTAAGAAACGGCTATCAATCAAATTTGTATCACTAAGTTGTATCTGATAAAACAACTATCTTTGCACAGAGGTATTTTCTATGTACCTAAAGTAGAATGATTGAAGAAATCATTATTAAAATGATGTGTCTGCATGATTACTGGAATAATGCTGTGTTAGAGATACATGACTAACCAAATGCGCATTGCACTGAGAAACATTGTATGAAACAAAACTCTCTTCATTGTGTGCCTGTGAGAACTGGACCTAATGTATCACAATTTGTATTAGAATGTATAGTCCTTTGTTCCTGAGAAAGGGAAAGCTATAAAACTGTAGTCTGAACCCGCCCTCGGGGTTCAGAATTGCTGTTGCTAATTGCTTCTGAACCTGTGCAAATAAATCTCTGCTAAACCCTCTAGAACAGCGGTTCTCAACTTTTTCCGGGGCTCGACCCCGGCCTGCATCGCGCAAAAAAAATGGCCGACAAAAAAAATGGTGGACTGCGGTGCTTGGTGACTCCCGTGAAATGGTCGTTTAATCCCAAATGGGGTCGCGACCCACAGGCTGAGAACCGCTGGTTTAAAACTTTATTTCCTCTCTGCTTAGAATTCTGGTTTGCGAATGGAGATGAAATTTAATACCCACTCTTGCAGTTTCAGTTGGAAAAAGTTTTACTTAAAGAGGAGACAGTAATTATTGGACAATTTTTTGGGGGGAAAATTGTTGAGTTTAAATTGTTTAGTTAGACCTATATATCTATCAGCCAAAAGAAATGACTCTGAATTGTTTTGCTTAAGATTTGTAAATGTTTAACATACTTAATAGAAGTTTGTTTCCATCTGAATGGTATTTGATTAACTTGGAATTTAACTGATTGACCAAAGGAAAACAACCTGGAAATCTCATAGTAGTTCCACTTGTAGCATTTAGCACAGTTGAGCAAATTAATGACATCTTGAGTACTCAATTTGTGGACAGAATTCCACATAAGAATTGTCACTTAACACTTTTGATATTTCTTACTAGTAAGCTACTTAAAGGAGTATTATCTGTGTTAGAAGCGCAAAAAGTACCGTATATTGTATTGAATGGCTTTACTTATTCCAACCCAAAATGTTTTATCTTTTATCCAGGTTGTTGCTGAAATAATAACCTTAGGACACAAACAAGCTTGTCCTTGAAATGGGACTGAATTAATTAATATTGTTCTTCTTATCCCAAAATTTGATTTTCAATTTTATTTTCAGAATAACTTATCTCTTCTGCTATTTTAGCTTTCCACACCTTTTCTCAACAGACTTTTAACTTAATCTCTGACTCTCATTATGTGTGCCAACTTATTTTTAATTTTCCAGGTGCTTACATCACGCCCAGGATCAACCCCAATCTTATGGCTTTGTTTTTAACTTTACAGCAGGTATCCTTTGTTTCTCACATATGTATTGGTCCTTTAAGGAGTGCCTTCACTAACAAATAAAAAAGGAAGGATCAAGGGTACCTAATTTGGCATGGATAACTCATCAAGTCAATAAAGTCCTAATAACTTTAAACCAGCTAAATATTTCTCTTCAAAAAACTACTGCCTACCAGCGTCACTTTCAGCAGAAAGCTGTGCTCCCTAATCCATTGGTATGTTATCGGCAATTGCCTGATAAAACCTGGTTAGGTCCAATTCCCTTACTAACTTGGGGATGAGGCTATGCTGCTGTGCTTGCTCCTACAGGCCCTCTCTGGATTCCAGCCCGGTGTGTGCGACCAGCCAAAGATGCCGTGGCATCAAGTCCAGAACCCAATACCGGAAATGAAGCAAGTGACTCTTCAGATAGCACAACGACCCTTTCGCTCTCGCCATCGCACTCGGCCAACGACCTGGGGCGATGTGAAGAACATAACATCCAAAGCACAGGAGGTTCTGAGGCAACAGGGAAAAGAACCTACACCAGAGAATTTATGTTCTGCCATATTTGCGGTTTTGACTGCAAATTCCTTAGTCATTCTTTGCCTCTCTTTCCTTCTTAATTGCTGTGTGGGGGCTGAAGCTCTCCCACCTCATCCTTTAGAATCAAATATAACCAAATATAATATTTGGGTGCAATTAGCTAATGTAACACAAGTGACAGACTTTTGTATTTCTGAATCATATGACATGGAAAATCTACTCTCTACCTGTCTTATATCTGTGTGTGTCCCAGCTTCAGTTTTAAAAAAATTGATACCTTAGAAAATTGGTGGAATGCTCTATGGTCATGGCTTCCCATTGGCCTTCTCAGAAAGATTGTTCAATATCTCATTATAATAGTTGCTATCCTTATCAGCTATTGTTGTTTATTTCTTTTTTAAAAAAATATTTTATTAGTTTTATAATTATAAATATAAACAACAAAAATCAAATTAAATACAATCAACTGAGCACAATCGTTAGGAACTTTTCCCAACACAAAACAAAGCATAAAAACTTACATGAGATAATTAAAATAATTATGGGTATTGCTCGGCAGCACCCCCTCCACCACATCCCCCTCTCCTTCCTACCTCCTACTTCTATCCCCCCCACCCTCTCTCCTCTCTCTCCACCCTCTCCTACAACCTCCCTACTTCCCTCCAATCCTTCACTCCTCAATCTCCGCCCATTCCAGATGTGGTTCCGAGGTACTGCCCGAGCAACCCCTCTTTTATCAAAGAAAAATATATATCATTCTATATGTAATACCAATATTACAGTTGAGTACATTATGACACCCCCCAACCCACCCACCCCCCGACTTCCCAGAGCGAATACAGGGTAAAACACAAGAAAACCCACTAAACTAAATCAAATTATTATATAAATCTTAATAAAAATTTAACTATATTTTTCAATCCAACATATAAAAATTTAACTATATGCTAAATACAATTTCTTAGATTGATATTTCCCTTGTATATACTCTATCCATTTTTTCCAGTCCAACATATATTTTTCATTTGAGTGATCCTTCAAATATGCGGATATTTTAGCCATTTCTGCCAAATTTATTACTTTCAAAGTCCATTCTTCAATAGATGGTAATTCTGGCTTCTTCCAATATTGTCCCACCAACAGTCTTGCTGCTGTAATCAAGTTCAAAATTAAGTTCGTCTCTATGGTGGTGCAATCTTTTATAATGCCTAACAAAAACAACTGTGGTGAAAATTCAATCCGTTAATAATTTTTTCGGATCCAAATGCCATCTATAAAACATTTTATAAAAATTTTCTCTTAGATGTTGCGCTTGTGTAAATCTTACATTTTTCACCCAGATTCTCTCCCAAGTTTCCATCATGATTGGTTGTCCAAAATTTTGTCCCCACTTGATCATACAGTCCTTAACTAATTCAGTTTCAGAATCAATTTCTATCAATACATTATACAATCTTTTAATATGCATAGACCTTTGGTCTCTAACTTGTTTGATTAAATTTTCATCTATTTGAGATAAACCCATTTTCAAATCTTTTTTCCATCTAGTCTGCAATTGTAAATATGGAAACCAAGTATGGACTATTCCTTCGTCTCTTAACATATCAAAGGACTTTAATAATAACGAATTCCCTTCTTTAATTAGGAGTTTCTCATAGGGCACCACATCTTGAACTTGTGCTCTATTTATATTCTCTATTGCGTGTCTGGACACCGTCCAAACAGGAATCTTTTCATTTAATATATACTGATACTTTTTCCAAACGCAACAGAGCACTTCTCAATAGGTGCTCTTTGAAACTCCTATCCACCTTTCTATCATAAACTAAATATGCATGCCAACCATATAATAAACCATACCCTTCAATATTCAGTATTCTATCATTAGATAAGTTAACCCAGTCACTTATCGCTACTAAAACAGCAGCATGGTAATATAACTTAAAATTGGGCATTTTCAAACCACCTCTTTCCCTTGTATCCTGAATAATTTTTAATTTAACCCTCGGTTTCTTGCCATTCCAAATAAATCTATTAATACCCTTCTGCCACTCCTCCAGGTTCGCATCCTTTTTAAGTATAGGTAGCATTTGAAAAAGAAATAAAAATTTTGGCAATACATTCATTTTAACTGCCGCTATCCTACCCAGCATAGATAATTGTAATTTTTTTCCAATTCTCCAATTCTATCTGTATCTTATTCCACAAAACTTCATAATTATTTTTATATAACTTCCCATTAGAGGCTTCAATATCAATTCCTAAGTATCAACTTTGTCTTAGATATATTTAATTTAAAGCCTGATACCCTTTCATAATTTTTAATTATCTCCATCAAACTCTGAGCAGACTGCGTTGGTTGAGTCAGAGTCACAAGCAAATCATCAGCAAAAGCACATAATCTATAGTCGTGTTGTCTAATCCGTATACCTTTTAAGTGATCTGCAGCTCTTATCCTATTCAGTAAAACCTCCAAAATTAAAACAAACAACAGAGGGGATAATGGACATCCCTGTCTAGTGCCCTTCTCTATATTAAATGAATCTGTTAAATCCCCATTGACAGTAATCTGACCTGTTTGTTTCTGATAAATTGCCAATATAGAATTAATAAACTGATCCCCCATTCCCATCCTAACAATTAATTTTTTTCAAAAACGACCAATTCAGTCTATCAAAAGCTTTTTCCGCATCCAAGAACATAAGAACTGCGGGCACCTGAATATGCTTCTCCAAATATTCTAATATATTAATAAGTTGTCTAACATTAGTTTTCATCTGTCTCCCTTGTAAGAAGCCAGTTTGGTCTGAATGAATTATTTGTTGTAAAACTGTCATTAATCTATTAGCCATAATTTTTGCAAAAATCTTGTAATCCGTATTCAACAATGAAATAGGTCTAAAATTTTCTGGTTGAATATTATCTCTTCCCTCTTTGGGAATTAAAGAAACATAGGCTGTTTTCCATGAAGGTGGAACCTGACCACCCTCTTGTATATTAACAAATAACTCTCTAAGAGGTTCCACCATTTCCATTTGAAGATACTTATAATAAATTGCCGTTAACCCATCAGTCTAAGGAGATATTCCCACTTTCAATGGTTTAATCACTGAAATTATTTCTTCTGATGTAATCAATGCATTTAATCTATCTCTTTGATCATTTTCATTTTGCAAAAACGTATCTATCTCATTCTCTTGTATCTTCTCTTCAGCATACAACTTGGAGTAAAATTCTAAAAAGGCTTTCTTAATAATTTCTTGTTGAAAAACTTCCTTCCCTTTATATTCTATTTTTTCAATTATATGGGATTTTTGTTTTTTCCTTAATATATAAGCCAACCATCTGCCAGGTTTATTAGAATTAAAAAATGTATTATGTTTTGCTTATTGTATATTCCTAGCAACTTGGTCTGCCATCAGCAAGTCAAATTGTTTCTGTAAAATCTTAATCCCCTCTTTAATATTTTTATCATCTGGTCTCTTTATTAATAATTGCTCTTTCTTTTTTATTTCCTCTTCTAACTCCTTCCTTTTTTCCTCTTGTTTATGTCTGTGCCTTTTATTCATATCGATTAAAATCCCACGCATATAGACTTTACTAGCATCCCATACCATTTCTATTGTTGTATCCTTATGCAGATTTAACATAAAAAATTCCTTCATAACATTTTTACATTCATTCACATTTATATCATATTTAAACAAATTTTCATTAAGTCTCCAAGATCTTTTAGGTCTCTGTCCTACCATTAATTCCATCCAGACCGGATTATGATCTGTTAAAACTTTGGGTAGGATTTTCACCTTCTTTAGACTAAAAAGAAAATCACTTGAAGTTAATATAAAGTCAATTCTAGAAAATGACTGATGTCTATCAGGAAAAAAAGGTAAATTCTTGCTCTTTACCATGTCTTTCTCTCCAAATATCTATCAGATCAAAATCATCCTTTATATAAAAAAAAGATTTAGGCAACTTAGAACGTGTTTGAGGAATTGGTAATATCTTCTTTGTGTCTAAACTAATATCTATAACACCATCCCAATCACCCATTAAAATACATGACCTGTAATTAAATTGTATTAACTTTTTATGTATTGATTTGTGAACCTAATTTATTATTTATCAAATATTTCTGGTCAGTAATTCTAATATGTGTTTCTTATAAACAAATTACATCATTTTTACATTGAGCCAAATAATGAAATATCTTCTTCCTTTTCTGTGGAGAATTTAAACCATTGACATTCCATGTCAAATATTTATTTGACATGACCAGCTGGAGAAAGCCTTTGCAGGACCAAATCAACTGTTTCATCCATTTTCTTCTTTGGTCGAGCTCCCATGGCTTCCAGACTTGTAATTGTACGTCCTTGTTGTTCCTTTTCTTGTTGTTCCATGCGTTTAGTAGTAGCTCTTGTTTGCCTTTGATCTTTAGGTTTCTCTACTTCCAAAGGCTGAAAAATATCAATGCTCCGTGCGGGCAGCTCCATTAGAACTCCTTTATCAACTCCTGTTGCTGCCAGGGGTTGTGACTCCGAGGACTGTGGTTGTAGTTTTAACTCCATATCTCTTTCTTTTGGTAAATCTGAACTTTTTGGTGTTGGAGATGGGGGTTTACCAGCCTTCAACACATTCTCAAAAAAATCTTTTGCTTTGCCAACAGAATTCAAGCGGTATCTATTACCCTGGTAAAATAATGACAGTCCAGCTGGAGCCTCCCGCCTAAATTGTAAAGCACGTTGTTTAAGTTCAGCCACCAAAAATGCATAATCTTTCCTTGCTCTTAACATCTTCAGAAGAATCTCCTTCAAAACCAGAACCTCCTGACCAGCAACACTTAATTTCTTATTGTAAGATATTGTAAGAACATGATTTCTAAATCTCCTTGTAACAAAATAGATCACAATATCTCTAGGTAAATTTCTTTGTCTTGCAATCCATGAATTAACTCTGTATATCCTGTCAATCTGCCAAGAAACATTTTGTACTCCATCTTCTAAAAATTGTGCCAAAGCCTCTTCAATAATTCTCCTCAAATCATCCTGATTCTCATTTGGTATCTCCTTCAGCCCTCTAATTCTAATAGCAGACATCATTTGATTATATTGTACCATGACTGCTTGATCTTGTATATCACTTTTCATTTCATCAAGTTTTTTCTCAATTTGTTGCTCAACCCCTTCCACTTTCTCTTCAACTCTCTCCCAGACCCCCTTAAAAGCTTCCACAATATCTTCTCTTATCTCTATATTGTGGGTCTGAATTGTTTCTTTAATGTTCTCCAATTCATCAGTTACACCTTTAGCTTGTTCCTCAATCTTTTTCTCCAATTTTTCCAAACTTTTCTTAAATTGTCAGTCATTATTGAAAATGCAGCCTGCATGTTAATAGTTAACATTTCTGGAGGGGATTGAGTAGGCAAGGGAGCTTGAGACTCTGTAGATGTTGAAGAAGCTGGGGAAGCAGAAAAACTACTTGCTTGAAATTTAGAGGGCTGAGCCGGAGAAGATACTGCCACCTTTGCAGAAGCTATTTTTGTTTGTCTGGTAGCCATTCTATATTCAGTCCACTTTTTAAAAAGTTACTTTGAATAAAAAAGGAATCCTTACAAATATATTGCCAAAATATATCATCTTATCTTCTTGCGAGTCAAAATTTAATTGTAATTTAGAAAATTTTAAGGTTTAAATCTAAGCGGTCGCTCTGGCTTTGCTCTAAGGAAAAGAAAAAAATCACTTTCACTTTCCAGTCACTTTCTCTTTACAGTGAAAGCGATCGCCATCTTGGATACATTATGATGATTGTAAAAATATGTGGTCAGAAGTAAAATATAGAAGATTACTTGCAATATAGAACTCCTGTGTTCACTCCGCCTGCATGTAGGTCTCTTTTAAAAAAATTTCTTGAGCAGAGAATGGTCGTGGCGTCTTTTCCTGTCTGCAGACAGAAGCGTCCCTGGGCAGGAGCATCTTCGAGCGCCTGGGGAGCTCTCACTCTTTCCCCCTGAAAACTTTTCAGGGGGTTAAAAGAGGAGCTCAACCCACGCCCGATGCTCTTCACCCCTTCTTCGCCCGAAGGGGGATTTTTCACCGCAAAAAGCAGCCGATGTTCACTGTTTTGCGGCTTTACAAAACCCAGAAGAACAGAGCCTCCGAAGGAGGCTGTAGCGACGCCAACGGAGCCACCGGAAGTCACTATTGTTGTTTATTTCAATGTCTTTTCTCTTTACTTAATAAGATGTCTTGCAATCTTCCATACTAAACTAAGACCCACTAACTACTCCAGCTTAGGATGATTTCTTCATTAATAAAATAAAGAAGAGTGAGATGTGGGGAAAAATGCACGCGCAGCAAACTGCCATGCTTTCCCCCCACAAACCTCATAACTTTTTGATACCCTTTGTCCCAAGGAAGCAGCCAAAAGGTCATCCCCTTTTGACTTAATACCTCACCTTTTGACTTAATACCTCACCTACCAACTTCTTATCTTTTCCTGCCTTTGTTAGTTCCTTCTCCTGTTTGCTTTTTACCTGATTTTTGAACAGGTAATATGTTACTAGAAATAGTTGCTTATATGAAGGAATTTTCCAATGAAGAAACTTTATGTCAGCATCTAATGGTTAAACTTATGAATGTAAAATGTCAGCATTTAATGTAAAGCCAATGTATGAAACAAGTATATAAGAAACAATAAACTCAGAGTTTGTCAAGCTGTGTCCTGCAGCTTCTTTTTTTTTTAAATTTTTTATTGGTTTTTTAATTTTTAACAGAAAAAGAAAAATGCTCAAATCAAATCATAATGTTAAAATAAACAATCATCCATAAACACAACATAAATACATATTTCAAAATCATCCATAACCAAAACACAAATACATATTTCAATACATCTAATAATAATAACTCAACTGAAAATAATCATAAACCACATTTACCAAACAATTAACATTACTGCTCGGTACCCCCACCACCACATCCCCCTAACCCTAACCTTCCCCCTCACTTACCAACTAACTACCTACTCTCCTCCCTCTTTCTCTATCTCCCTCCTTCTACTCCACCCAAGTATCCCTACTCTTCCCCCTTCTTATCAACTTTCTACTTACATCAGCCTTCACTCCTCCTTCCTCTTTCCATCAGATGTGGTGCCCAGAGGCCACCCGAGCAACCCCTTAATAACTATAATTACATCTTCTTGCTTCAACCCCAATTGCAGTTGAGAAAACATAGTATATAAAATTATAAACCCTCCCTACCCCCCCCTGACTTCCCAGAGTGAGTACAGGGTAAAACAAAAGAAAACCCACTACTTCAAACAAAGTTATTATATAATCCTAACAAGAATTTTAAACTATATACTAAATACAATCTCTACCTTACATTTATTCAACCTTATCAATTCTATATCAAACCTTAAATCATTTCAATCATAATTTTCATTTACATATCTAATCCATCAATCTAAGTCAAACCTTAAATCACTTCAATTCATTGAGAGGTTATGTAGAATCACCCAAACAGTTGAATTTAGTATATATCTTCCAGTAATCAACCTCTTTTAACATTCTAGACAGTCATTTCAAACCATTAAACATCAAATAAACAAATCATCTTTTTAGAAAAATAAACAAATAATATCAATAAACCCCTCAATTCAAAAAGTATATTCTTAATCAATTTAGTATATCTTCCATTAAACATCCTCTCTTACATCTTACTCATAAACTTGGTCCTTGATCCAGCCCATAATCTTAGATTGGCCTTAATTCCTTACACTTAATTTTAAATTTCACTTCTTCAGCCGACTTCTGGGCTTTCTCATCTGTGAAACAAACCTCTATAACAAATACAATCTATTTAATCCATTTCTAACTTAGATTCCTTCAACCTTATCAAATCACATAATGCTTATCTATCCCATCATTCAATCAATCTAATGTCAAACCTAGATCATTTCAAAGCAAGTACATTCTTCTTCAATTTAATTATGTCTTCCGTTAATCATCTTCTTTTACATCTTACTCATAATCTTAATATTATATCTTCCATTAATCATTTTCTCTTACATCTTACTCATAATCTTAGTCCTTGAGTCAGTATATTACCCATAATTCCTTGCATACAATTTTAAATTTCACTTCTTCAATCGTACTCTGGGTTTTTTCTTCTGCCAGGTAAATCTCCATAACGAGGCCTCCCTTCCAAATAATAAGTCTCTCTTTTTTACTTGCAATATCATTTGAATCCATATAAACCATCTTAACCTTTGCATTAGTCCTCTGTTTCTCTTAACCATAGACTTTCATTGAGGTAACATTTCAAATCTCTGTCTTTGCTTTTCCTGGTCCTCAGCACCATAAATAGATTGCTTCTTAAACTGGATCAATTTCTCTTTTTTCTCAATTAAATCTTCTTCTTGCTGCTTGTCTGAGAGGAATAGCCATCCCCTCCTATCTTGAAACAAATCCTCTTCCTCCAGTCCGTAAATGAACTGTTTATCAAGCAGGATCCATTCCCCTTTATTCTCTTTATTCTCAATACTGTCTTCTTCTTGTTTGGATTGTTGTATAAAATGTTCAACAGTCGGTTGCAAATCAATTTCATTTGGAAGAAAAAAATCTAATTAATTTTAATATTTCTGTAGTACTCTCTTTCAATATTGCAATCCTTTCCTCTTTAAATTCATCAATACGATCCAAAATAGGTTTGACATTAAAACGTAAATTCCACTCCATTTTAAATTTTAAAACAATCGCTCTGGCTTTAATCCAATTTCTACAGCTGTCTCTCTAGCTTCGCTTATGAGAACAAAGAAAAAAAATGGAGAATTCACTTTCACTTTCAAGCACTTTCCTTTAGCAGTGAAAGTAGTGAAAGCTATACGCCATTTTGAATGCATTATGTTGAATGTAACAGTTAGAAATATATAGCCAGAAAAACAATAAAAAATACTTGCAATCCAATAAGAACTCCTGTATTCACTCAGTCTGCAAACAGTCTCTCTTGTGTTCTATTTTTAAAAGCAGAAGCGGTCGCGGCGTCTTTTTCTGTCTGATGACAGAAGCGTCTCTGAGCAGGAGCGTCTTCAGGAGCATGGGGAGCTCTCACTCTTGATCCCTGAAAGCTTTTTTTCAGGGATTTTAGAGGAGCTCAACCCTTTGCTCCCTTTGCTCTACACCTCTTCTTCACCCGAAGAGGGGATTTTTCACCGCAAAAAACAGCTGATGTTCGCTATTTTTTGCGGCTTTACATACCCAGAGAACGGAGCCTCACAGAGGAGACTCTAGCGACGCCGGCGGAGCCACCGGAAGTCTCCTGTGTCCTGCAGCTTCAAAGCTGTGTCCTGCAGCTTCAAACCTCTGCTCAAGAAATGTCTGCGTCTTTCTCTTAGCATCATTACAAAAAATGGAATAATAAAACTTATCTACCTGATCTATTTTTATTGTCTCCTTTTTGTTGTGTCTTGCTTTTAATTTATAAGATTGGGAACAGCAACATTCTTATTTTTCTTTAACTGATAATAAGCTGCTATGGGAAAGAGTAATATGAAAAGTGGGATAAAGCTGTAGCAAATGAATAAGGAAAAATAATTTGAATAAATTTCAGAGCAGTAAGGAAAATCGACTTTCATCTAAATTTATATTTTCTTGATTGTTGTAATGCTTGATCTTCCCTCATATAACCAGTTCACAAAAGAACTCTGGACATCTTGACAACTGTCCTTACTAAGAGAATAAATGGCTTTCCTAACAAAAATGATACATTCTGATCAGATTACCAATCAGCCTGATAGCATCACTATCTGGGAAGATCTTGGGGAAAAATAATTAAAAAGAGTTCTGCCAACACCTAGAAACCGTCAGAATCCAATTATATTTCATCTCTAGTTATCGACTATGGAAAACCCCATTTCTGCCCTCTCTGGATTCTGTCATACTATGAAGAGGAAGGAGGATGAGCAAAGGGGTTTATGGCTCTCACTTCCTTCATTAAAACTTCAAAGGGACTGAATGTGGATCTCACCAAGAGGACTGACCATAACAATATTGCCATCACCTTTCATGTACTACTCTCTGAAGTCTCCGTTCCGCCGGCCGTGAGGAAAAGGGGGTGGAAATGTAACACCTGGAATTGTCGCTGGAAGGACGGTGTGGTGGGGAGCTGCTTGGGAACATTTAAAACCTTGAATGGTAGGGGTGGGCCCTCAGGTCCTGTCTAGAACACGTGCAACCATCTTCCAAGAGTTCTGTTTTCTTAAGATGCAAAGTGGGATGGGTCCTTACAGAAACAAACAAAGTTATAATCAGAAGCCAACACAGGTTTGTCAAAAACAGATCATGCCAAACAAATCTTATTTTATTCTTTGACAAAGTGACTAAATTAGTGGATCAGCGAAACACTGTGGACATACCATACTTGGATTTCAGTAAGGCATTCAACAAAGTAGACCACAACCTACTTCTTGGTAAGCTAGAAAAATATGGGATAGACAGCATCACCACTAGATGGGTTTGTAATGGCTGATACTGCACTCAATGACTAGTCCTTAATGGTACTACATCTATATGGAGGGATGTAAGCAATAGAGTACCACAAGGTTCCATCTTAGGCCTAGTACTCTTCAATATTTTCGTAAATGACTTAGATGAGGGAATAGAAGGGGAAATTCCTTAAATTTGTAGATGACATTAATCTGACTAGAATAGCCAACATCCCAGGATCCAAATGGCTCTTTTTTTTCCAAAACAATTTTTATTAGTTTTCCACTTTACACCAACACAGCTTAAGAACTCATGTGGAAACCCGGTGATCCATTTTTTAAAAAACAAACAATAACATAATAAATATATACCCATTATTTCTTAAAAATTTCCCTCTCTATCTATATAAAATATTATAATCAAATTAATATATTTTCAAATAAATTCATTCATTACTATGTCTAACCATCAATTGCATTAATCAATAAAAAATTTTTAATCTATAGAGACCTATATTTCTTCACCCATTTAAACTTAAGCTTCATAAACTCCATTTATTTAAAAACATTATAATCAAGTTGATATCTTTCTAAAACCAATTCATTCAGTAATATAACATTTCATCCAAGCTATATAATTAAAAATCAACTAAAATTCTCTATTTATATTATTATAGGCTCATTAAAACATTTCTAAAACAAATTTCCATTAAATGTATCACTCTATATAAATTTAATTAATCAATAAAAGTTTATAAACTCATTATCCATCCCAAATCTTGTGGAAAACGAAAGGACTCTTACGAATTTCAGAGGGTATTAGCAGAGAGATTTATTGCGCAGGTTCAGAAGCATTAGCAACAAGCAATTCTGAACTCCGAGGGCGGGTTCAGACTTCAGTTGTATACTTTCCTTTTCTCAGGAACAAAGCAATACACATTGTAATACACTAGGTTCATTTCTCACGGGTATACAATGGAAAGTTTTGCTACATACATTGTATCCAAGTGCAATGCACATTAGGTTAGTCACATTCTACTAACACAGCACTATTCCAGTAATTATGCGGACACATCATTATTCTAATGATTGTTCATTGTTCCACATTATTCCCCCCTTTGGAAGTTTTCCTACTTAAACTTCCATCATTCTATCTCCAATTCAGGATCTTTAGGGGGCAACATTTTATATTCCCATAAAGCTAACATTGTTTCATGTTTTGCAGTTAATTGGGCTGTACTTTCTGAGATCCTTCAAATCATTGTTATAAGACAGGGGAGTAAGCAGGGAATCAAAATACACCCTAGAATTAACAAGACTGCTATAACTATGATGGTTTGTAGGCCTGGTAACTTTGGCCACCATTCTGAAAATATGTCTTCCAAATTAAATCCTTTCCAGGTTTGCACTGGAACGTGAGCTAGTTTGACCATTTTGTCTGTTATGTCCTTCAACACTTTTCCACTTTCATCTATTTCGATGCAACAGTTTGTTAGGTTGAATTTTCCACATACCCCTCCTTCTTTGGCCAACAGATAGTCCAAGGCTAACCTATTTTGCATAATATACGTCCTGGATTTCACATTTTTTTTGGCCAATTCAGTTAGTCCCTTCACAGTCTCATTGGTGATCAACACTACCACCGCTTGTAACCTAATGAGCCTGTTGAGCCTATAAATAGGGGTACGATGTCCATACATTCTATCCTCAGCCCAAGTAGCCAGACCATAAACTAGGATAATGCGGCAAGGTGGCCATTCATGTTCTTGCCAAGTGACTTCTGTGCATTGGGTGTGTGCACTTAGTTCTTTTCTTTGTCTTATATTGCCAACTTCATCATAGATAGGAACTCCAAGAATTTGCTTAGTTTTTAATGGTAACAGGAAAAACTCTGGTTGAATTATTCCCAATACACAAGATCCACACCAGTTCTTAGGTAGTTGTCTGTATGCCATTTTCCCACAAATCCAGTACATTCCACCTGGGGCTAACCAAGGGAGTCTGGTATTTGTGGGATGTTTTAGATATGGCATCCCAGATACATTAGTAAGGGCATAATGATCCATAGTAGTGGTTTCGTTGGTTCCAGAACACCATTTACCGTTTTCCCAAGTCCCTATGCTTAGGAGGTTACCTACTGCTATGCAAGATTCTGTTTTCTTCCTTGAGTAACATACATGTCCTACCAGGTTGGAAGTGAGAGTCCAATTACCATCTTTCCCGTTTGTATAGGTTAAACTACTATTCTCAGACATTTCTAGTACCTTGGTATAATTTAACTCTTGTGCCTCCCATGGCAATTTTTCTCCCATATTTGTTCCACCTAAAGTTCCACCTAAAGTCTAAAGTATGGGCAATATCTTCAGCTAACTTAACAAAGGTATTGGTTACATGTCTAGGTATTTCAGGAATATTTAGTTTCTCCATTTCCTCATAATATGACCAGAATAATGATTTTTGTTCTGATCTTTTGGTTGCAGCTATAATTTGGATTTCTACCTCTGATATTGGGTCGTAGCCTTTGGCATCTATTCCTATCCCAAACATCCAATTTTGTCTTTCCCATTTATTTTGTTCCAGAAACCAACTGCCATTCTTGACTGTGAGTCACCAAATTACAGTTATCCCTTCCACAGGAGTCTGCTTTTGTATTATTCTTTTCAAACAAGATGTGCTCCATCTCCTTTAAGGTCTTGGGTATGCCACTTAATACATGACAACCACTTACATTTGACTATGGAGACTGCACACCCATCCAGTGGGCACAAATACTTATGGTTTGGGATATAGCTGTGGATTTGACTGATCCCTCCGCAACCATCTATTGCAGCCCAATAATTAGCTACCTTACAAACATCAAAGGTGACGCTAAAACTGGAGTGTGGGTTGGATTTCCATTGGGAGATCCCTAATAGTGCCTGGTCCCTAGAGCTCCTATCTGTTTTATGTGTTCGGATTTGTAAGGCCCAACTATCAGGGTTAGACTTTGAGTTATAACACTGATCTTGGACCCCCTTTCTACAAACTTTGTATGTAATTCTATTGTATGTACAAGAGCTAGGGGAGCTATCTTGGCACCCTTCTGGTTTCATTGTATGATAAATCAAGGTCTTAGTTATTTGGCTTCCTTGTTTTGTAATCTTGATGCAGTTTTGACAATCCTGGTTTCCCTGTGTTTTTGTTCTTTCTTTGTGTGTACTACTCAATAGTTTTCTATTAGAGGGTTTCTGTGGTATGACCTCTCGTGTAGCCATTGCACTGATTTGTGTAGGAATGTGTGTGTATATTCCCCATATTAAATAACTAACAGATATTATGAGCTGTAGAATCCTCATGTCTTCCACCGTGCATAGAGAGACAGCTTCCAGAGTGTCTCAGCAAGGTGTGATGTTCACACCGTGTGTTGAGAACCCATTGCTGGTAGGGTTCGACAGGGTGTATTTCTTGTAAATTTTAACACTAAAGGTTTGTCAGTTTTATCCACCTTGTAAGTTACTGGATTGGCAGGTGCAGCTGCTTTCAATCTACTCCAGTGGACCCAGGACTTTCCCTCCAAGGTTTTCACTGCCAAAGGAGAACACATGACAGCAGTATATGGTCCTTTCCATCTTGGGCTCAAAGGATCTGATTTCCAATGTTTTACCCATACTCTATCTCCTGGTTTGAACCCATGTGTTGCTGTGACCACTGGAGGGGGTTGTTGTTCCATCATATAATGGTGCAAATTTGAAAGAGCTAAATTATGAAGCTGTAACTGTTGGTCTATTCCCCCCTTATGAGCCAAGTCCGGCCAGCCCTGACTGTCAGGTTTAAATAGACAAGGAGGACGGCCAAACATGAGCTCATAAGGGCTAAGTTGTAATTTAGTGCAGGGGGCCAGTCTGATTGCATACAAAACCATAGGCAAAACGTCTGGCCAATGGAGATGAGTTTCCAAACAGAATTTGGTAATAAGGGTTTTAATCGTGCGATGAGCACGTTCCACCCTACCAACCGATTGGGGGTGAAAAGCACAATGAAATCTCCACTTAATTCCTAATGCCTGGGCTAAAGCCTTATTAATTTGGTGTACAAACTCAGGGCCATTATCTGATGAAATCCTAGAAGGGCAACCAAATCTAGGAATAATTTCTTTAAGAAAGATTCTGGCAACCTGTATAGATTTCTTATTTACAGTCAGAAAGGCCTCAATCCACCCTGAATAGGTATCGACTATAACTAACAGGGCTACATATTTCTTACTCCTAGGCATATCAGTAAAATCAACAACGATATAGTCCATTGGAAAATATGTGATTGGTTATTGACCAGGAGGTACTACCGGTCCTTGGCGTGCATTGGTTTAGGCACAAATGGAACATTGAGAACATACTTGTGCCATTAGCGAAGAAGCAAAGGGAAGATAGAAAAATCATTCAAGCTGCTGTAATAATGCAGTTTTTCCCAAATGATGTTGCTTATGGGCCTGAAAAATAAGGGGGTGGGCAAGTGCAAGAGGAACAGCAATGCGTCCATGGGGAAAGGTGTACCAGCCTTTAACCAGTTCGGCTTGTACACCCTGATTCAACTTTTGGCTTTCCTCTTTCGTATATATATAGGATCAAGTTGTTCTAAGTAAGTGTCTAAATACATGAACCTGGTGACATCTGACTGGAGAGGGGGGCTTCTAATGCAGCCCTTTTGGCTTCTTTGTCTGCCTTCCTATTGCCCTTGGTAATAAGGCTTGAATCTTTTTGATGTCCAGGACAATGGATGATTGCAACTTTAGATGGCAATTGAGCTGCCTTAATAAGTCTTTTAATCAAAGTTGCATATTGGATGACCTTGCCTGTGGAGTCCAAATATCCTTTCTTTGTAGATTGCGGCATGTGCATGAATTGTCAAAAATGCATACTTACTGTCCGTATATACATTTAAAATCATTCCAGCAGCTATTTCTAATGCTCGGGTTAGGGCATATAATTCTGCAAATTGTGCACTTGCTTGGCTAGGTAATTATGCTGATTCTACAGTTGCAGTTTGAGAAACAATTGCGTAACCAGAGTATCTAATTCCCTGATCCATAAAGCTGGATCCATTGGTAAACCACTGAAAGTCTGGATTATGCAATGATTGGTTCGTAAGGTCAGGTCTGCAAGAATATTGTAGTTCTATTGTTTGCATGCAGTTATGCATGGGCATAGTTGAATCTGGTATTGGCATAAGAGTGGCCGGATTGAGAGTAAAGCACTGTTGCAGTGTAACTTGTGGATTTTCTAATAAAAGGGCCTGTATCTTATGCATCCTTTGATTGCTAATCCATAAATGTCCCTTATTGTCAATAATTGTCTGCAGGGCATGACTAGTACAAACAGCCACTGGAGCAGAAAAGGTTAACTTATTTGCCTCCTGTAGTAACAGCATAACCGCTGCTAGAATTTTTAAACATTGTGGCCATCCTTGCGAGCCATATCTAATTGTTTTGACAGATAAACGACTGGGCGATTCCAATTTCCCTGCTTTTGGGTAAGGACTCTTAAAGCCACATTCTGTCTCACATCGACATAAAGTGAAAATGACCTAGATATATCAGGTAGTCCTAGAGCCGGCACTGTAGTAAGGGCTTGTTGAAGGTGTTTCATTGATTGGGTCTGCTCTTGTTGCCACTTAGTACCTTTTACTTTTCCTTCTGTCACTATCATCAAGCTCCATATTTCTTCCACTGGGGGGCGCACTTGAATTAATTGCTTCCCATTGTCAAAGGAAATAGTTGCTTTTACCTTATTTAGCATGTCTCTTCCCAATAATGGGACTGGACAATCTGAGACATATAAAAACTGATGTTTAATGATTCCTTGTCCCACTTGGCATGTTAGGGGTTTCAGGAGTGGTCGAAATTGAGTTTCTCCGGATACACCCTGAATTTGGATGGTCTGGTTTGATGGCTTGCCAATAGATTTATTTAGGACCGATCTGGTGGCTCCCATGTCAACTAACATTGGGACAATCTGTCCTCCCACCCGTATTTTAACAATGGGCTCCGGGGGTGGGACCATAGAACCATGTCCTCTTCAGTCTCCCCATTCCATGTTGGCTAAGCCGATCATGTTTTCTTCTCTTTCTTCCATCTGATTGGAATAGGCTGGACACCCTCTTCCCCTGAAGCTTCCCCTACAACTTCTTTGGAAAGTCCCTCTAAATCCTCTTCCTTGTCCTCTTCCATACTGGTGAGATTGTCCCATAGGTTAGCCATTCCACTGGGGGCACTCCCTTTGCCATTGTCCTTCCTGTTTACAGATGGCACATTGGTTGGGTCCAATACGCATCCCCCCCAAGGCCACTGCTAACATTTCAACTTTCTTTTTTCCCTTCTGATCTGACTTACATTCTTCTTCCTTTTCACTGTTATGGAACACTTTCTGAGCTATTTCCATGATCTCTGCTATATTCTTCCCTAATGCCCCTTCTGTGCATTGTAACTTTTTCTTTATGTCTGGGGCACTTTGGGTGATAAATGTTTCAATTAGGAGTGGGCAATTTTGTGCCACCTCCATATCAAGACCTGTGTTTATTTTATAAGCTTCTATCAGTCAGCTGAGAAAAGCGGTTGGTGACTCATTTTTATCTTGCTAAATACTAGTTACTGCAGCATAATTAACTGGACGAATTGTGGCTTCTCTCAGGGCTTCTAAACACAAAAGCCGATAATTCTGCAACAAAGTTTAGTGTTATCCATCGTTAGCATTCCAGTCTGGTCTTTCTTCTACTGCTTCGGTATCTCTGTTTGCCTGATAATTCGCTCCCCCATCGGGGTGTCAGCGGGCAAGTACTTTTAATTTTCCTAACCTATATTTCTCTCTCCCTTCCATATCCAGTAAGGTAGAAATAAGTTGTTGCATATCATCCCACGTGGGATTATGCGTCTGAAAAATGGTGGAGAATAGGTCTATTACTTCTTGAGTTTTTTCTGAAAATGGTCCATATTGCTGACGCCAATTGAGTAGATCAGTGGTTGTAAAGGGGACATACTGGAGCATCGGAATATTGCTGTTGTTTGCTCCAGGGACCAAAACTTCTCTTAGAGGGGCTATCATTTCTTCTGTTTTCACCCTTGTTTTACTTCTAGTTCGACTAGAAACTGATGTTTTGCTGTCATCACTATCCAAGTCCTGATCTTTCTTCTGAATGGTTCTATCTTTTTTTATCTTTATTTCACACCAGCTTCTGTTTGAAGGTGGACTTCATTTCTTTCAACTGGAGGGAGTGGAATTTGCTGATATATCCCCCCTTCTTCTCTTCTAGGAACATAGGGCGGGGGCCTGGCAACTTCCTCCCTTTCTTCCTGGCTCAAAATCTTAGCTTTTGTCTGAGGTTTGGCTTTTTGGTTTGCCAAATATATTTTAGCACATTCTATCTGACACTTTGCTAACCATCAAGGCTTTTCTTCAATATTGATTTGCCATTGGTCTATATAGGGATATTGGTTCCAATGACCACTTCCAGTCACAATTTGATGAACCCGTGCCATGAGTTCAGGATTCGCCAATCCCTCTTTGGGCCACCCTATGCCAAAGGTGGTCCATTCAGATTCACAAAATCTTTTTAACATGGCTGGATTTAGTCATGGGTCCCCATAATCCCTAGAAAAACCCTTTGTGAAATTTTCTAACATACACTGAAGCGGTGTCTGACAAACGCCCTTCTTAGTCTGGTTTCCTCCCATTTCTCCCTAACACACTACCATCGACCTGGAGTGCTGGATGTTCCAATGGTCACTCAGGAAATGTGATGGTTTAAGCACCCACACAATCCTACCTATTGAAGACTTAAGGATGCCGCCTTGTCTTCTAGAGGGTGATCAATCACCTCTTCTGATCCAAACAGGATCAGGTATCCCCTTTTATAATACTTGCCTGCAGGCGTTCCAGACCCTTCCATGGATTAAAGACCCATCTGCTACCCTTGGTGGATCCTTGACTGGACTGCTTCACTGGTGGGTGAGTTCCTGTCCTGTCCCGTTGAGGTCTCCCCGTAGACAAAGGCCACGGAGCCGGCTTGGAGGAATCGTCGTTAGGAGAGGGGCTACTCACCAGGGCAGTCCGTCTGGAAGGTCAACGGCCTCTTCCTAAGAGTCCCATCTGGGGTGCCAGAAATCTTGTGGAAAATGAAAGGACTCTTATGAATTCCAGAGGGTTTTAGCAGAGAGATTTATTGTGCAGGTTCAGAAGCATTAGCAGCAAGCAATTCTGAACCCCGAGGGTGGGTTCAGACTTCAGTTTTATATTTTCCTTTTCTCAGGAACAAAGCATTACACATTGTAATATACTAGGTTTGTTTCTCATGGGTATACAATGGAAAGTTTTGCTACATACATTGTATCCAAGTACAATGCACATTAGGTTAGTCACATTCTACTAACACAGCACTATTCCAGTAATTATGCAGACACATCATTATTCTAATGATTGTTCATTGTTCCACATTATAAAGATCCTGTATCATGCTTTCTTAATTTTGCAAATATTTAATCTTAAACTAACATATTAATTTACTATTCAGGTGCCCCAAGTGTTTTTTATTTAAGCATTATTAATTCCAAAAGTAAATTCTTCTCTTTCTCACCAATCTTCTATTATTTTTCACTGTTTCTCCAAATCTCCAGTAATTAATTCTATCATTTTCTATATTTCAGTTCTTTTCTCATTATACCATCTCTAATGTTAAAAACATGTGAAGCACTTTTAACAAAGTCCAAGAGCACATCAATCCAAATCACTGTAAGGCCTTTACCACATTACTATAATCAAATTTAATATTTGTATCTTATTCTGGGTTTCTTTCTAATCCAAACAGGTTTCCATAATCGGGCCTCTGCCTGCCACATTATACACTCCAAAAAGAAAGCTCCCCTTGTACATTTTGTAAAATTAGTATAAAAGTTATAATTAATCTGAATGGCTCGTAGCAGAACATCATTTCCTCTTTCTTTGAACATTGAATAAATTTCACTTAAAATCCTTTCTTTTATATCGTCCTCTTTGATCACATTTCTCTTCTTCCCATGTTTTTTCTCTGTCTCAAATTCAAATGGGATCTGCAGTCCAACTTGTCCTTCTGAAGTGAGATCGTCCAGTTCCTTATCATAAGTCCTTTGTCTGTTGCTATCAAGTCTTTTTTTCCAATATTAATTGATTGTCCAATTGTGGGTTTAATTCTTCCACCTCAGCAAACAGGGTACAAGCCTCTTGTGTATAAACTGATGTTTCACTTAGTCCTTGCCTTTTGCCTTGTCGAAACAAAGAGATCTCCTTTGAACAAGCAATTATCTTCTCCGTGTTTTCCAAATTTTTTTCCAAAATATACTTATAAGTAAGATCTACACCGGTTTCCTCCATCTTTATTATCTTTCAAATCCTTATCCTTTTAAAGGAGACTATATTTAAAAAACAATCACAATATCCGTCTCCTCCCAGTTTCCTTGCCTTTTTCCTTTGTACAAAATGAAAGTCTTTCCAGTGAAGAAAAGATAGCAAGTACAATGAATAAATTTGTCAGAGAGTGTCCCTCAGAAAGTAATCAAATGTTCAATCGTTCCAGACACCATAAAGATAAAAACAAACAATATTCTCCAAGTATTATAAAAAATTTTCTTGAGGCTCCCAATATCAAAAAATAAAATAAATCATTAAAACAAAAATAAAATTAACCCTTTGTGCTTCTCTTCCCCCATTTAAAAAGCTTCTTTACTGGAAAAGGGAATAATTCCAAGAAAAAAACTTTTCATAGGCATAAAGAAAATAGAGGTAAAAAGAAAAGTCTCACCGAGTTCTCCATGGTGGGTCCGTTTGCTTAGCTGATCTTGTGGCTTGTGGCTGGCGCAGCTAAATGATTGGCCATTTTACTGGCCGATCTTTACCCTGTTGGCCCAAAGGAGATACTCAGTGCACAGAGAATGCCACCAGTCCTCTGCAACATCCGAGAAGCCTCCTCAATGGTAGACGCTCCTCCAGAGCATCTTTTTGACCCTCTAAGGGGTCTACCGGCAGGGGAAACTCGATCAGCAAAGGGACGACTCCCTTTGCTCGACCGCACCGCCATGAACTGGAACCGGAAGCCCGGATCCAAAAGGCTCTTGACAGACTTGAACACTAGACCCTCTCCAACAAAATGAAATTTAACATAGAGAAAAGTAAAGTTTTACATTTAGGCAGTAAAAACCAAATGTACAAGTACAGATGAGGTGAAACCTGTCTTAAAAGCAATAATTGTGAGAGCAGTCTTGGAGTTCTAATGTATAATCCCTTGAATATGATCCAGCAGAGTGCTGCAGTTGCCAAAAAAGCCAATGCAATCCTAGGCTGCATTAACAGAGGGATAGAGTTAAGATCACATGAAGTGTTAGTATCACTTTATAAGGCCTTGGTAAGACCACACTTGAAACACAGCATCTTGTTTTGGTCACCACAATATAAAAAAGATGTTGAGACTCTGGAAAGAGTTCAGAGAACAGCAACAAAATGATTAGAGGACTGGAGGCTAAAACATGAACAGTTGCAGGAATTGGATATGTTTAGTCTAGTGAAAAGAAGGACTAGGGGCAACATGATAGCAGTGTTCCAATCTTTGAGGGCCTGCCACAAAGAAGAGGGGGTCAACAAAGGTCCAATCTCTTCTTAAAAGCTTCCAGTGATGGAGCACCCACAACTTGTGAAAGCAAGCCATTCCATTGGTTTATTGTTCCCAAAGCACCAGAAGGCAAGACAAGAAGTAAAGGATTGAAATTAATCAAATAATGGATGGAAACTGATCAAGGAGAGAAGCAACCTAGAACTAAGGAGAAATTTCCGGACAGTAGAACTTGAACAATAAATCAGTGAAATAGTTATCTTCATAAGTTGTCAGTGCACACCATCACTGGAGGCTTTTAAGAACAGGCTTGTTAACCTTTGTCTGAAATGATATAGAGTAGGGGTGTCAAACTCACAATGTCATGTAATGTGTTGCAATGCATCGCAACTTTTTTCCATTGCCGGCAATGGGGTGTGCGCAGTTTCGCCATGACGCATCCAGCCCATGGGCCAGCAGTATGACACCCCTGGTATAAAGTCTTCTGCTTGTGCAGGAAGTTGGACTAAAAGATCTCCAAGATCCCTTTATTCTATTATTTTGTACTAGCTGTAGCTTCCAGATTTTCTTCAAAGGGAGCTCCATGTAAAGCACATTGTAATAGTTGAATTGTGAGGCAACCAGGGAATGAGTGGTGATCTGAAGAGCCTACTGATGAAAGGGCACAGCTTGTACACACGATAAACCTGTGAATTCTTAAATAAATGATTGGCTGGTTTGATATAATGAAGAATTTTGACAAATAAGTAACCCTGTTATTCATCAAACCTCTCTGGACCAATTCTAACCTTATAGTTAATTATTTCATCTCATTATTGTAAAAAAATATGTAAATGTTGCAAGGTTATTTTTTCCCTGGGCATCACAAAGGGCTGATTCTGTCTTTTTTTAATTTCAAAATGTATTGCTGCATTTGCAGCAAGTCAGTTATTCTGTGAATCTCTTAAGGTTTGTTTACTGAATCAACCAACCTTTGACCAAGTTTTAAAGTTCCATTACACTTCTCATTGCAGAAGAAATTAAATATTTACAGAAAAGAAAAAGCTTGAAGGCTCAAGTAAGTTCTGTTTGATATGTTCATGTAAAGAACAATGGGTTGTTTACATTCATTCACCTTTGGATTAAAATTCAGCATAATGAAAAAGAAGAGTTCTATGTTTCAGTATATTTGCCAACCAGCTACATGGTTTTTACTTTTTTTTTTTTTCTGGAGACTTTCAGATGGAGGGAAGGTGTTGGTAATACCTATGGATGGCAGTCACTGGCTCAGTATTCAACCAGTTATGGAACGCCTTCAGCACAGAGGACATCAAGTAGTAGCTGTGGTTCCTGATGTTAATTTGCTGATGAAACCATCTGATCATTACATAGTGAAAACATTTGCTGTACCCTATTCAATGGAATATTTGAAAATGGAATTTCAGAAATTGGGTCATAAGATTTTTGTACATCAGCCTTTTCTGGCAAGAATTACTGAGACATTTGCAAGAATAAGGAATATTACAATGTTTTACTTAAATAACTGCAAGCAGCTTTTGTACAACAAAGATTTGATTACTTACCTTCAAGATAGCAAATTCAATGTTGTAGTTATGGATCCAGTGTCTCCATGTGGTCAAATTGTGGCTGAGTATTTATCCATCCCTTCTCTTTTCTACTTACGTGGACTTCCATGTGGTTTAGATTCTGAGGCAACTAAGTGTCCAAACCCACATTCCTATATCCCCAAATTCTATACAAGCAGTACCGATCATATGACATTTAATCAACGAGTAAATAATTTTTTATTTGGTTCATTTCAATTCATGGTGTGTTACTTAGTTTATTCACCATTTGAAGTTTTGATCAAGGAATTCCTGCATCGAGATATGACGGTACTAGAGCTATATAGCCAAGCTTCAATTTGGCTTCTTCGCTATGACTTCATATTTGAATATCCAAGACCTATCATGCCAAATATGGTTTTCATTGGGGGTATAAACTGTGCAAAGGAGAATCCATTAACACAGGTTGGTTTTTTTTTAGTCATATATTTTTCAAAGTGTCAAATTAGGATTGAAATATTTTGACAAAATTGGGACAGTCAATACCAAACTATCAAGTGCTATTTGCCAGAGTATGAAAGAGTGTGATAATTATATAAACTGGCCCAGTTAAACATGTTTTATGAACAAAAGCAATATTATTCTAATAAATACTGTAAAAATCATATTTAATTTATGCAGCTTTGTTCAGAAGCAAAAAGAAATAAATGAATGGAAGACAAAAATAGATAAGACTTGTGTAATGTTTGGGGAATTAAGGACTAGATAACTAATGATTAGCTGCTTAAGAATTCTGAAAAAGGCTTTTTCTAGTAATTGTGAAGTTCAGATAAAAATATCCAGAAATATACAGTATGTTTCTGAACTGTAACATGTAGTTAAGCCATCTAATGCTTGCAACATGGATTATTAAAAATGTCAACAATAAATTTTAAAATTAGACTTTTATCATATTAAATTCTGCAGTTGGTACATAAAATGAATAATATATTTTAATGAATTAAAGATGACATTTTGGCACTTGAACATTGACTAGACTGAAACATAATTTGGCTCCTATGAATTATAGCTTTGTTTGTTGTGATTTATATTCCAAATAAGTTATTTTAATTTTTAAAATTCTTATCTTTGAATTGAATTATAGTATTTAATTCTTCGCTAAATTATTTGCATGTCAATTATTTTCTTTTTTAGTCACCTATTAAGGTGGGAGATTCTGTTCAAACTATTTCAAATAACTTATTTTTGAAATTTTATTTTGATAGGAATTTGAAAGCATATTAGAAAAATCTGGTGAAGATGGAATTGTGGTGTTTTCCATGGGATCAATGCTTTCTGAAATTCAAATGGAAAAAGCCATGGAAATTGCTGAAGGATTGGGAACAATAACACAGACAGTAAGAAAAATGAACCTAAAATCTATCGTGTATATGAAGATATATCTTCTTTTAAACCAAGTGAGAAACAAGGATAATGGGATGAAATTAAAGGAAAAGAAAATCAGGATGAATATTAATGGGCAGAAATTTCTTGACAGAAATTATTTCCCCCTTCATCACAAAAAGTGTAAATTAACTTATCACGTTTAAAATACAACCAACTGTCTCTTCTTTCCATGTCCTATTTGTCACTTATAAACAGTGCCTTGTCATTTCAGTCTTCATCAGCAAAAGTCCATTAAGGGTTACCAGAGATAATGTATTTTTTTTAACATTGATCAAATAAACTTCATATGCCTTTTTTTTACTTTTAACAATCTTAATATTTAGTCCTCTTCAAATAATGTTCTAAAACTTGATTTCTTTTCATATTTTCTTTATACCTTCTCAAAGAATTCCTCAAAGCTTTAACAAGCTTCTTTTGTAAATCCAATATAGGAAAATTATTCTGATCACTCTCTTGATTTGTTCTTTGTTTATCCCTTTTCATTTATAAAGCATCAGCTGGTTTCTTTTCTTTGTCCAGCATAGCATTTTTTTCACACCATTCTTGTAACCTATTATTTTTAAATCCACTTTCAGATCAGTCTACGTCTTGCTGGCAAAACTTGCTCCTCTCCCATAACATCAAACACAGTCTATCTATAGAGCTGACATTCTCAAAATTAATTTCTAAATCCATTATTCCAAATATCCTTCAGTATGCCCAAAGTTAAAATATTTCATTTCATTCTGTATTAGTAAGCAAAATGTAAGTGTTCCTCTCTTTTAATTGTAATCCTTAGTTCCCCTATAGTGTCCAACCTTCAAAGTCACATGCTATTCGTGATTTTTTTTAGAAAGAATTCAAAAACATTTTACCACAGGAAGTATTCTAATAATTGATTTCAAAATCCTATTTCAAATCCATTTCAAGTCCATTTGTAATTTTCCAAAGTCAAAATTCTAATAATCCTTCTGCTGTTTATTAAAAAAACATTAAATTCTTGAACTTATATTTAAAACTTCTTAAATAGAAATTGAAAGAAATTCGCCAGGTGCTATAACTTGTTGATCCAAAGGTTCTTAATAGCTGAAAAGCAATTAACAACCTATTTCTGAAGGCGATTAGAAAAGAAACCTAGTGTGCTTTCTATGGCACTGACCATAGTTTGACTAAGATAGCCAATACTTCATTTCCTGGAATTCTAAACCTGCCAGAGATTGCTTTCTTGTGGTCTCCTAGCAAGGAGCAATTGTAAGAAATTTCAAATTCTCTCATTGTCCAGAGAGCAATTATAAAGAGTCAGTATTCATTGACTCTTCATTCTGCTGTGGTTATCAGCTCTGTTTTGGCAGAGCCATCTTCAATTCACCATTTATTCCTTAGAACAGTGGTTCTCAACCTTTCTGAGGTTGAGACCCCACTTGCCCCGCCCATGCGCACCGCGACCCCGACCCGGGGGCGCGCGCATGTGCGCGCGCGCGCAAAAAAAAATTTAAAATTTTTTTTAAAAAAAAACAAAAAAAACAAAATGGCAGCCACGATGGGCGGATCTGTGCATGCGCGGATCGGCCCGTCACACGCGCCACGCATGCGCACATCCGCCCGTTGTGGGCCGCCATTTTGTTTTTTTTATTCTTTATTTAAATTTTTTTTAAAAAAAATAAAAAAAACAAAATGGCGGTCGCGACGGGCGGATCTGCACCTGCGCGGATCGGCCCGTCGCATGCACCGCGCATGCGCCCGTTGCGGTCCGCCATTTTGTTTTTATTTTATTTTTTTAAAATTTTTTAAATTTTTTTAAATTTTTTTAAATTTTTTTAAATTTTTTAAATTTTTTTTTAAATTTTTTTCCCGGCATGATGGGCGGATCTGAGCGTGCACGGCGCGCGCGCGCCAAAAAAATAAAAATAAAATAAAAAAACAAAATGGCGGCTGGCGGTGCCCGGTGACCCCCGCGAAACGGTCTCGCGACCCCAACTGGGGTCACGACCCCAAGGTTGAGAACCACTGCCTTAGAAGGTGCTGCCCAACATTTTTTAAAAAGTTGTAACTTTAAGGCAGTGTTTCTCAACCTCAGCAATTTTAAGATGTATGGACTTCAACTCCCAGAATTCTCCAGCCAGCATGCTGGCTGAGGAATTCTGGGACTTGAAGTCCACAAATCATAAAGTTGTTGAGGCTGACAAACACTGCTTTAAGGGAAGTGCTTCTGCCACTCTACAAGCAATGGACCAACTGTTTGACATTTCCAATATCAAAAAACAAGGGCTTTTAATTTTTCACTGTGGCTCTTTCCTTTAAAAGAGTCGTGCAAGCTGTCAAAGTTCCAATAGATAGCCAAATAAATCAGAACTCTGAGGTTAGAGACTTCCTCAAAGAACATGTTTATTGGATATAAAATATTGGTATGATCAATAAAATTCCCTCCAAAGAATTACAGTATTACAAAGTCAAACTTCCCACCCCAGTGCTGTGCAATCAGCTACATTTCCCAATAGAATAGTTTGGCAGGCTTTCCTAACATAACTGAAAGAATGACCTTGGTTCCCATGGGACACAGAATTGTTTAGACTAGCAAAAATCCTCTGCACCCCCCCCCATTCATGTGGCAACCTCGAATGAGAAAGATGGCTACGGCCAGGTTGTTGTAGAGTTGACACAAGCCTGAAGTACAGGGTAGATTGGATTTGTATAAAACCCCTTATATACATTCTGCAGTTCTAAATGTATGCTTGTCAACTGAAGTCATTATGAGTGTAAAATGGTACTTGTCTTATCAGGAGTGTCTTTAATGTAGATTAAAATGTTAATAAATTAGCTAGTTCATATTTGTATAAATCTGAACTAGCAAATTTATTAACATTTTAATCTACAAGAATGACATTCCTGATAAAACAAGTACCATTTTAATAGATGTTGTCAACTGAAATACTCATAGTGACTTCAGTTGGCAAGCATATAGATTTATACAAATATGAATTATCAATAAATATATATTTTCATCATTTGCTGTATATTTTAATTTACGAAGGTGTTGTGGAGATATACCGGTGAAGCTCCAATCAATCTTGCCAATAATACAAAGCTGTTTAATTGGCTTCCACAGAACGATCTACTTGGTATGTTTGGGTAGGAAATTAAGGGGGCTTGTTTTTAATTCAGTTTTGATTCTGCTTCCAGTTTGTTATGGTACTAAATATGAGTAGCTTTATATGTATTATTCAACATCAACTAATACCAAATACTATGAAGTAATGCAAACTTGGATGGACCTATTCCCAAAATCTTTTTTGGGGGGGGGAAGCGAAATCATTCCTCATGGAACATTGTACCAATATTATCCTTTAAAACCTAAGTAAAGCATTGAATCAGACTTAATCTGGCTGTTTTATCATGTTGCTTCTGCAAGGAAATACACATAGAGCAAAAATTGATCAAATAACCCATTTTTCCTATGAACATTGCTTTCCTCAGATGATTTGTGGAGCTCGCTTTCCACCTAAGTGTAAAAATGCCTGTTCCTAGGTAAAATAATTAGTATTTCTTCTCAATGCCTTTTCAGGGAAAAATAATGGATGAATGGGTAGGTGGTTTCTGTAGTTTAAGAAGTTTGGCATTTCATTATTTTTTCTTTTATTTTTAGTGCTTATTAAAAAATCATTTAAAAATGCATAGATTTGGATAGGCTATACTAGATTTTTTGAAGAAGTTCCAAGGGTTAAAACTCTTTTGTTCATTCATATATCCCTAAATTAATTACACAAAAACAGCCTGGGTTATTCCTTTTATATCATAATACAAGAAATAGAGATTGAGGAGAATTGAGATCTGAAATAAACAAGCTGGGAGATAGTGCTAAACAGAGGGCCTTTATATTCTGCTCTGGAGATATCCCACCCAGACAAAGGACACACCTATATGAAGTGACAGTCTATGTTTGTACCACAATATCCAATGTTGGGGATTATGAAGAGGAAAGAAGTTTCCTCTCATAATTATTGAATAATTGTTAATCACATATTAATAGTTTAATAATTACTCTTTGATTTATGCAGTTCCATTTATAACAATGCAAATTCATCATATATGATTACCTAGAATAAGCATGCTTATCTTTTTCCACTTAATCTTCTTGAACAGCTCATCCAAAAACCAGAGCTTTTATCACACATGCGGGCTCCCATGGGATCTATGAGGGGATTTGTCATGGAGTACCAATGGTATTAATACCACTTTTTGGAGATCAAGCAGACAATGCAGTGCGGATAGAGTCTCGAGGAGCAGGAGTAAAGCTGGATGCAGTTAAAATGACATCAAAGGACTTGTCCAACGCACTGAGGACTGTTATTTATGATAAAAGGTAAGCAATAGAAGAAATATGGTAGGGTTTCTCATAGACATTTCCACTTGCAGATACAGATTACTTAGATGAGATAAATAATAAAATACTGTATCCTGTAAGGATTGCCTTGTAATGATTATAACAGTTATTCATCTGGATTCTGGTTCCCTTAATGTGGTAATTATTAATCTATGTTCTTTATTAATCTATAAAGCAGAAACCTATTGAATATCAATAATTAGAAAATTCATAATGGTAGACAACATTCCCCAAAGAAACACCGTTTTCTTTATTCCAGCACATTTTCCCTGTTATAAGCAACTGTTATAAGCTACACAGTGGATTCACGAAGAAAAGCACATCACTCTAGTGCTCATTGTTAATCTAATACCTTAGACTATATCTCAGAATCTAAAACTAGAGATCCTTTCTAAGTGGTGCTGAACTTTATCAAGAGCAACAATTACATATTTGGTATTAAACTCAGTATCAATCCATGGTATCATATTTTATAATGCCTAGCTTGCTGTAAAGTTATTGTGGCCAGCTGATAATAACAAAAAAGGAGAAAATGCATATATATATACACAGTAAAAACACATAACAGCTGCTTTAAAACGAGTGAAAAAATGCAACAGAAAAATAAACAAAATATAAAGTATATGTTGTTACAGTAAACAGTCATAATTCTGTATATAGTGGGAAGTTATGCATAAATATTATATGTACACATACACATTTCTAATATAATTATATAACTGTCATTTTTTAACCTACTGGACTTTCTATAAATGAATCCTATGTTTCATTATATTTATCCATACAAAGTCTATGCTGATAGGTAATTTGCTCATAAATAACAAGTGTAATCAAGTCAAGTATATTTTTCCATTTTTAAAGATTTTTTTTTAATCCTACTTTTCTAATTTTTATAATTAACTCAAGGCTCTGAACATATCAATGTTCCTTCTTCCTCCTCCTATTTTCTCTACAACAACCCTGCGAGGTGAGTTGGGCTAAGAGAGAATGACTGGTTGAAGGTCATTAAGTCAGTTTTCATGTCTAAGACAGGACCAGAACTCACATCTCCTGATTCCTAGCAATCCTTAATCACTAAACTCAGTGTTATAATATCAGTCTTTTAGCTATAGCAATGGCACAAAGAATCCATTTATATTGTCTGACTATTAAATTCCATGGACTAGGTATACTGAAAAAATTAACTTTTGCCACACAATCACATTTATATGGCCAACTATATTCTCCCAAAAATTACTAAATATAGGATATTGTAAAAATATATGTTTAAAGAAGCACTGTCCTTCAACAAAATGCTGTCCTTGTCATTCTTTTCTATACAAGCTTAATGGAGTTCAATACATTCTAAATATTGCATTTAGTTGTATAAGTCACAATCTAAAGTCCATTGACACTCTTACGATAGAACTTAAGACATTCTCCCATTGTCTAGGTAAATACAGGAACCTCTAATTTTATATTCCACTCATCTCTTAACTTCTGCATATCAAATTGATTTATTGATATCAAATATCAATAGAAACAGATACTAGGTTTTTAATTTTGAAAAGATTTACCCAATTGTTCTAGTCTCTTGGGTAGAAGCTGAAAATGCTATTGGTCCAAACAATGTTGTTATCAATCATTGTTGCTAACAACATTATAAATATTGCCATTGAGCTATATCTGATAGATGGTACTTGTCTCTCAGCAGTGTATGCTAAAAAAAAATCATTCATCTATCATCATCTATCAATTGGTCTAAAGATAATTTCCCCACTTTGGTGCAATTTTTCCATACCATCACTTTTACTGGATTTCCCTATAAAAACAGTTTAGTATAGAAAAAAGAGTCAAATCTGTTTTTATTAGACATTTACATTCCATAGCTTTCTAACTGATATAATTGTTTCTAGAGATACTAGAGTTCCTTTGTATTTAGATCCTAATAATATTTACTCAACCAAAGGTACTTGGTAACTCTTTTACTTACAAACTTGTTTGTATTAAACAGGTTTTTAAAATTTCTATTCCAAAGTAGCCCAAATGAGAAAATAAACATCAAATGTTGTCATACTTGACAATATAGCTTGATGATATAGCTTCACATTCATAAAACTGAATTCTTCCTCATTAATTGGTGATTGCATTTTCTGAAAGTTTTATTAAAGCTTATGGTAGCATAAAACACAAAGATAAATATTAAAAAGAGGGTAGGAAGTGTGGGATAAGAAAAATAGAGGAGAGAAAAAAAAGTTGGCTTCAGATTCTTTCCAACATAGTAAAATACAAATACAATTTGGAAAACTGCTTCTTTTCGGAACCATGTCATTGACACTTTGGCTTTTACTATAGAATTCATTAGCTCAGTGGCTTCAAGAATTTTTTCAGGTATAAGTTTGTAGTTAAGCTGTGGCTGGAATTCCTTTGTTTCTATAGTAGTTAAAGATAGTCTTTTAGTGGAAGCTATAATAATAATTTTTATTTTGCGGTCACAAACCAAAATGCAAGCAACAAAAGAAAACACAAGAAAAATATAATCACAAACAATTAACACTAGAAGCCTTGGCTAAAGGGAATTACAACGTTCTCCTCTAATAGTTACAGCTCTTAAAAGAAATTTAAAAACCTGAGAAGTAATATAGGAGGAGCCATCCCATAGACATTATAAGACCAAATTACTAACATTAGAACCAGAGGGATCAATTCCAAGGAGAGACAATAATTTAATTCTGGCTGTGTTATACATAGGGCAGTATGATAAGACATGCTCCACAGTTTCAACTTCGGCCCTATCACAGGGGCATAGTTGCTCACTAAACAGGAGCCTCTTGAATCACCCGTCAAGTAGTGCTGAGGGCAAGACATTGAAACAGGCTAGGGAAAAGACTCTTCTATACTTGGGGATGGTTAGAGTATTGAAATATGAAGCCATCCTCAATCCATAATTATTAAAATGGCTGAAGATCAAAGGGGAGCAGGTTTTGTTGGCTCTGGCTCTTAAATATTGCAAATCTATGTCCATAAGCCGTTGGACTACCCTAAACTGGGCGTCCTTGAGACCATAATCTCCCAGAGCATCCCCCATAAAACCTAGCAAGTGGAGTTTCTTCGTCAGCTCCCTCTCCCAACGAGAAGTATGAGAGTCAGCAAACACCAAGGAGAGGCAGCTACCAGGGACTGCTGAAAAGAGCACTCAAAAACACCATTTAAAGGTGTTAATCCACACCATGCATTCGACTGAACGAATGCCCATGTAAGGACCCACCCCACTTTGCATCTTAAGAAGACAGAACTCTTGGAATATTTCTTCCAACAGACACCCTTTATTAAGAGAAAATGGTTGCAGGCATTCTAGACAGGACCTGGGGCCCAAGCCCTACGGTTCAAGGTTTTAAGGGGTCCCCAGCAGCCTCACCCACCCTACCATCTTTCCAGCAACAATCCCAGGCATTACATTTCCACCCCCTTTTTCCTCACTGCCGGTGGAAGGGAGACTTCAGAGAGGAGTAGATGAAAGCTGATGGACCCATTGTTATGATTTAGTCCTTTTGGTGGTATCCACATTCAATCTCTTTGAAGTTGTACCGAAGGAAATGAGGGCCATAAAACCCCTTTGTTCACCCCCCTTCCCTTTCATCATATGACAGAATCCAGAGAGGGCAGAAATGGGGTTTTCCATAGTCAATAACTAGAGATGAAATATAATTGGATTCTGACATCCTGTCCCCTTAAAAATAAGATAGAACCACCTGAAAGAAACAAAAACAGGTATACAGGTTAGTCAGGCTTGTTAGGATACTCTGTGTGAAACTTCTTTAATAGCTTCGGGACTCTGACATGATGTTTACGGACCCACTCATTTTGTGAGGCAGGGAGGTGTTTCCATGCTACTAGGTACTGAGTCGCTCCATGATATCTCCTAGAGTCTAGGATTTCCTTTATTTCAAAGTGTTGTTCACCCTCCACCATGATTGGAGGTGGTGGTGGTAGGATTTTTGGCCATAACGATGACTGATGCTCTCTTTTCAGCAAGCTGCAATGAAAAATTGGGTGTATTTGCTTAAGATTTTTGGGTAATTCTAATTCTACTGTTACTGGGTTTATGATTCTTTTAATTGGAAAAGGTCCTATATATTTTGGTCCAAGTTTTTTACAGGGTTGTAGGGACTTTAGGTATTTTGTAGATAAGTACACCATTTCTCCTATAATGAATGGTGTAGGCTCCACCCTTTTTTATCGGCTTGTGCTTTGTATGCCTGCCTAGCTTCATCTAGTGCTTTTCTAACTATTGGCCAGGTGTTTTGTAATTGTTCCATCCATTCTTTCAGTGATGGGATCGCCGGTTCGTTTGTGGTTAATTCTGGCATGGGGTTGAAACTTTGACCGGTGGCTATTTGAAAAGGAGTGTAACCTGTGCTGGAGTGGACTGCATTATTGTAGGCCACTTCTGCAAAAGAGAGTAAGTCCGTCCAATCGGACTGTTGGAAATTAAGAAAGCATCTTAAATATTGCTCAAGTACTGAGTGACACCGTTCTGTTTGTCCAACCCTTTGTGGATGATGGCTAGATGTCAGTCCCTGAGTGGTCCCTAAGAGGGATAAAAATTGCTTCCAAAATGCAGATGTAAATTGCACTCCCCTATCAGAGATGATGCGTTGGGTTGCCCCATGCAATCTGTAAATATGCTGGATGAAAAGTTTCACTAAGGCTTTTGAGGTGGGAATCTTTTGGCAAGGGATAAAGTGCATCTGTTTGGAAAACAAGTCCGTGACCGTCCAGACAACAGTATTCCCATTGCTTTCTGGTAATTCCACTATAAAATCCATGGCTATTTCCCTCCAGGGGGCAGAGGGATTTTTTCACTGTTTGTAACAGTCTGGGCGATTTCCCTTACAACCTCTTGGCAGTTGCAGACTTTGGGCAGCTGGCCACATAACTTTCTATGCCCTTTTTTTATGGATGGCAACCAAAATTGCCATTTAATTAAGTGTAATGTTTTTACAAATCCAAAATGCCCTGTTGATTTTGTGTCATGGCAAAGCTGCATGAATGTGACTCTTTGGGTTGTTGGTATATATAACTTTTCCCCTACCCAAAGCAGCCTGTCTCTCATTGTGCACACATTTTTGTTTTTCTGGAACCATTAATCTGTTTCCAAACTTTTCCAGAATTCAATTCCAGTTTGGCTGCCCAGCTGTGGTTTTAATTTAGCTTGGGCTCTGGTGGTTACTGGCGCTGCCAGTTGTGATTCCACCATCATTGGTTTAGGGTTGGTGGCTCACATGCTGTTATATTGAGGCATGCGAGATAGTGCATCTGCCAGGAAGTTCTTTCCCCCCGGCAAATGCTTGAGCGTAAATTGGAACTGGTGAAAATGCTGGGACCAGCGGGCTTGCTTGGGGTTGAGCTTCCTGTATGTTTTCAGGGCTTCCAAATTTTTGTGGTCAGTCCACACCTGGAAGGGGATTTTGTTGCCTTCAAGGAACTGGCGCACCATGAGTAATGACCAACGTATCCCATATGTGTTATGGTTCCGGCTAATGAAATACTTCAAAGAACTTCCAGGCCTTTATTTTTCTAAAAGTCTTTTATTATTACAAAATGTTGGCACAGGCATAATGGAGGCTTATGCTAAGATCTAAGTTCTCTTCCTCTGAGCAGTTTAATTATCAGCATGTTCCCTCCCTAAATTAGCTGTCATATCTCACATTATCCAATTAGTGTGAAGGTCAAAGGTTTCCTTCCTCTTTCTTTCCCCACACTTTGCTCCCACCCCTGTGTGCTCTGTATTAACCCCAAAAATACCAGACAGTTCTGCATATTGTCAAAGCAAGAATATACAATATTTGCAGCATTGACATTCAGCTCCCCTTACAAGAAGGGCAAATCCTGTAAAGTAAACAAAGCATGTGTTAAGGGTTATCTTTCAGTTTGTTGGGGTGTTTCACATGAAAACTTTTGACGAATCTGTCAGCTTTCACTTCACTCGATTTCACCCATGTGCCTTCAGACAACGGGTATCCCTTCCATTGTATTAGGTACTGCAATTTCCCCATTAAAAATTCTAGAGTCAAGAATACATTTTACTTCATAGTGGGTCTGTCCCACAACTATGAGGGGCCCAGGCGCCTTCTTCGGAGGAGGTCTTAAAGTGAAGCTTCGATAAGGCTTCAACAAGCTACAATGGAAAACTGGGTGAATTTTCCCTAAAAGTCTAGGGAGTTTTAGTTCCACTGTGACTGGGTTGATGATCCTTACTATGGGGAAAGGCCCCAAGAATTTAGGTCCCAATTTCTTGCTGGGCAATTTGAGGCGTAGATATTTAGTTGACAGATAGACCTTCTCTCCAACTTGGAATGTTCTTTGGGGAGCCCTCTTTTTATCAGCCTGCTTTTTATAGGTTTCAAAAGTCTTTTTAAAGCAGTTTTTGTGTTTATCCAAACTTCTTCCCACCCCCTCACCCACTGATCAAGTATCTGGGAAGCGGAGGGCAACTGAGGATATTCAGGTATTGGGCTAAACTCTTTCCCTGTGGCCACTCTGAAAGGCGTGTAGCTGGTGCTGCTGTGCACAGAATTATTGTATGCCACCGCCACAAAAGGGAGGAGATCAGTCCAGTTCGTCTGTTGGTAAGAAACGTAGCATCTAAGATATTGCTCCACCATTTTGTTAGAGGCTTCTGCAGCCCCATTGGTGGCTGGATGAAAAGCAGATGATAATCCTCGAGATGATCCAATTAATGTAAGGAAATTTCTCCAAAATTTCGCTGTGAACTGTACCACCCTGTCCGAAATTATTCGCTTAGGGGCACCATGCAGCCGGGAGATATGTTTCAGGAACAATTTGTCCAGCCGTTGGGCAGATGGGAGTCCTTTGCAGGGGATGAAATGAGCCTGTTTTGAAAACAGGTCTATTATAGTCCAGATGACAGTATTTTCACTACTTTCAGGTAGGTCTACTATAAAGTCCATAGCTATTTCTTCCCATGGTCGAGAAGGGTCTGCTACGTGTTGCAGTAACCCAGGGATTTTCCCTGGGATTCTTTTCATTGTGGCACATACAGTACAACTTTTTAGATAGTTTTCCACATCCTTTTTCAGCCCCGGCCACCAAAATTGCCGGCGGGTGAGGTGTAGGGTTTTCAAATATCCAAAGTGTCCAGCCTGTTTTACATCGTGGCTGTGTTTGAGGGCATTAAGAGGAAGCGATTCTGGCAAATATAGCTTCCCCCCTTTGTAAGCTAAGCCATCCCTGTATGTTAGGGATGCTTGATTGTTTTTGAACCATTGGTCAGTGAGGAGCTCACGTTTTATTTTCTTCACTCCAGGGTCATCAGGATTGGGGACCCTGCGAGGCGTAAGTTGAGTGGCAGTTTGTGGATTGGGAATAATTGCCTCGTTAACCTCCTCTCATTCGCTTTTGTATTGGGGTAACCGGGATAGCGCATCAGCTAGGAAGTTCTTTCCTCCTGGTATGTACTTTAGAGTGAAGTTGAAGCGGTTAAAGTACTGTGCCCACCGTACTTGCTTTGGGGACAATTTGCGGGGAGTTTTCAGTGCTTCTAGGTTTTTGTGATTTGTCCATACCTCAAATGGCACCTTGCTCCCTTCCAGATAGTGTTGCCAGTTTAATAGCGCCCATCTAATCGTGAAGGCCTTTTTCTCCCAGATTGCCCATCTCCGCTCGCTCTCAGTAAATTTCTTAGAGGTGTAGGCGCAGGGTTGCAGGATCCCATTTTTGTTCTTTTGCAGTAACACAGCTCCAACTGCCACAACGCTGGCATCAGCTTGAATCCCAAAGGGTTCCACTGGGCATGGGTGCTTTAGGACAGGTTCAGCAGCAAATAGTCTCTTTAAATTCTCAAAAGCTGTTTGACAGTCCATTGTCCATGCTAGTGGTTGGCCTGGTCGTGGCTTCCCTCCTCCTTTGTCTGTTTTGAGTAATTCTGTAAGAGGTAGGGCAATCTCGGCAAAAGAGGGGATGAATTGACGATAAAAGTTGGCAAAACCCAGAAAACTCTGGAGCTGTTTGCGAGTCTTCGGGGGCTGCCAGTCGATTATAGCTTTCACCTTGGCTGGATTCATTTCAATACCCTCGCTGGAAATTCTGTAGCCAAGATAGTCTAATCGGGTTTGGTGAAATTCACATTTTGACAATTTAGCATAGAGTTTGGCATTCAATAGTTTCTTTAACACTTCTCTCACCAGCTTTATATGATCAATCATATTTGTGCTGTATATCAGAATATCATCAAGATACACCAAAACTCCTTTGTACAAGTGATCATGTAGGACCTCATTAATCAACTGCATAAATACAGCTGGGGCCCCCTGTAGTCCAAATGGCATGACTTTGAACTGATAGCTCCCCGTAGGACAATTGGAGGCAGTTTTCCACTTGTCTCCCTCTTTTATCCTCACTCTGTAGTATGCCTCTCTCAGGTCTAATTTAGTAAAGACACTCCCCTTAGCCAGATGGATTAATAAATCCTTTAAGAGGGGGAGGGGGTATTTGTTTTCCACACTCACAGCATTGAGACTCTTATAGTCTACGCAGAGACGAAGAGACCCATCTTTTTTCTCTTTGAACAACACGGGCTCCCACGGTAGATTTAGCCCGTTCGATAAACCCCCTCGCTAAGTTTTTGTTCACGTATCGCTGCATCTCCTCCATTTTGAAGGGGGACATGGCATACATTCACAGTCATGGGAGCTTGGCTCCAGGCACCAATTTGATGGAGCAGTCATTGGGTCTGTGAGGGGGTAGGGAATCACATTCCTTTTCACTAAATGCCTCCACCAGGTCCCAGTATTCCTTGGGAATGACTGGTTCACATGGAGGCAATGAGGTGGCCATGTGCGCTCTCTCATTGGATGGTCTAAGATGCCCAGCAACATTTGTTGACTCAATGGGGGGATCAGGCCCTATAGGTAGTCTCACAGTTCTCATTGCTTTCTCCCACCAGATAAAAGACTTCCATTTGTCTAACCAGGCTAGCCCTAGGATCACCGCCTCAGTCATTTTTGGAGCCACCAGGAAGCAAATAAACTCCCAGTGTGCACCTATTTCTAGGCGTAATGGTTATTTGCGTGATAAGAGTTCCTCCCATGAGGGAGCCATCGGCTTGCTGAAACCTCATGGTTCAGACAGCAATTTTGCTCGTACTCCCAATTTCATGGCAAAGGGTAAGCTAATACATCGGGTGCATCCAGAATTTATTAGCACATTTAAGTTCATTAGTACCCCTGATTTAGGGATTATAGGTTTTGCGGCTAGCGAAAAAGATGGGATTTGTCGACTCACCTTTGGGTCATTCTCCCCTTCATCATTGCTGTTGAGAGAGGGTAGAGCAGGGACAGATCCAGCCTTAGTCTTGGCATCCTCCTGTGTAGGGGATGCGACTTGGGCAGCCAGTTCTTGTTGGATCCAATTGGATTTTCCTCTTGGTGGTTGCCGATTTTCTTTTCGCTGCGGGTCTCAGTCTGCTCTGCTGTTGAGGGTAGGGGACCTGGAAGTTTGCTGCTCGATGTCCCTGTTGTCCACATCGGAAGCACTTGAAGGAAAGGCGTGTAGGTGGCCTGGGTCTCTCAGCCATTGCAATAGTTGAAGACTTTCGTGGGGGTGATTGCTGTCCGGGTAGCTTTTGTTACTGCTCGGATTCATGTGGGGGAGGCTTCTTATAGCGAGAGAGCTTAACATCTAGCTTCACAGCTGTCTGGTACCTGTCCTGTATCCGATCAGGTACTTCTCGATAGATGCATGCCTGAGAGAGGTGATCGTCTAATCCCTCGATGAAGTAGTGGATGAGGGACTGCTAAGGCCATCCCTCTATTCGACTTGCTATCCTGCGGAACTCACACATGTATTCCTGGGCAGGCCTCCCGGCTTGTTTTATTTTATAAATTTGTCCTGCTGCTTTGAGGCCAATGGATGGGTCCTCAAATCGTTCTCTCAGACTTGAGAGAAAGAGGTGGGGATCTTCCAATTCGGGGGCTTGCTCGCTATATAGATTGTTGAGCCATTCAGATGCTTCTCCCTCTAGGTTGGACGCAATGACATTGACCATGCCCCCTGGTTCTGGGTAGAAATAGGCCCAGCAATTCAAGTGAGAATGCACTTGGTTGAGGAAAAAAACCAGCTTCTCTGGGTCTCTATCGAAGGTTGCTTTGAAGGGTGGTGCAAACACAGGCTGCTGTGGCCCCCACTGGGGGCTGTTGTTGCTGGTCGCACCCTGGTTGCTGGTTTATGTCCAGGGGTTGCACATTTGGGGGCTGTGGCCAATCTCCTTGCTGTGGCTGTTCTCCTACCAGCTGCTGATCTCCTGGATTCTGTACCACCCCAAGGTATTGCAAGACCTCTATTAGCTTTGGCAAGTGGATCATTCACCTGCTGGGGAACCCAATCTCCCCATTGCTGCAGAGGACTCAGACTGGGATTCCCACTCTCGTCAGGGCTGAAGTCCCTGGCAGGAACATCTACAATGAAAGGGCTGTAGGCTTCTCTCTGTAGGAATTGATTTCTGGATTAATTCAGAGAGTTTTGAAATCTTCCCAATGATTCACCCACAACTTTGTTATCTCCCCGTTCCACTTTTGAAATCTTTGCTCTCAGCTGGGAAATCTGCCAGATTCCTCTCTCCCCCAGCTTGCTGACTGTCGCTCCCCCCCCCGGGAAACTGCTGCAGCCAGGGGGCTGGCCTCAAGCAATCTTTCTTTCTCCATAATGAGATCTTCCCCGAATTTTTACCATCTCTTCTCAAGCCTAGAGGAAATGGATGGGGTTTGAGACCCTAGGTCGTTTGAAAATGATTGAGATCTTAGCATGTTGTTATGGTTCCAGCTAATGAAACACTTCAAAGAACTTCCAGGCCTTTATTTTCCTAAAAGTCTTTTATTGTTACGAAATTTTGGCACAGGCATAACGGAGGCTTGTGCTAAGATCTAAGTTCTCTTCCTCTGAGGAGTTTAATTATCAGCATGTTCCCTCCCTAAATTAGCTGTCATATCTCATGTTATCCAATTAGTGTGAAGGTCAAAGGTTTCCTTCCTCTTTCTTTCCCCATGCTTTGCTCCCACCACCATCTGCTCTGTATTAACCCCCCAAATACCAGACAGTTTTGCATATTGTCAAAGCAAGAATATACAATATTTGCAGCGTTGACAGTATGCCTTTTTCTCCCATACTGGCCAGCACTGTTCTGTTTCCGTGAGTTTCTTGGATGTATATGCACAGGGTTGCAATACCCCTTCATCGTTCTCTTGTAGTAGTACAGCCCCCACTGCCACATCACTTGCATCCGCCTGTATTACAAAGGGCTTATCCATGTCTGGGTGCCTCAGTACTGGTTCGGCAGAAAAAAGTCTGTTTAATCTCTCAAACGCTGCTTGGCACTCCATTGTGCATGTTAGTGGCTGGCTAGGTTTTACTGAGGATGGTCCCTTTGTTTTTAGTAAGTTCATGAGGGGCAGGGCTATCTGGGCAAATGAAGGGATGAATTGGCGGTAAAAGTTTGCGAAGCCCAGGAAACTTTGCAGTTGCTTTCTTGTGCAGGGTGGTGCCCATTCTAATACTGCTCTGACCTTCTCTGGGTCCATTTCAATGCCCTGGGGGGATATGCGATAACCTAGGTAGTCTATCTTTTCCTGGTGGAATTCGCATTTCGAGAGTTTGGCATATAGGTGGGTGGCTTGCAGTGTCTTTAAAACCGCTCTGACTAGGTTGACATGTTCCTCTTTTGATTCGATGAAGATAAGAATGTCGTCTAAGTAAACCAGGACCCCCTTAAATAGGTGCTCCCTTAGAACATCATTGATTAATTGCATAAATACTGCGGGGCCCCCTTGTAATCCAAATGGCAAGACTTTGAATTGGTAGCACCCCATGTTAAATGCAGTCTTCCATTCATCCCCTTCCTTAATTCTCATGCGATAGTAAGGTTCCCTTAGGTCTAATTTAGAAAAAAAATTCCCTTTCGAGAGGTGTGACAACATGTCCTTCATGAGGGGCAGAGGGTGTAGGTTGCTTTCACTGATTGTATTCAGGGCCCTATAATCCATGCATAAGTGTAAAGAGCCGTCCTTCTTCTCTCTAAAGAGGACCAGGGCAGCCACTTTAGGCTTGGCTGGCTCAATGAACCCCCTTTCTAGGTTTTTCTTTATGAATCTTTCCATTTCCTCCTTCTCCTTTGGGCTCATGGAGTATAATCTGGGCTTTGGGAGTTTTGCCCCAGGCTTGAATTCAATGGCAAAGTCTGTGGGTCAGTGTTTGGGGGGAGCTCATTCACCCTCTCCTCACTGAAAACCTCAGCAAGGTCTCTGTATTCCTTTGGTATTTCTGGTAGTCCCTTTTCCTCTCCCATGGATGCTTTTCCTGTTCTTGATTCTGGTAGCCCCCCTTGGGATTTTAAGCCCATAGGGTCCCCTTCAGGAATTTGATTTCTGCCATCCTCCAATTCACCCACGGGTTCCATTTTTTTAACCATTCCATCCCTAGGATCATTGGACATTCCATGCCTGGGGTCACCACAAATGTTATGTCTTCCTCATGTTTGCCCAGGGAGAAGTGTATTGGTAAAGTGGCTAGGGTAGCTGGCACCCCCCCTGCTATGGACCCATCTAACTGGCCAAATGAGATTGGTTGTTCCAGTCTCCTGTGTCAACTCAGGTGGTGAGTGGCTCCATTGTTTTCCTCGGCGGTGCCTCTTCAATATGTCGATCTCTGCTTCCTCTGCCAAGATGTACCATTCCTCAAGTTAGTGTGGGTCCCCTTGGGGCAGGCAAGCATCATATAGGTCATACTTTAATCTATCTCTGAAATGGCTAAGGAGGATGTCTTCGGGCCAGTTCAGTTTGCTGGCAATGGCCCGGAATTCTTGCATATATTCAGCTACCGGGCGTTTGCCTTGCCTCATTGTTTTTATCCTTTTGCGGGCTTTGCGATCAGCCAGGGGGTCCTCAAATCGCCTTCTCAGAGAGGACATGAAACGGTTGAAGTCGTTGAGCTCTGGATCATTGGAGTGGTGCAAGTTCACCACCCCATCTGCAGCCAGCCCATCCAGGGCAGATTGCACGATCTGGATACAGGCTTTGTCACTGGGGATGTCCCGCCTTTATTCCTCCATGTAGCTGAGGACTTGGGTTAGGAAAAACCCCAAGCGTGTTGGCTCCCCCTTGAATTTCACGTCCAGCAGTGGGAGTCTTTGAATGGACCGGTGCCTTCGTTGTCGGTGTAGTTTCTTCCATCCAGATCACCATCTGCGGGTTGGCGGGGAGTGGGGACTACTGGATCAGCAGATGTCCCCCGGGCTGCAGGTTCCACTTCCCCCTCGGTGTCTCTCCAGTTGTGGCTCCAGGAGCTGGGGTGGCTGTAGGGCTCAGAATTTTCCTTTCCTAGGGAGCTGAGAGTTCTCTTCATCAGGTCGATAGCTTTCTCTAGGATCCAGCCCGAGTACGGTGCCCAGCTCCCTTCCTCTTCACTTGCGTACAGGGATTTCTCCATCTCCTGCTTCCATTCTGGTTGGTTGCCCCCCCCGTCTCAGGGTCACCTTTCTTTTTTTTTTTTGGTAAGAAAAAGAGTTTATTCTGCAGAAAATAGAAAAGCGGTTTGCAAAGCGCGGTGGATCCTGGGGAGAGACTTCAACAGGAAGTTCTAAACCCAGAGACCACACCAAAATATTCAAACACATAACATTATATACACCCCTATTGCGACGCCCCCCGTCCCCTCCCCTTAGGTCCCATTTGAGAGGACTTCCCTCTCTCATCCTTTTGTCTTGTTAAGTGTTTCTTCTAGCCAAGCCTCCTGAAATCTAGTGCCTACGTGCAAGGCTTGGCTATTGTCTAATCTTTCTACTGTTAATCAATTGTGACCGTTTTATTTTTAAACTTCTCCATTTCTCACAAATCCCAGCTCCCTTCCTCTTCACTTGCGTGCAGGGATTTCTCCATCTCCTGCTTCCATTCTGGTTGGTTGGCCCCCCGTCTTAGGGTCACCTTTCTTGATTTCTTTTCCCACTTGCCTTTCTTTCCAATGTCCATTGACCACCGAGGTTTGGGGCCCCATGTCTCCACCACCTCCTTTCCTGAGGAATCTGACCTCTCATATCCCAACATCTGGCAGGGTTTCGGTTGGGGCAGCAGCTCCCTTTCTGGGGAGTTTCCTCCCTTCCTTGCTCTGCCGTCTGACATGGTAATTTTTGCAAAGTCCCCCAGCAAGGTTCTCCCTTTGTTCACCCCCCTTCCCCTTCATCGTATGACAGAATTCAGAGAGGGCAAAAATGGGATTTTCCATAGTCGATAACTAGAGATGAAATATAATTGGATTCTGACAGCCCAGTTCCAAGTACATCAAAGCAAATCCAACACAGGGAGGAAGACCCAGAAGTTTCCTAAGAAAAACAGCCTGGGTTCTTTCAATACAATCCATATGGGAATTCCATAAAGAGTTTGGGCCAGGGTTTTGGCTTTATATATACCCAGAGCAGAAGGAATAAACTGGCCTCCTTGGGTAAAAAAGAATCTTATAATCTGCTGATGGCTACAGGAGGCCGAATTCAGCACCTGGGTTCGATGTTTAGTCCAAGCACCAGTATTCTGAAATTGAATACCTAAATACTTAAAATGGAAAACCTGTCTAACAACATTACCACTGATAGCCCAGTTGTATGATTTCCAGGCTCTAGAGAACACCAATACTTTGGATTTGTCATAATTAATAGACAAATGGTTCTCAGCACAGTAAGACCCAAGTGCAGAAAGTAATCTTTTTAGACCAAGCCTTGATTGTGATAGAAGGAACGCATCGTCAGCATAAAGAAGACGCGGAATCTTCATATTCAACAACTTTGGGGCATGGGACTCAATGCGTACAATGTAAGAGGTCAGGTCAGATAAGAATAAATTAAACAGAAGAGGGTCCAGGACACAACCCTGCCTAACTCTGCTCTCAATCGGGATAGGATTTGAAAGTTCTCCCTGCAAGCCGCACCTAACCTGGCTAGAGGTCTGATTATACAAAGATCTGATTAAGAATAAAAGACATCTGTCAATAGAACTTTTGTGCAATTTTGACCACAACAGTTCCCTAGGGACTGAGTCAAACACTGCCTTTAAATTGATAAAAGCAGTAAAGAGTTTGCCACCTGGTGTAATAGCATATTTGTCAACCAGGTGTGCTAAGACAAAACAGTGGTCCAATGTGGCACAGCCTGCTTTAAACCCAATCTGCTCTGCACTAATAATGTTAGACTCCTCAACCCAAATGAGGAGTCTACATTGAAGATATTTAGCATACAATTTCCCAATGATGGAAAGCAGACTTATAGGACGATAATCGGCAGGGTTGTTCCTGTTTCCTCATTTAAAAACTGGAATAATAATTGCTAGACTCCAAGAGATAGGAATCCTACCAGAGGAATTAATATGGGCGAAAAGTGTTGCCAAAAGAGGAATCCACCACTTGGGATTAGATTTTAGCAAAATGGGGGGTATAGCATCGGGGCCAGGGGCTTTGCCTGATTTAAGTTCTGAGATAAGCTCAGCGGTTTCAGCATGAGTCACGGGTTGCCATATAGGAATTGCAAGAGGCAGTTGTGATCCAAGCTCGGTCGAAATTATTGAAGCCTGAAAAATTGACAAAAAATGATTTTCCTAATCTCTGTTAGAAATACAGCAGAGAGGGAGTTCTTGGTAACCAGGGAGAGAGCTGGCAACAATTTGCCAGAATAGTCGGGTGTTCTTCTGCTGGATAGAGAAGAGAAGTAAATTCAACGTCTCTCTCACTTTAGCCCTCTTTTTCTTAACAATTAGCCCTTTATACTCCCGCTTCAGGCGGCAATAGTCCTATGGTGGGCGTTTGTCCCCTCGGTTATGGTAAAGCAAGTAAGCCCGGTTAATCTGGTTCCTAAGCATCAGACATTCTTTATCAAACCAGGAATTGTTTCTTAAGTGATATGGACCCCTTGGCCTACAATCAGCTCCTAGCTCCTTTTGAACACTATTAATTAGTGATTCAAAGGCCAGGATTGTCTCTGGGCCACTACTTGTTAGAACCTGATTATAAAGGCTAAGACATTCCGGAGATGATAAAAAGGAGTGGAACTTTCTTTCGGTATTAGAAGACCATTTGATCCTCTTTATATAGAAGGCCGCATGGGGATCCGATATCTGGAGGCCTTTAGATAAGTGTATATTTGAGGAAAGCCCAATAATTGTAACCAGGGGGTAATGATCGCTCTCTGTGCGGCAGTCCACATAGAAAGCATGGACTGCCTTTCTTAATAACTGAGAAACCAGCACAAAATTAATAATGCTACTCCCACGTGAGGAACTAAAAGTAAACTCACCGACTAGATCACCTGGGGTACTCTCGTTAAGGATTATCTTGTCTTGTTGGGATGCTAAAAGTACTAACTGAATACCAGCAAAATTTGTTAGTTCATCCTTAGAATGTCTAGCTGAAATCTGATGACCTATTGCCTGAAGGATTTCTTGGGAGTAAAGTGCCTCAATTGATGGAGGAACTTGGACTCCCAGTCGGGCATTAAAGTCGCCCCCTATAAGGGTGTATAGCCCTGGAAATTTAGTTTCAATACAAGTAATATAGTTCTCCAGTTCATCCCATTGAGCCTTAATGTCGGCTTGCCTCACCGTCGGAGGAAGGTAGACGTTAAGCACTAGCAATTTGCTGTGTCCTCTCTTAATTAGGAGCGCCATAGCTAAAGAGCCACAGGGGAACAGCTCCACTATCTCCACCTTTAAAGAGATAGAGACCAAACAAGCCAAGCCACCCTTGGGTCTTCCCGTCACCGATTGTTTGATGTTGGCCAAGGAAATGGCCGTAAACCCTTTAAGGTAGCAGTTCTCAACCTGTGGGTCATGACCCCTTTTGGGATCGAATGACCGTTTCACAGGGGCCACCTAAGACCATTGGAAAACACATATTTCCAATGGTCTTAGGAACCGAGACACCGCTCCGCATCCGTCTCAGCATGGCCTCCTCCGCCATTTGCAGAGAGAGAGAGAGAGAGAGAGAGAGAGAGAGAGAGAGAGGCACTTTCACTTCCATTCTCTCTCTCTCTCTCTCAGGCGGACTTACCTCCTGCAGGGCTCCTTATTGGCCCTGTGCCCGGATGCCCCACCCTCTGGGAGAACCACGGCCAGGGTCTTGTGGCCTTGGAGTTGCCTGGGGAAGCCCCAGGATCCCTGCTGGCAGCAGCCCGCTGGAAGCTCCATTGAGCAGGCCAGCCCTCCTGCAAGCCGCAGCCCAAGGGAGACCAGCCCCTGCGATCCCCAGCCTTCCCGACCATTGGCCCCGCTGGCCAGGAAGGCGCACCGGAGTCCAGGCTGCCAGGAAGGAAGAAGGAAATTCAGCAAAGGTAGGAGAGGAGAGCCACCTCCTGGGGCCAGCGCTGGCGGTGGCTTCCTTGCCATCCTCTTCCTCCTCCCCTTCTTCCTCCTACTGCCCCCAAGGCAGCTCAGGCAGGGAGCAGCCAGGCTGGATGAAGGGCTGGTGGGCTGCATGGCCGCATGGCACCATCCCCCACCACTGCTCTATTAGATGGGTGGAGGGCGAGGCCAGGCAGCAAGGGGGCGGTGGGGATGGCGGCAGCGGTTTTCTCACCCTTCTCTCCTTTTTCCTCCTGCTGCCCCCAAGGCGGCTTGGGTGGGTGCCGGGAGGAAGAAGGGTGCCTGGGGGGCAGCAGCCAGGCTGGCAGGCTGCACGGCACCAGCCCCCACCACGGCTCCACTGATGGATGGAGGACCAGGCCGGGAAGCGCAGGGGCGGTGGGGACCCCCAATGATGCAGCAGTGACAGCCGCTGCTGCTGTCCCTGCCGCCTCCATGCTGCCTGGCCTGGTCCTCTGTCCATCAATGGAGCTGCGGTGGGGGCTGGTGCCATGTGGCCCGCCAGACCCTCTGCCAGCCTGGCTGCTCCCCCCAGGCACCCCTCTTCCTCCCTGCTCCTGCCCGAGCCGCTTTTGGGGCAGCAGGAGGAAGGAGAGGAGAAGGGCAAGAAAACTGCTGCCCGCTGAGATGAGTTGCCCGGCTGAGCTCCGTCCCGACCGCCCTCTGCACTGCGCGGGAGTCACCCCTGCACCGCCCAGCCCGCCTCTCTTGCCATCGAAGGCTGCCTCGGCTTTCTGGCGACGGGCAGGAGCGGCTCCTTCCTGGCTTGCTGGGCTTCGGGCCTCAGAAGCGGCCAGGGGGCGGGGAAGAGGGTGAGGTGGCAGCGATGCCCACATGTGCATCGGAGGCCAGCCGGCCGGGCCAGGAGGGGAGAAGCAGCGCCTTCCGAGCATGAGCTGGAGTTCCGGCCGCACCTGTCTTGTGTGCGATGGGCTGTGCGGTGTGGAAAGGGGCTCCCGCGACCCTGCCACTGCGATGGGGGGGCTCCAGGTTGGCAGGTGTGAGAGAGCGGCTGGCGGCTCCACGCGTGACTTCTGAGGCCCCGGGGGTGCTGCCGCTTGGCTCTCCACCAGGCTCTCCACCAGAGCCTCACCCCCTCCCCGGGCAATTGTGCGGAGCTGCTTGTGTGTCCTTGGCAGCGCCTCCCCCTTTAATCTCCTTCCTTCTCCATCTCCTTCCCTTCCCCTTCAATCTTTCTTCCTTCCTTCCATCTCCATCCCTTCCCCTTCAATCTCTCTCCTTCCTTCCTTCCTTCCTTCCTTCCTTCCTTCCTTCCTTCCCCTTCAATCTCCTTCCTTCTCCTTCTCCATCTCCTTCCTTTCCCCTTCAATCTTCCTTCCTTCGTTCCATCTCCATCCCTTCCCCTTCAATCTCTCTCTCCTTCCTTCCTTCTTTCCTTCCCCCTTCAATCTCCTTCCTTCTCCATCTCCTTCCTTTCCCTTTCAATCTTCCTTCCTTCCTTCCCCTTCCCTCCCTCCCAACATTTTTGAGCAAGGAAGAGTAAGCTTCTCCATTGAGCATTGCTTTATTGTTTTTGTGATTAATCACTATGCTTTAATTATGTTCAATTTGTAACAATGAAAATACACCCTGCATATCAGATATTTACATTACGATTCATAACAGTAGCAAAATTACAGTTATGAAATAGTAAAGAAATAATTTTATGGTTGGGGGTCACCGCAACATGAGGAACTGTATTAAGGGGTTGCAGCATTAGAAAGGTTGAGAACCACTGCTGTAAGGGATATCTTATCAGACGCCAAAGTCTCCTGAAGCAGAACCACATCAAATGCCTGAATGTAGTTGGTAAATTCTATAGTACCACACCTTCTCCCCCAACCTGCTATGTTCCATGAAAGACATTTAAGAGTACAGGTTTTTTTTGCCAGATTTGATAGTCATTTTATATAATTAATTTTTTAAAGGGAGCCCTTCTGATCCAAGAAGATACACCCGTTATTAAAAGGCAGTGTCACCCGCATGGGAGAGAAAGGCAGGGAAGGGGGGAAGGGAGGCGAACGTTGTTCATGGGGCTGTAGAACTCTAAACGCACTCCAGTTCATACTTGTAGCATTAGTTGGATGCTTGGCTGGCAAGCATCCAGTGGCATCAGCATACGAGGTCTGAGGGAGTCCAAGATCTTCATATTGACGAGTTAGACATCCTGGAAAAAGGTCCAGGAGAACTTCCACTGATGAATCAGTATGGGCTCCCTGAAATCCAGGGAAATCCTTATTAGGTAGTGAGAGACTCCAAAGCTTGGCATTAACTGCAGCCAGACGCTTAATAATTTGGGCCCTTTCTGAATGTGGGAGCGCATGAAAGGAGTCGAAGAGCTGTATCTCCTCCTGGTTCCAGAAATTATTTTGAGATAAGTCTGTTACATTAATAGATGGAATCCCAGAGTCACTGGCCTGGGGCTTATTCGCTAAGAACCCTTGAATACCCTGGGCTGATGTCACTTCCTTTGAGGCCATTTCTTCCCAGCTGATCAAGTCAAGGCAAGGATCCTGATGAGATGTTACTGGCTGAGGGGGGTTGGTTTGATTGACAGTAGGAAAATCAGTCAAAACCCCATCAGAGAGGGCACCATCAGGAGATTTTACAAGCATAGATGTATATTTAGTAGATGGACTAACATCAGAGATGATGTTCAAGGTTGGCACATTAACATGTGCTACTGAAGATCTTTTAGGGCAGTGGTTCTCAACCTTTCTAATGCTGCGACCCCTTAATACAGTTCCACATGTTGTGGTGACCCCCAACCATAAAATTATTTTCGTTGCTACTTCATAAGTGTAATTTTGCTACTGTTTGGAATCGCAATGTAAATATCTGATATGCAGGGTGTATTTTCATTGTTACGAATTGAACATAATTTTAAAGCATAGTGATGAATTACAAAAACAATATAGCAGTGCTCACTGGAGAAGCTTACTCTTCCTTGCTCAAAAATGTTGGGAGGGAGGGAAGGGGAAGGAAGGAAGGAAGATTGAAGGGGAAAGGAAGGAGATGGAGAAGGAAGAAGATTGAAGGGGAAAGGAAGGAAGGAAGATTGAAGGGGAAAGGAAGGAGATGGAGAAGGAAGGAGATTGAAGGGGAAAGGAAGGAAGGAAGGAAGGAAGATTGAAGGGGAAAGGAAGGAGATGGAGAAGGAAGGAGATTGAAGGGGGAAGGAAGGAAGGAGAGAGATTGAAGGGGAAGGGATGGAGATGGAGATGGATGGAAGGAAGGTTGAAGGGGAAAGGATGAAGAAGGAAAGAGATTGAAGGGGGAAGGAAGGAAGGAAGGAAGGAAGGAGAGAGATTGAAGGGGAAGGGATGGAGATGGAGATGGAAGGAAGGAAGGTTGAAGGGGAAAGGAAGGAGATGAAGAAGGAAAGAGATTGAAGGGGGAGGGAAGGAAGGAAGGAAGGAAGGAAGGAAGGAAGGAAGGAAGGAAGGAAGGAAGGAGAGGGAGATTGAAGGGGAAGGGATGGAGTTGGAGATGGATGGAAGGAAGGAAGACTGAAAGGGAAAGGAAGGAGATGGAGAAGGAAGGAGATTGAAGGGGAAGGAAGGAAGGAAAGAAGGAAGGAAGATTGAAAGGGAAAGGAAGGAGATGGAGAAGGAAGGAGATTGAAGGGGGAAGGAAGAAAGGAAGGAGAGAGAGATTGAAGGGGAAGGGATGGAGATGGAGATGGAAATGGAAGGAAGGAAGATTGAAGGGGAAAGCAAGGAGATGGAGAAGGAAGATTGAAGGGGAAAGGGAGGAAGGAAGAAAGGAAGGACAGATTGAAGGGGAAGGGAAGGAGATGGATGGATGGAAGGAAGGAAGGATGGATTTTTTTCCAAATGGTGATGAACTGCAACTCCCAGCATTCCCCACTCTCCGATAGTGCTTTTTAGGGCTGCTGGGGGCGGAGCACAGCTGGGCAACCAGAAGGCATTGGGATCGGCTTGGCGTCCTAGCTCAGCTCAGCCAGCAGCAGCAGCAGCAGCAGCGTGGGTGGTGGCAAGTCATGAAAGCAGCGTCCACACGTTCAGGGTGTAAATGCCTTGGATGGTTTGGCTCCCCCACCCCTTTATTTACTGATCTGCCACAAGCTCGTGCAAACAAGCCCCGAGGAGTTCTGAACGAGCGGTCGTTTTTTTTTAAAAAAAGCTTTCAGCAACGAAGCAGAAAGGGGAACTCGCTCACAGCTTTTCCCCCCCTTTCTCGGTGACTGGGAAGGCAGCAGCCAGAGACGCCACTGCACAAAGGGAGGCAGAGAGAGGGGTGAGGGGGGAAAACCTCACTCAACTTTCGCCCTTATCAGACTCGGTTCCCTTCTGGTCGACCCCCTCCCACCCACCCGCCCCCTTCACCTCCCACTTTGGAGAAGGAAGGAAGGAAGGGTTTTTTTCCAGATGGTGATGAACTGCAACTCCCAGCATTCCCCACTCTCCCACAGTGCTTTTTAGGGCTGCTGGGGGCGGAGCACGGCCAGGCAACCAGAAGGCAGGGAGATCGGCTCGGCGTCCCAGCTCAGCTCAGAAGGAAGGAAGGAAGGAAGGAAGGAAGGAAGGAAGGAAGGAAGGAAGGAAGGAAGGAAGGAAGGAAGGAAGGAAGGAGAGATTGAAGGGGAAGGGAAGGAGATGGATGGATGGATGGATGGATGGATGGAAGGAAGGATTTTTCCCAAATGGTGATGAACTGCAACTCCCAGCATTCCCCACTCTTCCACAGTGCTTTTTACGGCTGCTGGTCCTCATCCCAGCACCTCTTGCCCTCTCCCAGCCGCCCACCCGGGACCTGCCCGCCCCTCCAGCCTCCCGAGCGCCATCACAGCGACAGGATCATGGGAGCCCCTTTCCACGCTGCACAGCCCTTCACTGCCAAATCCTTCCCCGACTTGTCACACACGAGAGGGGCGTCGCCGGAGCGCCAGTTCCTGCTCGGAAGACGCCGCTTCCCCCTCCCGGCCTGTCCGGCTGGCCTCCTATGCACATGCGGCCATCTGGCCACTTCCGAAGCCCAGAGCCCGGCAAGCCGGGAAGGAGCTGCTCCTGCCCGCCAGCGCCAGAGCCACGCTGGGCGCCAGAGGGCCAAGGCGGCCTCCAAAGGTGAGGGAGGTGGGCCGGGCAGTGCGGGGGAAAGCTCCGGTGCGGTGTGGAGGCAGCGGCCCAGACCTGGCTCGGCTCGGACCAGCCGCCCATGCAGCTGAGTCAGCCTGGGGCGGTGTCGGGGGTGCGTTTCAAGCCCCAGGGCTTGCCATGAGCTGGAAGACAGGGAGGACACAACCAGCAACCGTCCGATGTCTGCATGGCCCCCAGGAGCACAGCCCGAATCCCGACAGTCAGCTGGGAGTTGGGTCAGAGTCCGGACATTGGTGGGGAACTGGCGGGACTGCTACACACAGCCTGGCTCCTGACAGCCAGCTGAGAGTTGGCCCCATGCACACAAGCTGTCCTCCCAGCGCCTGCTGCTGCCCCGCTAGCCTTACCTTGGCCACCGCCCATTCGGGGCGGCGGCAGGCAGGCCCAGGTGCTCTTGGGAGGCCATGGCAAGCAGCAGCGCCGGTGCAGGCCGACCACCGGCTGGGCCACCAGCTGGCCCAGCCCAAGGGAGGTAAGCCACCCGCCAGGCCCCACGTGCACCAGCAACCCTCCCTGCGCCTGCCGCTGCCCCACTAGCCTTACCTTAGTCACCACCCATTTGGGGCGGTGGCAGGCAGGCCCAGGCGCTCCTGGGCGGCCATGGCAAGCAGCAGCGACGGCACAGGCCGACCACCGGCTGGGCCACCAGCTGGCCCAGCCCAAGGGAGGTAAGCCACCCGCCCGCCGGCCTCCCACCTCCCACCCCTGGCCCTCTTTTACTTACATTTAATCGTTGCTCAGCAGGGAGGGGTGAAAACTTCAAGAAAGCTCGCCTTTGCTGCAGACAACTTGCAGCACCGTTTGCAGACTGGGACTTTTGGCGGGCTCAGCAGGGCGGAGACAGCCTGGACAATTCCTATTGGCTTTTGAAAGCCAATAGAATTAGACTCTATTCAAGAGAGTCTATTCTATTGGCTTTCAAAAGCCAATAGAATAAGAGGGAGTAGCACAGCTAAGGAAAAGGGGACAGTCAGCTGGGAGTTGGGTAGGAGTCCAGACATTGGTGCGGAACCGGCGGGGCTGCTACACACAGCCCGGCTCCTGACAGCCAGCTGAGAGTCGGCCCCATGCACACAAGCTGCCCTCCCAGCGCCCACCGCTGCCCCGCTAGCCTTACCTTGGCCACCGCCCTTTCGGGGCGGTGGCAGGTAGGCCCAGGTGCTCCTGGGAGGCCATGGCAAACAGCAGCGATAGTGCAGGCCGACCACCAGCTGGGCCATTAGCTGGCGCAGCCCAAGGGAGGTAAGCCACCCGCCGTGCCCCATGCACGCCAGCAACCCTCCCTGCGCCCGCCGGCCTCCCACCTCCCACCCCTGGCCCTCTTTTACTTACATTTAATCGTTGCTCAGCAGGGAGGGGTGAAAACTTCAAGAAAGCTCGCCTTCGCTGCAGACAACTTGCAGCACCGTTTGCAGACTGGGACTTTTGGCGGGCTCAGCAGGGCGGAGATAGCCTGGACAATTCCTATTGGCTTTTGAAAGCCAATAGAATTAGACTCTATTCAAGAGAGTCTATTCTATTGGCTTTCAAAAGCCAAATGAATAAGAGGGAGCAGCACAGCTAAGGAAAAGGGGGAAAAATGGTGGACTGCGTTCTTTGGCAACCCCCGTGAAATGGTCGTTTGACCCCAAATGGGGTCGCGACCCACAGGTTGAGAACCGCTGTTTTAAGGGCAGTAAATCTCCTAACACTCACAGGTGGTTGATTGCTTAAAAGAGGCTTAGTCGACATATCTTTGAAGACTCTTCTTGGCAAAATGCCGAAAGACCTTAGTAGAGATCTTCTCTTGAAGAATAGTTTGGGGGTGTTAGAATTGTCAAAACTAAGTAACACTTGAGTGCAGTATATAGAGGAGGGTAAAAATTCAACCTTCTTCAAATCATCAGCTTTCAACCCCAATAGCTGTAGTATATGACCCCTCCCAGCCGTATTGAGCCCCAGCGCAGCAAGTAGCCATTAATAGGATTGATATTTAGGGCCACCTGTTTTGGCTGTAAAACCAGGTGACTGTTTGCATCTAGGGAAATGGAGTTCGAACTGTTGATAGGGTTACATTGAGCAGACCTTTTACTGAGGCTTGACAAGGAAGGCCCTGCTACCGCATCGGAATGCCGAGCGTCCAGCCCAGCACTACCACTGGCAACCCAAGAAACTAAATAATTTAGGGTAATTATATTATCAAGCTGGAGCTGTATGCTCGCTGTTGTATCTGCAACCAGGATACATTGCTGAGCCAGACGTTCTGTAAGGGTGGGCTCATTTAAAGATCGATTGGGGACTGTAGCTTTAGGGGAGCCTTTGTTCTAAACTCGAGGGGTGACACCCTCAGCCATCAAAGGATCGCCATGATTGGCAGGAGCCAGAAAAAAGGAGCTTGTAAGGACCCACCCCACTTTGCATCTTAAGAAGACAGAACTCTTGGAATATTTCTTCCAACAGGCATCCTTTATTAAGAGAAAATGGTTGCAGGCATTCTAGACAGGACCTGGGGCCCAAGCCCTACGGTTCAAGGTTTTAAGGGGTCCCCAGCAGCCCCACCCCACCCTACCATCTTTCCAGCAACAATCCCAGGCATTACATTTCCACCCCCTTTTTCCTCACTGCCGGTGGAAGGGAGACTTCAGAGAGGAGTAGATGAAAGCTGATGGACCCATTGTTATGATTTAGTCCTTTTTGTGGTATCCACATTCAATCTCTTTGAAGTTGTACCGAAGGAAGTGAGGGCCATAAAAACCCTTTGTTCACCCCCCTTCCCCTTCATCATATGACAGAATCCAGAGAGGGCAGAAATGGGGTTTACCATAGTCGATAACTACAGATAAAATATAATTGGATTCTGACAGAGCTGGAGTTTTCAAACAAAGAGGCCGAGCCAAAACAAAGTCTTCCATCTTGGATTGCTTTAAAGAAGATTGAGGAACCAGGTGAGTAAGGGATTTGCACCTTTTCTTTGACTTCATTGTGTTAAATAACACAATAAAGGAGGAGCAGTGTAATATAACAAGAGACTAATCCCCAAGACAAGTCCTGGATCCAAAAAAAAAAAAGAAGCCAAGGGCCAAGAGTCAAGAAAAAGCAAGTCTCGATGCAAACAATAACAAGGTTCCTCACAAGTAAGGCAAGAATCCTACCCTTCTGCCAAAGCAGGGAGTAGGGAGTGAATAAAAATATCAAAATAGTAAAATAGTAAAAAGAAAATAGTTAAAAGAAAAATGGTAAAAAGTAGTAGGTAAATAAATAGATCAAATAAAAATCACTCAAAACTAGAGAATACTAGGTTTCCTGACAAAGCAGAAAAGCCTATATAGCAACAACAAAAACAGCAGCAAGGTATTCCCATAGCTGAGGCCCAGCTCGGGATATCAAAAATACAGCTAAAATATAGCTAACCCGTAGCTGAAATATAGCTGAGAGTGGATTAAGTGGATTAGTGGCCACACTGCATAAAGTTTCAAAAATGTAAGAGATTTAAAATTAAGAAAATTAAAACAGTAAGTTGGTTTAATCTAGGTTAAAAGCAGAGAGCCTACTTGCCTGCTGCTGCTGCTCCAGCCAGTCCAATCCAGTGGAAGCTATGTTTAGAAAGAATCAGTCAATTTCTGCCTCCACAGTTTCTAGAACTTGTTCTCACTGCCCAGCTGTTTCCAATTCTTATCTTTTTTGATAGTATGAAGGACAAATCAAGAAAGCCAACAAGCTTAATAATCAGAGAAATTCAGTTGCTGTGCCATGTTTTGCCACAAGATGTCCCCAGTAGGCTATAAATTTTTTTTCCAAAACAGCAATTATGCTTTTATACAGTTAAAAAAAAAGAGGGTATTTTTCGGAGTTAAGATAGATAAAATGCTCAGTTTCTATAATAAAAACATTTAGGACCCCAAAGCATCCAAAAAGTAAAAATCTACTTATTTGGTTAAAAATAAGTTATTCTTTTTTTTTAGTTTCCATGCTTAAATTCCCAAGGTGTATAAACGCTGCCGTATTAAGAGCAGGAAAAAAATTTTCAGAGGCTTTTACAGGAAGGTAGTGAGGGTAGAAGAGAGGAAAGGAATAGTCTCACCCAGATCTTCCACAGTGCTTTGTTGTGCTTAATAGTGCTTTTGGCTTTCGGCTGGTGCAGCTAAATGATCGGCCATGTTGAGGGCCGGTCTTTTCCTCGTCGATCCAAAGGAGCTGCCTCAGCCCAAGTGAGATGGATGCCACCCTTCCACACTCAAGTGGGGGTCCTCCTCAGAAGTGGTTGCCCCTCTAGGGCGTCTTTCAACCCTTTCCAGGGTCTTTTGACGAGGGAAAACCGGATGGCAGAGAGGAGAGTGTCCACGTCCGTCTGCTGGCGCCGCAAACTGGAAGCCGCCTGCTATAAACTATTAATGCCAGAAAAACAGAGTCTGAAATGCTCATATAGTCTTATCACTGAGACTCATAGCCCTCATCAGGAGAAAGAATCAAGGCAAGTACAGCATCAGCTAATGCAACAAATTCAGAATCATAATAAAGTTTTATCACAAGACCAATTAAAATAAGCACATTCAGCATGGTCTATATGACAATTGATGCAGTGATAGCAACAACAGCACTCAACCCAACATTCGCAATCACAAAACTTACACACATGATTTATCAAACAGATATGGTCAAGGGGCAAACAAACAACAAGCAATCCCAGCTCAAATGGTTGTAGCAGAGAATACTCAGTATTCAATTCACCCCCCAAATTCTGGAGGAAGAGGTAAAAAGGATTAGACTGAGGAAGGGAGGTGTAAATGGTAACTGCACAGAGTAGGTTCAAGCACGGCCAGCACTTCTAAATACAAAAACTTAGGATAATAGCAATGCTTAAAACTCTTCAAGCAAAATCAACATTAGAAGTGAATCAAAATATACTGCACAAGATCCATTAAGGCAAACACATCTTCTGCAAACAATAGTACAATATATGCAATGATAATAGCAACAACAACCATGAAAACATACACAGTCACAAAGAAGACACATACTATGGTAGGTAGGAAAAGGCAAAGACAATAACCTTTAATAACAAAAAGACAATTTAAATAATATTGTACCATTTATCGATGAAAGGGTGAAGAACATTAGTTCAAAACAAAAAGGCAACCAATAGCAACATGCAAAATTAAAAAAACAGTATCAAGAACATAGCAACTTCACAACAGAATTTCCCAACTATCAATGTTAACAGAACAACCTCATGAAATAGCATAACTACCTTCCTTGTTGAGTATCGTTACAGAGGGTGAATCACACCATCAAAAACGAGGCCACAAGACACAACATGAGGGCATGACCCTCACATGGGGTGCGACCCCAACCAATACAAGGGGGTGATCAGCCCCCAGAAACATCAGTTCCTCTTTGGGTCCCTGCCACAGACTTGATGATCCTGACAGTTTTGCCTCCAGGGCACGACAACTATCATACACTTACATCAACCCCAAAGCACATCTGGTTATGACCCTTCTCGTGCCACTGAAATGGGATGAGACAAACGGGGGTCCCAAAAAGGGGCACCTCCTTACCTCTGATCCAAAGTGGAAATGTGGGTACATGGAGAAAGAGTGGGCTGATTGCCTATGGTCCAAACCTGGGGATGGTCAGAAGCCCCAGCTGGACATTAGGTCTCTTTCAGCTTCTGTCTCTTCCCAGCCAGCGCACCAAACTGTTGGGAGAAAATCCAATGAAGAAAAGAGACAGCACATCAAAAGCATCTCACTTTAGAATTCAGAGGTTTACTTTATTGAAATTTAGAACACACATTAAATACTTACATTAACAACCCATTGCAATGAGGACCAGCTTTGGACTAGCAGTCATAGCAGTGACAGTTAGTGGCCAAGTGCCTTGAACCAGGTCCACCATTAATCTTTCATACCTTAATTGTCGCCTAAATCACATACAGATGGCCACTTGGACTCGCAATAAAAAGGAATCAGTTCCTTGTACTTTCTCCTGACCACAATTTTCCACATAACCGTTCTTACATGTGTACATATGAAACTTGCATCCATCTGCTAATTTCAGTTCCTTATTTCCAAACGTTCCAACCCTTATGTTCTAAATATACATATAAAACAGGCAACTTCGCAAAATTCTCTTGAGCAAGGCACAGTTACAGTTTAGATTACAAATATTTCTTTTGAATTGTGAAACTGGCTATAGCACAAACTTCAGTATCGGTCCATGAGGCCTGGTGGTGAACCTATGGCATGCGTGCCAGAGGCGGCACTCAGAGCCCTCTCGTGGGCACATGTGCCATCGCCTCAGCCCCGCCTCCCCCCATGGCCCCCTCCTCACCAGCAGCCCCCCCAGAGGAGATTTGCCCCCAAGCGTGGCCTGCACAGAGCAGTGCAGCCAAGGACATGGCGGCCAGGCAGTGGGAACAAGACCCCACCCTCGTGCCCTATCGTATGCAGACGATGCTGTGGGGTGCGGATGGAGGGCGTGGCTGCCATGGTGCTGCTGGGCTGCCTGGACGATCTGCGGCAGGCCATGGAGGCAGTGGGTGGGCGGGATGGGGGCAGAGTGGGGGCAGAGTGGGGGTGGGCAGGGCAGGAGCGGGGCCAGTTTTTGGACACTTGCTCTCTAAAAGGTTCGCCATCACTGGTCTAGGCCTTACCTAGCATACAAAACTATAGTACAGAATTTCTCCTTCCATATCCCCTATCTTCTATATGAAGAAGACTTAGCAATCAACCATGATTTTTTGTATTATATTTTCCTAGGTATCTTTTTATTCGAGAGGATTTTAATTAAAATCTTACTGTTTAACAATGCTTTTAGGTATAAAGAGAACATTCAGCGTCTTTCAGCTCTTCATTTAGACAAACCTATTGAACCTCTTGATCTGGCAGTTCATTGGGTGGAGTTTGTCATGAAGCATAACGGAGCTCCCCATTTGCGTCCAGCAGCTCATGACCTCAACTGGATCCAGTACTATTCTATTGATGTCATTGCCCTCCTTTCGGCTGCAACATTCCTTTTTCTGTTTATCTCACTGAAGGGTTGTCTATTTTGCTGCAAGAAGTGTTTCTGCAAAAGTGTAAGACTAAGCAAAAAAGGCAAGTCAAAATCCCAATAATTAAAAAAATTCGAATCAAAATGAGGTAGGGTATTTTATTATTTTGATTTTCCTAAAATTGGGCACAACTGTCTTTTGAAAAACTAGATTAAAGTGTGTTTTGTCTATGGTTTGATTAAAGAAAAGCACTTCTTGAACATAACCTGAATCAGAATCTTCAGATGATCTTTTAAATCAAGCAGAAAACACAAATCATTTGAATCATTTAAAGTCTACATTAACATATTAGAGGGAATTAACAGCCTGTAAGTATGTTTCACAATCCTATAGTTTGTGGAGCTCTTTAGAAATCAACTTTATTTCTAATTTGTCTTCACTGTGAAGGACTGCAGGATTTAATAGATAATGAAAAAACTAGAAAGAATGATTAGATATAAAGAATGATAGATGGTTTTTCATCTTTAACTATTGCAGTAGAGTAGAGTAGAGTAGAGTAGAGTAGAGTAGAGTAGAGTAGAGTAGAGTAGAGTAGAGTAGAGTAGAGTAGAGTAGAGAGTAGAGTAGAGTAGAATAGAACAGAATCCCCTGCTCAAGAATCTATACCATTTTAGACAAGTGACTGTTTTATCTCTTCTTAAAAACCACCAGGGACGGAGTGCCCATGATTTCTGAGGGTAAGCTATTCCACTGGTTAATTGTCCTCACGTTAGGAAGTTTCTCCTTAATTCCAGGTTGCTTTACTCTTTGAACAGTTTCCAATAATTGTTTCTTGTCCTTCCCTCTGGTGCTTTGGAGAATAATTTGACCCACTCTTCTTTATGGCAGCCTCTCAAATACTGGAATACTGCTATCATGTTACCCCTATTTCGTCTTTTCTTTAGACTAGCCAAACCCAAGCCCTGCAACCCTTCTTCATGTGTTTTAGTCTCCAGGCCTTTGATCACTTTAGTTGCTTTCTTTGAACTTTTTCCAAAGTCTCAACATCTTTTTTGTAGTATGGTGACCAAAATTGGTTGCAGTATTCCACAGGTGGTCTTACTAGGGTTTTATAAAGTGGTACTGATACTTTGCATGATCTTGATTCTATGCCTCTGTTTATACAACCCAGGATTGTATTAGCTTTTTTGGTTGCTGCTGCAGTGCTGGTTCATATTCAAGTGATCATCCACTAGGACTCCAAGGTTGCTGTCACAGTTACTGTTTTTGAGCCAGGTCTTGCCTAATCTGTACCTATATCTTTGATTTTTCCTGCCTAAATGTAAAACTTTGCTTTTCTCCACATTAAAACTCATTTTGTTGGACAGGGCCCATTGTTCAAGTTTGACAAGATGTTTTTGGATCCTGAGCTTGTCTTCTGGGGTGTTGGCTATTCCTGCCAGTTTAGTGTCATCTGCAAATTTGATGAGTTCCCCTTCTATTCCCTCATCTAAGTCAACAATGAAGATATTGAAGAGTACTGGGCCTAAGGTGGAGCCTTGTGGTACCCCACTGCTTACTTCTCTCCATGTGGATGTAGTGCCATTGAGGACTACTCGCTGAGTATGGTTTGTCAACCAGGTACAGATCCATCTGGTGTTTTTTTTTAAAAATAAATTTTATTGGTTTTTTAATTTTTACAGAAAAAAAATGCTCAAGGCACACCATAGTGTTAAAATAAACAAACATCCAAAAACAAAACATAAATACATATTTCAATCAATACATCTAGTATTCCCTACTCAACTTAATACATTCTTATTCAACTTTGTCCCGAACAAAATAAAACATGCATTCTTTTAGATCAATAAATATTTCTTTCTTATATATTGCGAGTATTACAGTTGAGTGCATTTTTATAATCCCCTATCCTACCCCCCCCCCCACCGACTTCCCAAAATGAATACAGGGTAAAACAAAAGAAAACCCAGTACGTCAAACAAATTTATTATATAATCCTAACAAAAAGTTTAAACTATATGCTAAGTACAGTCTCTTTAATCCAATTCTAACTTAAATTTATTCAACCTTATCAGTTCAAGTATTCTAATTCCTTAATTTTATCATAGAACTTATTTATTTCTTCTTATACAAATATCCCTTATTTAAAATAAAATATCAATCTATCGTATACATATCTAATCATTAAACATCAAACAAACAAATCATCTTGTTAAAAATAATAATTTTCATATCGATAAACCCATCAATTCAAAAAATACTTTCTTAATCAATTTAATATATATCTTCCATTAATCACCCATTTCTCTTACATCTTACACATCAAACAAATAATCTTGTTAAAAATAATAATTTTCATATCGATAAACCATCAATTCAAAAAATACATTCTTAATCAATTTAATATGTATCTTCCATTAATCACCCATTTCTCTTACATCTTACTCATAATCTTAATCCTTAAAATCAATCCATAATTCTAAATTAGCTATAATTCATTGCATAAAAATTTTAAATTTCACTTCTTTACAATTCAATCCATTGGACATCAAACAAACAAATCATCTTATTAAAAATAATAATTTTCATGTCAGTAAACCCATCAATTCAAAAAATACATTCTTAATCAATTTGATATATATCTTCCATTAATCACCCTCTCGTGCATCTTGCTCATAATCTTAATCCTTAAGTCAGTCCATAATTCTTTGCCTTTGATTCATCACATAAAATTTTAAATTTCACTTCCTTCAGTCGTATTCTGGGCTTCTTCTTCTGCCAGGTGGATTTCCATAACAAAATTTTAAATTTCACTTCTTTACAGTTCAATCCATTGGACGTCAAACAAACAAATCATCTTATTAAAAATAATAATTTTCAAATCAGTAAACCCATCAATTCAAAAAATACATTCTTAATCAATTTGATATATATCTTCCATTAATCGCCCTCTCGTGCATCTTGCTCATAATCTTATTCCTTAAGTCAGTCCATAATTCTTTGCCTTTGATTCATCACATAAAATTTTAAATTTCACTTCTTTCAATCGTATTCTGGGCTTCTTCTTCTGCCAGGTGGATTTCCATAACAAAATTTTAAATTTCACTTCTTTACAGTTCAATCCATTGGACGTCAAACAAACAAATCATCTTATTAAAAATAATAATTTTCAAATCAGTAAACCCATCAATTCAAAAAATACATTCTTAATCAATTTGATATATATCTTCCATTAATCGCCCTCTCGTGCATCTTGCTCATAATCTTATTCCTTAAGTCAGTCCATAATTCTTTGCCTTTGATTCATCACATAAAATTTTAAATTTCACTTCTTTCAATCGTATTCTGGGCTTCTTCTTCTGCCAGGTGGATTTCCATAACAAAGCTTCCCTTCCAGGTAATAAGTCTCTCTTTATTGCTTGCAATATCATTTGAATCCATATAAACCATCTTGGCCTTTGCTTTAGTCCTCTGTTTCTCTTAGCCATAAAATTCAGTTGCTGGAACATTTCAAATCTCAGTCTTTGCTTTTCCTGGTCCTCAAAACCATAGGTAAACTGCTTGTCAGGCAAAGTCAGTTTCTCTTTGTTCTCAGATAAGTCCTCTTCTTGTGTAGTATGTTTTATAAAATAATCAGCAGTCAGTTGAGAATCAATTTTGAAGTTTAAAGGAGAAATTCTAACCATTAATTCTGTAATAAACTCTTTCATTATAGCAAGCATTTCTTCTTTAGCTTCACGAATACATTCCAAAATAAGTTTACCATTTGAATGTGAGTTCAGCTCCATTTTAAAAAATATTCAGCTGGGTCAGATTATCTTTCTCTCGAGAAAAAAAAAGGAGGAAAAGCCGTTTAAAAACCAGTCATCTCATCTCCAAATAGTCAACAATTAGCTTTTGGCCAATAGATTATCTTCTTGCAAATCAGAATTTAGATCCATCTGGTGTTGATGTTGTCTATTCCACTTTGTTCTAGCTTACCAAGCAGTAAGTTCTGGTCTACTTTGTCAAATGCTTTACTGAAATCTAAGTATACTATGTCCACTACATTTTGCTGGTCTAGTAATTTAGTCACTTCGTCAAAGAATGAAATAAGATTGGTGACATAGTTTGACTGTTTTAAACAAACTGGCTACTAGTAATAACTTTGTTTGCTTCTATTTGTTCGCAAATCTGTTTTTTGATTATTTTTTTCCAGGATCTTCCCAGGTATTGATGTTAGGCTGATTGATCTGTAGTTTCCTGGGTCTGGTTCCCCCACCCTTTCTTGAAGATGGGAACCACATAAGCCCTTTTCCAATCCTCAAGAACTCCCCTGGTGCTCCAGAATTTTTGAAAAATATGGTGCAATTGTTCTGAGATAATATCTGCCAGCTTCTTCAGAACTCTGGGATGTAATCTGTCAATTCCCAGTGATTTATATTCATCAAGGTCACATAGGTGTTCTTTTACCATTTTCTTGCCTATTTTAATTTTTGTTTCTAATTTGTCTTTTAGAGTAGGTTTCTTGGTATGTTGGCTATAATTTCTTTTTGTGTGAAGACTGATGCAAAGAATGAGTTAAGCAGCTCTGCTTTCTCCCTACTTCCTGTTACTTCCTTGCCATCTTCTCTCTTTAGTGGACCTACAGTTTCCTTGATTTTTTTCTTGTTATTGATATGTTGAAAAAAGTTTTTTTTATTATCCTTGATTTCTATTGCAAGTCTTTGTTCATTCTGAGCCTTTGCTTTCCTGATTTTATCTTTGCATGTTCTGGCTGTCTGCTGATAATCAGCCTTAGTTATGTGTCCCTCTTTCCATTTTTTCTCCTTGTCCTTTCTGTCTTCCAGTTTGTCAGAGAGATTTTTGTGCAGCCATGTGGTTTTTTCTTGGGTTTGTCGGGTTTTTTTCAGTGGTGTTATCCTGGTCTGGGCTTTTACGATCGCATTTGTCAGTTTCCCACACTTCTTGAATTTTTTTCCACTTTACAATTTTCATCCATAGAATCTTTCCTAGGCTCTCTCTGAGTTTATTAAAATCAGCTCTTTTAAAGTTTAAGACACTGGTTGGATTATTTTCTTTTTTTTGTAAAGTTTTTATTAATTTTTCCATATAATTCAATAGTGCTTATTTAACAACATGTTGTCTGAGTTTATAATGATCAATACAAATTTAATTCCTAATCCTTTATTCTTTTCTCCAGCCATTGATAAAACAAGTCCCAAGTCTGATAGTATTCTGTTTCTTCTTTTTCTTTAAACCCCGTAGTACAGGGGTGTCAAACTCAATTTCATCGAGGGCCATATCAGCATTGCGGTTGCCCTCGGGGGCGGCGGGGTGTGTGGCCAGGATGGGTGTGGCCTACTGTGTGGGCATGGATGGAATGGGTATGGCCTACTCGGTGGGTGTCATTTCGGCAGGCAGCGGGGCGCTCTCCTCACAGCGCCGAGAGGTTGAGCCGGGCAGTGTGAAGCTCGCCAACTTTGCACCTTGCTGCCTGCTGAAACTAGCTAGGCAGCATTGCATTTCTCATCAGATTCGTGCCACTCAGCTCAGCTCTTGGCACTGTGAGGAGAGCGCCCCACTGCCTGCTGAAACCGGGCAGGCTGGGAGCTGGGTGGCCTTGTGTTTCTTTTTGGATTTGTGCTGCCCGGCTCAGCCTCTCAGTGCTGTGAGGAGACCGTCCCGCTGCTGCTGAAACCCCTCCCCCAGAGCCCATCAAGCCGGATATGTGAAGTAGGCGAGGACCATTTGCTGGCCATTTCCAGGCAATGGTGCATTTCTTCATTCCTCATAAAGGGTGACACCTCCCCAGCATGCACCCAGGGGGTGGGGCCGACGCGGCAGGGGCTGGTTCCTCACTGTTTCCAGATGATCTTGTGGAGCTAAGACTGAATGCGCTTCAGCATAGATGGCCACCACAAAATTGTACATTGGCTCCCGGCTGGCCTGGGCCAGGGCCAAGGCAGCGCGGGCCATTCCCTCACTATTTCCAGGGTGGCTTCGCAGGCCACATGAAACCACTTCATGGGCCACATCCAGCTCCCGGGCCTTGTGTTTGACATGTCTGTTATAGTAAATCTGTCCATTTCTGCACATTCTAATATTTTTTAAATTATTTCTTCTTCTGATGGTAATTTTTCCTTTTTCCAATATTGTGCAAATATGATTCTTGCCGCTGTTATCACATGTAAAATCAAATATATACTTTGTTTATCAATCTTTTCTGGCTCAATACCTAATAAAAAAAGTTCCGGTTTAAAATCTACATGTTTTCCCAACATCTTTTCTAGCCAAGTATGTATTTTTTTTTCCAGTACCTCTTTGCTTCAACACATGTCCACCATACATGATAATAAGTACCTGCCTTATGTTTACATTTCCAACATCTATCTGACATATTTTTAAACATTTTTGCCACTCTTGCTGGTGGCAAGTGCCATCTATAAAACATGTTATATAAATGTTCTTTATAAGAAGCTGCCATTGTCAGTTTATAATTTCTTTCCCACAAGTTTTGCCATTTTTCTAATTTTACATTATACCCAAAGTTCTTTGCCTATATTATCACTGTTTCTTTAACTTGTTCATCTTCCATTTTCAAATTCAATAAAAATTTATAAATTTTCTTACTTAGTTTCTTATCAGAGGTTAATGATATCTGATCAAACAAGGTCTTTTCTTGTTTAACAGTTTAACATTTTTATCATATCTAACTTGCATTAATAAGTATGTCCACCATGATAGATCTACACCCTGATTTTCCATCTCTTGGTTAGATTTTAAATTCCCTTCAGAATTTAGAATATCTCTATATGTCCATATTTTCTCAAAGTTAACTAAATTTGGATGTATAAATGCTTCCATTGTGGAAAGCCATCCTGATATTTTCAAATATATTTTACATTTTATTTCCCCCCATGTTAATAATAATGCATTTCTTATATAATGGTTCTGAAAGTACTTATGCATTATATTTTTCCCATACCATAAAAATGTGTGCCAACCAAGTTGTAAATCATGTCCCTCCAAATATAACAACCTTTTGTTTCTGAGAGTTATTTATTCTTTTACCCATGTTAATACAGATGCTTGATAATATAAAACCCACTCTGGCAAGCCAAAACCTTCATTTTCCTTGGTTTCTTGTAGCATTTTCAATTTAATTCTACTTTTCTTTCCTTGCCAAATAAATTTCAAAATTAATGAATTTAAGTCTTCAAAAAAACTTCTCTAGTTTTATAGGTATCATTTGAAATAGAAACAGTATTTTTAATAATATATTCATTTTCACCATAATAATTCTTCCTAACATCGACAATTGCAAGTTTTTTCATTTTTCCAGGTCCAATTTTTTATCTGAGTCAAATCTGAATCTTCTTTTGGTATTAAAGTAATATTTGCTTCTGTCGATGTACTTGGAAGTTTTGCTTCCAACAAAAGTTCATTATACACATCTTTCAACGGTGCACTTAATATGTCTTGTAAGCATTTATATAACTCTGCCAGTAGCCCATTTGGTCTTGGCTTCCCCCCCCCCATTTTTTTATCTTCTTATAGCCTCTGTTAATTCCTTCACTGTTATTTTTTCATTTAACATGATTTTAAAGTTTTCTGAAATTTTTGGTAAATTATTCTTTTCCAAATATTGAATCGTTTTCTCGCATGAAATTTCTTCTATATCATACAGTTTCTTATAGTATTCTTTAATTATCTTTTTTATTTCTTCATTTTTAAATTGTAAAGGGCCTTTTTCATCTACTAAATTATTTATCAGTTTTTTCTCCTTTTGTTTTCTAAGTTTATAGGCTAACCATCTTCCTGGTTTGTTTGCATTTTCAAAAAAATTGTTTTACTCTTTTAACTTGCTGTGCCAATTTTTCTGATTCCATTAAATTTAATTTATGTTTTATTATTTCCATTTGTTTTTTCAGTATTTTCTTTTGTGGATTTATGTGTAATTGTAACTCTAGTTTTTTAAATTCTTCCCTTAATAGTATATATTGTCTTTTTTCTTTGTTTTTTTCGTCATATATGTTATAGCTAGCCTATACCTCTAAAGTGTACTTTGGTTGTATCCCATACTTTTTGTAATGTTGTAACTTCTTTTTTGTTTTCTTTAAAAAAGAACTCCATTTCTCTTGTTGCTAATTCTATGGATTCTTTTTCTTTTAAAATGGATTGATTCAATGTCCATCTTAATTATTTTTTATTCCTTTCCATATCATTTTTAAAGGATTATGATCTGCCCATGTATCTAATTCTATCTCAATTGCCTGCATATTGGTGTCATCCAAATCATGTCAATTCTGGACCAAGATTTATGAATATTTGAATAGAATATATATTGTAATTTTTTCGGATTAGCTTCCCTCCAAATATCTTGTACCCCAATTTCCTCTATCATATTAAAAAAAGAGTCTTAGGTAGTCTTTTTCTTAAACTTTTTCCTATTTTACTGCTTTTGTAGTCCAGTGTCCCATCTACTATTGTGTTGAAGTCTCTTATTAAACAAATATTTTGCTATCCCATTTCTGTTATTTTTCTATGAAGATTTTGATAGAATTCTTTTTGTTTATTATTTGGAGCATATATTGTTACCAAAAGCATTTGTTTTTGATGTAGAAATATTTCTACCATCACAATTGTTCCTTCTTCATCTGAATAAATCATTTTAGAATCTATCGTCTCTTTAACATATACAACTATTCCTCTTTTTTTCTGTTGTGCTAATGCATAATAGAGTTTCCCAATTTTGGGGTATTCCAAGAGTTTTAATATTGTTTTTTTTACATGTGTCTCTTGCAAACAAATTATATCAATATTTAATTTCTGTAATTTTTTGAAGATTTTATTTCTTTTTGATAGAGAATTCAGTCCATTTATGTTTACTGAAAAAATCTGTTTTCTTTCTCCATTTTGTTTACTTATATTTAGGTTTTGTTGATCTCATAGTCCTCTGCTCCCTTGCCATTCCCTCACTCTCTTGATCGGGATTCTCTTTCTCTTCTTCTTTTTGTAAAGTTGTTTCCTCTACTATTTGTTCTGTCTGTTTCTGGTCTTTCCTCTCCTCTTGTTGATGTTGTACTCTTTCATTTAGGAATGCTTGATTTATTTCATCAAATCTTCTGCCTTCCAAACTGAGTCCAGTTGATATCTTGTATTGTTCCAGTTGATTAAGATCCTTTCTGGCATTAACCATCTAAAGTTGATACCTTTTGCAATTAACTTTGTAGTAAAAAAGCGATATTGTCTTCGGGTATCTCTTATTCTCTTAGGGATCTGCTATAACACCACAATTTCTTTATTTTTCTATTGTAATGGTTCATCTCTACCTCTTCTCAGTATCTCATCTCTTATTGTTTTCTTTATAAATCTTACATGAACTTTTCTGTGTAATTTGTATTTCCTTGCATAGCCTGAATTCATTTGAAATATTTCATCTATTTCCATTTGTATCTCCACTCTATCTGTTTCTAAGGTCTCCGCCAGTAAATTAATAATCACTTCCACTATATCTTCTTCTTTATCTTCAGGTATATTTTTGAATCTTAGATAGTGTACAGCTTTTTTCATTTCTAAGGCTGCAACTGCTCCTTCTAGGCTTTGATTTGCTTGTTTTAATTTTTCATTTTCTTGCATTAATGCCTCCATTTTTTATCAATATCTTCCAATTTCTTTTCCATTTTCTGGATTCTTTGTTCATTTTTAGTAATCATTTGTTGATGGGCATCAAATTGTGTCTTCATATCCAACATTTGTTCATCTAACTTGTCAAGTTTGCTTTTTGTCTCTTTATGATTTTTCTGTATTGATTCTTGAATTACCATAATGTGGTTTGCATCTCTGTTTGAGCAATATATATATATTTTTTGCTGCAACATTATCTTAATAGATCCCTGACTTGCTGAACTAGGTGTTCCAACAGAGGGTGCAGAAGAGGTTTTTTTCATAATTTTAGTGAGATTTGGTGCACTCATTTTTCAATTGAGTTTTGTAAATCCACAAGAAAAAAAACAGGATAAAAAAAGCCAACTGCCTTAGGCTATAATCCAGTCGTAAAATGAGCCAACTACTTTAAGCTAATCCAAATGTTCCAGTTAGTTTAAAGATGTAAAAAGCTCTCTGTTTCCAAATAATTTCTGTTGTAGTTATGTCCGGGGTCAAAAAATATGATTGTAGAAAGTCTTTTCTAAAATAGAGTCATATAAAGCTTTTTGTTTACACCAGGTGTTGTTTAAAGGTCATAGGCTTCTCAAGTTCTTTTAATGTTTTGATATTGTTGTAATATCTCCTTTCACCAATAGATGTCCTTATTTACTATATTGTTCATATTCAGGTTCAGAAGATTTTTAAAAAGTTTTCTTTTAAAGTTCTTTTAAAATTATTTCTCATAGAAATTGAATATAAAAAAGATTTTCCACACCCTAGGGGTTAACTAATTTTTCTTTAAATCAGTCCGAATTCCATTTTTATATATTCTTTTGTATTCCTTAATTTCCTTCCCCTATTTGTAATTTCTCACCGCTTTTAACTCCCTTCTTCCCTGGTCTTTCCCAGGTCTTTGCTTCAGAATTTTTTTTCCAATCAGGGGATCTCTATTTCCAAGTCCATAAGGAAGAGGAATAAAACAATCTCACCCAATTTTCAGTATGTTGTTGACAGTCAGCTGTTTGGCGGCATGCCATGGTTTCTAGCTTTTTTCCCGACTGATGATGACTTGGACTGCCTGTGCTTACAGGCAGCCTTTCTTCTGTCTGTTTGAAGAAGTTCCTTGGTTCGTTTGGACCGACTGCCCTCTGGACCAGACTCCCAAAGCTTCTCTTCTTCTTTGTTGCCTCTTTGTTGGACAACTTTCTGACCCCTTGGGGTTGCCAGACAGAACAAAATTGGGCTAAGAAGCCAGAGCCTTGGTTTCTTCCACCCATCTCGTCTTAGCATCAGACCGGAAATCCCTGGTTGGATTATTTTCTGTTGTTTGTGTTTGCATTATATTGAATTCCAGTATGACCTGGTCACGTTCATCCAAGGTTCCATCAACTTCAACTTTCTTCTCTATTAGTTAGAATTTGGTCCAGTGTAGTTTTACTTCTAGTTCCCTCTTCCACCTTTTGGATGACAAAGTTGTTGGCTAGGTTGGTTAGGAATCTGTTTGATCTCCCACTCACTGCAGAGTTTGTCTCCAGTTGATATCTGGATAGTTGAAGTCTCCCATTACTACTGTGGTATGCTTCCCTTGCTGCTGCTGCATTTCTCCCCTTTTCTGATTCTTCCACCACCAATTTCTCACAGCTTACTGGTTCCCTTTGTTGGATGGGTTGCTCCAGGCCCTTTGTTAGTACAGGTAGTCCTTGACTTACAAGCTTGATTGAGCCCAAAATTTCTCTTGTTAAGCAAAATGTTTGTTAAGTGAGTTTTGCTCCAGATTACAACCTTTCTTGCCCAGTTGTTAAGTGAACCATTGCAATTGTTAAGTTAGTAATACAGATGTCACGTGAATCTGGTTTTTCCATTGACTTCGCTCATCAGAAGGTTGCAAAAGGTGATCATATGAGCCCAGGACACTGCAAGTCATAAATTTAAGTCAGTTGCCAAATGTCCGAATTTTGATCACATGACCATGAGGATGCTGCAATAGTCATAAGTCACTTTTTTCAGTGCCATTGAAACTTCCAATGGTCACTAAATGAACTCTTGTAAATTGAGAACTACCTGTTTTCCCTCATTTACAGAATCCCTGCTTGCCTTTCCAGTTAGTCATTGTGGAAAAAGAACAAAAATGATGGAGCTATGTTATGAAGAATTAAAAGTGGACTCTACAATTGTGGTTTAAATGTAAGTTATGGCCCTAGAATAGCTGAACATTAGTTTTTTGTGAATGAAGATTACAGATTATATGAATGAAGGTTTAAATTTCATTCACAGTTGAATCTATTTATAGGAATATGAGCTGCTCTCTCCATTCTAATTGAATGTGGGCCTGGAATCTATTTTACAATCTTATACTGAACTTAGTTACTCCAGCCTATAGAGTCTGCTAAGATAACAAGGAACAAAAATGTGAAAGTTAGGCTTGTGCCCCTCAGGCCTAGCTTGTCTTAGGGTCAAGAACAAAAAAAAATATAGAAAATTTAAACTGTATAAGGAGTACCCAGCTTTATACCAATCCAGGACACCTAATTTCTGAAAGAAAAAAACCCCTAAACATCTGTTACAAAGCAAATGAAAAAAAAACTACCAGGATCTCCTGACTACAATTAATAATGGCATTCAAAGCCAGGAACCCAGTCTTTCCTCACCAGCTCAAGGTTGATTTAGCCTTCCATCCTTCTGAAGTTGGTAAAATGAGGACACAGATTGTTGAGTGCAATAAACTGCTTACTGTAAAGAGTGCTGCCAAGCACTATGAAGTGGTATAAGTGCTATTGCTGCTATTGCTATTGCTTTGGTGCCTGATAGCTTCCCACTGAATGAATAAGCCCATTTCATTTCCTTACCTTATACCAGGGGTGTCAAAGTGCCAGCCCACGGGCCGGATGCGTCATAGCGAAACCATGCCCACCCCATTGCTGGCAGTGGAAAAAAAGTTTGTGATACATCGCGGCACATCATGTGACATTGTGAGTTTGACAGCCCTGCCTTATACCAACAACAGTCCTTTGTGAAGATTGGTTTAAGAAATAAAGTATGCACAAGAAGAATCCAAATTAGAGAATTAACCAACTCCTTAATTGGGCATAGTTATAAGTTTTGAAATATCAGGAGTCATAAAACAACTTAAGCCTGACAAAGCCCCAGGTAATGTTTTTATTACTGCCAAAGTCTTATGCAGTAATTTAACAGAATAATAGAATAGCAGAATAATAGAATAGCATAGTTGGAAGGAACCTCAGACTTCCCCAACCTTTCTGGGTTGGCAGCCCAAAAGAGGGGGGGAAGGGGATGGTTTTGTGGGAGGGGCAGGCAAGTGCACATGTGCGAGCACCTGTTGCTTGTGCAAGTGAGGCTGAGAGCATCTGTGATGCTCTCACAAATGAGGCCCTGAGCGCTCACATGAGTGAGGCCACAAGTGCTTGCAGCACTCATGCAAATGGGGTCCAAGCACCTGTGTGAGTGAAGGCCCAAGTGCTCACACAAGTAGGGCCATTAGTGCCTGCGATGCTCGGACAAATGGTGCTGTGAGTCCCTGCAATGCTAATGTAAATGGGACAGCAAGCACCCACAATGCTTGCACGAGTGGTGCCACAAGCATTCACGACACTCACACAAGTGAGGCCCCAAGTGCTTGCAACCCTTGCGCAAGTGGGGCCCCAAGTGCCTGCGATGCGTGTGTGCGATGCGTGTGCATTCACACACACATGCATGAACACCAGCAGCCACTCATGCCGCCCAGCTGCTAATAGGCCACAGACTGGCAGTGGACCCCAGTCCACAGGTTAGGTACCCCAGTTGTAGTTCAACCCTCTGCTTGAGCAGGAGACCCTATACCATTTCAGAGGACACACAACTTCTTGAGGCAAGTTGTTCCAATGATTAATTGTTCTCACTGTCAGGAAATTTCCCCTTAGTTCTAGGTTGGTTCTCTCCTTGATTAGTTTCCATCCATTGCTTGTTGTTCTACCTTCTGGCGGTTTGGAAAATAGGTTGACCCCATCTTCTTTGTGATAGCCCCTAAAATATTACCGGTATAACACTACTATCATGTCACCTCTAGTCCATTTGTTGGTGTTGTAGTTTAATTTAATAGTCTGTAGGTGTCTTTTTCAATTCATTTTCTTTCTGTCTAATTTCATCCAATATTTTTTGCATCTTTTCCTGAGATTTTTTTCTTTTCTAGATGTTTATATTGTATAAAATAGCCCCTCATAACTGCTTTAGTAGCATCCTAAATAGTCATTGAATTTGTCCCTTTACCCAGATTATTATCAAAATATTCATTTCATTTCTTTTTACATTCCTTTACAATCATCTCCTTTTGTAAAATAGATTCATGTAATCTCTATCTATAGTTCAAACTCTTTTTTCTAAGTACTAAAAGAGAAAGATTTAGGTAAAATGTCAACTTTTGCTTTGCTTCCACAAATCTATCAATGCTAAATTGTCCATCATCTCAAAAAAAGTCTTTGGTAGTTTACCCTGAGAGGATTTAATTCCTTTAATAGATATTCCATCCAAGACTGGAGAAATCACTCCATTATAATCTCCCAAAATGAGCTAATTTTCATAAGAAAAAGGTAGTAATTGATCCATAAGATATTCAAAAAATTGCTTTTATCATCATTTGGCACATAAAGTCCAACTACTATTGATTTTGTTCCATTAAGCTTAATTTCCACAGCTAAAAATCTACCATACTCATCTAATTGAGTTTAAATTGGGGTTTTATATATAAAACAACTCCATTAATCTTTTTAAACCAGCTGATATAAATTCCTTCCCTAATTGTCTATTTATTAAGTATTTCTTATCTTGTGTCTTAATATGTTTCTTAAAGACAAATTATATCAACATTCAATTTTCTAAGATAGTGAAATATTTTTAGACTCTTAGATTAATTAATATTAATTGTCCCATTAATATTCCATGTTATAGACTTAATCTCCATCTTTAGGTAATGTAGCAAGTTCCTGTACAGATATCTCAACCACCTCTTCCTCTTGAATTTTTGAGATTAATTTTTGAGATTAATCTACCTTTTATTGCTTGTCTGTATCCATTCCTTCAGCTGTATCTGAAATTAGTTTATATTTAATCAAGAAATCTTGTTTTTTTTTCTAGAGAATTCAATCTAAATCTTTTTGATAGGTAAACATCACTCCTTCAAGTTTGTCCCAGCAGAAGGGAATTTTTCTTCTTCTTCAGAATATCTGTGTGGAAGGAATAAGCTTTCCTTTTTCTTAAGATTCTGATAGGGATTTCCTTCAAAACAATTATATCCACATTTTCCATTCTTAGTTTTAGAACTGAAGTGGCAGTCCAAAACACAATCTCTCATTGTTCTTCTTACAAAATGGACTGAAATATCTCTTGGCAATTCTCTTGGTAAATCTGGAATTTAGTCTGTATATTTTGTTGATTTCAAGATACAATTCCTTTTCTTCCCAATTAATTAACTGAGCCAAAGCTTTAATCATCCTTGATCTAGTTGTCTTCTCCAGACAGTTCAAGAACTGCTTGGAATCTTAACTGGAGTTGGTTAAGCTGTAATTCCCAGAAACCCTTCTCATCCAAATCAACATCATATTGGACATTTTTCTTCTCCATTTTATGCTCAAAAAGATCCACTCTATCCTTCATCTGTTTAATATCGCCAGTTAAGCATTGTATCTCCTCACCAAATTCCTTTGAAAGTGTGTCAAGTTTTAGTTCAAGCTTGTTCCCTTTGCCTGAATTACTTCATGTATTTTTGCTGTATATTTATCATAAAAGTTCTTTGAGATTCAGCTTTTCCTGATAATCTTCTTTTAGTTCTTTCAGTTCTCTTACATGTAGCCATTGTCCCAAATTATAACTAAAATTTAAAAATTAAAAGTTCATAACATTAATTCCAATTGGTTTAGTAAATAGAATAATATTACTGGAAAGTTAATAATATTACTATCTTTGGCTCCCTCATGTAGTCAAACAGCATAAGGTGCGAAAAAATTCAGAGTCTGTGACTCCTTATATATTCAAATGTCCCATGACAGTCAGGCAGCTTCTCCAATCAGGTAAAGTAAAATTGGAACTTTTTCTCCTCCTTCTCATAATAGAGTCAAAACAGCATTTAACCAATTTTTGTTCTAGAGCCAAAAATTTCAGCAGAGTCAATTAGAGATAATAGAATCCTCTAAAACAGGGGTAGGCAACCCAAAACACTCAAAGAGCCACTTGGACCCGTTTCCCACCAAAAACAAAACATCGGGAGCCGCAAAACCCTTTTGATATCTAAAATGAAGATAACACTGCATATATCCTTTTTTACCTTTAATATAGGTGTGTGTGTGTGTGTGTGTGTGTGTCTGTGTCTGTGTCTGTGTCTGTGTTTGTGTATGTATGTATGTGTTAAAAAGGATATATGCAGTGTTATCTTCATTTTAGATGTCAAAAGGGTCTCTCTCTCTCTCTCTCTCTCTCTCTCTCTCTCTCTCTCTCTCTCTCTCTCTCTCTCTCTCTCTCTCTCTCTCTCTCTCTCTCTCTCTCCCTCTCTATCTCCCCTTGGTCTGCCAGTCCTCTTCCCCCACTCTCTTTCTTTCTCTCTCTTTCCTCTCTCTCTCTCCCTCCCTCTCTCTCTTTCTTTCTCTCTCTTTCTCTCCCCCCTCTCCTATCTGCTGCTCACCTGGCAAGCTGGCTTCAAGCTGTTCTCCAACAAGCTCAGGGGTAGGCAACCTCAGCTCTTTTATGACTCATGGACTTCAACTTCCAGAATTCCTGAGTCAGCATAGCTGGGCGAGCTAGCTCTCTCCTGCCCTTCCTGCTTCCTGCTTCCTGCAGAGATGCAGCAAAGGGAGGAGCTCTGCCCAATAAGCTTTTCAGCTTCTCGGAGAACACTGTGAGTGCACTCTCTTTTACACATACACACACGCGTGCGCGTGCGCGCACACACACACACACACAGGGAAGCACAATTGCCTCTTTCTGTCTCTGTCTCTCTCTGCAAATGGCAGAGGAGGTTGGGAGCCACAGGGGAAGGCTCAAAGAGCTGCATGTGGCTCCGGAGCCGCAGGTTGCCGACCTGTGCTCTAAAAGGTTCAAATCCAAAGGTTTTTAAAGTAGGTTCCAGTTTCCAGCTTTCTCACTTTGGCTCAAAAATAACAACTCTTCCCCTCTTCACCATCTTAAAATCATGGAGCTTCAGAAATGATGATGATTCAACAAAAAGGAGAAAGCAGATTGCAGCCAAGAGGAGCCTCTTTATAGAACAGAAGGTAAATATACAAAAGCTAGTGTTCTAAGAAATTGAGGCAAACTTTATTGTCTGGTTCTTCCAAATGAACTTGCTTCTTGGTTGTCTTGCCCCCAGCCAGAGACTCACCTGATGATTTCTTCAAGAAGCTCTCTGAGATCATCCAGCCATCCAGTGGAACAAAAGGGTTGATTTCCAGACACCTGTTCCCCCAGGGAAGTTTCTTCAGACTTAGAGACCAGCCAAAAATATAAAACCATGGAGAATCAGTATCACACCAGAAAACAGTGATACCATTCAGAATGCCACTTCTGCCAGTATTGGCTATTCCTGCCAGTTTGGTGTTATCTGCAAATTTGATGAATTCCCCTTCTATCCACTCATCTAAATTGTGTATGAAGATGTCGAAGAGTACTGGGCCTAAGACAGAACCTTTGGATACCCCACTGCATACTTTCCTTCATGTAAATGTAGTTCCATTGAGGGCTACACATTGGGTGCAATTTGTCAGCCAGTTGTGAATCCATGTAGAAGTGATGCTATCTAACCTGCATTTTTCTATCTTGCCAAGAAATAGGTTGTAGTCTACTTTATCAAATGCCTTACTGAAATCCAAGTATACTATGTCCACAGCATTTGTAGTCACTTTGCCAAAGAATGAAATAAGAGTTGTTTGACATGATCTGTTTTAAACAAACCTATGTTGCCTTCTGATTATTTGTTTGCTTGCTTCTAGGTGTTTGCAAATCTGTTGCTTGATTATCTGTTCCAGGATCTTCACTGATATTTATGTCAGACTGATTGGTCTGTAGTTTCCTGTATCCATTTTTTCCCCTTTTTGAAGATGGGAACTGTTGTGTCCTGAGCCTGCAAAAGCAGGCTCGGGACATTGCATTGGTCCTGGGCATTCCAAGGCTGCCCGGGACTAGACTGTTTGGCATCAGCCTTGTGCGCATGCGCACAACGCTGGCTGCCCGGGACCAGACTGAGCGGCACCAGCCTTCCACGCATGCGCAAGGCAAGAAATGCTTAGTTACATTGTTTGCTGTAGTCCGGGTCCCTCATCTTTATTATTTTTTAAAAAAATATATTTTATTGATTTTATGATTTTAACAATAAATGCTTAAAACACACCATGGTGATTGGGTAAACAAAAATTCCAGAATAAAAACATACATAAACAACTCAACTTAATACATTCACTTTCATCTTTCTATTTCCCTCTCCCACACAAGACAAAAAGAAAAAAGAAAAAAAACCAAAAACATATAAATTTAATATAGTCCATTTCTGTCATAAATTTCTGTTAAACCTATTTTAAGACTTTATCAATTTCAATCTCCCCGATACATATACCATAATACTTGTAAGATGTTAGCATACATTCTTTAACATTCATATATACAATACTTTAAATGAAATGAGATAAATACCTACACGTAACTTTTGGGGTTACTCGCCCATTTCCCCCTTCACCACATCCACCCTCTTTCTTCTCTACCTTCTTTCTCTCTTTCTTCTCTTCCTACTTTCCTTTTCCTCCACCCCTCTCCTTCCCTTTCTCTCCACTTCTCCTCTTCTCCTCCAACCTTCCTACTTCCTTCTCCCCTCTTTCACTCTTTCTTCCCTCTCATCCCTCTTCAGATGTAGTCCAGGAGTGATGTCCGAGCAACTCCTCTTTCAACACATAGTGATCGGGATATCTCATTCAGCAACAAAGTCATATAAATGAAGTTCAAATTGAATATAGTATTGCTTATTAAAATTTATACAATTACAAAAGTCATCAAGCACATGTAATTATAATCTATATCCTGTTTTTAAGCTATACTCCTTACAATTATCATTCCAAGTACATTTAATAAGTATATAATTGTGATTTCAGGTAACCTTAATACACAATCGTTCATTGAGACAGGTTTTTTTCTTTTTTTTCTCCCCCCTTATCACGAATAACTCTCTCTCTCTTTTACAAGATAGTTATCATATTTAAAATAATAATATAAATCCAACAAAAACTTTTTAAGACCTTGATAAAGTTTATATTTTCAAATATTTGTTAATTATAATATCAGACAATTCTCCTCTTTCATTCCTAATTAAATCAGACATATTCTCTTTCTTTTTTCCTTTTTAACTAGATATATTTAATCATTTCATCAGTCTACTTCTATAAAGTCTTTTTGTCCTCTAACAAGATTGACTCCCTCTAATAATTATCAACCATAGTAACAATAAATTTACATCCTTCATACAACGTTAAATCAGAGATAATTTCTAAGCCTTTTTAACCCGTCAAGTAACATTTTGTATCACACTTGAACCTGACTCTAGCTTTCTTTCTATGCCAATTTGGTTCCCATAATAAGGCTTTTCGATTCTCAAACCTCAAGATTTGATTACGAGGCTTCCTAACAAATTCAAACTGGCCAATTTTTTTTCCTTTTCCTCTTTATTGTAATTTCCGAAAAGTTGTGTCAGGGTGTCAATCTTTGTTATTTTTGGTAATTGAATTAGGTCAGTTACAGCTATTTTTTGATTATCAAAATTGTCCATCAGTTGTAGGTAACGCATGGCATTAGTTGATTCAATGGTTTCCACATTTTCTCTTAATGCAGATTCATCATTAGGTTGTAGGGATAGTATCTCTGTCTCTTTAAGTTGTAAATAGGTCTGTCCAGACAATTGTAGATAACGCGTAGCAATAGTTGATTCCATAGTTTCCACATTTCCTCTTGATGCAGATTCACAATTAGGTTGTAAAAATAATGTCTCTGTCTCTTTAAATTGTAAGTAGGTCTGAAAACTATTCTGTTCATCTTCTGTTGTTCCTTGTTCCATAACTTGATTCATTATTAAAGGATCAAAATGAGATTTCCAATAAGCTCTAAACTCCTCTCTGATTTCTAATATTTTTTCCAGTGTTGAATCATAGTCAAGATGAGGATAACTTTCAGCCATTTTGGTGGTAGCTTTGCCTATTGCTTTATTAGAGACTACTTAAGGAAAATCCACAAATCTCCGCCTCCAAAAGTCTAATAGCCAGCTTCACCACCCAGCTGTCCAGTTATTTTTCCAAATAACAGGGAGAAATACAATTGAAATTTTGCTTTTTCACCACCAGATGTCCTCAGTGGATTATAGAGTCTTTCTTCTTTCTTTCTCCCCCCCCAAGTTAATCAAGTTAGAGAAAGTTAAAAAAAGAACACAAAGGAAAAGTTTTCTCTCTCTCTTTCAAAAACTATCTTCTGCATTATCAAATTAAAAAAGGAAAGTAGCAATGTCTCTTTTTCCCTTTTTTTCTCCTGAAATTCACCCCACAGCAGTCAAACAGTAAAATAGTACACAAAAATTAATCCTTATCTTTTTGGCTCTTCTTTCCATATATAGGCAGCCGCCGCTTTCTTAATAAAGGAAAATAAAAACTCTTACAGGAAAAATCAGGATAGCGAGGGAGGGAAAAGTCTCACCCGGATTCACCATGGTGGTTTCTTATGCTTAGATGTTCTTGTGACTTGCAGTTGGTGCGGCTAGGTGAACGGCCATTTTTGGCCAGTCTTCTGCTCTGTCGGCCCTTGGAGTCAGCTCGGACAGCTAGAGGAGCCACCGCTCCTCTGTAGCTGAACGTAGCCTCGTCGAGGGTAGTTGCGCCCTCCAGGCGCAGCTTTCGACCCCCGTCGGGGTCTACCAATGGAGGGAAACTAGCCGGACAAGGAGAGAAGCCTCCCCGTGCGGCTAGAGGCACCGCGATCTGGAACCGGAAGTCTGACCCGGAACCGGAAGTCCCGGGTCCCTCGTCTTTGAAAGAAGCCTGTTTTATTTTTGTTGTTGTTGGTTGTAAGATAGTCAGAGAGGAATAAAGAACTCTTCAAGGTTGCCAAGTGTCTTCATCATTGCACTCAAACCCAGAACTTAACAAGAACCATATTAGCTCTTTTCCAATCCTCTGGTAGTTCCCCAGTGCTGCAGGATCTTTGAAAGATATGGTTCAGTGGTTCTGAGATCACATCTGCCAACTCCTTCAGAACTAATCCAACTGGTCCTGGTGATTTGAACTCATCTATGATTGACAGGTGTTGTCTTACCATTTTCTTGCCTATTTTAACTTGTATTCCTATCATGTCTTTTATTTTTTTGGTAGATTGCACTATTTCTTTTATTATTTTTGACATTTGTTGCAAGTTTTAGTTCATTCTGGGACTTAGCTTTTCTTATTTCTGGTTCGAGCTATATGCTGGTATTTTGCCTTAGTTATGTGCCCCTCTTTCCATTTTTTTTATACTTCTCTTTTTTGTCTTTCAGTTTATCAGAGAGTTCTTTATGCAACCATGCTGGTTTCTTCTGGGATCTCTTATTTTTTCTTTTTCAATGATATTATGCTGGATAGAGCTTATAATCATATTTTTCAGAGTTTCCCAAGCTTTTTATGTTGTTTTCTCCTTGAGGATTTCCATTTACGGAATCTTTCCCAAATTTTCTCTAGGCTGTTGAAGTCAGCTCTCTTGAAGTCCAAGACACTAGTTTGACTTAGTTGTATTGCTTGTGCTTATATTCAATCCAAACTCATACTTAAGGCCCAATATTTTGTGCATGGCATAATTTTTGAGAGGTATAAAGTCAATTCTTTTTTTAAATTTTACTTACGGAACTTTATTCCCATATACATTTTATATCTGAACAAGTTCCTAACCAAATACTCCATGCATAGAAAATAATATTCAAGGAAAGCAATGCCAATAGCAGGCCCAAACTACTCTGTAGAGCCTAACTTCAGCAAGGGGGCCTCACATCTGTGCATCTCACAGCCCTTGGTGATTTGTGGATTACAACAGCTACCCTACACATCCTCGATAATAAGATCATGGGTGAGGGCAGATTTATTATAAACAGACCTGTTTAAAAAAACCTTCAGCCTTAGCCCAGGACCATTCAGGATCCAATTACTTGGTACAGAGGGAGACTGCTGAAGGCCAAATATCAGAGTCATTCTCAAGCAGTCTCCCTGACATCAACCTGCCTTCAGATTCCCACCATTATCTATATCTGCCTGTCACAGTCTCAGTGTTACATCCTGCCCTCACTTTCCATTATTAGGTTCTACCTCCTAGGCCAGGGGTCGGCAAACATAAACACTCGAAGAGCCACTTGGACCCGTTTTCCACAGAAAAGAAAACACTGGGAGCCGCAAAACTTGCATGTGCATGTGCGTGGGCCGGAGAGGGTGGCTTGATTGAAGAGTTTAATTAAAAAGAAGTAGAGGGTGCTGTGCACGAGTTCTCTTTCTCTCCCTTTCTCTCTCCCCCTCTCTCCCCCTCTCTCTCCCTCTCTCTCTTTCAATCTCTCTCTCTCTTCCTCTCTCTCTCTTTTCTCTCTCTCTCCCTCTCTTTCCCTCTCTTTTCTCTCTCCCTCTCTCTTTCTCTCTCTCTCTCCTCTCTCTCTCTCTTTCTGTCTCTCTCTTTCTCTCTCTCTTTCCTCTCCCTTTCTCTCTCTCTCCCTCTCTCTCTTTCTCTCTCTCCCTCTCTCTCTTTCCTCTCCCCCCTCTCTCCCTCTCTCCGATCTTCTGCTCACCTAGCAATGTGGCTTCATGGTGTTCTCCAACAAGCTGACACACATTCTTATTGGGCTGGCTCTCTCCTGCCCTTCCTGCTTCCTGCTGAGATGAAGCCAAGGCAGGAGCCCAGCCCAATAAGCTTATCAGATCATCGGAGAACAGTGTGAGACCACTCTCTTTCACACACACACACACACACACACACACACACACACACACACAGAGAGAGAGAGAGAGAGAGAGAGAGAGAGAGAGAGAGAGAGAGAGAGAGAGAGAGAGAGAGAGAGAGAGAGAGAGAGAAGGGAAGCACAAGTGCCTCTCTCTGTCTCTCTCTTTGCAAATGGCAGAGGAGGCTGGGAACCGCTGGAGAAGGCTCAAAGAGCCACATGTGGCTCCGGAGCCACAGGTTGCTGACCTATGTCCTAGGCCGAGTCACATATACACAGAGGCTATAGTACATATATCGTGGAACCCAAGTCCCTGTAGCCATTCATAGCATCACCACACAGCTGCTTTTCAGCAGTAAAAGATGTCTGGACCTGTGAAAGCTTCACATTTCTACTCTTCCCTGCCCAGGTGAACAGGTAGAAAGATAAAAGAAAGTCCAAGTCCCTGGTCTGGGAGAGGGTACCAAGGAACTGAAAGCCATAATAAGGAATGGCCCAATCAATCTCCCAGGCAAAAGACATCCATGAAGCCATTGACTCTGTTGCCCAAATTAAATAATGGGAGTGTAGTGAGTGAGTAAATATGAGGGCGATGTGGGAGAAGGCAAGAACCGTTGAGTAGTCCTACGCCCCCATTAACTCTAAGCTCCATAAACTATTTAACATCTCTAGACAACATGTCATAAACCAATATGCCCTTAAAGCACCTGATTAGATGGAATTCAGCTTTTATCATTCCATCAGGTTTTCATTCGCTAGATCCAGGACGTGAACTAGGTGAAGGGCCAAGCCAAGCTCTTGAAATGCAGCATACACTTCATGGTGGAAGTTTTCCAGAACCTGAAGACGCAAGAAGCCAGTGACTGTGGGAAAAGAGCGAGGAACCAGTGGAGGAACCCACATGCAGAAGAAGCAAGTCCTCCACCCCAGGAACCTCATCCAATGTCACGGCTTCTGCAGAAAGGGCAACAACTGCCCCAGCTACCCCACCTCAGGTCACCCCAGTCAAGATAAATACCCAGGGAGGCAGTGTAAGGGGAGCCCCACAGCTGGAGCAGAAGACATCTCCTTTGGGTGTCAAGTTCGAGAGGGACCCTCAACATTTGGGGTTCTTCCTTGCCCACATCCTCATGTACATGCAGGAATATGGGCAAGAACTCTTCAGCGAAGGAGCCAGGGTCAGAATTATCACCTTAGCCCTGGAAGGTGCTGCTGGCAGATGGATGGTGACCCTGCACAATGCTGATGTGCCAGAATTCTGGAACTTCAACTGGTTCATGGCAGCACTGATGTTTCAAAGACCCCCTGGCTGATTAGAAGGCATAAGATCACATTAATATGGTGAGGCAAGACGGCCACCCAGTAGCCAAATACACCAAAGAATTTTGGGACATAGCCTGCCACCTCCACTGGCCAGAAAAGATCCTGGTGAGCTGTTTTAAAAATGGGCTTAAAGATGACCTATACCACAGGTCAGCAACCTGTGGCTCCAGAGCCGCATGTGGCTCTTTGAACCTTCCCCTGCGGCTCCCAGCCTCCTCTCCCATTTGCAGAGACAGAGACAGAGAGAGGCACTTGCACTTCCCTTCTCTCTCTCTCTCTCTCTCTCTCTCTCTCTCTCTCTCTCTCTCTCTCTCTCTCTCTCTCTCTCTCTCTCTCTCTCTCTGTGTGTGTGTGTGTGTGTGTGTGTGTGTGTGTTTGTGTGTATATGTGTGTATATGTGTATGTGTGTATATGTGTGTGTGTATGTATACATATGTGAGACTGTCATCCACAAGGTAGCAAATACGGCCACTAAGCCACTTCGCCAGCCCCGAGGTGGGAGTACCTCTAAATGAAACAATGGGGTGAAGGGGGATGCCTTCCTCGTGGATTTTGGGTAGGCACTGAGGAAATAGAGTGCAAATCATCACCCCACTTGCTGTAAACAACTTGATTGGTGCTTGCAGGACCGAGGAGGCAGTATTACATCTAACCCCCAGTACAGACAGGCACATGAGACTTCCATCGATCCTCAGCGGCTCATGGACACCCCCTTGACACCCAGCCAACAGCAGATTTACTCCGATGAACAGCTGAGGAGCCCGCCAATACTGAAGATGGACAGGCTCCTATTGAGAACCAAGTGCCCTTCGGAAGGCGGAGGAGGGAGAGCCCACCAGGCAGGGGACCTATGTGCTACCCAACAGCGCCTTAACAGACCCCCACCCCTTGGGTGGAGGAGTGATGCTGACTGAGTCAGTGTGAGATCCAGAGGATTTGGTGGCGAAATCTTAGAGCCCAACGTTGCCCACAGCTATGAAGAGGGGTGATCTATATGGAGAAGAAGAGGGTGTAGTGTGGTGACTTGCTCACACCATAAAAGAGAGGGAGGCTTTTCCCATCCTTGCCTTAAATGTGAGTGGAAGATCACGGACGGGAAATGTTTACACCCACTACTGGAGGCGTCTTCGGTGGAAAATAGGAGATCCACCTCAGATAGGAGTGGTAATCGCCAGCAACAGAAAGGACAGCAAGGGATAGTTGGTATAGAGAGCACCAAGGTGGGGGATGGAGGTGGAAGTGCTAGGCTGCATGACATCTGGACAAGTACTACCCACACAAGAAAGGGGAGGAGGATGGGGAATAGGGAGCAGGGAGAGACCATCGACCCATAATTGAAGGGAGCGGGAGGAAATACATGGAGCCCTAATGGGATGTATGACAGTATCAGGGGGAAATCAAAAGGCCCCCCCCCAAGACCCGTAATAAAGAGAAAGATGGTATGGAAGCAAATACCATCAAAGGAGAAGAGGATGAAAGGATTGTAACAAACCTAAGAACTAACATCGAGAGAGTAGGTAAGAATGATCAAAGGAGGGATGGAGGAAGGAGGGGTGCAGACGTCAAAAAAACAATTAGAACACAAATTAACCGGCCAGGATTGATGACGCAGTCTAGGAGCCGGGTGCAAGCATTAACTTACCTTTCTTAAGGCATTCCCGTTAACTGGCTTTTAACCCTGACGATGTTGGAAGTTCCCAACGAAAGCTCGGTTTTATTAAAGTATTACTACTTAGATTCTCCTGGTGGTCGTAAGTCATTTACTCTATATCAGTGGTTCTTAACCTTTCTAATGCTACGACCCCTTAATACAGTTCCACATGTTGTGGTGACCCCCAACCATAAAATTATTTTTGTTGCTACTTCATAACTGTAATTTTGCTGTTTGGAATCGCAATGTAAATATCTGATATGCAGGGTGTATTTTCATTGTTACGAATTGAACATAATTTTAAAGCATAGTGATGAATTACAAAAACAATATAGCAGTGCTCACTGGAGAAGCTTACTCTTCCTTGCTCAAAAATGTTGGGAGGGAGGGAAGGGGAAGGAAGGAAGGAAGATTGAAGGGGAAAGGAAGGAGATGGAGAAGGAAGAAGATTGAAGGGGAAAGGAAGGAAGGAAGATTGAAGGGGAAAGGAAGGAGATGGAGAAGGAAGGAGATTGAAGGGGGAAGGAAGGAAGGAAGGAAGGAAGGAAGGAGAGAGATTGAAGGGGAAGGGATGGAGATGGAGATGGAGAAGGAAGAAGATTGAAGGGGAAAGAAAGGAAGGAAGATTGAAGGGGAAAGGAAGGAGATGGAGAAGGAAGGAGATTGAAGGGGGAAGGAAGGAAGGAAGGAAGGAAGGAAGGAAGGAAGGAAGGAAGGAAGGAAGGAAGGAAGGAAGGAAGGAAGGAGAGAGATTGAAGGGGAAGGGATGGAGATGGAGATGGAGATGGAAGGAAGGAAGGAAGGAAGGTTGAAGGGGAAAGGAAGGAGATGAAGAAGGAAGGAGATTGAAGAGGGAAGGAAGGAAGGAGAGGGAGATTGAAGGGGAAGGGATGGAGTTGGAGATGGAAGGAAGGAAGGAAGACTGAAGGGGAAAGGAAGGAGATGGAGAAGGAAGGAGATTGAAGGGGAAGGAAGGAAGGAGAGATTGAAGGGGAAGGGATGGAGATGGAGATGGAGATGGAGATGGAAGGAAGGAAGATTGAAGGGGAAAGCAAGGAGATGGAGAAGGAAGATTGAAGAGGAAAGGAAGGAAGGAAGAAAGGAAGATTGAAGGGGAAGGAAGGAGATGGATGGATGGATGGATGAAAGGAAGGAAGGAAGGAAGGATGGATTTTTTTCCAGATGGCAACTCCCAGCATTCCCCACTCTCCGATAGTGCTTTTTAGGGCTGCTGGGGGCGGAGCACAGCCGGGCAACCAGAAGGCATTGGGATCGGCTTGGCGTCCTAGCTCAGCTCAGCCAGCAGCAGAAGCAGCAGTGCGTTGCCCGAGCAGGGTGGGAAGAGAGGGGGTGGTGGTGGCAAGTCATGAAAGCAGTGTCCACATGTTCAGGGTGCAAACACCTTGGATGGTTTGGCTCCCCCACCCCTTTATTTACTGATCTGCCACAAGCTCGTCCAAACAAGCCCCAAGGAGTTCTGAACGAGTGGTCGTTTAAAAAAAAAAGCTTTCAGCAACGAGGCAGAAAGGGGAACTCACTCATGGCTTTTCCCCCCCTTTCTCGACCAATGGGAAGGCAGCAGCCAGAGATGCCACTGCACAAAGGGAGGCAGAGAGAGGGGTGAGGGGAAAAACCTCACTCAACTTTTACCCTTATCAGACTCGGTTCCCTTCTGGTCGACCCCCTCCCACCCACCCGCCCCCTTCACCTCCCACTTTGGAGAAGGAAGGAAGGAAGGAAGGAAGGAAGGAAGGAAGGAAGGAAGGAAGGAAGGAAGGATTTTTTTCCAGATGGTGATGAACTGCAACTCCCAGCATTCCCCTCTCTCCCACAGTGCTTTTTAGGGCTGCTGGGGGCGGAGCACGGCCGGGCAACCAGAAGGCATGGGGATCGGCTTGGCGTCCCAGCTCAGCTCAGAAGGAAGGAAGGAAGGATGGATGGAAGGAAGGAAGGAAGGAAGGAAGGAAGGAAGGAAGGAAAGATTGAAGGGGAAGGGAAGGAGATGGATGGATGGATGGATGGAAGGATTTTTTCCCAAATGGTGATGAACTGCAACTCCCAGCATTCCCCACTCTTCCACAGTGCTTTTTACGGCTGCTGGGGATGGTAGTCTGGAGCCCCCCATCCTCATCCCAGCATCTCTTGCCCTCTCCCAGCCGCCTCCTGGGACCTGCCTGCCCCTCCACCCTCCCGAGCGCCATCACAGCAGCAGGATCGTGGGAGCCCCTTTCCACGCTGCACAGCCCTTCACCGCCAAACCCTTTCCCAACTTGTCACATACGAGAGGGGCGCGGCCAGAACACCAGCTCCTGCTCAGAAGACGCCACTTCTCCCCTCCCGGCCTGTCCAGCTGGCCTCCTATGCACATGCAGGCATCGCCCTCTTCCCCGCCATCTGGCCACTTCTGAGGCCCAGAGCCCGGCAAGCCAGGAAGGAGCCGCTCCTGCCCGCCAGCCTCAGGGCCACACCGGGCGCCAGAGGGCCAAGGCGGCCTCCGACGGTGAGGGAGGTGGGCCAGGCAGTGTGGGGGGAAGCTCCGGCGCGGTGTGGAGGCAGCGGCCCAGACCTGGCTCAGCTCAGACCGGCCGCCCATGCGGTGGGGCGGTGTTGGGGGCGCGTTTCAAGCCCCAGGGCTTGCCATGAGCTGGGAGACGGGGAGGACGCAGCCAGCAACTGTCTGATGTCTGCATGGCCCCCAGGAGCACAGCCCGACTCCTGACAGTCAGCTGGGAGTTGGGTCAGAGCCCGGACATTGGTGGGGAACCGGTAGGGCTGCTACACACAGCCTGGCTCCCAACAGCCAGCTGAGAGTCGGCCCCATGCACATAAGCTGCCCTCCCAGCGCCCGCTGCTGCCCCGCTAGCCTTACTTTGGCCACCGCCCATTCGGGGCAGCGGCAGGGAGGCCCAGGCGCTCCTGGGCAGCCATGGCAAGCAGCAGCGACGGTGCAGGGTGACCACCGGCTGGGCCACCAGCTGGCCCAGCCCAAGGGAGGTAAGCCACCGGCCGGGCCCCACACATGCCAGCAACCCTCCCTGAGCCCACCGGCCTCCCACCTCCCACCCCTGGCCCTCTTTTACTTACATTTAGTTGTTGCTCAGCAGGGAGGGGTGAAAACTTCAAGAAAACTTGCCTTCGCTGCAGACAACTTGCAGCATCGTTTGCAGACTGGGACTTTTGGCGGGCTCAGCAGGGCGGAGACAGCCTGGACAATTCCTATTGGCTTTTGAAAGCCAATAGAATTAGACTCTATTCAAGAGAGTCTATTCTATTGGCTTTCAAAAGCCAATAGAATAAGAGGGAGTAGCACAGCTAAGGAAAAGGGGGGGAAATGGCGGACTGCATTCTTTGGCGACCACCGTGAAATGGTTGTTCGACCCCAAATGGGGTCACGACCCACAGGTTGAGAACCGCTGCTCTATATTATGAATATACCCAGGAGTCATATTTTCACAGATATTATTAACCAGTGTTTTGTTTTCGGTGGGAAATGGGTCCAAGTGGCTCTTTGAGTGTTTTGGGTTGCCTACCCCTGCCCTAGGTTACTCAAACATTTTCATGCACATTAGTTGGATAAACCTGATTAATCTGTGGCTTCTCTTTCTCTCCCATTTTATTATTTTATATTCCTCCAGGTGGACTTCTTCTTTTAAGGGGGGTGTGGCATGTCATTTTTTGGGATGCTGCCATCCTATTGGGAGGGGAGAGGCTTTTCCTCTATTGGGAGGGGGAGGTCATGAGCTCTGGAATGTGTTTCTTTTGCTTTGTTCTCTCAACCTCTGATGTATCTCTTTGGGTGTGAAAAAGGGAAGGAATGTGCCTGGGGCCATCTGATTTATCTCTGCTCCACTGAGACAAGGATGCAATGCCTTTTATCGCTCCTTCAACTTCCAGTTCTCATTACTTCACACTTGTGAATTGGCTGGATTTGGACCGGGCAGTTGGACACTTGGGAGGGGTTTTGAAGAAAGGGGTTTAATGTAACATTTTGCAAGGGAATTACTCAGATCTTGCCTTGCCTTTCTGCTTTCACTATCTCTCAATAAAAATTCCTTTTGAAATAATGCCAGTTTCTTGGAAATATTAGCTGAGGCAGGACCTTACAATATGTCAGGATATATTTGGGACATGGTTAGATCTAAGTGGGAGAATGCGATTACAATTTTATACATATAATAGTTAATGCAATATAATGCTGGAACATCATAATTCACGTATTTCCACTCTTCCTGGAAAATTAGACCTTAGGCCTGACATATATAGAATACAGAATAACAGTTGGAAGGGACCTTGGAGATTTTCTAGTCCAACTCTCTGCTCAAGCAGGAGACCTTATATGATTCCGGACAAATGGCTTCCCAATCTCTCCTTAAAAACCTCCAGTGATGGAGCACCTAACTTCCAGAGGCAAGCCATTCCACTGATTAATTGTTCTCACTGACAGGAAATTTCTTCTTAATTGTAGGTTGACTCTCTTCTTATCCTGCCCTCAGGTGCTTTGGAGAATAGGTCAATCCCCCTTCTCTCACTCTAGTCCTTCTCTTTGTTAGAGTAGACATACCCAGTTCCTGCAATTGTTCATTGTACTCTTTAATCTTTAGACCCTAATCATCTAACGAATCCTCTGTTTAGTGTCCTCTACAATCCCTTCCAACTCTGTTGTTCTTTATCTTGTTGCTCTTCTCTGCACTCTTTCTAGAGTCTCAACATCTTTTCTGTATCATGGTGACCAGAACTGGGCATAGCATTCCAAATATGGTCTTAGTATATATTAGTATAAAATGTACTGTCCATACTGCTGATCCCTATCTTGCTTATATTGTTTCTATTCTGATTGATGGTGTCCTGATTTTAGGTTTGCAGGCATCTTAACAAAACCATACTTTTAACCTTCTGGTTTTGCTACCCTTCCTCTTTCTGGATATCACTAAACTATAGTGATATATACTGGTAAAAGTAGACAGACTGGTAGTAATGGGTTTTTCTGGGAACTTTGGTGACATCATGCCTTGGATATATCTACTAGTAAAATCAAGATGCTGCCTGGGAGAATGTTTGTTCAACTATATCCAGAGTACATGGCCAAATGGAGTTAGATTGTTCACTGCAGATTAAGGGGATATGAAAGCAGCCAGGACCAATGGGAGAGGTTTTGTGTACCTTACTGCAAGGGTCATCAACCCCCGAGCCACAGAGTAGGCCATGCAAGCCAGAGAAGCTTCATCTGTGAATGCAGGCGATCTAGGTAGGGCATGAAACCATCCCCCCCAACACTGCCACAGCCACTGGTCCCTGGTTTAAAAAGGATTGGGGGCCAATACCTTATTGATCTCCATATTGTGCAAGACTGCTGGGAATTGGGAAATTTGTATAGGTTAGGGGAAATAATTGGTAGGGGATTGACTGAGTATTTACCACAGTGTTAACCATGTATATAGGTTGGAAGAAGGGTGACTAGATTATAATGGGGGAATTGGAAATTGGAATGATACCAGTACTCATGTGCAGGGGTATTTGAAATAGGGAAGATAGGGTGCAGATGCTATAATCTGATAATATCAATGGTATTATGATAGTAGGCATCTGGTTGGTCATTCCCACAGGAATGGTTATCCGCAATTTGGTAGCAGTCTCCTTGGCAAAAACTGACAAAAATCCCATCATGGTTGAAGATAGGGACACTTACATAAATTTTCTCAATCACATTTCAGGTCCTGAATGAACTGCAATATCAGGACCCTTGTCAGGCCCCAAGAATCAAAAATGACATAAGGGGTTACTTAACAGTAGTTTCATCTTCACCTGTAGACAAAATCTTGCAGTCTAAAGCAACTATTTGCATAACTGTGATACAATATAGGAAAAACTAGGCTGCAGTTGTTTTAATAGTCTTTCTGCCTACCAAACTTTACAAGTTCTGCTGCTTCTTTGCCCTCTGAACAGCAACCTCTTCCACTAGGAATCCATACTACATTCTACCACAACGTGACCACAGTCTATGTTTCTTGAAGTGATGGAATGCCTTTTTGTTAAGTTGGCTGTTGGGAAACCTCTTGTTTGTTGGGGGGTTTCAATTTCTATGTCATGAGGCTATATGGATAGCATAGAGAATGGCCAGGAAGGACAGGAAGAAGAATCACTATTGAGGTAGTGACAAAGTCTTAATCCCATTCTAAGAAACTAATTTGAGCAATGTTTCAGACAGGCCCTTCTCTAGTTCACAATGAGATAACATGAGGGAAATGGGAAACACATTCACAGTTGCAAGATTCTGTTATTATAGCTGTTACAATGAAAGTTGTTCTCCACTTCCTTCTCCATTAATGTCAATTATGGGTTATGGCTCTTTACCAAAAAACCTAGCAGGGTTATCTATTAATGTGTAGAGACATTAAAACCTCTTTAGGCTAAGGGATTATTTCATAAATAATTCCAAGATTTTAAAGCAGAAGTTGGCACCTGTGAACTTTAATTGACTGATAGTTAATGAAATGAGGGTGTTTTTGTTAAAAATAAAATATGTAAGAAGATAGTATTGTGATTGAATTAGAATTAGAATCAATAAATAATAAATAGGGTTGGAAGGGACGTTGTAGTCCAACCCCTTGCCCAAGCAGGACACCCTGTACACCATTTCTGACAGATGGCAGTCCAGTCTCTTCTTGAAAGCTCCTAGTGATGAAACTCCCACAACATCTGAAGGCAAACTGTTCCATTGGTTGATTGTTCTTACTATCAGAAAAAAATATCCTTATTTCTAGGTTGAATCTCTCTTTGATCAGTTTCCATCCATTATTCCTTGTCTGGCCATGCCTGGGTTCACGTGTTTAAAGAATAAAAAAACCAATGAGTAATAGTTAATTATCATAAACAATATGTTAATTAATCACTCGATGCTCTTCTTCTTGCTAATATATATTCAACGTTACATATCACATTCCATTTTCTCTAACTTGTTTTTCTAGCCATTGATAAAAATTATCCCATGTTCTAAAATACACTGAGTTTTCTTTCTCTTTTATCGTTAAAGCCAATCTGTCCATTTCTGCACACTCTAAAATTTTCTTAATTCTTCTTCAGTTGGTAAATTTTCATTTTTTCAATATTGGGCAAATACAATTCTTGTTGCAGTTTGCTTCTATTTTTCCCAACAAGAATAATTCTGGCTTAAAGTCTATTTGTTTTTTAGTCATTTTCTTCAACCATAAATGTATTTTGAGCCAAAATCTTTTTGCTTTAGGGCATGTCCAGCAGGTATGGTAATAAGTACCTGGTCTTTGTTTACATTTCCAACACTTGTTTAAAGTATTTTAAAACATATTTGCTAATCTCACTGGTGTCATATGCCATCTGTAAAACATTTTATATAAATTTTCTTTATATGCCACTGCTTTAGTTAATCTAACATTTCTTTCTCATAACTTTTGCCAGTTTTCTAATTCTATATTATATCCAAAATTCTTTGCCCATATTATCATTGTTTCTTTTACTTGTTCTTCCTCCATTTTTAAGCTTAACAGATATTTATAGAATTTCTTAATCAACTTCTCATCTGTTTTTAACAGTATCTGGTCAAATTCTATCTGTTTTTATAAAATCCCATTGTTTTAACATCTTTTTCATATATCGTTTGGATTTGCAAACATGGCCACCATGATAGATCAATATCTTGTTCTTATAAATCTTGTCTGTCTTTCAATTTTCCTTCATTGTCCAAAATATCTTTACAGGTCACAACTTTGTCATAATTAATTAAATTTGGGCAAGCAAAAGCTTCCATTGTTGAAAGCCATCCAGGTATCTTTTTTTTTGAACTGTCCAAAGAGGAATCTTTGCATTTAATTTATAATGATACTTTTTCCAGACACGCAGCAGAGCGCTTCTCAATATGTGCTCTTTGAAGCTCCTATCCACCTTTTTATCATAAACCAAATATGCATGCCAACCATATAATAAACCGTACCCTTCCATATTCAATATTCTGTCATTGGTTAAATTAATCCAATCACTTATCGCTACTAAAGCAGCAGCATGATAGTACAACTTAAAATTGGGCATTTTCAAACCACCTCTTTCCCTTATATCCTGAATAATTTTTAATTTAATCCTCGGTTTCTTGCCATTCCAGACAAATCTATTAATACCCTTCTGCCACTCCTCCAAATTCGCATCTTTTTAAAGTATAGGTAACATTTGAAAAAGAAATAAAAATTTTGGTAATACATTCATTTTAACTGCTGCTATCCTACCCAACAAAGATAATTGTAATTTAGCCCATTTATCCAATTCTATTTGTATCTTATTCCACAAAACTTGGTAATTGTTTTTATATAACTTCCCATTAGAAGCTTCAATATCAATCCCTAAACTTTCTTAACTATTTCTTAACTATTTCACAACCCGTTATTCTTTCCAAATCTTGTTTTAAGTTACCATCCAAATTTTTTGCTAACATCTTTGTCTTAGATATGTTTAGTTTAAAACCCGATACCCTACCATAATTTTTAATTAACTCCATCAAAATCTGTACTGACTGCTTTGGTTGAGACAATGTCACAAGCAGGTCATCAGCAAAAGCACATAATTTATAATCATGTTGTCTAAGCTGTATACCTTTTAAATCATCTACTGCTCTTATCTTATTCAATAAGACCTCTAGCGTTAAAATAAACAGCAATGGAGATAAAGGACATCCCTGTCTAGTACCTTTCTCTATCTTAAATGAATCTGTTAAATGCCCATTCACAATAATCTGACCTGTTTGTTTCTGATAAACAGCCAATATGGAATTAATAAACTGATCCCCCATTCCCATCCTAACTATTAACTTTTACAAAAACAGCCAGTTCAGTCTATCAAAAGCTTTTTCCGCGTCCAAAAACATAAGAACTGCAGGTACCTGGATATGCTTGTCCAAATATTCTAATATATTAATAAGTTGTCTAACATTAGTTTTCATCTGTCTCCCTTGCAAAAAGCCAGTTTGATCTGAATGAATTATTGTTTGTAAAACTTTCATTAGTCTGTTAGCCAAAATTTTAGCAAAAATCTTATAATCCATATTCAACAATGAAATAGGTCTAAAGTTTTCTGGTTGAGCATTATCTCTTCCCTCTTTGGGAATTAAAGAAACATAAGCCATTTTCCACGAAGGTGGAACCTGACCACCCTCCTGTATATTGACAAACAACTCTCTAAGAGGTTCCACCATTTCCATTTGAAGATGCTTATAATAAACTGCCGTTAAACCATCCGTCCCAGGAGATTTTCCCATTTTCAATTGTTTAATCACCGAAATTATTTCATCTGATGTAATTAATCTATTTAATCTATCTCTTTGTTCACTAGTAATTGTCAATACATTCTCATTTTGCAAAAATACATCTATCTCGTTCCTTTGTATCTTATCTTCAGCATATAACTTGGAATAAAATTCTAAAAAGGCTTTTTAAATAGTTTGTTGTTGAAATACCACCTTCCCTCTATATTCTATTTTATCAATAATGCAGGATTTTTGTTTTTTCCTTAGTATATAGGCCAACCATCTGCCAGGTTTATTAGAATTAAAAAATGTGTTATGTTTAGCGTATTGCATATTCCTAGCAACTTGGTTGGCCATCAACAAATCAAATTGTTTCTGTAAAATCTTAATCCCCTCTTTAATATTTTTATCATCTGGTCTCTTTACTAAAAGTTGCTCTTTCTTTCTTATTTCCTTCTCTAATTCCTTCCTTTTTTCCTCCCGTTTACGTCTATACCTTTTATTCATATCAATTAAAACCCCACACATAAAAGCTTTACTAGCATCCCACACCATTTCTATTGTTGTACCTTTATGAAGATTTAACATAAAAAATTCCTTCATGGCACTTTTACATTCAAGCACGTTTGAGTCATATTGAAACAAGTTTTCATTGAGTCTCCAAGATCTTCTAGGAGTCTGGCCCACCATTAACTCCATCAAAACAGGATTATGATCTGATAAAACTTTAGGCAAAATTTTTACCTTCCTTACCCCAGAAATAAAGTCACTTGTAGTTAGTATAAAATCAATTCTAGAAAATGATTGGTGTCTATCAGAAAAAAAAGTAAATTCTTGCTCTTTACCATTTCTTTCTCTCCATATATCTATCAAATCAAAATCATCCTTAATATCAAAAAAATATTTAGGCAGCAAAGAACGTGTTTGAGGGATTGGTGATGTTTTTCTCTTGTCTAAACTAATATCCATAACTCCATTCCAATCTTCCATTAGAATACAAGACCTATAATCAAATTGTGTTAATTTTTTATGTATTAATTTATAAAACTTTCCTTGGTGTTGATTTGGTGCGTAAATACCCATCAGAAGAACTTTCTTCCCATCTATTAAAATTTCAATTGCTAAAAATCTGCCTTCAACATCTGCTTCTATTAATTTAGCGTTTATGTGATTTTTAACATAGATAACAATTCCATTCTTCTTCTCTTTAGCCGCTGCCACAAAATGTGAACCTAATTTATTATTTATCAAGTATTTCTGATTACTAGATCTAATGTGTGTTTCTTGTAGGCAGATTACATCATTTTTACATTGAGTCAGATAGTGAAATATCTTTTTCCTCTTCTGAGGAGAATTTAGACCGTTGACATTCCATGTCAAATATTTATTTGACATGGCCAGATTGAGAAAGCTTTTGCAAGACCAAATCAATTTTCGCCGTTTTCTTCTTTGGTCTAGCTCTCATGGCTTCCAAACTTGCAGATGTGCGTAATTGTTGTTGTTCTTTTTCTTGTTCTTCCATACGCTTGGTAGCTGATCTAGTTTGCCTTTGATCTTTAGATTTCTCTATTTCCAGGGGTTGGAAAATGTCAATACTCTGTACGGGCAACTCCATCGAAGCTCCTCCAGCTGCTGGGGCGGGGCTGTGAGTCTGAAGATTGTAGTTGTAATAGTTCCATCCCTTCTTCTTTTGACAAATCTGCATTTTTTGGTGTCAGGGATGGGGGTCTACCAGCCTTCAGCACGTTCTCAGCAAAATCTTTCGCTTTTGCAACAGATTTCAAATAATATCTTTTACCCTGATATGATAATGAAAGTCCAGCTGGAACCTCCCATCTATATTGTAAAGCACGTATTTTAAGCTCAGCAACTAAAAATGCATAGTCCTTTCTAGCTCTCAACATCTTTGGAGAAATCTCCTTCAGAACCACAACTTCCTGACCAGCAACATTTAATATCTTATTATAAAATATTGTAAGAACATGATTTCTGAATCTCCTTGTTACAAAATAAATAACAACGTCTCTAGGTAAATTTCTTTGTCTTGCAATCCGTGAATTAATTCTGTATATTCTATCAATTTGCCAGGAAAAATTCTTGACAGCATCGTTTAAAATTTTTTCGAAAGCTTCCTCAAAGATTCTTCTCAAATCATCCTGAGTCTCATTTAGTACCTCCCTCAGGCCCCTAATTCTAATAGCAGACATCATCTGATTGTATTGCACCATCAAAGCATGATCATATAATTAACTTTTCATTTGTTGCTCGACCTCCTCAACCTTTTCTTCAATACCTTCCCAGACCCCCTTAACAGCTTCCACAATATCCTCTCTTATTTCCATATTATGGGTCTGGATTGTTGCCTTAATTTTTTCCAGTTCATCAGATACACCTTTGCCTTGGTTCTCAATCTTATTCTCCAAATCCTCAATCTTACTCTCCAACTTTTTCTCCATTTTATCAAACCTTTTTTCAAATCTTCTCTCCAAATCCTCAGTCAAATTAAGAGTCATTGTTGACAATGCAGCCTGTAGATCTTTCACAGTAAGCATTTCTGAAGGAGCTTGTATAGGCAAAGGGTGAGATTCTGTAGTTGCTGAAGAAGGAGGGGGAGCAAAAGAGCTGGTCACTGCTTTAGAGGGCTGAGCTGGAGAAGATACCACCTTTGAGGAAACTAACTTAGTTTGTCTAGAAGTCATTTTGTTCAAACCAAAATTTTTACCAAAATATATCCTCCTCTTATCTTCTTGAATTACAATTTATAAGATTTTAAAATGTAAATCTGAGCCATCTCATAGCGATCGCTCTAAACGCTTGAGAAAAAAAATCACTTTCGCTTTCCGGTAACTTTCTCTTTACAGTAAAAGCGATCGCCATCTTGGATACATTATGTTGATTGTAGAAATACGTGGTCAGAAGTAAAATATAAAGAAATACTTGCAGTACTAGACTCCTGTATTCACTCCGCCTGCATATAGGTCTCTTTAAAAAGTTTTCCTCGAGCAGGAGCTGGTCGCGGCGTCTGAGCCTGTTTACAAACAGGAACGTCTCTGGGTAGGAGCCTCTTCAAGCTTTTTCCTAGGGAGTTCTCACTCTTCCCCCCTGATAACTTTACCAGGGGGATTTCAGAGGAACTCAACCTTAGCCTGATGCTCTTCACCCCTTCTTTGCCCAAAGGGGGGGGTTATCACCGCAATAAAACAGCTGGTGTTCGCTGTTTATGCGGCTTAACAAACCCAGAAGAACAGAGCCTCCAAAGAGGCTATAGCGACGCCAGCGGAGCCACCCGGAAGTCTGAAAGCCATCCAGGTATCTTGATGTAAATTTTCACTTTTATTTTTTCCCATTCTAAAGAAGTGCATTTCTTATAAAGTGGTTTTGAAAGTATCTATGAATTTTATTCTTCCCATATCACAGAAGGGTATGCCAACCAATTTGTAAGTCATGTCCCTCTAGGTATAATAGTCTTTTATTATCCATTCTTTAAGCCATGTTAAAATAGTTGCTTGATAGTATAGCATCCAGTCCGGCAATCCAAACCCTCCACTTTCTTTCGCTTCTTGTAGCATTTTTAGTCTAATTCTAGCTTTTTTCCCTTGCCTGATAAATTTCAGTATTGTTGTATTCAGTTCATCAAAAAAGGCTTTTCCCAGTCTTACAGGAATCGTTTGAAATAGAAAGAGTATTTTTGGTAAAATATTCATTTTCACTGTTGCTATTCTCCCCAACATTGAAAGTTGTAAGCTTTTCCATTTTTCCAGATCCAATTTTATTTGTTTTAGCAATCTTAGGTAATTAACTTCTTTTATTGTTACGTATCTTGCTGTTAGATAAATTCCCAAGTATTTAACTTTTTTAAAACTATTTTGAGATTTGGGGTTTTTTTGCTAGTTGGTTTTTTTGTTTTTCTGTTAGGTTTTTTGTTAGCACTTTTGTCTTTTCTCTGTTTATTTTCAAGCCTGCCACTTCTCCAAATTTTTCTGTTTTCTCCATAAGTTTAGTGCTTGTTTCAAGCGGATCTTCCAATATAAAAACCAAGTCATCTGCAAATGCTTGTAGTTTGCATTTTTCATCTTTTATCTCCAGTCCTTTAATTTCTATATCTTGTCTAATGTTTCTATTCAATACTTCCAGTGTTAGTATAAATAATAATGGAGATAGTGGGCATCCCTGTCTTGTGCCTTTTTTAATGTTAAAGTTTTCTGTAAAATCTCCATTTATGTTTATTTTGGCTGTTTGTTTACAATAAATTGTTTTAATTGTATTTATAAAGTTTTTTCCAAAATCCATTTCCGCTAGTTGCTGAAACATAAATTGCCAGTTTACATTGTCAAACGCTTTCTGTGCATCAAGAAATATTAATGCCATCTGTTTCCCTGGATGAATTTCATAGTACAGTAACACATCAAGAATCATTCTTAAATTATTTTTTATCTGTCTTTTAGGTAAAAAACTATTTTGGTCTATATATATAAATTCAGTCAAAATTTCTTTAATATTTCTGCTGTTATTGAGGCAAAGATTTTATATCTACATTTAATAGCGATATTGGTCTATAGTTTTTTATTTGCATTAGATCAGAGTCTTCTTTGGGTATTAAGGAGATATTGGCTTCAATCCATGAATTTGGTATTTTAGCCTCCAAAAGTATTTCATTGCACAGTTCTTTCCAAAATAGGACTTAGTATGTCTTGTAATGATTTATAAAGCTCTGCAGGTAAACCATCTGGACCCGGAGTCTTATCATGTTTTTGCCATTTTATAGTCTCTATAATCTCCATCATTGAAATTTTTCCATTTAATATATTTTGAATATTCTCTGGAATTTTTGGTAAATCTGCTTTTTTAAAATACTGCTGTATATTTTCTTTTCCTCTGCGTTGTAAAGTATCTCATAATAGTCTTTGATGATTTGTTTAATTGTATCATTTTGAAACTGTAATTCGCCTTTTGAATCTTGTATCAGTTTTTTCTCTTTTTCTTTTTTCAATCTATGTGCTAAACATCTCCCCAGTTTGTTGGCCTTTTCAAAAAAAGTTCTGCTTAGTTCTTTTGACCTGTTGAACTATTATTTCCATCTCAGCTGGATTTAATTTACGTTTTGTTATCTCCATTTGTTTCTTGAGTATTTTCTTTTGTGGGTCTATTGTAATTCTGATTCTAACTTTCTGGATTCTTCCTTCAACTTTAACTGTTATTGTTTCTTTTCTTTATTCTTTTTAGCGGTATAGGTTATAGCCAACCCTCTGAAATATGCTTTAACCATGTCCCACACATTTTGAAGTGATGTTTCTTTTTTCTTGTTTATTCTGAAGAAAAAATCCAGTTCCTTTGTTGCTAGTTGTATGAATTCTTTTTCTTTTAAAATAGATTTGTTCAAGGACCATCTTAATGTTTTCTTGGTTCCTCTCCAAGTCATCTTTATTGGGTTATGATCTGGCCAAACATTAGTTTCTATCTCAGTTTTTTGTATCATCTTATTAAGTTCCAAAGATGTCCATATCATATCAATTCTAGACCATGATTTATGTCTATTTGAGTAAAATGTATATTGTAATTTCTTTGGATTTTTCTCTCTCCATATATCTTGGATACAAAGTTCTTCTGTCATTTTTAAAAACGCTTTAGGTAGTATATTTCCTCCTTTTCTCCCTTGTTTGGCGCTTTTGTAGTCCAAAGTTCCATCCGTTATTGCATTAAAGTCTCCCATTATACAGAGATTTTGATAGTTTAAATCTAATATTTTTTATATATAATTTTTGGTAAAATTGTTCTTGTTTATCATTTGGTGCAAATATTGCTACCATCAGTATCTGGTTTTGATCCATCATTATTTCCACCATTAATATTCTCCCCTCCTCATCTGGATAAATTTGTTTAGGGTTCATCATTTCTTTAATGTATAGACTCTTCAGAGTCTTGTAAAGATCTAGTATCCAAAATATATAAAGGCCTGTTAGAAATTTGAAGTGGGATCAGCATCCCTCAAAGAATGTACCTCAGTCACACAAGTTACACTTTGGAAGAACTCCACATTATGGTTTATAGTAGCAAAGATTAGAAAAAATATCTAAAAGCTATTCACAGATGGTTTACTCCCATACAAATTGCTATGATTACTGGGAGATTCCCAAATAAATTTTGAAAATGTAAAGGATAGTGTACCTACAATATGTATGTGCATGGTGATTCTGCAAGGTTGTACGAAGATTCTGGAGAGAAGTAATTAGACTAACAGCGTTGATATCAGAAACTTTATCTACAGTCCCAAGATATGTTTATTGTCATTATTTAATGAGATAACTAATGGAACTAAAAACACAATAGTTCAATACATGATAATTGCTGCAAGGTTGGCTATAGGACAATACAAATAGTCCTCAACTTACAACCACAACTGAGCCCTAAATTTCTGTTGCTAAATGGGACAGTTGTTAAGTGAGTTTTCCCCATGTTATGGCCTTTCTTGTTATAGTTGTTAAGTGAATCACTGCAGTTAACTTAATAACATGGTTGTTAAGTGAATCTGGCTTCCCCATTGAGATCGCAAAAGGTGGATCACATGACCCTGGGACATTGCAACTGTCAAAGATATGAGCCAGTTGCCAAGCATCTGAATTTTGATCACATGACCATGGAGATGCTGCAATAGTTGTAAGTGTGAAAAAAAGGTCATAAGTCATTTTTTTCAGTATTGTTGTAACTTCCAATGGTCACTAAACAAACTGTTATAAGTTGAGGACTATGTGTTCAGGAAAAATACAGAGCCTTCATTATTAGTTCTCTGGTACGAAACATTGTGAAAGATTGTTGGAATGTAAATTTTGATGTATAAAAGATTGAAAATAGTGAAATGTACTAGAATAGTTACATTTAAGTAAATTTGGGAAAGATATTCTGTCTGCAAAACATAATAAGCCAAATTCTTTTGTTAATCTCTATATACACAAAATTGTTGTTGGAGTCTTGATTTAGAACTTTTTAATAAGTTTGTTAATTCTGCAATGATATTTTAAAATGTTAATTGCTGCCTTTTACTCTGCTATTGATTTTACTCTATTTTTATTATCTATTGCCAAATAATATGTCCCTCACCCTGTATTTGTGGTCTAATTTGTTTTCTAATAAAATAAATTCAAAATGAATAACTAAATGTCCTGACCTATAAAGTATTGGGTTGTATAAACAGAGGCATAGAATCAAGATCATGCAAAGTATTAGTACCACTTTATAAAACCCTAGTAAGACCACACCTGGAATACTGCAGCCAATTTTGGTTACTGTACCACAAAATAGATGTTGAGAGTTTGGAAAAAATTCAGAGAAGAGCAACAAAGATGATCAAAGGCCTGGAGACTAAAACATATGAAGAATGGCAATGGGACTTGGGTTTGGCTAGCCTAAAGAAAATAAGAAATAGGGGAGACATGATAGCAGTGCTCCAGTGTCTGAGGGGCTGCCACAAGGCAGGGGACCAGGTTGTTCACCAAAGCACCAGAGGGAAGGACAAGAAACAATGGTTGGAAACTGGTCAAAGAGAGAAGCAACCGGGGAAAAAAAAAGATCTTGCGAAGTTGGAATTGATTGATTGACCTCCCCCCCCCAAAAAAAACTTCTTTTGTTTCCCTGCATGTGATGGTGGTGGATCACGAAGGAGACTGGGAGTCAGATGAGCAAAGAAATGCAATTCCTGAGGGGAGTGAGGATTTCTTTCCTTACCTGCCCCATTTGTTTCGAGGCCACTTTCAGCCGAGTTGCATTGCGCTCATCAACGACCCGACCACCCGCTTCACCATTCTCCCTCCCCGAGTCTCTGGCACTCCACCTGCCACTTTAGGTGACATGGCGGGCCCCACCTCGGTGCCCTTCCCTCCGCTGCCCAGCATGGCTGCCCTGAGACTGCAGGGGCTGGCCTGGCATGGGAAGGGCATCCATCCCACCCACCCACTTCACCACCCTCCCTCCCCGAGCCTTCAGCACTCCACCTGCCACTTTGGTGGCTCTGTAGGCAGAGCTGTGAAGTTCTCTTCTCTGACAGAGAAAAGAATGGGCAGGTGAGGGGGGAATCCACCCCACTTGTTCTGCGGCAGCTTTTGGCTGAGCCACGTTGTGCTCGCCAATAGCGTGGCCATGAGGCTGCAGTGGGGGTTAGAGTTAACATAAGGTAGGCTTGGCAGCAACATTGGGCGTGATGCATGAGGCAGGAAATGGCCGTGGTGATATGCAGGTTCTGAAGTTTTGAAGAAATACAGGAAACCAGAAAGTGCCTTTAAGTTTTACGTTTTTATTCAGCTGAATAGAGACGGACTACTCTAAATGAGGGGAGCAACAAATGACAAGAAATCCTTGTATTTATTCTTATATAATTACATAAGCAGCCCATCCAGCAAAGCTGACACACATAAGATAAAGATTGCACCCAGTAAGTCTGGCACACTGTAGATAAGAAGGGAGAAAGCAGAAGTAGCTAAACATGTTCCCATTTGACTGTTCCTTAAAGATATTGTATGTTTTTGGGTGGATTAGGACATTGGGTGTTGTCCTTGCTGTCCTTTCCTGACCCTGCATCCAGGATTACAAGTGACCAAAGAGAGAGAAGCCATCTATATGTATTCACAATTAATACTGTCCCCTAATTCCTGGTCATCAATCCCTCCCTTTCATGCTTTGAGCATAGGAGCGTGACAGCCCAATTGAAGAGACAAAGGATAAACCTTTGTAGTAAGTTGCCCACATTGTTTAGGACAAGCAGAGATGGTTAGGTGCAAGCAGTGAAGGACACAGTAGGAAACAATAAGAAATACTACAAGGAATAATTCCCTAAACCATCCCCATCCTGGGAGCCAACTGGTAAGAAAGAGAATATACCATTGAAGATCTCCCATACAGTATCAGTAGAAATCTTCAGATCTTTAGGGTAAATTCCAATTCCCAGGGTACATGTACCAGACCAATAAGCTGGCAAAGACTCATAGGCAAATCGACCACAAAGGAATCATCAGTCCAGTTGGACAGCAAGATAAATGCTTGGTTTGCCTTCCAACCCCTCAGGCATATAAGCCTTAACACCAGACATATAAGCCATGAGCCTCATCGCTGTAAACAAACTACAGAGAGGAGAGGGGTCCTTCTTGTAGACAAGACCAAAAGACTGATGACATCTATGCCAATCATCCCACATACTAGTACTGACCTTCCATGTGACTGTGCAAGGTGAATAGATCCTAACTTATATCTGGAAGAAGAATTAAAATGACTAAAGCAAGCTGCTGTAGGGTGCTGCTATAGTGTCCCTAGTTTAGCAATCTGCAACTTTCCTGCCCCAAACACAAGAAGTGTCCAGCCCCTTGTTGCATTTTTCATGCTGAACATAAAAGCTCCTAAGGGTGTAGCTTCCATGACCAATCCATGTGTACCAGTGGGGGTGTATATATATGCAGATCCAACAATTTGTTACATTCAAAAGCTTAACCCATGCTTGCATATTCTATATATGGATGTTGGAGCCCCAAATTCCTAAAGAGGTACTGGGAAATTGGGGGCCACCTCAGCCTTCTATGATGTCTGCAATTCCCCAGACAATTCAGGTACAGAATCAGAAGGAGGTGACTGTTGTGCCAAGATATGATCAGATGTCTGGTCTCCTAGAGGCAGCATTTCAGACGTCTTACTTTGGGCTTTATTGTGCAAAGTACCCCATTTAGGTCCAACCTCAGCGTTATGGGAAGCATCTGGATGAGATCCTAGTACTAACTTCCCAGGGTGAGCCTGGCCAGCATCTGGACCTATCCAACCATGTGTAAGAAGAAACCGTCCTTGCCGAGATATGTGGGGGGGGGCAAAGCAACAAGAGAGTTCATGCTTGGAGGGTGTGTTAGATTGTACATCCCAGTCCACAGCAACTGTCCCCATAGTCATGTCACATATCTTGACCATGACCAGAACCTGACCTCCAACTTGACCTCCAACTTGACTACCCTTCCCACATCAGGCAAAAAAGAAAGAAAGCATAGAGAAAACGAGACAGAGTAACAAAAAAGAAAAAATGAACAACCCAAACAAAAAACAAAAAACAAAACCAGGCATCAGCCAAGAGAGAAAAGCGATGTCTGCAGTGTGAGTAAGCAGGGAGCTGGTGAGAGGAAACTGCCCATGTAGAAGCCTGGTGGGCACAGGTAGCACAATGACCAAAATGTCCCGACATACAGATCAGCATTGGCCCTCAAACAGAAGCTTCAGCCCAATGTCCTCCTCAGCACCAGGGGCCATGGTCCAAGAAACTCAGTCCTCAGCGTCAGAAGGCCATGAAGAAAAGCAAAGATGAGTGTGATGAATCCAAGCACGAATCTCAGCAACCATGATTGCTGTGTAGGTAGCAAGAAGAACAATGAAGGGTCCTGTCCAGCATCCAGCTAAAGGCCAAAATCAGTCCAGGATCCGACAAGCACCCAATCATCAGGAAGGAAAGGATGGAGTGGATGATCCAAACCTGGATGATGGAGGGCCTGAACAGCTCGAGAAATGGAAGAAACATCATTAGCAAGAGAGTGTACATATTCCCTGAGGGCCTGGTCTCCAAAAACAGATAAGGAAGCAGACAAGGACATGATCTCAAACGGGAACAGGCCAAGTAAGACGTGTCTCCTGAGCAAGCTTTAAGACATCTAAGAATGCCATTAACCTTCTCCATGCACCCCGAGGATGGGGCCTGTATGCTGAATGAAGCTACCAACCAATCCCCGGGGCCCGAGACACCTGCTGAGTAATATCAGAGATAAAATGGGGCCCATTGTTTGAGCCAATGCCTTAGTAAGGAAAAGAAAAAAAATGGAACAATTATCTTCAGGACAGCCTCAACCACCTCACATGCCTCATTAGTATGGCAGGGAAAGGCCTTATTCTATCCAGAGAAAGCACCCACAAAAACATGCAAGTACCTAAAACCCCACATCCATGGCAACCCAGTAAAATCAACCTCCCATAAACTAGCAGGATCCTGGCCAGCCTCAAGCCTCCCCAAGGGTAACTTAATAATTTCCACAGGTTATTACATCAATAAACCACACATTGCTTGAACATTGTGAGGGTCTTGTTATAAATCCTAGGACAAATACAGCCCTTCATAAGAAGCTCAGCCATGGCCTCACAACCCCAATGAGTGCTAGCATGCAAGTTTTGTAAGAGGGCCTATAATCCATGTCCTGGGAGAAGGCATTTCCTGTCCTTCTCCAGCCTATGTCCATGAGAAACAGAACCCAGTCTATAAGCTCTGTGCCCATCCTGTGAAATATATGATGGAGCCAGCACAGGCAAATGTGAGAGTACAAGCCTATCCATATACCAAGGTGACAGGGGACCTGATGCGGCAGACCTTTGCGGTGTTGTCGGCCAATGTTCAATATCAACCCTAACATGGGCCTTCACATGCATGGCAGCTGTGCGGGAGCAAAACAGCATCTAATAGCTTTAAAATGTTCCACCCATATTTAATAGGAGCAGTGAGTGAACCACACTCCATCTATAATGCCCCACATGCATAATACAAGCCTCCCCATATATGTACTGTCTATAAATATATTAACCGCACTGTCTGAATTCTCCAAGACAAGGCAATGAGTTCAGCTTCCCAAGCTGAGGTATCTGCAGGGAGAGCAGCTGCTTCCATTACCTGGTCCAATGTGACCGTGGCATAGCCAACTAGCCTGTCTTCCTGACCCATAAAATTGCTGCCATCTGTATACAGGTCCCTGTCCACCTCCTCCATTGGCTGATCAATTAGATCCAGCCAGCCAGAAAATAGTAATAGTCTATACACAATCATGATCACCATCCTGTTCTAGTTGGGGAAGAAAGGTTGCTGAATTGAACCTGCTACTTGCTTAATATGAACTTGTGGGTTGTCAAGGAGTTCAATCTGATACTGTTCTACTCAGGAGGCTGTAAGCCAATGCCCCCACTTAGATGCTAACAAAGCATGGATAGAATGAAGTGATGCCACTGTGATAGGACCCCAAAAGGTTAATTATCCATCAGCCTCCAAAAGAAGAACAACAGCTGCAGCAGCCCGAAGGCATGCTGACCATCCTTGAGCAAAAGGAGCCAGTTGTTTAGAAAAAAAATAGGCAACAGGGTGAGATCAAGTACCAAGGGTTTGAGTAAGGATGCCAGCAACCACCCCTTTACTTTCAACCACATACAAGGTGAATGGTTTCTTTATCTGTGCCTGCAGTGGCCTGATACCAGGGCATAGCCATGAGAGCAAAGATGGTGGCTTGTAACTTTAGCAAGCAAACACATCTTAAAAGGGCATAGAGCATTCTGAAAGGTAAAGAAATGAATAAGGTGAATACTACCCATAAAGCATTCCAAAGGGTTGAATATTGCAGCTGACACAGAATGGCCATTGGCCCCAAAGACCTGGACCGTTTGTGAGAAAGGGCTTCCAAGGGGCTTATTTAATACTAAATGTGATGCTCCTGTACCAATAAAAAAGTATTGTTTTCCTCTGACTTTGAACTGTATCAGGGGTGAAGAGGAAGAATCATCCATAAGAGCAGGGAGACAAAGGCCCCCAGCCCCTCACCACCCACCCTTTATTTTATTTATTTATTTATTTTATTCGGTCTTGTATGCTGCTCCTCTCCGGAGACTCGGAGCGGCTAACAACATGTATATAAAACATCAAATTCCAATACAAGTCCAAATAAAAATATCTAAAAAACAAACTAACATCCACTCATATTCACCATTCAATCCACAATCATCCCCAGGCCTGCCAGCAGGGGTAAGTTTTAAGGTTTTTACGGAAGGCCAGGAGCGTGGGAGAAACACGGACTTCAGGAGGCAGTTGGTTCCAGAGGGTGGGCGCCACAACAGAGAAAGCCCTCCCCCTAGGGCCCGCCAGCTGACATTGTTTCGCTGACGGGACCCAGAGGAGGTCGACCCTGTGTGCTCTCACCGGTTGTAGGGAAGTATGTGGTAGAAGACAGTCCTGTAAGTATCCTGGTCCCTTGCCATAAAGGGCTTTATAGGTAATAAGCAACACTTTGAATTGCGCTCGGAGACCAATAGGCAGCCAATGCAGCATGCGGAGAGTTGACGAAATGTGGGCACAACGAGGAAGGCCCACAACCGCTCGCACAGCTGCATTCTGCACTAATTGTAGTCTCCGAACACTCTTCAAGGGTAGCCCCATGTAGAGAGCATTGCAGTAGTCGATCCTCGAGGTGACAAGGGCATGTGTGACTGTGAGGAGAGACTCCCAATCCAAGTAAGGGCGCAACTGGTGCACCAGGCGAACCTGGGCAAATGCCCCCCTCACCACAGCCGACAAGTGATGATCCAACGTCAGCTGTGGATCGAGGAGGACTCCCAAGTTGCAGACCTTCTCCGAGGGGACTATAGATTCACCCCCCAGAGTGATGGAAGGACAGATTGAAATGTCCCTGGGAGGCATCACCCACAGCCACTCTGTCTTGTCAGGGTTGAGCTTTAATCTGTTAATGCCCATCCAGACCCTCACAGCCTCCAGACACCGGCACATCACCTCAACCGCTTCACTGATATGGCCAGGAGTGGAAATGTACAGCTGAGTATCATCAGCGTACTGATGGTATCTCACTCCGTGCCAGTGGATGATCTCATCCAGTGGCTTTATGTAAATGTTAAAAAGTAGGGGGGAGAGAACCGACCCCTGAGGCACCCCACATGGGAGTAACCTAGAGGTGGACCTTCGATCCCCCACAAACACCGACTGCGACCGACCAGTGAGATAGGAGGAGAACCACCACAACACGGTGCCCCCCACTCCCAATCCCTCCAGCCGGCGCAGAAGGATACCATGGTCGATGGTATCGAATGCCGCTGAGAGGTCAAGAAGCACCAGGACAGAGGACTGGCCTCTATCCCGGGCCCACCAGAGATCATCCATCAGAGCGACCAAAGCAGTTTCGGTGCTGTAGCCGGGCCTGAACCCCGACTGCAGAGGGCCCAGATAATCGGCTTCCTCCAAAGACTGCTGGAGCTGGAGTGCCACCACCTTCTCAACAACTTTCCCCACAAAGGGGAGGTTGGAGACCGGACGATAGTTGGTCAAAATCGCTGGATCCAGGGAAGGCTTCTTGAGGAGGGGGCGCACAAGTGCCTCCTTTAAAGGAGCCGGGAAGGACCCCTCCCTCAAAGAAGCATTGACAATCTCCTGGATCCAGGTATGTGTCACCTCCCTACTGGCAGAAACCAGCCAGGAGGGACACGGGTCCAACAAACAGGTGGCGGAACTCACAGCTCCAATGGCCCTGTCCACTTCATCAGGCGTAACAGCCTCAAACTTGTCCCAGATGATCTGACAAGGACATGCCCCTGTCCCCTCAACTGAATCATTATCAGTCGACTCTGCTACACAATTGGAGTCTAGGTCGGCCCGGATCTGAGCTACTTTGTCTGTGAAACAGTTGTTAAAGTCCTTGGCACTACCCTGCAAGGGAGGCCCCAGACCCCTCGGGTTAAGGAGGGACTGGGTCACCCTAAACAGGGCGGCCGGGCGAGATTCCGCAGACGCGATCAAAGCAGAAAGATACGAAGGTCTTGCCGCTTTAATCGCCTTCAGATAGGCTCTAATAAATAAGCTCAGTCTGGTTCGATCAGATCCAGACCTACTTCGTCTCCATTGCTTCTCTAGATGTCTCTTATGGCGCTTCATCCCCCTGAGCTCCTCGGTAAACCAAGGAGACCTCCTGGGGCCAGCACCACGGAGAGGTCGCAAAGGCGCAATCCGGTCAATAGCCCCCTTCGCGGCCATATTCCATGCCGCTACCAAGGACTCCACCGAATTGTGAATGAGGGAGCTCGGTAATTCCCCAAGCGCCGTCTGGAAACCAACAGGATCCATCAGGCGTCTGGGGTGGAACCACTTAATCGGTTCTACCTCCCTGCGGGGAAGGATTGGGGCCATAAAATTCAGTCGAAGCATAAAATGATTGGTCCATGACAAAGGCAGAGTATCTAAGCCCCTTAAAACCAGATCATTACCCAACTGTTCCGAAAGAAAAATCATATCCGGGGCGTGTCCACCCTCATGCGTCGGATCCGACACTACTTGGGTCAGGTCCATGGTTGTCATGGCGGCCATGAACTCCTGTGCCAACCCCGAGGATTCGCCAAGCGACGGCAGATTAAAGTCCCCCAAGACCATAAGCCTGGGTAACTCCACCACCATCCCAGCAACCTCCTCGAGAAGCACAGGTAGGGCTGATGTCACGCAGCTGGGAGGCAGGTACACAAGCAATAAACCCACCTGAACCCCTAGGTCCAGCATCATAAAGATGGACTCGCAACCCGGAATGTCGGAAACAGTGAGCCTGAATAGACTGAGGTTCTCCTGGGCCAAGTCAGCCACTCCTCCCCCCCTTCCCTGGGGTCGCGGCTGGTGCCATACCTGATAACCTGGTGGGCACATATCCGAGAGGGGAACTCCCCCCTCAGGGCCCAACCAGGTCTCAGTCACACACGCCAAGTCGGTCTCCTCATCCATGAAAAGATCATGAATGAGGGAAGCCTTATTATTAACCAACCTGGAATTAAGTAGCAACAGCCTGAACCCAGGGCCCGAGCTACACCCATCACCAGAATCGTGGGGTGAGCTAGATTTATCAGAAGGGCCAGAACAAGGAACTGCTACGAGACAGCAGGACCGAGTTCCCCGAGTGCGGCCTACCCTCCTGCTCCCGCCATATCTGCCTCTTCCCTGAATGACTGGTATACTCCAACCCTCTGTGACTCCCGAGTCCGCATCCCCCCAGTCCCCGGCCTCCCTTAAGCCTGGCAGGCCTGTCCATTCATCAAATCCACAACCACCCATCCATTCAACCCGATTCATTCCACAAGCATCCCCCCCACATTAATTCATAAGTTAAGATAAAAACTAAACAGTGTTAAAAATAGCAGTATTAAAACATTAATAACAATGTTTACATTAATAATTCAAATTTACATAAAATTAAAATTTACATAAAGCTAAAAAAAACATATCCCTCCTAAACCAGTCCGGGCTCCTCTCAATGAAGTATGCAGTTATAAATGTTATAGCTGGAGCCATGGTTCATATAAACCTGGTTTAATATAAACCAGAAAAAAAACCAGCTATTGAAACAAAAATAAAAGCAAAAACAATGGAAGTCCAGAAGAGTTATGAATGAAAAGCTGGAATAAAAGCTGGAACAATTGGGATAGCTAATCCAGCAGGTCCCGTATTAATCCCTCCTAAAATAGAACATGTAGTAGGCTTTGAACTAAAAAGTCCAAAACCAAAGCCCACAATAGGAGTAGTTGTAAACGCAGTAGTAGTTGTAAAAGCAGTAGTAGTTGTAGAAGCAGAGGTAGTTGTAAAAGCAGTAGTTATAAAAACAGTAGCTGTAGCTGCAGTTGTATCTGTTAAACCCAACATATCTGGAGCACGGTTGTGGATAGTTAGGAAGGGAATATAATATTGTGGATAGTTAGGAAGGGAATATAAAAAACATTCCCTGCTCCAGTGGCCAAATGTCATGCATATACAACACTGATCCTGTCTTAGGGCAAAAGACTGCAATGGGTGGTCTGGAGGGGGTGCCTGGAATTTGGGTGACATTGTCCCATTTCTCTCTCGGTGATAGGGGGGCCCTACCACTCCTCGCCATCCTCTTCTGCAAGTCCCACTTCTTCCCCTTCCCACTAGGGCAGGGCTTTGTGGGCAGGGAACCCTGGCTCTGTAGTGACATATGTGGAAAACCGAGCCCCAGAAACCAACTATAACAAATACGAAAGGCTGCTTCATTTCCTTTCTCAGAAAAGTCAAGCCAAAAAATAAAAGTACCAGAGAAGAGGTTTTTTCTTCTTCCCCCTCTCTCTTTCTCCCCTGCCTGGCTCAGTCAATAGCCTCAGGCAGACAGCCAAGAAACACAGAAGGAAAAAGATAAGCATTAACCATGAATATACCAAAAGAAAGCTGACACACATAAAAAAAACACAATGCCAGTATTAACCCCAAACATACCAGCACCTATCACAAGACAAAAACTTCATCAACAAGTCATTTCCTCCCCTGGGTGATAGGATTAATCAATCCTGCTGAAAGGAAAAAAACCAAGCTAGGAAAGTAAGAGAACAAGCTTCTTATAAATCTCATCAAAACTTAAAATAGGAAACAGTACTAATTGTACCACACATTCAGGTGATTTTTATACTCCACAGTCTAGAAGTCATTGCTGAATCAGTTCTCTGTCTGGCTTCTGTAATAAAATCCACTTTCTGGCAGCTTGCTAGGTTCAGTATCAACCATTTAAATTCATTTTTAGCCTACTTTTTCTCCCAAGTCAGAGTTACTCACCATTCCTTTGTTCTACATTAAAGAAATGCACATTCTCTTTTTGCTATATTTGCTGCTGTTTCTGCAGGTGCAGGAATTGTATCCAGAGAGGAAATAAAATGCCTGCTCATGTTATTTGTCCCACAACTGACATGATGTATTTTCAAATATTGTAACTTTTTTTTTCTAGCAGCATTTCCTACCAGACGCCTTTCCTCTGTTGTTAGAAAGACATCCAGCATGGCTTGGAGGTCTGCCCAGTTAGTGGTATAAGTTTGAAAATGAACAGAACCAATTCAGCATATTTGCATGGGGTTTCAATGTAAAAACCCAATTGGTCCTCCCATGCATAAAGATCAGATCTGAGGAGAAGGGCGGCATATAACTCTGAACAAAATAAATAAAATAAAATAAAAAAAGATGTAGAGAAGGGGGTATGAACCAGGACCTTATTGATCTCCCCCCTTCTAATAGATACTTGCCTCATGAGGGAGTAGATCCCCTTATAGGGTGGTGGAGCAGAAGCTAAAGCAGGAAAAGATAGTGCTATGGAGGGTTACCACAACCCACAGTCTTGAAGCACTTGCTTATTCTCGTGTAAGGTCCCACCAAAAACAAAAAGCATATTAAGCATGCTGATCACGATCTATGCTCTTTAAGCATAATCTCTCATGGTTTCAAAAACTCCCAATGTTATGGATCACCCTGTTGGCCAAACAGTGGGTATGTCTTGGTGACAGAAGACATTGTACTTACGTAGAGTTTCAATTTCATATCCCGACAGGTTTTAAGCTTACCAAAGCTCCTTATGACACACTCAAGGGGGCTGAGGGCATATTCCTTCCTTTTTATTCATTCTAACTGGTCTTCTTGGGCTGAGCCCATGTGTTCAAGTCACTCACACCACTTACGCAGCCTGTTGGGCCACAAGAGATCCACTGACCTTTGGCTAAGATCAGTATCATGCCTAGGCCTGGTCAACAGTGGAAAATATATAAGGAGCAACCACAAACCACAAACCACACACCATTCACAACCCGTTGGAGCACGAGAGTACAAGGTTAGCACCCCTTGATTTCTAAGCCACTGAGCACCCCCAAAAAGAGGGAACCCTCAAAAAGGGGAACCCCCAAAAAGAGGGGGCCTAGGTGTGGCTGGCACAAACTCTTCTGCCCAGCTCTGGTCAATGGTGGGAAATAATTCAAGGAAACAAACACACTTTTACACACATACACACTCCCCCAGGCAAACCAGTGAAACAAAGTAATGTATATTTGTATGTCCTACCTTATCTTCTGAGTATGCAGGAATCAAGTAAAAGGCAACCAAAAAGAAGAAAAAAATGGTTCCTGTTAAAAACTACAGTGAAGAGTCAAGAAGAGTCAAGAAGGAAATCCTGGAGCGCGCTCGGTGCCTTCCCATTTCCTGAGCCTCCCTAGGACCAACCAAGCACCTCTCCTGGCTGGCTCACCAAAAATGATATGCAGGTTCTGAAGTTTTGCTGGTTAAAGAAATACAGGAAACCAGAAAGTGCCTTTACGTTTTACGTTTTATGTTTTTATTCAGCTGAATAGAGACGGACTCCTCTAAATGAGGGGAGCAACAAATGACAAGAAATCCTTGTATTTATTTTGTATAATTACATAAGCAACCCATCCAGCAAAGCTGACACACATAAGATAAAGATTGCACCCAGTAAGTCTGGCACACTGTAGATAAGAAGGGAGAAAGCAGAAGTAGCTAAACATGTTCCCATTTGAGTGTTCCTTAAAGATATCGTATGTTCTTGGGTGGGTTAGGACATTGGGTGTTGTCCTTGCTGTCCTTTCCTGACCCTGCATCCAGGATTACAAGTGACCAAAGAGAGAGAAGCCATCTATATGTATTCACAATTAATACTGTCCCCTAATTCCTGGTCATCAACGGCCAGTGGGGAACGGCTGTGTCATGCCAAAACTGGCCATTTACCACCTGCCCAATACTGCTTCTATGAGGCCACAGTGGGGATTAGAGTTAACATATGGTAGACCTGGCAGTGGCATTGGGCGCAACACGCAAGGTAGGAAATGGCTGCGGCCAGCGGCAAATGGTTGCATTGTGCCAAAACTAGCTATTTGCAGCCTCCTGCCCAATGCTGCTACCATGAGGCTGTGGAACAAGGAACCAGTATAATGCCATGTGGGTCAGAAGGGGGGAGGATCTGCTAGGCCTCATGGTAGTGGCATTGGGCATGTATATGGTGAAACCAGACGGAATCGGCAGCAGGACATCCATGCGGGCCCTTAAGTAGGGCTTACTTTCGAGGGGAGGGCTTATATTAGCCCCACCCCCAAAAAATCAGCTGAGGCTTACTTTCGGGGGTGGGTTTACTTTTGGGGAAACACGGCACTGCAACTCTTTCCACACACCTATCTCTACCCAATCTACCCAGTCTTTTTGGTTGCCCTGAAAAACAGCACTTGTTGGCAGTAGAGCTGGAGCTTAGGCTAAAGCAGAGACCTGGGGCCTTCTGTAGTTTCAGTCAGCTACCATTACCCTAGGCCTCAATTTCAGCCCTCATGCCATTGCTGCCACTGAGAAATGCTGCCTCAAGCCCCTCATCACAGCCAGCCACACTAGCACTTTCCCACAAAGCCCCAATTGCTCCTGCAATCTGGACTCCACAGGATCTGCTACATCTTGCTCACCTTCAGCCATTTTTCTTCTGCTGACAAATGAGCTCTATGCCACCTCACACTATTCTCCATGCCAGCATCAGATTCTCACAATCCTCATTCTGATTATTCAGAAGACTCATCATGTGATTTGGAGAAGGAATCAGGATTCCAAAGGACCACAAAATAGGATGCCAGCATGGAAGCCTCATTCTCCAAATTGTGGGATTTGGAGAAGGAAGGGCACATGTGATTTTCAATTGTAAGCACTGGTGGACCAGGTGGGCATTTCTGGGTTGCAACAGCTTTGTGCATGGCTAGACTGGGGCAGTTAAGGCTTCCAGGAGTGTCTGTGACTTTGCACTGCACTGCAGCTCCCCCCAACTTGTATATGGCCTGTGCCAAGTCTCTTAGGACCTCCTCACTCCTCCTGCATTCCTTACCTGCAACTCTGCCCCCTATGTGACCTGCAATTCTTGCTTAATGACTGCAATTGGGAGTGCTGGGTTTGTGATCATTGAGCAAAGCAGTCACAAGATGTCTTCAACAACATCTTTGCTCAACAACTGAGATACCAGCCCAAATAGCAATCATACCTTGAGAACTTTGAGTAGTGGATTCCTACAAAGGTTGGGATTGTACTACATGAATTTTATGGTCTTTCCAATCCTTACTGTCAAGGTTCCAACTAATGAAGCCATATAAAGCAGAACTCTGAGGCTTGAAGTTTCCTCAAAGCACGTGTTTATTGGATGCATGATATCGGTATGGTCAAAAGTGAAACCAGCTCTAAAATTTCCCTAGTAATTCAAAGTAATTAAATTAATTAAAAGTAATTAAAAGTAACACTTCCCTCCCCTCTACTATGCTATAGATCATGTTGCTCAATGAAAGCAATAGGTGGGCTTCTCAATTCATCTTTGCTCCTACTTCCAGCACCTGTGGGAATGACCTTGGTTCCCACGAGACTGCTCAGTGTTTTGTCTAGCAGTACAAATAGCAATACAATGTTGCCCTTCTATGTGGCAACTTAGAATGAAAAAGATGGCTTCAAAAGTTGACACTTACCTTCTATGCTTCTATGATAAACTCCTAATAATCTTCCATTTTTACTAACTTGACTGCACATTTCTTGGACAAACATCATTATATTTTACCCTGAATATAATAGATTTGTGACTATTCTGTGAAAATCGATTTTTTAAAATGTGAGACTTTCAGAAAAAATAGTAATGTAAAAGTCCCTAAAATGTAAGAGTATTTTTTCTCTAGTTATTAGGAAAGAGATAGTGTATGTACAGCTGTTTAGCACAGAGATTTGCCTTGATCACTCTCCCTTTTATATATTTCATATAAAATAAAGAAAACCTGAGTGTTCTTGGTTGATCAAAGAAGGCAGTCATATGTTTCTGACAGTATTATAATGGAATAAATCTTTTTTTTTAAAAAAAAACTCTGTAACATTTTGCTAACATCTTATAAAAGATATCATTTTATTTTCCTTTTTGGTGCAAAACAACTCATTGTAGAGTCTTACATAAATGCTAAGTAAAGAGCAACATGAATGAATGAACATGAGGACAAACTTGGTAATGACATCAATAGATGTTTAATCTAGGGGTCAGATGAAGATCAGTTATTATCCAATGATATAAAAGAAATAATAAAGCAGCTTTTTATGAAGCTTCCAGATATTTAAAGCTTCACATCAACCTAGTTTATCAAACTGGAGTATAACTGTATAGTGCTTGGCTGGAGCCATAATTTGAAGTTCTTTCTGGAGTTTTTATTTAAAAGTGTAGTTTGATTATCATATTTTTCTGTGCACTTGAAGACTATGAATTTTCAGTTGGATCAGCTGTTAAAAGATCCAACAATGGAATTATCTTGTTTTAATTTTGAAGAAGGCTCGATATCCAATTGCCCATTTGGAGTCAATGGTAATTCTTTCAGCCAGTTCTCTCACTTAGATCATTCCCTATTTGATTATTCTACTGCAAATGAAGTTTTTGTCTACTTACCTGCTCCTTTTCAAGCATTTTGTCCTGATATGCCAACACGAGTTTCAGACTTTGGTAATCATATTCTGCACTTTGAAGGTAATGCTGAATTGGACAGTTCCTCATTGATTCAATGTGATGAAACTGATTGGAAACCTAACTCCCATGAAATCATTCCAGATCAATCTCACAAAAGAGAAAGGTATGCTGCCAACATTAGAGAACGAAAAAGGATGCTTAGTATTAATTCTGCTTTTGAAGAACTCAGAGGCCATGTACCAACTTTCCCGTATGAAAAACGTCTCTCTAAAATTGATACCCTCAGGCTGGCTATAGCATACATTGCATTGCTTAGTGATATCTTAAAATCAGGCTCTGATCCTAAAATATATGTGCAAAAATATATGAAAAATGAATATAAGGATCAACAAGATGCAATCTGGAATACAAGTGGTAAGTGTAAAGAGATTGTTTTTTTTAGAAAGTTGTATTAATTTGTTTCCATTGCAAATAATATATGTGTTTAGCTTATTTGATTAGCTTATCTAATCAGTGTTCAAGTACTGGAGAAATAAGGGAAAATATTTGTAAGCTTCCTTCCTCCCTTCCTTTTTCTCTCTTTCTTTTTCTCTTTCCCTTTCCCTTTCTCTTTCTGCTTCTTTCCTCCTAGTGATTGCCTGGACAAGTCTTTGCATTTTTTCTAGAAACATTTCAGAAGTGGGCTGCCCTTGCCTCTTCCTTGGCTGAGATAGAATGACTGGTCCAAGGTCACCCAATTGGTTTTGTGTCTAACGCAGGATTAGAACTCAACATCTTCTGGGCTCTGGATTGGTGACTTAAGCACAACAGCAAATGGGTTTCTTAAAGATATACTAATGTTGCATATTAAAATTGATTTGAATAAATGTGTATGAAAATCATTTTTAAATGTAATATTTTAAAGCATGTCTTTGCATTTGTGAAAGAGATAATTAAATAACTATTAGAAAACTGTCATTCTGACTTATTAAATCTTCAGTGGGCTCAGTACTTCAACAGGTTTGACTTTGAGCTAAAGTACAGGGGGGGGGAGTTTCTTGGCAGATGCCCTGTCCCACATTCCCCAATACAAGCGTAACTGTGAGGAGGTGTTAAACTCTATTATTCCCATGAAACAATGAGCGGCGCAAGCCATCACCCATCTCCCAATTATGTTTTTGCCCAACAGTTAAAGCAAGAGCTACTAACCAATGCTTGGTTTAGAGTTCACAAAGGAGAACTAACCTTGAGGGAGGAGCTAGCATGGAAGGGGGACAAACTGTATGTCCCAGACAACTTGTGGCTACAAGTATTGCAGCATAGCCACAACATGAACCAGGCCAGCCACTTTGGATTTCTAAAAACTCTACATCTGGCCAACCACCAATTCTGGTAGCCAAAGATAAAGAAGGACATTGAAAGGTATGTAAAGAGCTGGGGCGCATGCGCAGCCATTAAGAGGATGCCAAGGAAGAGCCCTAGGTTACTACAACAAGTTGCTGACCTGTCCTGACCCTGGGAGGAAATAGCCATGGAGTTTATAGTTGAAATGCCCAAGAATGGGGGCGGGGACATCATAATCTGGACTGTCATAGACTTATTTTCCAAACAAGCCCACTTTATTACGTGTCTTGGTTTCCCCTCAGCTCAGAAGCTAGCAAAGATGTTCCCACAATACATTTACTGACTGTATGAGGTGCCCAAGGGCATCATCTCAGATTGAGGGGTCCAGTTCACAGCTAGGTTCTGGCATGATTTTATAAAGATGATTGGGTCCTCCCAGGGACTCAGCTCAGCTTTCCATCCAAGTACAAATAGGGCCACAGAAGGGACTAATGCAATGGTGGAATTAACATAGTTGAAACTTTTTTCCAGTCTGGGAGCAGCTATCCAGGAATTTGTAAGCCTGGTAATTGGTAATCATTCTTCTGTACAAGGGCAAGGAACAGTATATGTACCATGTATTGGTAAATCATTTGATAAGGTTTTATGTGTACCAGATTTAGATTACAATTTGCTGCGTGTGTCTTGCTTAGACAATGAAGGATATGAATTAATTTTTGCAAAGGGTACATGCAAAGTCAGAAAGAATAATAGAGTATGTGCACAAGGTTTGAAAGTGAACAATTTATATGTTTTGAATCACAAGGAAACTGGTTGCAATGCACAATCTTTTCTAATGAACCAAAGCATAATGAGTGTGCATGTTTGTTGCACAGAAGGCTGGGTCATGCAAGCTTTAAAATATTGCAGAAAATGCCTGACTTGATTGTAGGTTTAAATGTAAAACATTGTGACAAATATTTGAATTGTGCTATTTGCAAAGAAGCCAAATCAAAAGAATATCCTGTTAGCAAAAGAAGTGATAGAAAATCTGAACGAATTTTTCAGCATATGGATTTAATTGGCCCTCTATCCCCATCAATGGGCCAAATTTGCTTTAGTAATTGTTGATGATTACTCTAGATGTGAATTTTATTTACTAAAGAAGCAAAACTGAAGTGTTTCAACAGTTTAAGCAGTGTGTAATGTTTATAGAGAGGAGGTACAATCAAAGGATATGTCAATTACAGACAGACAGAGGATCGATTATGTATTACCCAACATTGCTTCCTTAAATAACCGAAGGTTTGTAAAAATGGAAAATTAATAAAACTTGTTATATATACAAGACAGCAAGATGCTATCTCTTACAGGAATGGGAGAAGGATTTCCTGTGGCTCCTCTTAATGAGACAAATGATCTCTCATAGAGCCTAAAATGGAGATGTTTCTGCGAAGAGAGGATTTGTGGACAGTTGTAAGCAATAGCTCAGCAGATCTCAATGAGGAGGGGCAAAGAAGAAATGAAAAGGTACTAGCCAGCAGGGAAAAAAGGAAAAATAGGGTGTCACCCAACTCCTCCAGTTGCTTCTTCTTTTTTTTTTAAAAAAAATTTTTTTATTGATTTTTTAAAGTTCTTAAAGGAACATATTCAGGACACACCATGGTGCTGGGGTAATCAAACATCTTAAAACAAGACATATATACATAATATAATCAATACATCAAATATTCCCTCTCTTTTTCCCTCAAATAGCATAGTATATTTAGAATATCCAATTCTAGCTTAATTGTATTCAATCTGAGCCTGTTTTTAAGCTTCATCAATTTCTACCATAATCAAATTAATTTTAAATAAAAACATTTTCAGTTCAAATATCCCTTCCACATATGTTCTACTTCCTTAACTTTATCAAAATCTTATTTGTTTCTTCTTCCATTAATCTCCCTTATTTAGAGTAAAATATTAATCTATCCTATACCTATCAAATCTATCAGCTGATCCATCTCGTCAAGCTAAAGAAAAAATATCATACCTTAAATCATGTCATTCCATTAAGCAAAGTTTAAGTCTCCAGTTAATTATCATAACTAATAACATCCATATCATCAGAAAATCATATCATCGTATTAAATTTCAATTAACTATTAATACTTCAAATCTGAAACCTCTCTCCAGTTTTTGTCATTCCATTACATCATAATTTTCATAGAAATAAACCTAACATTCTAAAAGGAACATTGCTAGTATTCTAATTTGTCTTTAATCCCTTACCTTATACAGAAAAATATCTCATCTTTAAACAAACATATTAGTCTATCCTAGACACATCTAAATGTATATATTTATCAAACTGTTCTCTAAATATCTAATCCTTCACTTTGTCAACAAATTAATATCAAATCTTAAATCATTTCAATATTTAATTAACATTCAATTAATTATTGATTCAGATCAACTGTAAGACATCTTTTTACTTCAAACTCAAAACCTCAGTCCTTAGATCAGTCCATAGTTCTAGGTTGCCTTTAATCCAATTTAAGAAATTTTAATTTTAATTTTTAAATCTTATTCTAGCTTTCCTCTTTTGCCAAGTAGGTTTCCATAACAAGGCTTCCCTTCCAGATAATAGGTCTCTTTTTGTTGCTTGTAGTGTCATTTGATTTGATATAAACCATCTTGATCTCCAATTTAATCCTCTGTTTCTCTTGTCCATAAAGCCTCATTGCTTCAGAAGTCCAAAGTTCGGTCTTTGCTTTTCCTGGTCTTGCTTGTAAGGCAAAATAAGATTCTCCTTATCCTCAGTTAAAACCTCTTCTTGTATAGTCTGTTTTGTAGAGTAGTTAAGTGTAATCAGGGAGTCAGTTTTAAGTTTTAAAGTAGAAATTCTGGCTCTTAGTTCTATAGTAGCCTCTTTTATTGTAGTACATATTTCTTCTTTAGCCTCATAGATCTTTTCCAGTATAAGTTTACAGTTTAAATGTGATTGAGGCTTCTCCATTTTAGCAATAGTTGAAGAAGAATCCTTTTCCTTTTTAGTGAAGGTTACAGTTGAACAGTTGAACATTATCCACCCCCACAGATCACACAGCTGGCTCAAATTATCTTTTTTCTTGAAAAACAGTTTGAAGGCCAAAGCTGTCTCATCTCCAAATAAACAATCCAATATTAAATTTTGACCAGTAGGTGTCCTCAGTAAGCTACAAAGACTTCTTCAAACACCATTTCCCCCTTTTTTTCTATCTTTAAAGGGAGAATAGAAAAAGAAATACTCTGTCGATATAATACCACTCCAAAAAGCACGAAAAGTTTTTTTCTACCTCATAATGTAAGTAGGAATAGAATATAGTCTTTAAATGAATATTTATTTATTTTTTTCTGTCCCTTTTGTAAAACACGTTTATTCCCACGATTACTAAAGCCGCTTTCTCCAGATGGGGAAATAATAGCACAAACAGCTTCTACAGGCAAAAACAGCAGGGGTGTGAAGAGGAACAAAGGGGATCTCACCCGGATCATCCATGGTGGGTCGTTAATGCTTAGATGATGATGTGACTTTCGGCTGGTGCAGTAGGGTGATCGGCAGTCCGATCTTTGCTCCATCGGCCCTAAGGAGAAGCTGGAGACTCGGGGAAAGCTGCCACCCTCCCCTATCTACCAGCTGGCCTCCTCCTTGGTGGTCGCCCCTTCAGGGTGACTTTTGACCCCCTAGGGGGTCTACCGGCGAAGGAAACTCCGGATGGCCTGGAGAGAAGTTGCTGCACATTCCGGAACCGGAGGTCCCTCCAGTTGCTTCTTCATGCTTAGTTGGTGCTTTGGGCTTTCAATTGGTTCAACTAAGTGAGGGGCCATGTTAATGGCTGCTCTTTTCCTCTTCGGTCCTGGGAGTTAATGCAGATCAAACGGAGAGGCTGCCGCCCCCCCCACGATCCAGCAACAGTCCCCCCCAACAGTGGTCACCCCCTCCAGGGTGACTTTTGACCCTTTCCAGGGTCTTCCAAAGGAGAAAAACTGGACAGCGGGGAGAGAAATCTCTCCGCATGTCCGACAGTGTCGAAAACCGTAACAGGAAGCCAGCATCTTGCTGTCTTTACAGGTCAATTGTCCCCAACCTCCCACAGGTTCATGAAGAAACTTTTACCTCAGAGAAATACTATTGATTCTTCAGGGCACTTCTGGGCCCATAACCTGTCAGCTGTCCAAATGGAGTCAGAGACGCTGGCAAGAATTTGTGCTTTTATATAAAGAAATATATTTACAGTAAATAAGAGAGGCAGAGCATAGTCAGGTAAATCAACACAGCAGGAACATTATCAGGTAAATCACAGAGCATACAGGGCACACAGGGCAAAAAGGCGGGAACAAGGAAACTCCCCCTTTTCACTCAAGACAACCAATTACAGCTTAGATTGCCTCATGCAGTAGCCAGCTCTCTTTTTAATCAACCAGCTATAACTGTGTGTTCTGATCCATTACACAACCTCCACTGTTCCAGTTATAAATTTAAATATCTTGACACATAAAATACATTTAAAAAAAAGAGCAAAGCTTACATTAACAAAAATTAATTTCCTTAAATAAGCCAATTGGTTTGAATGGGACAGTAAAATACCTGGTTTTTAAAATCAAGTTATGTCTTAGGAAAGAAGACATAAAGAATGATAGGTGGACAATAAAGGTGAATGGTGTTTTGTTTTTATCTTATCTAACAATGTAGCAGAGCTTTCTTTCATTCCCCATTTCTTTCAGAAGATCTCTTCCAACTTTCTTTCCTTCTTTCAAACTGTAGGCAAGTTACTCTCTTCACCCTCATCTCTTCATTGGCAGTAAGAATACAATAAAATTGCAACAAGAATTTGCTTTGCAAAATAAGTTGGTGCAGGTGACCTCTCCCCCTTGAGTGTTATAGTAAGTTCAGCACTGCTGCGTAAAATGCTTTTTCTGGCTGTTTGCATTGTGGTGTGTGTGTGTGTGTGTGTGTGTGTGTGTGCACAGCCACTTTGTCTCAAGAGTGATCTAAACAAAAACATCCCTTGAGTGGCACTCAGGAAAGGCATTCAGAACAATTGCCCCATGTTTTCGAAAGAATATGGCTGCTTTAATAATTTGCAAATTGCCCTTTCAAACACTTTCTACAGCCTGTCATGGATACTTTTTGAATGACACAACATGTGCATTGCCAGAGCTGCCTCAATCCGATCCCTTAGTTAAAGCAACCATTTAATGAACCCATTTCATTAAAGAAAAGAGTTATTTTACTAAGTTGCAGTAAAGTTAAGCCAGCTCTGAAATCTACTGCACTTGCTAGATACAAAAACAAGGGGTAGGTTTGCTCCCATCCCATCCCTCCCCCTGTGACCAGTCCGTTTCCAGCCAACCAGAGCTCCTCAAGATGTTTTGAGAACTGAGGGGCGTGGCTGCCTCAGGGTCGAAATAGCCTTGTTCGGAGGCTCTGCGACACAGGACCTGTAAAGCCGCCAAAACAGCGCAAAACAGCTGTTTTTCGTGGCGGAAAAACCCCCTCCTCGGTAGGAGAAGGGGCGAAGAGCTGTGAGTGTGGGTTGAGATCCTCTGAAAAACCCCCGAAAAAACGTTCGGGGGGAAGAAAGAGGACTCCCTGTGAGCTCACAATAGCTCCAGCCCGGCGCAGCATCTGTCAGCTGACAGACCAAGACGCTGAGACCAGCCACCACTTGAGGAAGACATTTCAAAGAAGCACAGAAATTGACAGACTGAACGCAGGAGCTTAAAAAGCAAGTATTTTTTTATATTTTACCTCAGATCAATTACATTCACAATAGACAGAATGCACCCAAGATGGCGACCGCTTTTGATTTAAGGTGATAGCTACCAGAAGAGAAAGGCGAAGGAGAAACTGTAATGCGAAAGAGACCTCTAGAGGGCAGCAGAGACGCATAACTTAAAAACTTTGCAAAATAAACCTAAGGAGATTACCGGAAGAGAAAGGCGAAAGAGAAACTGTAATGCGAAAGAGACCTCTAGAGGGCAGCAGAGACGCATAACTTAAAAAACTTTGCAAAATAAACCTAAGGATGTATATAAGCTCTCCAGAAATGACGATGAAAGAATTAAAAGATGCAATGTCAACAACTTTTGAAAAAATGAGGAGAAAGATGGACATGATAATAGACATATATGAGAAAAGGTGGGAAGAAAGGATGAGAACGTTGGAGGCTGTGGAACAAAGCAGAGAAGTGGAGAAGATGATGGAAGATCAAAGCAAAGCAGTTATTGAAGACTTGGACCAAACCGGAGAAACAGTACAAACGCACAGTGGGAAAATGAGAGAAGATACTGGGAGAAATTCGAAGAGGGTCTGGGAAGGGGTTGAAGAGAGGATGGAAGAGGTGGAGAGACAAGAAGAGAGACAACTTGCTGAAATGAAAGGTGAGGTGCAAAACCGCTCAACTATGATGTACCATCGCCAGATGATGACAGCAATTAGGGGCAGGAGACTGGAAAGATCCCCAAATGAGAAGCGAGAAGATTTGAAAAGAATTGTTGTAAAGGCATTGGAAAGGTGGCTGGGAGAGGAGGCTAAAAAATTCTCTTGGCAAACTGACAGAATCCATAGAGTATGGCTTATATGGAACCAAGGGACATTGCAAGCAATAAAGAGAGACTTATTACTTGGAAGGGAAGCTGTGTTATGGAAATCCACCTGGCAGAGGAAGAAACCCAGAATTCGACTGAGAAGAAGAGAAACTTAATATTTTATGCAAGGAATTAAAGGCAAAGAATTATGGACTGATTTAAGGACTGAGTGTAAGAGCAAGAGACATGAGAGGGTGATTAATGGAAGGTATATATTAAATAGACTAAGAATGTATGTGTTGAAGGGAGGGGTGTATCATCATGAAAATTATTAACTTTAATAAGAAGACTTGTTTGTTTGATGTACAATGGATAGATCTGAAAAGAAGTGAAACTTAAAATTTTTAAAATGTAGTTGGCTTATAGTTGAATCGCATGATCTTGTGGTAATTTAGGTCTTCATTCTCTGCAAACACATGGAAGGTCTGAAGCAGCAAAACAGCCTTCACAGCCAAAGACTCTTTGGATCTTTGCAGGGTGAGTATCCACAGGCCTACTGCCTAGGGAGACCAGGACAGGGGTGGCAGGGAATAGGCAGGGTGAATGTTGCAATGCTTCTGCGGTCATTCGTAAGGGTGAACAACTGCTGTGGTGCAGCAACATTAACAAATTGGGTCTTTTTTGTAAATACTAGGGGACGTTTATCGTGTAACTTCAAGTGTTCACTAAGGGAATGGACTCCTGCAAGTGTCTCTCACCCAGAACAGAGGCCGAAAGCTTCTGGGGCTATGACCTTGTGTTCAGGCACCCATCCACTTTTGCAGAGAATGGGTGCCTGACTTTCCGTGAGATCAGGGCATCCAGAAGCTTCCAGCCTCTGAGTGAAAAGTGTTTGCACTGAAGTTTGAAACAATGTGATTTGGTTGCCCCAAACCTCCCTTCAGAATGCAAATGCTTTTCTGTGTCGTACCTGGAAGCCTTTGCATGAGACCTACCGAGGCTGCCCATCACTCCAGAAGTGGGTGGCAGCCCAGTGAGTCAGAAAAGTCAAGCAGGGTATGCTTATCCTGCTTTCCCTCTGCTCTCGCTGGGAGCAAACAAAGAAACAGGCTGGAGAGGAGAGAGATCTTCACAAGGCAAGTGACCCGGTGCAGCAGGATGGGGGAGAGCAATTGTGGGGACCCCAGGGGATGGAGCATGAGGTATTTCAGTGGGTTGGAGGAGTCCTTGGGTAGTCTGAAGAAAGTAGCCTGTTCCATCACTAGACCCCTATGGACTTCCCCACCCTGAGATACCTCATGTTCACTTAACGAGCTGTGCATTCACCCACATATTAAATTAGCAAATGCGTGGAGGAAAGCAGGGAGTGATCTCATTCAAGGTACGAGATTCATTCCCATGAGTTCTCGAGTTACAAATGGAATGGGCAGGCTTCATTACATTCGTAACTTGAGGACTACCTGTATTATGTTTTTGAGAATAATGTAGTAATAGAAAAATGATACGCATCCCCAAAAAATGTAGTAGAAGTATCAGTAAAAGTTATATGTGTTTTAAATAGAGGGACACCTTACATTTGATGTGCTGGGAAGTGTATCAGCTGCAGATTTACAGCACAGTTGTATTATCTATTGATAAGAAAAAAATTATGCCTCCAATACAATGTGTAATCATGGTGTGAAAAAAAGTCATGGAGTAAAAATAACGTCCAGTCTGTGAAAACTATAGGAGATGTTCCTTGCAACAGTGGAGGACCAACTTAATGACAGGTCTTATGCCTGGGAACCATATCTCTTATGAAATATGGAAAACTTTGAACAGATTGAGAACAGGGGTGTCACAATGTAAGAGCAACTTGAAGTCATGGTGCTATATACCATAATCTTGATGGACCATGTACAATGGCTGATTTATTCCTGGCCAATGATAAAGTTATTTAGACTGCTACTTTCAAGGTCTCAGTTTCTATACATTGTTACATAAGTGTTGTATATTCCTTCATCATTGTAATTTTTATATTTGTCATATAGTTATTGAAAGTTTAACCATTTTAGGGAATGTTTCAGGGACTAATGTAGAAATAAGAGCAAACAAATTCTGTCCCAATCCTATGGCGAATGAAATACAAAACTTTCACCAGTAGAGGCATTTTTTCACTGGTGTATGCATATAGCCTGCATTGTCCCTTATAATATAGATAAGAATATGTTCTAGATCAGAAGTTCCCAACCTTTTTGACTCCAGGGACCAGTTTCATGGAAGACAATTTTTCTATGGACTGGGGGGGGAGGTTTCAGGATAATTCAAGTCCATTACATTTATTGTAAATTTTCTAAACAAACAAACAAACAAATAAATAATGCACTTTAGTTCTATTATTGTAGACCAGTGACTTTCTGCTTCTAAGAAAGTGGGAAGGAAAAGAGACAATCCTAAACTCAGTGTTCCAGCAAAACAAACCAAAGACCCAGCATGCTGAGGAAGTGCTGAGGAGAGAGGGGGGGGAAGAGAGCAAACCAACTCGGCCCTGTGCAAGCGCCCAGCAGTCTCGGAAAAGGTGGAAATGAGAGAGGATTCCTTTGGAGACACAGTGCTTAAGGGGAATTGTAGCTTCTCCCCTCCTTCTCCCCCATTGCAAGCCAGGTAGGAGCATGCTTATCTTGCAAACTTGGAGAGCTGTACAAAGAAAGGAGGAACACACACACATACACCAAATTAAACCTCAAAAAGCAGGCAAGATGTTGCCAAAACATGAGGCACCTGAAGCATCAAAATAAAAGCAAAAAACTCCAGCTGAAGTGCAATGGAGCCCAGTGGTCTTAGAAAAGGTGCAGACAAGAGAGAGAATCCCTTGGAGCTGCCCCTATTTTTACCCTGAGAAAGACATCCTCACACACCTCCAACCAGGTTTTGGGGAAGCCCCCAGTTGCAAACTGGTTTTGTGCACATTTGTCTTGCAAACTTGGAGAATTGCACAAAGGGAGCATGAGCCTAGCTGGGGTGCCAGGAGGGGGAGAGGAGGAAAGTGAGGAAGAAGAGGAGGAGGAGGAAGAAGAAGAAGAAGTAGCAGGAAGAAGGGAGAGAAGGACCAGGAAGAGGAGGCAGAAGAGAAGCAGAAGAAGCAGAAGGAGGGAGAGAAGGCAGAGCTCAGATGTTGCAAACCAGTTGCAAGTGCAGCCATCAGAGGACCTTGCATTGAGTAGACGGCTTCTGCTGTGCCACTATCCCGTCCCTGCCCAGACTCTTGCAGGCTTGCCGCATTTCTGGAGGTGGAAGATGCTCTTTCAGCACACCTCCAGCTGCGCGGCCCAGTTCCTAAGAGGCTGCAGCTCAGTACTGGTCCACGGACCAGGGGTTGGGGACCCCTGTTCTAGATAGTAAATAGATGCAAGAAACTGGTGCTCCATGACAATAATTCAGGCAGTATAACATATCAACATTTGTATTAAACTTAATCTGGAAACACTAAAGGCCCCAAAAACAAATACTCAGATTCCAAATATATAACACATGTGAAAAAACCATGATTCTACTAAGACAATGATGCCAGGTGCAAATTCAATAACAGGACTTTATGTGGTTTCAGTTGTCAGTCCAAGGGTTCTCTTGAATAGCATAGTTCGGAGAGAAAGTTCTCCATAACACACAATGTCCTGAAAAGAATAAGTAAATAGAAAGTTCAAAATACAAACTTTTATCCAGACATGTTCTATAAAAAAGCAACAGTAGACCTAAGGTGTCTGTCACAGCTTGAACAGTCCAAACAGAATCAAATGGATCAGCAGCCTTCACTCTTGAATGATGAAGCCAAGTTCTGGACCAAAACATTGGTGCAAATGGACAGTAGCACTTAAAAAAATCTTGTCTATGCTTTCACATAGATCCAGACTGGTCCAATACAACAGGTGCAGCTACCTGAAAATATTTAGTAAGAAAAAATCATGGCAGACAACTGTTTCACACAAGAATATTGAACATGATGTTCAATTTAGTGTGGATCAATAACTAAGTAAAAGGAAAGAGAAAACTCAAAAGCAGCAAACAAATGCACTATGAAATGTGAGACATGTTTGTCTCCAACTGATAAACCCTTTATGGCTGGATACAGTCTCATTAAAAAAAAATTGAGACCTAGCTGTGTCCATTCCATAAAACATTTTAATGTGAATACCTCACATCCACAAAATAATAATAAAAACTTTTTACAAAAATTAATCACTATAACAATTCCTGAAAAGGCAGCAACTTGTGCTGCTGAAAACAGAAAAGAAAAAGAAAACTACCATAGGATGGAGCACCTTCACTCCTAAATACTAACTTCAAATTCAGTGTGTCCTGCATAGAGACAGTGGTAGCCTTAGTGTCATTCATTACTTGTTGTTCACACTGCCAGTTTATTGTGGTGGTTCTGGCAGTCACACTTTACCTAGAGACAGAGGAGTCTTAAAAAGGGAGAAAGAGGCAGCATAGGCATTTCCCTTTACAACAGATTACTTCCTTCCATACAGGCTTTTGGTGGACAATGGACACTGGGCAGCCCGGAAAAGGGGGTTTCATTATACTACACTTTGTGCCAAAACCTCAGAACTGGCTTTTCTTCTTCTGTGCCTGTATGGATCTATCAGTAAAGTCTTACTCTTGGTAATAAAAATGTCCCAGGAGTTTCTTTTACTGTGCATTCAAACGGGATGGTTGATGGGTGTGGGGCCAGCTGTCAAGAGGGAAGGCTGTGTGGAATGGCTTTCCATCTATGAGAGTCGAATACATAGCCTTTTCCATCAGATCGGTGGATTCTTTGGAGTCCTAGTTTCCTTGGAGGGGAATTGGAAGAAAGCGGCACCTTGCAGTGCAGCTCACGGTGGCAGTTGAGAGTGTGAACGGCAGGAAAGCCTTGGAGAAGTTGAGCGGGGGAAGAAAGGCAGCCATAATGGTGGCTGGGAAGAGAGAACAACAGGCAGCTGGACAACATTAGTGGTGGACTAGCTGGACAATGGAGAGACAGACCTGGGGAAAATGATCCTGGCAACCCTCTGTGAGTAACTCGAGGTGAAGATCTTCCTGGGGGATTGCAAAGAGGGAAGAGTCAGAAGGAGGCCTGAGGAAGGAGGAAATTTCCTCCATAGTAAAGCAGCGAGTAACAAGTGGAGGCAAAGAAGAGACCATTTCAGCGCATTAAATTTTCACTGGTATCGTGAGGGAAAAGAGGAAGAGGAAATCTACTACTATTGTTGATAATTTAGTTTGGGAGTGAAAGTGCTGACTAATCGGAGAGCCAGACATGTTGAAGTAAGATTGACTGTTAACTTGGATAATAAGGAGTAAGAGACACCTAGTGGCCGAGGGAAAAACTGGTGACAATTTAAGGAAGAAGAGGAAATTTAAAGAGAAACAAGACCTATTTCGGATGGCTTGCTAACAACTGACATAAATCGAGGAAACTCAAAGAGTAATCTTGGATGCGGGAAATTTAATGAAACAGTTGTAGTGGAACTGTAGTGGAGAAGTTAATTTAAAGTGGTATTAAAAATGACAAGCATCCCAAATTTGACAAAAATTGGTACAGGAAAGAGGCAAGGAATCCAAACTACAACAATGGAACCAAGTCCAGCAGGGCAAAGATCTACGGAAGGACTTTTACACAGAGAGAGATCAAACTCATTTAAGGATCTACAACAGATGTTACAAACAATACAGGAGGTTATGTTAAAGAACCATGAGGATAGGAGAACGACACAGGAGAAATGAAAGAAAAGATTATATTGATGGATGATAAATTTGAATGCTTTCAGCAACAAATTTTAAAAAATGAACAAAAACTACAGGAGATGGAAGATAGAATGGGAAGGGAAGAAAGGAAAGTGGAGGAGATGGAAGAAAGACTAATTCAAGCTAATACAGATCTTGAACAGACAATAATCCAATTGAAAATAGACAAGGTTTCCCATTTTCTACGATTTCAGAATGTGTGGGAAGGAAAGAATGAAGATCTTCCGGAGATGATGGCAGAGCTACTGGCAGGAGCTCTAGGAACTGGGAAGGAAGAAATGATTAAGGAAATGGATGAAATCTATAGAATTCACACGACTTACACACATAGAGATAATTTACTTAGATTCTAGGAAGTATCACGGAGCAACTCAATACCTAGTAGCATGGAAACACCTCCCTGCCTCACAAAACGAGTGGGTCCATAAATGTCATGTCAGAGCCCCGAAGCTATTAAAGAAGTTTCATACAGAGTATCCTAACAAGCCAGTCTAACTTTTATACCTGTTTTGTTTTCTTTACAGGTGAATCTCTCTTATTTTTAAGGAGGGCAGGATGTCAGAATCCAATTATATTTCATTTCTAGCACATACTCTGAAAAAAGATCCATTTCTTACTCTTTGTGGATTCTGTCATACTACGAAAGGAGAGGAGGGAGCAAGGGGGTTTATGACTCTCACTTCCTTCATTTAAACTACAAAAGACTGGATGTGATTCTTATCAAGAGGACTGACCATAACAATATGACCATAGCCTTTCATCTACTATCTCTCTGAAGTCTCCCTTCTGCTGGCAGTGAAGAAAAAGGGGTGGAAATGTAATGCCTGGGATCGTTGCTGGAAGGACGGTGGGGTGGGGGCAGCTTGGGAACACTTAAAACATTGAATGGTAGGGTTTGGCCCCTCAGATCCTGTCTAGAATGCCTGCAACCATCTTCTCTTAATAAAGATGCCTGTTGGAAGAGATATTCCAAGAGTTCTGTCTTCTTAAGATGTAAAGTGGGGTGGGTCCTTACACTGGGGCCAAAATATATCGGCCCTTTCCCCATTAAATGCATTATAAATCCTGTCACAGTGGAGCTGGAACTCCCTAAGAGTTTAAGACAAATCCACCTGGTTTTCCACTGTAGTTTGTTAAAACCTGAGGTCATTTCTAAACTACTTCCTGCCATCACTCCTATTCCTCATCCCATTATGGTACAAGGTGAACAACACTTCAAAATTAAAGACATTTTAGGTTCACGCAAACATCATGGGTGGCCTGGAAAGATTTACCCACTTCACAAAATGAATGGGTTTATTAAGAAAGGTTACTCAAACATTTTCATGAGCGCTATCCTGATAAGCCTGACTAATGTATTTGTTTTCTTTTCCTCTTCCTGTTCTTGTTTTGCAGGTGGATTTGTCTTTCTATTAGGGGGGCTGAATGTCAGAAACCCTCAAATACATATGTATTCATTTTCCTTTAATCCTTTCCTGCTTTTGCTTATGTATTCATTTTCAGGGCTTGCCATTCTGCTGGGGGGGGGGTTCTTGCATAGTGGAGATGTGCTTTGCCTTGCTCTGTTCTGTACGGGGTGCCCTCCCTCTGCGTAAGAGGAATGTGACATGAAAACATCTGCCTTATCTCCAGACAACGAAGCCTGGGACCATTAGGAAATGAAATCTAGAGAGACCTTGAGAAGGGTGCTAAATCTCCAGCTTCTCATAACACTGTGGCACCTGTGGATTGGCTGAATTTCAACCGGATGGTTGGAAACTGGGGGGGATGAGTTCTGAATTGCCTTTTAATGTAATCCTTTGCACACCAAATCTTTAGACCTTGCTTTGCTTTCTAGCCATCACTCTCAATAAAAGTTCCTTTTGAAACAATGTCTGTTTCAAGAGTTCTGCTTTCTTGGGGGACCTAGTTGAGGCAGATCCTTACAATAGTATTGGGTGGCCATGGAGATGGAGATCAATTTGATGGAATAACACAAGCATACCGTGCAGGAGAACAGACCCCACAGGGTGCCCAAAAAACAGTCAACCCAGAGAGGAGGAAAGGGGAAAATAACTATGCTTGCGTTTCTGTGGGAAATCCAGAGCTGGTTTCACTGCTTCTGTGCCAATGTAGTTTTTCAGTAAAGTATTATATTCTTGGGGAAAAAATGTCCCAGCAATTTCTTTTTCTGGAAATGCCAACTGGACAGTTGACATTAAACCAGCTCTGCACTGTAACTACCTGCCTGGACCCCCCCCCCAGGAGGTTGGCAGCTTCAAGAAGATGACCTGATGATAAGGAGCACCATTCTTCCTATGACAACCCAGGTGGAGATTCTGGTGCCCTCCTTGGGAGTAGCAGGGGCCATCACCGCCTTGCTGGACTAGGGATGCACTTAGTGCCTAATCAACCTTCAGACAGTGAAGAAACTAGGACTGAGGGTGAGGAAGTTAAGGCAGCCCATGGGGTTCTCCCAGTTGGATGGTTCCCTTATGGGAGGGGCACCAGTAACTTGCCTAACAGAGCCAGTGAGCCTCAGGACTGGGGGTAACTGGGGGTAAAATGGATGTAGAGACTATCCATTTTACTGTGACTCCTGGAATGATCATGGTCCTAGGACTAGCCTGGTTGAACAAATGGAATCTGTCAGTAGATTGGAACAGCAACAAGTGGCAAATGAAAAAGAAATTAGCTAGCCAACAGGGGGCAGTGACAGCACCACATGCCAGCCACTAGCCTCCAGTTAGCAAATTGAAAGTGGAGTCAGTGAACATAATAAAGCAAAGTGAGGAGTTAGAGCCGCTCGTTCTGAATGAATACTGTCATTTAGCAGAGGCATTCAGCGAAAGGGAATCAGATGTGCTCCTGCCCCATTGCCCCATGGACTGTACTATTGAGATCTAGCCAGGAGCAAAATTACCAAAGCTGAAGATGTATTCAATGATGCTGAGGGAGATGGAGGAACTTTGGGGGTTTATAGACAAGAACTTAGTCAGGGGATTTATCCAGTCAGCGAAATCAAGGATGGCTATCCCTGTGCCTTTCAAAGAGAAAAAAGATGGGTTTCTTGGGCTGTGCATGGATTACTGTGGACTGAATTGCATCTGCATAGAAAATATGTATCCCCTCCCCCTCATGAGGGATATGTTGGGTTACCTATCCAAAGGAAAGATTTTCACCAAACTGGACTTAAGGGAAGCCTATTACCAAGTGAGGATTAAAGAAGGAGCTGAATGGAAAACTGCATTTAACTGCCCTTTGGGTTGCTACCAATTTCAAGTGATGCCATTTGGGTTATAAGGAGTACCAACAGTATTCATGCAGTTAATAAACGAGGTCCTCATGAGCACCTGTACAAAGGAGTGCTGGTGTACTTGGGTGACATTTTAATGTATACCAAGATCATGGAAGAGCATGAGGGCAATATTTGAGAAGTTGCATAAAGCCCACTGTATGTGAAGTTATCTAAATATGATTTCCATAAGAACAGCCTAGAATACCTGGGGTATCACATCTCAAAGGATGGAATGGAAATAGACCCAGATAAGGTGAGGGCAATTTTGGAATGGGAGACCCCTTGAACCAGGAGGCAGTTACAGAGTTTCCTGGGATTTGTGAACTTTTACCAGCAGTTCATCCTCACATTTGCCCAGATAGCACTGCCAATCACCAACTTGCTCAAGATGGGAGTGGAGAGAGGGTGAAGCCCAAACTGAGTCAATCACTAAACTGGTTCATTGAATGCCAAGCAGCTTTCGAGAAGCTAAAGCAGCTCTTTTCTGCAGAGCCAGTCTTGAAGCATCGAAACCCAGATGAGCCTTTTGTGATCCAGGCAGATGCCAGAGTTAACAGAGCTGGTTTAATGTTAAGATTCCAACTAACAAACCCAACCAAGCAAACACCTTCGAGACATTCCTATCTCTTAATGTAAAACTTTATTGAGTACATCATTTAGCACTTATGAAAGCAAAACCAGCTCTGACAAAAACCGACCCAAGCCCTACATAGTGAACGCATAAAATTGTCTCTCCTCCCTCTGGATCAGGTCCTGATGCCCAATTAGATGCAGCAATATTGTTATAAGAATGTATCTCTGGGTCTGGCCAGGCACCTGGTAACTGTCCGATTCCCTCCCCCCTGAGTTTGTTGGCAAATTGAGAAGCAATAACTTGCAGCAAAAAAAAACATGGTTTGAAACCTGACAGATGGACCCTCCTAAAAACTGGAAGGAACCTGGAAAACAGCAAAAACATATTAAGGCATTTCTTCTTTCTCAATTCCCGACTTAAAGGGGCCCCTGGCTTTTGAGGATATTTTGCATGGAATCTACTTATTAAGCATTCTACTCTAATGTTATGAGGTTTGATCCAACTCGCTTCTTCTGTTGGATAACCTTTCCAACGTACTAGATATTGTAGTTTCCCCTTATAGATTCTAGAGTCTAATATTTGCTTAACCTCATAATGTCTTTCTCCCTCCACCATTATTGGACCAGGTGCCCTGAGCTGGCTTCAGCTGGCTGCAATGAAATACTGGGTACACTCTACCCAGTATTCTGGGCAGTTTCAGTTCTACAGTCACTGGGTTTATAATTTTCACGATTGGAAAAGGCCCTATGTATTTAGAACCTAGTTTTTTGCAGGGAATCCTCAACTTTAGGTACTTGGTGGATAAATACATTTTATCACCTACATGGAACATTCCCGGAGGAGCTCACTTCTTATCTGCTTGTTTCATCTGACTCTCTGTTGCTTTGGCTCAGGGGTCGGCAACCTATGGCTCTGGAGCTGCATGCAGCTCTTTCATCCCTCTACTGCGACTCACAGTCCTCCTTCGCCATTTGCAGTCTCACAAAAAAAAAGACGTGGGACTAAAAAAGTTCAATCAATCAATTCCAACTTCTTGCGAAAAAAAAAGATCTCGCAAAATTGAAATTGATTGATTGAACTTTTTTAGTCCCACTTCTTTTGTTTGTGGGACTGCCCATAAACTTCTTTTGTTTGTGGGACTGCCCACGAACTTCTTTTCTTTTTGGGACTGCACACGGTGGTGGAGGAAGAGATGGTGGACCTGGAAAGAAGGTGCCACGTGGGTCCGATTGGGGGTGCAGGGTTTTTTTTTCCAAGCATCTTATATGAAGCTAGGGAAATGGGCTGGGTGGGGGGAGGTGCCCATGCCACTGCCATGAGGCTTTGCAGAGCCCCCTGAGTGGCCATGATCCCCCCTGACCAGCCAGCCAGCCGGCCACCATCGCTGACCTTCTCATGATCCCCCCTCCCCAGCCAGCCAGCCACCATCGATGATCTTCTCCTCATGATCACCCCTTCCCCAGCCAGCCAGCCACCATTGCCGACCTACTCCTCACTGGCCAACCAGCCTCACACTCTTGTCCTCCGCATCCTCCACACTCAATTGGCTGCTAGCGGCTTGGGTGGCTCTGATCCATCCAAGTTGAAGAAAGCTGCTTTCTGCTGTGCTTCCACTTTCTTCAACTCAGACGGAGCAGAGCCACCCAAGCCACTAGCAGCTGATTGAGTATGAAGGAGGAGGAGGAGGAGAATGTGAGGCCGGCTGGCCAGGTAAGGAGTAGGTTGGCGATGGTGGTTGGCTGGCTGGGGAGGGGATGATCATGAGGAGAAGATCAGCAATGGTGGCTGGCTGGTTGGGGCGGGGGGATCATGAGGAGAGGATCAACTATGGTGGCTGGCTGGGGAGGGTTGATCATGAGGAGAAGATCGGCAATGGTGGCTGGCTGGCTGGGGAAGGGGCGAACATGGTTGAAGAAAATGGAGGTGCAGCAGTGGGATTGCTCACCTTATTGAGAGCAATAAATAAGAAGTGATAAATGAAGGATTATTGGACTTACAAAATATTGTCTTTTAAATTTTGAAAGATTTTTATTTTGAAACAGATGAACAGCAAGATAGTTTTTGTTTGTTTTTTGAAGCAGTTAATCACTATCTTTAAAAATTCAGGGAAGACATAAATGTGGCTTATTTTATCAGAGCTAAATGATATATGAGAGAGAGAGAGAGATTTTTTAATTAAGAGATGAGGTATGGGGATAATTATGTTGTATTTAAAAATGGCAGATAAGCTACTAAAATTGTTTTTACCTGTTGGGATGAAGGAGAAAGATTTTTTCCTCTCTTTGTCCTGTCCTTTTCTTTTTTCCCCCACAATTTTTTTCTTTTCTATTTTTCTATTTGTAGTTTTTATAGTTTGCACCAGCTTTTACTCTTTTCATTTATAATCCTTAATAAAAATTTTTGAAAAACAGAGAATATTGTAAGAGAGACACAGACAGAGAGATGGAGACAAAGAGAGAAAGAGAATAACTGCTATAATCATGCTGGAATGAAAGATTATGACAGCTCAGATTAGATTCCAGGATCCTCTCTATGAGTGTGGATCGTTGTGAGTCCTCTGGCTTTCAGAGGGTGATGAAGTGGGTAAGACATGCCAAGAGAGTGACTGGAGGAAAATGAGTGAACCTGATCAAGCACAATTAAAGTTCTTAAACTTTTCTTTGTAATATTGATAAAGGTAGTGAAACATTTTTATGTCCATGTTAAATTCATAAAGAGCTGGCTGGCTGTGGAGGGGGGATCATGGTTGAAGAAAGCGGAGGCACAGCAGCGGGATTGCTCTCAAACAATAAGAGCCAGGTACGCTGCTCATTCGTGCGTGCCCACCTTATTGAGAGCAATCCTTGAGTGGGGAGAATGAGCTTTGCTGCTGGGCCATGCCTACCTCCCAAACTCAACCTTCGCTGCTGGGGAAAGCCACGGCAGCAGGGCGCTCTGCACAGGGGAAGTAGGAGGGAAAAGCGGTGGCAGGGCGCTCCGTACAGGGGAGGTAGGAGGGAAAAGTGGCAGCAGGGTGGAGTGGTGGAGTGCTGGGGGGGGGGGAAGCAGCAAGGTTTTGTGGCTTCCAATGTTTTTTTCTGTGGGAAATGGGTCCAAATGGCTCTGTGAGTGTTTAAGGTTGCTGACCCCTGCTTTGGCTAGTGCTTTCTTCACATTACCCCAAGTGCTTTTTAAGGAGTCTACCTAATCAGTCAATGTCACTAATGAGGGGGGTCTCTCTCTCGGGCATTCTGATATCAGCAAGAACTCCACTCCTGTAGCTATCTTAAAGGGGTAAGCCCCGTGCTACTGTGTACTGCATTGTTGTATGCCAGTTCAGCAAATGGCAGGAGCTCTGCCCAATTAGATTTCTGGTAATTACATAACAATGCAGATACTGTTCCACCATTGCATTTGCTCATTCTGTAGCCCCATTTATACTCAGATGAAAAGCTGAACTAAGACCTTGAGAGGACTCTATCAGCTTTACAAATTCACACCAAAATTTGGCAGTAAATTGGACATCTCGGTCTGAGATTATGTTTTTTAAGCACTCAGTGCAGCTAATAAATATGTTGCAGAAACATCCTGGCCAGTCTCTGGGTGGTTGGAGGTTGGAGCATACTATGAAGTGGGCCTGCTTTGAGAACAGGTCCACCATTGTCCATATCACTGTATTCCCTCCACTCTCTGGAAGCTCGGCTATAAGGTCCATGGCTATGCCTTCCGAAGGCCGGGTTGGGTCAGCCACTTGCTGCAGCAATCCCCGACTCTTCCCTGGTCTGTGCTTCATGATCGTACACACAGCTTTTCACATAGCTTTCTATGACCTTCTTCATGCCGGACCACCAGAATTGTCATTTAGTCAAATGTAAAGTCTTTAAGAATCCAAACTGGCTGGTTTGCTTAGCATCATGGCTCCTCGTAGTTGTAGGCTGTCAGGGACATACTGTTTGCTTCCCTTCCAGGCCAGCTTCCTCCCTCAACATTACATCTCCTTGGTAGGCTCCGAACCATGTATCGGTTTGCAGTTCCTGCTTCATCTGTTGTGTGAAAATGTCACCAGGGAGGGGGGTCTACCTTTTCTCATGCACTGCCAACTGCCTCGTGGGGATAATAAGGTTTACCACTTCTTCTTGGGTAATTTTGTATTGGGGCAGGTGGGACAGTGCATCAGCTAGGACTTTTTCCCCCTTGGGATGTATTTCAAAACAAGTCAAACCAATTGAAGTATTGAGCCCACTGAACTTGCTTAGGGGAGAGCTTTCGGGGAATCCTCAGTGCCTCTAGATTTTTATGATCAGTCCAAACTTTGAAGGGGATTTTACTCCCTTCTAGGAATTGTTTCCATGTCAGTAGTGCCCACCGCACAGCAAAGACTTCCTTTCCCCTTGTAGATATTTTCCTATTTGTGTCAAATTGTAATTCTTTTCTTTTGTTATTTCATCAATATGATCATACTCTTCTAATTTGTAGTCTGCTATCTGATTTATTTGTTCATTTGTTGTTATTTTCTGGGTGTTTTTTAATTGTAGATTTAGATTAGAAATATGCTTATTTAAATCATCAAAGTTGTTTCGAATGTCCTTGTGGTTTGAGTCTATTGTCATTTGTATTTGTCCTAACATTACATATATTTCCTCCTGGAAAGTATTTATCTTGCCTTGAAGTATTGTTTTTGGAGCCTCTTGATTTTCCAGACTAAGTCCTTCAAGAGAAAATATTGAATGTGACATCCTGTCACTTTTTGATACGTATGTGATATCTATGTTGTCTCCCCCCTTCAAATAATCTTTCATCAATATTTTAATTCAAAAGTCCATTTATAAGTCAGTCAAAATTACAGTTCAGTGTGTTAAGCCACTTTAAATTCTTCCTGTAGATTCTCCTCTAAAAGATTAGCCAAAAAGCCAAGGTTTTTCTTTTCCATAAACAGTTCTTAGATTTAAGCAACAGTCCAGGTGTTGTTGTTTTTCTTTCAGACACTCTTTAATCTTATAGCTGGCTCTTCCTTTGTTCCCAGCTGTCTTCAAGGTTATTTGCAATTCAAAGGAACAACTTTTTCTTTGTTTCTAGACATTCTGCTAATTTCTGAGTCCCTATTTTTAGTGTTCTATTCTCTGATTCTCACATCTGTCAGCAGTTATTTCTTTTTTCAGTTTTTTTTTCAATCAAAAAGTTATTTTTGTTATATATTTTTATAATTCCATCGAAAATTCTTTAGGGTATAATCTTGACAGTTTTTTAGTTCCTAGATCTGTTCAGACTGTAGAATTTTAAATCAAATTTTAATATATCTCTTTCCTCCTTTAATATTAATTCACCGCTTCCATCTGTAAGGGAATGGGGATATAGTCCCCTCCCTTCACTTCTGGAGGTTTTCTTGCTTTGGGGATCTTTTCAAGGATTCAATTAGTAGATAGAAGAAAGAAGATCAGTACTCTCACCAATTCCAAGCAGCTGTTCACCGTTGTTCAGGTTCATGCTCTGGGACTTCGGCTGCAAGTAGCTTGGGCTAGACACTGATTTCATGCTAGCCTTTCTCCTGTCAGGTTCAGAGAGCTTTCCCCGGATCAAATGAAGGGATTGCCATTGCTTCATTATCAACAGGGCACCCCTCCTTCACGGTCACATCTTTGGGGAGACCTCAGACCTATCTAGGGTCCCCCTGGCAGGATGAAACTAGCCATGCAGAGCGGAGGTCCGCTGTTGTGTAGCCATGTGCTACAGGCACAAAACCAGAAGTTTCCGGTTATCTGTTCTTTTAGCCATATTCAAACACAGGTTTATTCATATAGTGTCTCATCTGGTAAGTCAGAGCTATTTTCTTCAGTCTAACTCTGGCTTTCTTCCTTTGCCAAATAACTTGCCAAGTCAATGTATTTAAGACACCAAAGGATTCTTCCTCTGTTTTTATGGACATTGTCTGAAATAGGAAAGACAATTTGGATAGAGTATTTTTGAGGAGGAGTTCAACCCATTTATATTCATTAAACAACTCCCACTTTCCTTCTCTTTCAGTTTCTCTTTTCATTTCTTGTTTTCCAATTTCTAACATTTCACCTAACAGTTTTATAGTCCATTCAATAAGATCTTCTTCTTTATCCTCAGGTATATTTTGAGGTTTTAAGAAATAGGATATCGGACTTCCGATGGCTCCGCTGGCGTCGCTGCAGCCTCCTTTGGAGGCTCCGTTCTCCCAGGTTTTGTAAAGCCGCAAAACAGCGAACATCAGCTATTTTTTGCGGTGAAAAATCACCCCTTCGGGTGAAGAAGGGGTGAAGAGCATCGGGCGTGGGTTGAGCTCCTCTAAAACCCCCCTGAAAAAGTTTTCAGGGGGAAAAAGTGAGAGCTCCCCAGGCGCTCGAAGACGCTCCTGCCCAGGGACGCTTCTGTCTGTAGACAGAATAAGATGCCGCGACCACTCATGCTCAAGATAAACTTTCAAGAGAGACCTACATGCAGGCGGAGTGAATACAGGAGTTTTATATTGCAAGTAATTTTTTATATTTTATATTTTACTTCTGACCACAACCGCTTTTACAATCAACATAATGTATCCAAGATGGCGATCGCTCTCACTGTAAAGGGAAAGTGACTGGAAAGTGAAAGTGAATTTTTTTTAGAGCAAAGCCAGAGCGACCGCTTAGATTTAAATCTTAAAATCCTACAAATTACAATTAAATTTAGATTTAAAGAAGAAAAGAAAAGGAAAAATTTTGGCAATGTACATCTAAAGACTCTTTTTTATTTAAAGTAATTTTTAAAAAGTGACTGAACATAGAATGGCTGCCAGACAAACAAAAATAGCTTCTGCGAAGGTGGCAGTATCTTCTCCGGCTCAGCCCTCTAAATTACAAGCAAGTAGCTTTTCTGCTCCCCCAGCTTCTTTAACATCTACAGAGTCTCAAGCCCCCTTGCCTACTCAATCTCCTCCAGAAATGCTTACCATGAAAGATTTGCAGGCTGCATTATCAATAATGACTGACAATATAGAGAAAAAGATTGAGGAACAAGTTAAAGGTGTAACTGATGAACTGGAGACAATTAAAGAAACAATTGAGACTCACAATATTGTGATAAGAGAAGATATTGTCGAAGCTATTAAAGGGGTTTGGGATTACACTTTGAGAGTTGAAGAGAAGGTGGAAGGGGTTGAGCAACAAATTGAGGGAAAACTTGATGAAATTAAAAGTGATATACAAGATCAAGCAGTCATGGTACAATATAATCAAATGATGTTGGCTATTAGAATTAGAGGGCTGAAAGAGGTGGCAAATGAGAATCAGGAAGACTTGAGAAGAATTTTTGAAGAGGCTTTGGCACAATTTCTAGAAGATGGAGTACAAAATGTCTCTTGGCAGATTGATAGGATCTACAGAGTTAATTCATGGATTGCAAGACAAAGAAATTTACCTAGAGACATTGTGATTTATTTTGTTACAAGGAGATTCAGAAATCATGTTCTTACAATATCGTACAATAAGAAATTAAGTGTTGCTGGTCAGGAGTTTTGAAGGAGATTCCTCCGAAGATGTTAAGAGCAAGGAAAGATTATGCATTTTTGATGGCTGAACTTAAAAAACATGTTTTACAATTTAGGTGGGAGGCTCCAGCTGGACTGTCATTATTTTACCAGGGTAATAGATACCGCTTGAATTTTGTTTGGAAAGCGAAGGTTTTTTTCGAGAATGTGCTGAAGGCTGGTAAACCCCCATCTCCAACACCAAAAAGTGCAGATTCACCAAAAGAGAGAGAGATAGAGTTAAAACAACAAATATAGTCTTCAGAGTCACAACCCCTTGCAGCATCAGGAGTCGACAAAGGAATTTTGATGGAGCTGCCAGCGCAGAGCATTGATATCTTTCAGCCTTTGGAAGTAGAGAAGCCTAAAGATCAAAGGCAAACAAGAGCAACTACTAAACACATGGAACAACAAGAAAAGGAACAACAAGTTCGTACAATTCAAGCTGTATCTACATGTCTGGAAGCCATGGGAGCAAGACCAAAGAAGAAAATGGATGAAAAAGTTGATTTGGCCTTGCAAAAGCTTTCTCAAGTTGGTCATGTCAAATAAATATTTGACATGGAATGTCAATGTTTAAATTCTCCACAGAAAAGGAAGAACATATTTCATTATTTGATTCAATCTAAAAATGACGTAATTTGTTTACAAGAAACACATATTAGAATTACTGATCAGAAATATTTGATAAATAATAAATTAGGTTCACATTTTGTGGCAGCGGCCGCTGAGAAGAAGAATGGAATTGTTATCTATGTTAAAAATCATGTAAGAGCTAAATTAATAGAATCAGATATTCAAGGTAGATTTTTAGCAATTGAAATCTTAATAGATGGGAAGAACGTTCTTTTGATGGGTATATATGCACCAAATCAACAACAAGGAAAATTTTACAAGTTAATACATAAAAAGTTAACACAATTTGATTATAGGTCTTGTATTTTAATGGGAGATTGGAATGGTGTTATAGATATTGGTTTAGACAAGAAGAAGATATCACCAATTCCTCAAACACGTTCTATGTTGCCTAAATCTTTTTTTGATATAAAGTACGATTTTGATTTGATAGATATTTGGAGAGAAAGACATGGTAAAGAGCAAGAATTTACTTTTTTTCTGATAGACATCAGTCATTTTCTAGAATTGACTTTATATTAACTTCAAGTGATTTTATTATCAGATTAAAGAAGGTGAAAATCCTACCCAAAGTTTTAACAGACCATAATCCGGTTTGGATGGAATTAATGGTAGGACAGACTCCCAAAAGATCTTGGAGACTTAATGAAAACTTGTTTAAATATGATATAAATGTGAATGAATGTAAAAATGTTATGAAGGAATTTTTACGCTAAATCTGCATAAGGACACAAGAATAGAAATGGTATGGGATGCCAGTAAAGCATATATGCGTGGGATTTTAATTGATATGAATAAAAGGTATAGACATAAACAAGAGGAAAAAAGGAAGGAGTTAGAGGAGGAAATAAGAAAGAAAGAGCAATTATTAATAAAGAGACCAGATGATAAAAACATTAATGAGGGGATTAAGATCTTACGGAAACAATTTGACTTGTTAATGGCAGACCAAGTTGCTAGGAATATACAATATGCTAAACATAATACATTTTTTAATTCTAATAAACCTGGCAGATGGTTGGCCTATATATTAAGGAAAAAACAAAAATCCCGCATAATTGAAAAATAGAATATAAAGGGAAGGAAGTGTTTCAACAAGAAATTATTAAGAAAGTTTTCTTAGAATTTTACCCCAAGTTGTACGCTGAAGAGAAGATACAAGAGAATGAGATAGATACTTCTTTGCAAAATGAAAATGTATTGACAATTACCAATGAACAAAGAGATAGGTTAAATGCATTGATTACATCAGAAGAAATAATTTCAGTGATTAAACAACTGAAAATGGGAAAATCTCCTGGGACTGATGGCTTAATGGCAATCTATTATAAGCATCTTCAAATGGAAATGGTGGAACCTCTTAGAGAGTTATTTGTTAATATACAAGAGGGTGGTCAGGTTCCACCTTCATGGAAAACAGCCTATGTTTCCTTAATTCCCAAAGAGGGAAGAGGCAATGTTCAACCAGAAAATTTTAGACCTATTTCATTGTTGAATACGGATTATAAGATTTTTGCAAAAATTATGGCTAATAGATTAATGACAGTTCTACAACAAATAATTCATTCTGACCAAACTGGGTTTTTACAAAGGAGACAGATGAAAACTAATGTTAGACAACTCATTAATATAATAGAATATTTGGACAAGCATATCCATGTGCCTGCAGTTCTTATGTTTTTGGATGCGTAAAAAGCCTTTGACAGATTGAATTGGTCATTTTTGAAAAAATTAATTGTTAGGATGGGAATGGGGGATCAGTTTATTAATTCTATATTGGCAGTTTATCAGAAACAAACAGGTCAGATCATTGTGAATGGGGACTTAACAGATTCATTTAATATAGAGAAAGGGACTAGACAGGGATGTCCTTTATCCCCTTTGTTGTTTGTTTTAACTTTAGAGGTTTTATTGAATAGGATAAGAGCTGCAGGTGATTTAAAAGGTATACAGATTAGGCAACATGATTACAGATTATGTGCTTTTGCTGATGATTTGCTTGTGACATTGACTCAACCAATACAGTCAGCTCAGAGCTTGATGAAGATAATTAAAAACTATGGTAGGGTATCGGGCTTTAAACTAAATATATCTAAGACAAAGATGTTAGTTAAAAATTTAGATATTAATTCAAAACAGGATCTGGAAAGAATAACGGGTTGTGAGATAGTTAAGAAAGTTAAATATTTAGGAATTGAAATTGAAGCCTCTAATGGGAAGTTATATAAAAATAATTATGAAGTTTTGTGGAACAAGATACAAATAGAATTGGAGAAATGGAAAAAATTACAATTATCTATGCTGGGTAGGATAGTGGCAGTTAAAATGAATGTATTGCCAAAATTTTTATTTCTTTTTCAAATGTTACCTATACTTAAAAAAGATGCGAATTTGGAAGAGTGGCAGAAGGGTGTTAATAGATTTATTTGGAATGGCAAGAAACCGAGGGTCAAATTAAAAATTATTCAGGATACAAGGGAAAGAGGTGGTTTGAAAATGCCCAATTTTAAGTTATATTACCATGCTGCTGTTTTAGTAGCAATAAGTGATTGGGTTAATTTAACTAATGACAGAATATTGAATATTGAAGGGTATGGTTTATTATATGGTTGGCATGCATATTTAGTTTATGATAAAAAGGTGGATAGGAGTTTCAAAGAGCACCTATTGAGAAGTGCTGTTGCGCGTTTGGAAAAAGTATCAGTATATATTAAACGGAAAGATTCCTATTTGGACGGTTCCCAGACACGCAATAGAGAATATAAATAGAGTACAAGTTCAAGAAGTGATGCCCTATGAGAAACTCCTAATTAAAGAAGGGAATTCGTTATTATTAAAATCATTTAATATGTTAAGTGAGGAAGGAATAGTCCATACTTGGTTTCCATATTTACAATTGCAGACTAGATGGCAAAAAGATTTGAAGATGGGTTTATCTCAAACAGATGAAAATTTAATTAAACAAGTTAGAGACCAAAGGTCTATGCATATTAAAAGATTGTATAACGTATTGATAGAAATTGATTCTGAAACTGAATTAGTTAAGGACTGTATGATAAAGTGGGGACAAAATTTTGGACAACCAATCATGATGGAAACTTGGGAGAGGATCTGGGTGAAAAATGTAAGATTTACACAAGTGCAACATTTAAGAGAAAATTTTTATAAAATGTTTTATAGATGGCATTTGGATCCGAAAAAATTATCATATATGTACCCTAATTTACAACCTAAGTGTTGGAGATGTGAATGTATGGATGCTACTTATTTTCATGTATGGTGGACTTGTAGAAAAATCAAAGCCTTTTGGATAAAAATATGGTGGATACTTCAAAATATTTTGAAAAAACGTATTGAATTTTCACCACAATTGTTTTTGTTAGGCATTATAAAAGACTGCACCACCACAGAGATGAACTTAATTTTGAACTTGATTACAGCAGCAAGACTTTTGGTGGGACAATACTGGAAGAAGCTAGAATTACCATCTATCGAAGAATGGACTTTGAAAGTTATAAATTTGGCAGAAATGCCCAAAATATCCACATATTTGAAGGACCATTCAAATGAAAAATATATGTTGAATTGGAAAAAATGGATAGAGTATATACAAGGGAAATATCAATCTAAGAAATTGTACTTAGCATATAGTTAAATTTTTATATGTGGGACTGAAAAATATAGTTAAATTTTTATTAGGATTTATATAATAATTTGGTTTAGTTTAGTGGGTTTTCTTGTGTTTTACCCTGTATTCACTTTGGGAAGTCGGGGTGTGTGTGTTGGGGGGTGTTACAATATATGCAATTGCAATATTGGTATTATATAAGCATGATATACTTTTTGATAAAAGAGGGGTTGCTCGGACAGTACCTCGGAACCACATCTGGAGGGGGTGGAGATTGAGGAGTGAAGGATTGGAGGGAAGTAGGGAGGTTGTAGGAGGAGGGTGGAGAGAGAGGGAGGGAGAGAGGTTGGGGGGATAGAAGTAGAAGGTAGGGAGGAAGGAAGAGGATGTGGTGAAGGGGGTGCTGCTGAGCAATACCTATAGTTATTTTAATTATTCTATGTAAGTTTTTTATGCTTTGTTTTGTGTTGAAAAAGTTGTAAACGATTGTATTTAATTGAGTTATATTTATAATTATAAAACTAATAAAATATTTTTTTAAAAAAGAAAAGAAAAGAAATAGGATATCTTTTCCATTTCCAGTATTATGGTTAAGTCTTCCAGATTTATATTTGCATGTGTCAGTCTGTAATTTCCTTCCTTTATATCCTCCATCCCTGGATCAATTTCCTCTGATTTGTCTTCTGTTTTCTGACTTGCTTGTTCATTCTTTATAGTCATTTTCTGAGGGTTTACTAATTGTAGGTTTAAGTTAAAGACTTGCTCATTTATATTGTCAAACAACTTTTTAGTCTCATCATAATTTCTTCTTGAGTCTTCTTTATGTGAGATAATTGCCTCTTAAACTGATTGCAGCATAGATCGCATTTCCTTCTGAAAAATATTGCCTTTTTCTTGTTGGAGCATCACTCCTACAGTTCCCTGATATGCCAGGCTGAGGGTTTCAGAGAAAGATATTGGAGATGGTTTTTCCCCACTTTTAACTAGGTATGAAACTCCAATTTTGTTATCCCCTTCCGATCTTAAATCAATACAGCAATACAGTAGTATCTCATAAAGTTCTTATAATCTTTACATGTAGCTTTTATAATCCAATAGGTCCCAAAATATAGGTCCACTACTAAGGTAATATTTTGTAACAGTTCTTCTGTTCAGGAGTTTAAAAATTATCAGTCAACCGATGTATGCAATCCAAAATGTTCAACCACCCTGAAAAACAGTCCATAAGTCTCTCCCAGACAAAAGTAGCCAATGACCAAATTTTCCTTTCACTCCAAATAGTTCTTAAAATTAAAAGTCAGACTTCAGAATAATTGTAATCCAGGAAGGTCAGCAGTTTTCAGAACAATTATAGCTCCCACCCTGTAGAAAATAGCCCAAAGTGTTTTTCTCCATTGCCAGAATAGCCCAAAGTGTTTTTCTCCATTGCCAGCTGCTCTCCAATTGAACCAAGAGTCATCAAACAAGCTCAATAGTTATCTTCTTGTGGAAAACGAAAGAAACTTTTACGATTTCCAAGGGGCGCAGAGGTTTTATTATGTGCACAGATTCAGAAGCAGTTAACAAGCAATTCTGAACCCCGAGGGGGGGGGTTCAAACTACAGTTTTATAGCTTTCCATTCTCAGGAACAAAGTAGCACACATGAAAATCTACATTGTATTTCATCGGGTTAGTTCTCATGGACATACAATGCTCAATACATTGTTGCTGAACGCAATGTGCTTTTGGGTTAGTCATGCATTTGCTGACACAGCTTTCTTCCAGAAATTATACAGACACATCTATTTTGCTTTAGTGATCTTTAGTGATTTTTCATTATCATTATTATTATCTTACTCTCTCCTACCTCATTATTTCCCCCCTTTGGAAGTTTTCCAGCTTAAACTTCCATTATTCTACATCGGATTCAGGTTCTTGAGTGGGCACCATCTTATATTCCCATATTTGTTCCTCCACACACAAAACAATTAGACACGCCTAAAGTATGAGCAATGTCTTCAGCCAACTTAACAAAGGTATTGGATATTTGTCTAGATACTTCAGGAATGTTTATGTTTTCCATTTCCTCATAATAGGACCAAAATAATGATTTTTGTTCTGGTCTTTTGGTTGTAGTTATAATTTTGACCTCCACCTCTGACATTGGGTCATAGCCTTTGCCATCTATTCCTATCCCAAACATCCATTTCTTTCTTTCCCATCTCTTTTGTTCCAGGAACCAACTGCCATTCTTGACTGTGAGAGTCACTAAATTACAGTTATCTGTTCCACAGGAATCTGCTTTTGTTTCATTCTTTTCAAACAAGATGTGGTCCATCTCTTTTGGGTCTTGGGTATGCCACTTAATACATGACCACCACTTACATTTGACCGCAGAGACTTCACATCCATCTGGTGGGCACAAGTACTTATGGTTTGGGATATAGCTGTGGATATTACTGATCCCTCCACAACCAGCCCAATAATTAGCTGCTTTGCAAACATCAAAGGTGACGCTAAAACTGAAGTCTGGGTTGGATTTCCATTGAGAGATCCCTAATAGTGCCTTGTCCTTATAGCTACTTCTTGTTCTATGTGTTTTTATTTGTAAGGCCCAACGATCTGGATCAGACTTGGGATTATAACACTGATCTTGGACTCCTTTTCTACAAACCTTGTATGTGGTTCTGTTGTATGTACAAGAGCTAGGGGAGCTATCTTGGCACCCTTCTGGTTTTATTGTATGATAAATCAAAGTCTTGGTTATCTGGTTTCCTTGTTTGGTAGTCTTAATGCAGTTTTGACAACCTTGGTTTCCCTGTGTATTTGTTATTTCTTTGTGTGTGGTACTCAATATTTTATTAGAGGGTTTTTGCATTATGACCTCTCGTGTAGCCTTTGCAATGATTTGTGTAGGAATGTGTGTGTATATTCCCCATATTAAATAACTAACAGGTATGATGAGCTGTTGAATCCTCATATCTTCCACCGTGCGTAGAGAGACAGCGTCCGGAGTGTCTCAGCAAGGTTTTTCTTCACACCGTGTGTTGAGAACCCGTTGCCGGTAGGGTTCGACAGGGTGTATTTCTTGTAAATTTCAATACCAAAGGTTTGTCAGTCTTATCCACCTCGTAAGTTACTGGATCTGCAGGTGCAGCTGCTTTCAATCTACTCCAGTGGATCCAGGATTTTCCCTCCAAGGTTTTCACTGCCAAAGGAGAACACATGACAACAGTATACGGTCCTTTCCATCTTGGGCTCAAGGGATCTGATTTCCAGTGCTTCACCCACACTCTGTCTCCTGGTTTGAACCCATGTGTTGCTGTAACTACTGGAGGGGGTTGTTGTTCCATCATATAATGGCGCAAGTTTGAAACAGCCAAATTATGAAGCTGTAACTGATGTAACAATTTCTGTTGGTCTATCCCCCCCTTATGAGCCAAGTCCAGCCAACCCTGACTGTCAGGTTTAAATAGACAAGGGGGACGGCCAAACATGAGCTCATAAGGACTAAGTTGTAATTTAGTGCGGGGGCCAAGTCTGATTGCATACAAAACCATAGGCAAAACATCTGGCCAATGAAGATGAGTTTCCAAACAAAATTTGGTAATAAGTGTTTTAATTGTGCGATTAGCTCGTTCTGCTTTTCCAGCCAATTGAGGGTGGAAAGAACAATGAAATCTCCATTTGATTCCTAATGCTTGGGCTAAAGACTTATTGATTTGGTGTACAAATTCAGGGCCATTATCTGATGAAATCCTAGAAGGGCAACCAAACCTAGGAATAATTTCTTTCAGAAATATTCTGGCAACCTGTATAGCTTTCTTATTTACAGTTGGAAAGGCTTCAATCCACCCTGAATAGGTATCAATTATAACTAACAGGGCTATGTATTTCTTACTTCTGGGCATATCAGTAAAATCAACAACGACATAGTCCATTGGAAAATAAGCGATTGGTTGTTGACCAGGTGGTAGTACTGGTCCTTGGCGTGCATTGGTTTGGGCACAAGTGGAACATTGAGAACATACTTGTGCTGTTAGCGAAGAAGCAAAAGGAAGATAAAAAAACGTTCAAGCTGTTGTAATAATGCAGTTTTTCCTAAATGATGTTGCTTATGGGCTTGAAAAATAAGGGGGCAGGCAAGTGCAAGAGGAACAGCGATGCGTCCATCGGGAAGTGTGTACCAGCCTTTAACTAGTTCAGCTTGTACATCCTGTTTCAATTTTTGGGTTTCCTCCTGTGTATATGTAGGATCAAGTTGTTCTAAGTAAGTGTCTAAATACATGAACCTAGTGACATCTGAGTTGAGGGGGGGGGCTTCCCACGCAGCTCTTTTGGCTTCTTTGTCTGCTTTCCTATTGCCCTGGGTAATAAGGCTGAAGTCTTTTTGATGTCCAGGACAATGGATGATTGCAACTTTAGATGGCAACTGTGCTGCCTTGATAAGTCTTTTAATCAAAGTTGCATATTGGATTTGCCTGTTGAGTCCAAATATCCTCTTTCTTTGTATATTTCAGCATGAGCGTGTATTGTCAAGAATGCATATTTACTATCTGTATATACATTTAAAGTCATTCCTGCAGCTATTTCTAATGCTCTAGTTAAGGCATATAATTCTGCAAATTGTGCACTTGCTTGGCTAGGTAACTGTGCTGACTCCACAATCGAAGTTTGAGAGACAACTGCGTAGCCAGAGTATCTAATTCCTTGATCCATAAAGCTGGATCCATCAGTGAACCACTGGAAGTCTGGATTATGCAAGGGTTGATCTGTAAGGTCAGGCCTGCAAGAATATTGTAGCTCTATTGTTTGTATGCAGTTATGCACAGGCCTAGTTGAATCTGGTATTGGCATTAAAGTAGCTGGATTTAAAGTTGAACTTTGTTGCAATGTGACTTGTGGATTTTCTAATAAAAAGGCCTGTATCTTATGCATCCTTTGATTGCTGATCCATAAATGTCCCTTATTGTCAATAATTGTCTGCAGGGCATGGCTAGTATAAACAACTACTGGAGCTGAAAAGGTTAACTTGTTTGCCTCCTGCAGTAACAACATAACTGCTGCTAGAATTTTTAAACATTGTGGCCAACCTTGCGAGGTCATATCTAGCTGTTTTGACAGATAAGCGACTGGTCGGTTCCAATTTCCTTGCTTTTGGGTAAGAACTCCTAAAGCTACATTCTGTCTCACATCGACATAAAGTGAGAATGACCTAGATATATCAGGTAGTCCTAAAGCAGGTGCTGTGGTTAAAGCCTGTTGGAGTTGTTTCATCGCTTGGGTTTGTTCTTGTTGCCACAACAAAGGTTCTTTTTCTGGTCCTTTTAAAACTTGGTACAATGGTTTAGCTGTGAGAGCAAAGTTAGGAATCCAAATTCTACAGAAGCCTGTACTTCCCAAAAAGGCTCTAACTTCCTGTTTTGTTTTGGGTATGGGAATCTGTAGCACAGCTTGCTTTCTCTGGGGGCCCAAAGTTCTTTGCCCTTGTGATAGTTCATAGCCTAAATACATTACAGTCTTTTGGACCAACTGGGCTTTCTTTTTGGACGCTCTATACCCACAGTCTTGTAACAACTGGAGCAGTCTGGATGTATTTTCAAAGCAATCCTCTTTGTTTTGTCCAGTTATCAGAACATCATCTACATATTGAAGGCAATAATCCTCTTGCCTGACTAACTTCAAATATGCAAGATCTTGGGCTAGGGCTTTACCAAAACACGTTGGCGAATTCTTAAAGCCTTGTGGTAACCTAGTCCAGGTGTATTGAGTCTTAACCTGTGTCTTTGGGTTAGCCCATTCAAATGCAAAGATTGGCTGACAACTTTCAGCTAAGGGTATGGTGAAAAATGCATCTTTTAAGTCTACAACTGAAAACCATTTAGCAGAAGCAGGTATTGTGCTCAAAAGAATATATGGATTAGGAACAGTTGCGTGTAAGGTTAAGGTCAAGTTATTGACGATACGTAAATCTTGTGCCGGCCTCCATTGTCTGTCTGGCTTACGAACAGGTAGAATTGCAGTATTCCAAGGTGACTGAATTTTTCTAATGATTTTTGCTATTAAGTATTTTTGGATTAATTCTTGAATAGCAATTGTAGCCTCTGGAGTACAATATCGTTGAGGCACCCTAACAGGATATGCATGAGGTTTTAGTTCTACCATAACTGGCGTGGCATATTTTGCAAATCCAGGGGGGTTGTCCTCTGCCCACAGGAGAGGGACATTAAATTGTTGCCAATTAGAATTTCCTGTTTCTCTCTCTGTTATTATCATCAAGTGCCATATTTCTTCCACTGGGTGGCGCACTTGCATTAATTGTTTGCCATGGTCAAAGGATATTGTAGCTTTTAACTTTGTAAGCAAATCTCTGCCTAGTAATGCGATGGGACATTCGGGAGCATACAGGAATTGATGATTAATGATTCCTTGTCCCACTTGGCATGTTAGGGGTTCCAGGAGTGATCGGATTTGAGTTTCTCCAGATACTCCCTGAATTTGAATGGTCTGGTTTGAAGTTTTGCCAATAAATTTATTTAGGACAGACCGGGTGGCCCCGGTGTCAACTAACATTGGGACAGTCTGTCCTCCCACCTGTATTTTAACAATGGGCTCTGGAGGTGGGGCCCTAGAACCCTGTCCTCTTCAGTCTTCCCATTCCATGTCAGCTAAGCCGATCATGTTTCCTTCTCTTTCTCCTGCCTGACTGGGATAGGCTGGATGTTCTCTTCCTCGGAAACTTTTTCTGTAGCCTCTTTGGAAAGTCCTTCTAAATTCTCTTCCTCTCCCTCTTCCATACTGGTGGGATTGTCCCCTAGGCTGGCCATTCCTCTGGGGGCATTCCCTTTGCCAGTGTCCCTCCTGTTTACAGATGGCACATTGGTTGGGTCCAATACGCATCCCTCCCAATGCTACTGCTAACATTTCAGCTTTCTTTTTCTCTTTCTGATCTGATTTACGTTCCACCTCCTTGTCACGGTTACGGAACGTTTTAAGTGCAATTTCCATAATCTCTGCTACGTTCTTTCCTAAGGCCCCTTCTGTACGCTGTAACTTTCTCTTTATGTCTGGGGCACTCTGGGTAATAAATCTTTCAATTAGGAGTGGGCGATGTTGTGCCAACTCCATATCCAGACCTGTGTTTACTTTATAGGCTTCTATCAGTCGGCTGAGGAATGCAGTGGGGGTTTCATCCTTATCTTGCCAAACATGAGTTACTGCAGCATAATTAACTGGACGAATTGCTGCTTCCCTCAAAGCTTCTAAACACAAAAGTCTGTATCTTTGTAATAAAGTTTGGTGTTGGGGGTCATTAGTGTTCCAGTCTGGTCTTTGTTCGACAGCGTCAGAATTTCTGTTCTCCTGACAATTAACTCCTCCGTCTGGGTGTCGACGGGCAAGTACTTTCAATTTTCCTAATCTATATTTTTCTCTCCCTTCCATATCCAGTAAAGTAGAAATAAGCTGTTGCATATCATCCCACGTGGGGTTGTGTGTCTGTGTGATGTTCTCAAATAAATCAATGATCTCTTGAGGTTTTTCTGAAAATGGGCCAAATTGTTGTTTCCAATTAAGGAGATCAGTGGTTGTAAAGGGAACATACTGGAGCATGGAAATATTGGTGTTGTCTGGTCCAGGGACCAAAACTTCTCTTAAAGGAGCTAAGTTCTCTTTTGTTTTCACCTTGATTCTAGTGCGGCTAGAAACAGGGGTCTCCTCTTCATTCTTTTGAATGGTTTCATCTGTTTTTATTTTTATTTTTCTTTCCTCTTCTGGTTGAAATTGGACTTCATTTCTTTCAACTGGAGGGGGTGGAATTTGCTGATTTATTCCCCCTTCTTCTGTTCTAGGAACATACGGAGGTGGTCTGGCTAATTCCTCCCTTTCTTCCTATTTGAAAATCTTAGCTTTTGTCTGAGGCTTGGCTTTTTGGCTTGCCAAATATATCTTAGCACATTCTAACTGACACCTTGCTAACCATCGAGGCTTTTCTGCAATATTGATCTGCCATTGGTCTATATAGGGATATTGGTCACAATGACCATTTCCAGTCACATTTTGATGAACCCGTGCCACGAGTTCGGGATTCGCCGATCCCTCCTTGGGCCACCCTATGCCAAAGGTGGTCCATTCAGATTCACAGAATCTTTTTAACATGGCTGGATTTGGTTTTGGGTCTTCATAATCCCTAGAAAAACCCTTTTTGAAATTTTCTAACATGCACTGAAGTGGCGTCTGACCAACGCCCTTCTTTGTCTGTTTACCTCCCATCTCTCCTAACACACTACCATTGACCTGAGGCGCTGGACATTCCAACAGTCGCTCTGCAGGAAATGCAATGGTTTAACCACCCACACAGTCCTACCTATTGAAGACTTAAGGACGCCGCCTTGTCTTCTAGGGGGTAATTACTCCCCTCTTCCGATCCAAATGGGATCAGGTCTCCCCTTTTTACAATACTTGCCTGCAGGGCGTTCCAGACCCTTTTGTTGATTTACGACCCGTCTGCTACCCCCGCGGATCCTTGACTGGAGTGCTTCGCTGATGGGTTAATTCCCCTCCCTTCCCGTCGAGGTTTCCCCGTAGACAAAGGCCACGGAGCCGGCTTGGAGATGTCGTCGTCAAAAGAGGGCAATTCCACCAGGGCAATCCATCTGGAAGGTCAACGGCCTCTTCCTAAAAGTCTCAGTCCCGGCGGAGAAGTCGCCATAAATCTTGTGGAAAACGAAAGAAACTTTTACGATTTCCAAGGGGCGCAGAGAGGTTTTATTATGTGCACAGATTCAGAAGCAGTTAACAAGCAATTCTGAACCCCGAGGGGGGGTTCAAACTACAGTTTTATAGCTTTCCATTCTCAGGAACAAAGGAGCACACATGAAAATCTACATTGTATTTCATCGGGTTAGTTCTCATGGACATACAATGAAGGGAGTTATGCTCAATACATTGTTGCTGAACGCAATGTGCTTTTGGGTTAGTCATGCATTTGCTGACACAGCTTTCTTCCAGAAATTATACAGACACATCTATTTTGCTTTAGTGATCTTTAGTGATTTTTCATTATCATTATTATTATCTTACTCTCTCCTACCTCAATCTAAGTCTGGGCATTCTGCCATGTTCACTCAGCCATAATAACTATAGTGCTATACTCTATCCCATCATTGGATGTCATTAAATATCCATTTTCCAACTCTTAAAATGAAAAGTTAATTTCTTGTACTTCACCCCAATATTCTTTCAAAGAGAAAACAGTTTCCTCACTTTTCAAGTTTGTCAAGGCTATAGCTTTGTGTTACTTCCACTTTGATGTTGTGTATTTCTATCCCCCATAAAGAGTTAAAATGCCGCTTCTGTTTCTCCGGAAGGGTGGGGCCCTTCCTTCTCATGTTTGGTTTTTGTTTTGCTTCTTGGGAATTTGTCTATTCTCACCCAGTTCCAAGCACACTGTTTATGATCTGCTAATTAGTGCTGTCTTTGTTCAGTTGTCAGTAGCTTGGAATGGCCAAAGGAATATGGCCAGTCTTTCCCCTGCTGGTTTGGAGGACTTTCCTTGGATCAAATGGATCAACTGTTATCTGTCTGTGATCAACAAGAGTCCTCTCCTTCTTCATCTCCTCTCCGGGGTGACTTTGGACCCCTTTAGGGACCCCTGGCAGGATGAAATCAGCCATGGGGGAGCAGAGCTCCATTTTCCTTTGGTTGCAGCATCACGATGCAAACTGGAAGTCCCAGCAGTACTCCAGTATTTGAGAGGCTGCCACAAAGAAGAGGGGGTCAAATTATTCTCCAAAGCACCAGAGGGCAGGACAAGAAGCAATGGTTAGAAACTGACCAAAGAGAGAAGCAACCTGGAATTAAGGAGAAACTTCCTAACAGTGAGGGCAATTAATTACTTGAACAGCTTGCCTTCAGAAATTGTGGGTGCCCCATCACTGTAGGTTTTTAAGAAGAGACTAGAGTCACTAGATAGTCACTTGTCTGAAATGGTATAGCAGGGGGCTTGAGCAGGGGGCTGGACTAGAAGACCTACAAGGTCCCTTCCAGCTCTATTCTATTCTACATCATTTCAGCACTTATGAAAGCAAAACCAGGTCTGGCAAAAACCCACCCAAGCCCTACATAGTGAAAGCATAGAATTGTCTCTCTTCCCTCTGGATCAGGTCATGATGCCCAATTAGATGCAGCAATATTGTTATGAGAAAGTATCTCTGAGTCTGGCCAGACACCTGGTAACTGTCCTTGGTTCCCATGGTCTACTTCCTTAATCTTTGAAGTTTGCATTCCAATCTGATTCTCTTCCCCCTGAGTTCATTGGCAAGCTGAGAAACAATAACTGTCGCAGCAGGAAAAAAATGTGCTTTGAAACTTGACATAAGAATTTTAAAATTAAATGCTATATTTCCTCAAATGAGTACTTTTGTTGATCTTTTTGCACTAAATTTCTCAAGAGCAATGAGATTAATGAACTGACTTTTGAGGAATTTGATCTGATTTGTTAATATTGCCTGATATTTGTTAATATTGCCTGTGTCATTGTGCTTTTTTAAAGGTTTATTATTTTCTCCTTTCTCTCAGCAGATCTGACAGCCCGGTTGTCTTGGATAAAATGGGATTAAGATGCATAACTGAAAAAAGGATTCTTCAAAGGACCTGACTGCTTGATATCAGCTGTTAAATTCTCGTATATTTACTTATTTATATGTGTATTAACAATGAACAGAGTTTTTATTACTATCTATTGTAAGTGAAGAGAATAACTTATTGTAGTAAATATAGTACTTGAAGGACTAATGCAAGAAGAATATATTCCATACTGATTTTTCTGAGCTTCCAAAAAGCAGGATCACATATAAAATAAAATTATTTCAGTTTTTAAAAATACTTTTAGCATAAATTTTGAAAATTGCAGGAATTAACATTTGAAGTATGTAAGGTAAATTGTACTAATTGCTTGAAAAACTGCAGCAAAAACTTTAACTACTAACAAAGGATTTAAAATGTTTATAGCCATAGCCCAATTCTTCCTTCAGCTTCTTGTAGCTGGAGTACAGTATGTCCTTAATAAGAGTCTGTAGATCAGCCTAGACCTGTTTTGAATTTGATATTTAAGTTTACAATTTAAGTTTACAACTCTGTTTGAATTTGTGATTTTTTAATTCTGGGACAATAAAATTTGATTTGATTGGAATAGATTCAGAATAAGATTTGCTTGTACTTATAATGGGAAAACATTTAAAATACTGAAATCTCTCCCCCCTATCTCCCTCTCCCTCTCTCCCTCCTTCTCTCTTTCTCTCATAGAATGGAATGAAAATTAAATGGAATAGTAGACCTTTCAGAGAACATTAACTGTGCAAATTTTACTGCAGTAAAATATTCATCATGTATTTCTTTTAAGGATACAAAGATTACAAACTGTCTAGCAAATAACTTTTTGACAACCTGTGCTCAGTCAGTGCAAAGTATTTCACTGAATCGTAAGAATAAAAAAAACTTTCAATGTTTTTTTTACATATTAGGAATGGAGCCTTGCTTGTATGACACTATAGATCAGTGGTTCTCAACTTATGGGTTGCAACCCCTTTGGGGCGTCAAATGACCCTTTCACAGGGGTCGCCTAAGACCATTGGAAAACACATATTTCCGATGGTCTTAGGAACCGAGACACACTCAGCTCTAGCTCCGTTCCCCTTTCCTAAATAAAGACGTCTTTTGCCCCCTTGGATTGGTTTGCAGCTCCCTACTCCAGCTTCTTTGAGGCTAAAAGGAGAGAGAGAGAGAGAGAGAGAGAGAGAGAGAGAGAGAGAGAGAGAGAGAGAGAGAGAGAGAGAGAGAGAGAGAGAGAGAGAGAGAGAGAGAGAGAGAGAGAGAGAGAGAGAGAGAGAGAGAGAGAGAGAGAGAGAGAGAGAGAGAGAGAGAGAGAGAGCAAACCAACTTGGTCCTGAGCTTTTGGAAAGTTTGGAGAGTTGAAATGGGAGGCAGCTAACAAAAGAGTCTAAGACCAGACAAGTCAAACACAAGGTCTGGGGGTCGGATGCGGCCCACGAAGTGGTTTCCTGTGGCCTGCGAAGCCATCCTGGAAACAGTGAGGGAATGGCCCAATCTGCCTTGGCCCTGGCCCAGGCCAGCCGGGAACCAATGTACAATTTTGTGGTGGCCATCTATGCTGAAACACATTCAGTCTTAGCTCCATAACCCCCCCCCACATGGCCTAAGAGGAACAGTGAGGCTTCTCCAGTGGACCATGAGGAACTGTATTAAAGGATCACGGTATTAGGAAGGTTGAGAACCACTGCTATAGATGGCAGAAGAAATGTTCTTGAAGGATAGGAGGAAGAAACATTATATGCAGTCCTCTTGCCCATTACAGTTTTAAGTTCCGACAATCATAAAGCAGGTCATTATGTGAGTAGGTCCAATTTTACCATTTTACATGGTGGCCTTAAAGTGAATGCCATTATTGTTAAGCAAAGCCATTATTTGCTATGGTATGATTTTGCTGAAACCCAGAAATAAATGCTGGTTTTTGTAACAAAGTTTTTATTGGTTTTCCAGTTTTACATTTCAGTATTTGGAAAGCAATGTGGTGATTGGGTTAGTCAATAGTTTAATAACAAAATCTTTAGTACCTCATCAAAAATTTCTTCTCTATTTCCCTTAATATTTGCTATATTATATTCAAGCTAGTAAATTTCTAATTATATCAAATTCAGTTGAAACATTTATCAATATGTTTTTTGCTTATATATATATCCATATCCTGTTTTTAAGTTTTACCTAATTTTTAATTGCAGTACTCCAATTTAACCTTTAATATCCATAGTATTTAAGTTACGGGTAACCCAAATTTCCTTTATTTCACTACATAAAAGTTATAATATTTAAAATACACATATTACTTACTTAAATATATTCTTATTTTATTTCATAAACATTTTCTATTTCTCATCCTAGTATGTCACCACTTAATAATGGAGTATCCTTTATTATCTTAAATCCATCAACTGTATTATCTGGCTAAACAATAATTCAAAGCTATTCCCTAATAGTTAATTTTCATTTCCCTTATAAGTCTAAATCCTCAATATCCCTTATTTTTTATTATTTTCCAACAATATTTAAATCTAATAATCAAATTTCCCTTCATCTCAAAATCTCCTTTAGCCCATTAGTTGAAAGTTTAGGATCCTCTCTAATAAATCAAAAAAATCCCATTTTTTAAAAAAACAAGTTTTATTAATTTTTCAATTTTTCCATCAACGTTCTTAGGAAACAACGTGGTGATGGGGTAATCAATTATCCAAAAGCAAAGTCAAACAAATATAGCTCAGATTAACTCCTTAAAAGTTCTCTCTCTATTAATGTAACATATTCAGATTAATACATTTCTAAATAAAATTCAATTAATCAATAGAATTATCAATAACATTTTACCTATACAAGTCCAAATCCTGTTTTTAAGCTTTTCCAATTACCATATTCCAATTTAGCCTTAAAAAGGATATTATTTCAAAAATTATTCTTACATTTCCCAAATATATTCTATTTCTTATACTAATAACTCCTCATTTAATAATACCATGTCTTCCATTGTCACAATCCATTTCCTTGCTCTCATTCCATTACACAGTAATTATCATACCTAAAATAAGCATATTATTCCAAAAAGTACCTCTTACTCTTATTTCATGTATATATTCTATTTCTTATCCTAATAGCTCCTCATTTAAAACCTTTTTCATATTACAATTCCAAACTATAATCTGACCAATGATTTTCATCTCAGTTATAGGTCTAAATCCTAAATATTAAATCAGTCCATATCTCTGAAAAGCCTTTTTAACCCATTAAATACAATTTTAAATCCCATTTTTAAATCTTACTCTGCCTTTCTTTTTGTGCCAAACAGGTTTACATACAGAGCCTCTATATCAACAGATAGGTCTCCCTTCATTTCTCAAGATATCATTTGAATCAAGGGAGAGCATCCCATTATCAATTTTAAGGAACTAGCTCCTTTGTAATTAATCCATTGTTGCCCTAAAAATTCAAATCTCAATATTTGGTTAAGCTGAGTAACACAGTCAGTTGTGTCCAATATTATAATTGGTTATTGGTTATCAAAGATGTCACAGTTTTCAATAAATCATATTTGAACATCGATTCCTGTAGCTTTTGAAGTTGCATATGGTTTAATTGAAGTCACTTTTTGATCATCAAAATTCTCAGTGGATTGTATATAGAATAGTGTAAAGTCCTCTTTGGTGTTGGTTTGTTCCGCTTCTGTTGTTTTTTGAGCTATAGAATAATCAATTGGAGTCTGGCAATCAGTTTGCAATTTTGGAGCAACATCTTTGGCTTCCATTCTAGAATTCATTTGCTCAATAACTTCAAAACAATTTTCCAGTATGAGTTTATAATTAAGATGTGAATCAGGTTCCTCCATCTCATTGAGTTGTACATGGTGTTGCATATAGGCCTCTTGAATATTGATCTGTTCCTCCTCTGCTATTTCTTGGCCTGTAAATTGATCAGTTAAAGTTTGAGCTTTATTTTGTAGTTCTAAAATAACCTCTTTCATTCTGGAGTCCATTTGCTCAGTGGCTTCAAGAATTTTTTCCAGTATGAGCTTATAGTTGAGTTGTCGGGAGGGTTCCTCCATTTCAGTGGTGATTAAAAATAATCCTTTAGTCTTTTAGTGGAGGCTATATTTAATAACAGTCAGCCAATATCCACCTCCACAATTTCAAATGGTTAGTTTCATCACCCAGCTGTTTCAGCTTCTTTATCTTTTCCCTTTTATGATAATTTGAAGGTCAGCCAGCCTCAAAATCAAAGAAAAAAAAACAATTGCAGTGTTGGATTTTGCCACAAGATGTCCCCAGTAAATTATAGAATCTTTTTCCAGACCCCAATAAAGTTTTTTCCCCATTAAAAGGATAAAAGAAACAATATTCTCCAAGTAAGTAGAATAATGAAATTCTATAATAGGAGTTTTTTCAGGACCTTAGAGTATCCAAAAGTAAAAATAGTCATTAAGATTAGTTATTTTTTCCTTTTGTTCCAAAGCTTATCTTCCCAAGTAAGCAAACGCCACTCTCTCAAAGCAGGGAAATAATTCCAAAGGGGCTTTTCACAGGAGTAAATAGGGAAAAGAGAGGAAAGGAGGGGTCTCACCCGGATCTTCCATGATGGTTCTTTTTTTTCCATTTCAAGTTTTTTTATTGATTTTGCAATATTACTTTTACATATTTGAAAAGTAGCATGGCAGCTGAGCACAGTAATTCCGTTACATTTGAATATCATCAGTACAAATCTCAAATTATTACAACAAACTAATTCCCTCTCTTTCCCCCATGATATCTACTGTCATGTTCAAACCAATACAGTTCTTATTCTATTAATCAAATAAAAAATACCTTTCTAGTATTCATCAATAATCTTCAGTCTATAAATATCTTAATTAATTTGACATTCCACCTTTTAGACAATAACCTAGTAAGTTTTTCTTAACTTTAATTTCCCATTGATATTTAAGTTTAACTTAAACTTTAACCTTTATCATTTCCAAGTTTTAAATGATCCCAATTTCTAAGTCTCCTATCTCACATTTGGAGCTAATATTTTTTTTCTTTTCTTCCTTCTACTTCCTTCCTTTCTTCCTTTCCAGAAAGAGAAAAAAAATTAAAAATAAACCACCAACATTTATACCACAAACCCATATACAAATTTAATTATTAGTACTTATACTTTTAAGTTTTACTTAACCTTTGTCTCAATTCATAACAATATCTTAAATTCAAATCTTAATTATTTGTAGATATTCAGATTACATTTAATATTTAATTTTTCCAAATTTTTAATTAAACACAATTCCTTTATCCCAATTGCTCATACATTCTAATATTTAAAATACACACCTTATATATAAATTCTACCATCTATCTTACCCATCTAATGACAATATAATATTCTTATTTCAACATATTTCTAGATTTTATATGACCAAAATTTTCTTTTATCTCAAATTGTTACAATGTCTTGTGTTCAGAATACATATTCTATCTATTTAGATATATTCTATTTTAGATCTCATATATAGATCAGAACCCCAATCTTTTTCAATCTTTTTCAATCTTATTCTAGCTTTTTTCCTATGCCAGATCATTTTTTGTATTTTTGCCTTTAAATCATCAAAAAAATCTCCTTGTATTGTTGTGGCTATTGTTTGATGTTGATAAGAATGTCCAGTTGATGTTTTCTTAAGAGGATTAGTTGATTTAGCCGGTAGTCTCTTTATTTTTCCAGTTCGATGCAGTTGTCCCGAAGTATTTATCTCCTCTTTCATCTGTTTTTCTTGTTTATCTTCAAATTCCTTCTGGTTTATGAGAAATGTCCTTTCCTTGTTCTCTATTATCAATTTCTTTTTTGTGTTTTCTATTGTCTGTATTTATTGAGTATCTAAGTTTTCTGTCATAACATTTGGTTGTTTTACTTTCTCTATAGAATTCTGTATAGATAATTCTTTGATTGAAGTCATAGTTTGAGTTTGTATATCCAGAGCTTGCATACGTAGAGTTTGGATCATCACTTTTAACATACAAAGAATTTGTTCCTGTACTTCCTCTGTAGAAGAAATCCTTTCCTGTTCTCCTTCCATTATAATATACTAAACTCAAGAAAAAGAAACTGACAGTCAGAAAGTCCACCAAATGGGGAGCTGAGCTGAATTTTGCAGATGGTGTTTCAAGGTTATTTTGTATCTTATCTATTTTCAAAGCTATCAACAAGCCTGTTAGAGAATAGCAGGTTACATCTTAGAGTTAGTTGGATCTTTTTAGGTTCCCCCCTCTATTTTAAGGGGGGAAACCCCCAAATCTTCAATAGTAATTAGAATAAAAATGAAGGAAGAAATATATATAGAGAGAGCAGAAAGTTGCAAATCTTATAAAATCTACCAATTTTAGGAAATAGGATTCCAATTAAGATTTCAGTATTTTTCCAACATTTTAAACTCCCAAGTGGTTGATAGCTGCTGTTTCTGGAGGGAGGGCTAGAATCCCCCTTCCCTCACCACAGGGGGAAAAGTACTTTAGCAGCTTATGCAGGTAATTAAGTAGTTAGGATGTAAGAGAGGCAAACCTCACCCAGTCCTGTCCACGCTGCTTTGAAGTTGCCAGATGGTAATGTGACTTTGGCTGTTTTCAGCCTAGGGACGAGCCATATTTCTATGGTTGGTCCTTTCGTCCGCCAGTTTAGAGGAATTGCCTGGTCTGACAGGAGAGTTGCTGCTCTCCCGGGATCCAGCAAAAGCCCTTCTTTGCTGGTCGCCTCTTTGAGGTGACTTTCAGCCCTTTTCAGGTTCCCTCCACAGTGGTTCGTTATGCTTAGATGTTCTTGTGACTTTCAGCTGGTGCGGCTAAGTGATCAGCCATGTTAATGGCTGATCTTTTCTTCATCGGCCCTAAGGAGCTGCCTCAGACTGCAGAGGGAGCTGCTGCCCTTCCTCAGTCAGACGAGGGTCCTCCTCAATGGTGGTCGCCCCTCCAGTGCGACTTTCGACCTTGTTCAGGGTCTACCGGTGAAGGGAAACCGGCCGGCGAAGACACAACTCTCTCCGCATGACCGCCAGCACCGCAATCCGGAACCGGAAGTCAAAAGTCCCCATTTCTTTTAAACCTAACTCTTGCTTTCTTTTTATGCCAACCAGGCTTTCATACCAATGCTTTTAGATCATCAGATAGATCTCCCTTCATTCTTGTGCATGTTACTTGAATTAAAGGAGACCATCTAGTTGTCAATTTTCTGGAGGAACTGACCCATTTATAATCATTAAGTTGTCGCCCTGGTGGCCCAGATCCCCATGTTTGCTCTAGTATAGTTGTCTGCAATTCGATCTGGTCTTCTTCTTCCTCAGGTTTCTTCTGGTTTAAGTAGAAAGTCATGTCCAATTTTATAGTTTTTGTTTGATTGTTTAAGTTTTCAGTAAGTTGTACTTGTTGATCTTTAATGCCCTCCGTCTGTGATATTACAACGCTTCTGTTGTTTTTTGAGTTGTAGGTTCTTTAGTTGCAATCAGGGTTAGGCTTTGTAGATTTAAGCTGGCACCTTCGTCTTTCAGTCTAGATTTAATTATCTCAGTGGCTTCCAGATTTTTTTCAAGTATAAGTTTATAATTAGGCCTCCTCCATTTCTGACATAGTTATAGATGGTCCTTTAGTGGAGGCTATTTATTAAACAAGAGTCAGTGAGTGTTCACCTCCACAATTCCTAGAAACCAATTTCACTGCCTAGCTGCTCTCTCAGCTTATAGTCTCTCTTAGATAATACCAAGGTCAAATCTGGGCTGTGAGCAAGTCGCTTATCAAAAATAATAAAAATAATAGATTGCTGTACCGAGTTTTGCCACAAGATGTCTCCGATAGCATTGAAAGTCTTTTCCAAATCCCGAGCTAGGTTTTTATCCAGTTTAAGTTCTTTTTCTTCTTTTTTACAAGTAAATAAAATAGCAGGTCCTCATAAGAGTAGGAACTTTTTGGGTCCCAAAATTCCAAAAGAAATGTAAATCCAATTATATTAAATTATTCTTTTCAATGCTTTGTTTCCCCAGGTAGTTAAACGCTGCCATTTTAGAGGGTGGGGGAAAAATTCCCTTCCCTCTCTCCTCATAGGGGGAAGAGTTTCAAAAAGCTTTTGACAGGAAAGTTACTTGGGGTATAGAGAAGGTAAAATCTCACCCAATTCCTCCATGTTGCTTTCAAAGTGCTTGTTATTTTTTATTTTTTTAAAAAAAAATATATTCTTTTTTCACTATACACCAAAAAAAATAAAAATGAAAAAATACATTTTTTTTCCTTTAACAGAACTGTGTTATACATCTCATATATCTACCTCTAGTAAGTATTTATAAGTTTTTGTTAAAATTTTTCCTTCCTTACCTGTTAAAATTTTATCCAATTGATGTAGGGTCTGGCTTATTCTGTGCTCTTCCATATCCTTATTATGTTTAGATTGGATCTGTAAATATGGCCACCAGTCTATGGTTATTCCTTGTTCTTCTAATTCTTCTCTTAATTTGAGGTTTCCTTGGTTATCTAATAGTTCTTTGTATTTGATCATCTTTTTTTTATCCAGAGTGTTAGGGTGGATCATTGCCTCCATCGGTGAAATCCAGTTTGGGATTTTCCTATAGTGTCTTTTTTTAACTTTTTCCCACATCCGAATCAGTGCATCTCTTATCTGATGTTGATAAAAAATATGTGTGTGTTTTCTTATGTTTCCCCCATAGAAAGGCATGCCAACCAACTGTAAACCATGCCCTTCGATCATTAACACTCTTTTATTATCTAGGTTTATCCAATCCTTGATCCAGAGTAGTCGAGCTGCTTGATAGTAAATTTCCCATTTTGGGAGCCCAAGTCCACCTCTATTTTCATGTTTATCCATGCTTTTTTGCCCAACCAAATAAATTTGTTTATTATTTTGTCCAATTCCTCAAACAAAATTTTTTCTAATTTTATCAGGACTGTTTGGAATAAGTATAATAGTTTTGGTAATATATTCATTTTAATCAACGCAATCCTACCTAATAATGATAATTGTAATTTCCCCCAGGTCTCAAAATCTTTTTTCATTTGTAATATCAATTTTATAGTTATCCTCTTTTATTGAGGAACACCTTATAGCAAGCCAGATTCCTAAATATTTGATCTTTTTTACAATTTGCAATTCCAGATTCTCTTCTAATTTCCTTTTCTGTTTTTCGGTTAGGCTTTTGACTAACATTTTGGTCTTTTCTCTGTTAATTTTTAATCCTGCCACTATTCCGTATTTTTCTATTTCATTCATCAAAATATTTCCTCTCTCTATTGGTTCCTCAATAAAAAAGACCAAATTGTCGGCAAATGCCTGTATCTTATACTCTTCTGTTTTAACCTGTACCCCTTATATCTCTTTGTTAGCTCTAATTTGAGTTAATAGTACTTCTAGAGTCAATATAAAAAGTAGAGGTGACATTGGGCATCCCTGTCTTATCCCTTTATTTATTTCAAATCTTTTTGTATTATCTCCGTTGATTATCACACTGGCCCTTTGTGTTTTGTATATTGCCTTTAGTGTGAGATTATCAAATGCTTTCTGAGCATCTAAAAAAATAGTGCTACCTGTTTTCCCGGATGTGCTTCGTAATATTCTAAGACATTTAACATTCTTCTCATATTATTTCTAATTGGTCTTGTAGGTAAAAAACCATTTTGATCTAGGTGTATTATATATCCTGTAATATTAGTTTCAATCTTTCTGCAATTATGGTAGTAAAAATTTTATAATCAATGTTCAACAATGAGATTGGCCTATAATTTTTGATCTGTTTGGGGGTCTGTGCCTTCTTTTGGGATAAGGGATATGGTGGCTTCTATCCAGGAGTCTGGTAATTTAGCTTTCTCCAACACATACACCTCCAATAATATCTTTTCAAAGTCCTCATAAAAAGTCTTGTATACTGGAAGGCCATCTGGCCCTGGCGTTTTATTTTTTTGTTTTGTTTTTGCACTGCAGTTTTTAATTCCAAGGCTGTTATTTTCCCATTCAATATTTCTCTCTGTCTTTCTTTTAATTCTGGCAAACCGTTAACCTTTAAGTATCTATTTCTTCTTTTTTATATAGTATATACTATTTTATATACTCAAAATAGTTTTGAATTATTTCTTTCTTTTATCCATTTTATATTGTGACTCTCCATTTTTGTCGTGAAGTTCCTGAATAATTTTTTTCTCTTTCTCTTTTTTTACTTTATAAGAGAGCCATCTCCCAGGTTTATTTGCGTGTTCAAAAAAAATTGTTTTGCTATTTTCAATTCTTTTGCTCTTTCCTCTTGATCTATCACGCTTAATTTGTGTTTAGCCAAAACCATTTCCATTTTAATCGATTCATCCTGGGGCTCTTTTTGTAATTTCGATTCCAATTTTTTAATCTCTTCCTGTAGTATATTTTACGTTTGCCTTTTCACCTTGTTTTTTCTTGCTGTGTAAGCTATTACTAAGCCCCTTAAATACACTTTCGCAGTGTCCCAGGTAATTTGTACTGATGATTGTTGTTTTGTATTTTCTTTGAAAAAAAATTCCATTTCCCTTCTAATCTTTACTATAAATTCTTTTTCTTTCAAAATGTGAGAGTTCATTATCCATCTTCTTCTTACTTTTTTCTGCCCTTTCCAAACTATTTCCAGAGGATTATGATTGGTCCATATATTTGGCATTATTTCTATTGTCTCTATGACTTGCCCTACTTCTTCATTCATCCATACCATGTTTATTTGAGACCACGTTTTATGCGGGTTTGAGAAGAATGTATATTCTTTTTTTTATTCTTCTTCCTCCACTGATCAGATAAATTAAATTTGTGTGCCAAATCAAAAAATGTCTTTGGTAGTGTTTTCCTTTTCTTTTTATTTTTCATATCACTAATATAGTCTTTTTTTACACCCACTACCGCATTATAATCGCCTACCATACAAATATTTCCATGTCCAATTTCTATAAGTTTCTCATGTAATTTGTAATAAAATTCTTATTGATTCTCATTTGGTGCATATATTACCACTAACAGCCATGACTTTTGTTTGGTTTGTACTTTTATTGCTAATATTCTTCCATCTGTATCTTGGTACTTAAATTTAGCATTAATTTCTTTTTTAATATAAACTGCTAATCCTCTCTGTTTTTGTTCGGCTAATGCTGTGTATCATACTCCTAATTTGGGGAACTCTAAATATTTCCTGTGTTGTTCTTTGATGTGTACCTCTTGTAAACAAACTATATCTATAAGTTGTTTGGCTAATTTTGTTAGTATTTGTTTTCTCTTTGCTGATGCATTTAATCCATTAATATTAATAGATAATAACCTAATCTCCTTTTCCATTTTCTACAAAGTGCTTGTTAGTAATTTTGGCCTCGGCTGGTAGCAGCTTAGTGATGGACCATGTTGATGGCTGATCTTTTCCCCGTTGGTTAGAAGACCTGCCTCGGATCAAATGAAAGGGCTGCTGCCCTTCCGTGATCACTCAGGGATCCTCTTCATGCTCGTTGCCCCTCTAGGGCAGCGGTTCTCAACCTATGGGTCGTGACCCCATTTGGGGTCGAACGACCGTTTCGCGGGGGTTGCCGGACACGGCGGTCTGCCATTTTGGTGTTTTTTTTGTTTTTTTTGTTTTTTGCCGCGCATGGGCAGATCGGGCCGTCGCGCGCGCACTGCGCATGCATGGATCGGCCCATTGCGGTCCGCCATTTTATTTTTTTTTGGTTTTTTTGTTTTTTTCGTCGCGCGCGCCGCGCATGCGCGGTTTGGGCTGTCATGTGCGCCCCGCGCATGCGCGGATCGGGCTGTTGCGGTCCGCCATTTTGTTTTTGGGGTTTTTTTCATTGCGCGCGCCACGCATGCGCGGATCAGCCCGTCGCGGTCCGCCATTTCTTTTTTGTTTTTTTGTTTTTGTTTTGTTTTTGTTTTTTTCATTGCGCTCGCCGCGCATGCGCGGGTCGGGCCATCGCGCGCGCACCGCGCATGCGTGGGTCGGGCCATCGCGCGCGCACCGCGCATGCGTGGGTCGGGCCGTTGCGGTCCGCCATTTTGTTTTGGGTTTTTTTCATCATGCGTACCATGCATGCGCGGATCGGCACAGCGCACGCGCGCGCGTGCCGGAGTTGCGCTGCGCATGGGCGGGGCAAGTGGGGTCTCAACCTGAAAAAGGTTGAGAACCACTGCTCTAGGGAGACTTCTGACCCTCTTCAGGGTTCCCTGGCGGGAGAAAACCAGACGGCGGAGAGAGCAATCGCTCCACACATCCGCCTGCACCATGATCGCAAACCGGAAGCCCTGAAATAAATGCTGGTTTTTGACAAAATGTCATAAATCATGATGATGTGATCTCAGTACAGTGCAAATAGTTGTAAATATAGACAAGTTGCCAAGTGCCCAAAACATAATCACATGGCCAGGGGGGCAATCATCAGGTCATAAGTACCTTTTTTTTGAGGGGGGAGACTCTGGTCATAACTTCCAGTGATCACAAGTTGAGGATGACCTGAAATGGCCTGAATTGAAATCAAAAAAGTAACTTGAAAAAATGTGTCAGACAAGTTTCTTTCTAATTTACATGGAGCTAAAGGGAGAGAAGTAGAAGCACAGTCAGACTTGCATGATTCTATTTGTACACCTGTTACAATAAAATTATTACTGACCAACATGGCACTGGTTTCTTAGTGTGATTGATCTTGTAAACTAAAACATGTCATCAACATTTCTGTCTTAATGTTGTCTAATATGGAATGTTATGATGATGATGATGATGATAATAATGTTAATAATGTTAATAATAATAATAATAATAATAATAATAATAATAATAATAATAATAATAATAATAATAATAAAAAGTTGGAAGGGATCTTGGAGGTCATCTAGTCCAACCCCCTGCTCAGGCAGGAAACCCTATACCATTTCAGACAAATGGCTGTACAGTCTCTTCTTAAAAACTTCCAGTGTTGGAGCATTCACCACTTCTGGGGGCAGGTTGTTCCACTGGTTAATTGTTCTGTCATAACTGTCTAACTGTGATAATTTAGTTGACTCCAAAACTGGTTCTATAAACCTAATTACTCCTTATCTTTTATGCTTATCCAATCCTGTTTCTTCATTTTTTTTAAACTGGAAATCATGAAGGTCTCAGCAATCCATCTCCCTAAATCATAGCTGGTGGATGTTTTAATAACCATCCTCAAGACACAGCCTCGGTCTCAGCTCTTAGCTAAGGCTACCTAACAATTTATACTTAGCTATTGATAAAGTGCTATTTTTCATATTTTTCTGAAACAAGACATCAGGTCTCCCATGCTTGTGTCTTGCCATTCGACTGGAGGTGGGGAGGAAGGTTGCTGGCATTCTTTGCATGCTTTCGCTTTTGTTGTACCTGCTTGGGAATTAAAGAAGGGGATTGTCTTTTGAAATGAAGCAGACTCCTTCCCAGATGGTCCCAGCCTGATTCCAAGGCCATCATGCCCTAAGGGTGACCTGTTATCTACCTAGCACAATGGCTTCTGGTGGATTGGTTATAGAGGTTGGGTTTGGAGGAAGTGAAATAATTGCTTTGTGGGCCCTTCAGATTCTGCCTGACTTTTCTGCAACCACTTTCTCTCAATAAAAATTCTTTTGATTAACCTCAATGGAGTCAAGAGTTTTACTTTCCTGAGGGACAAACTGGGCAGATCTTTACATTAGGCAGAATTTGCAAACTCAGTCAACCCAGAGAGTCATCCAGCCCTACCATGGGGCTGTGCTGCAGTTCAAGGCAGCAACCAGGAAAAAGCTGAATGCTGGGGGAAGAAACCTCCTCTAGGGCTTCCCTCAGGTTGGACCTCTCTGAGTGGCCAGAGGAGGTTGCCTGCCTGGGAGACTCATCAAGACCCAGGTGGTCCATTGAACCAAGAAAAAAGGGAGAGGGAAGGGAGAGCCAAAGGGGTGACCCTCATCTGGGGCAGTCATGGCAGCCAATATGAACAGCAATCAGAGCTGGAAGAGCTCAAGGACAAGGAGGAAACAAGACATGCGTTTTATGAGGGACACATTCCAGACCCTAAAGGTGCATGAATCCCGTGTCAAAGTGACTGTTAGCAAGATTCACCAAGCCGAGGAAACTGGGAGAACATAAGAACATAAGAAGAGCCATGCTGAATCAGGCCAAAGCCCATCGAGTCCAGCATTCTGTGTCACATAGTGGCCCACCAATTGTACATGGGGATCTTGAGCAGAAAGAGAAGGCAAAACCCTCCCTTTCCCTTGACCCCCAACAAATGGTACTCAAGGGAATCCTGCCTGCCTCAACCAACATAGAGGCGGCACATGGACATCCGTTTTAATAACCACCGATACACTTTGCATCCATGAATCTATCTAGCCCTGCCTTGAAGATTCATCTCCACTAGACACCACTGTGGTAGGATGTGTCAAATTTTTCAGCTTTCAATTTTCAAACATTAGGGATGATCAAAAGTGACATGCAAGAGACATATATCCAAAATGCTTGAAAAGTGGGAATGAGCGAACAGTTCTTTTGTAACCCCTGTTGTAAATTCACAAGTGAAAATCTTGAACAAGATCTAAAAGAGCTGGGATCAAGCCAAAAACATATCTCTTGGTAGAGGAAAGCTAGATGCCAAAGAGACTTTCACTGTGAAACTTGACAAATTGTTTGACATCCTCAACTGCAAGTGTCAAATTGTTCTATGTGCTGAATTCGGCTGCCCTGCTGGCTGCAAAAAAAAAAAAAAGCTCATGCCTAAAGAGATGAAGATACCATTGAAGGAACTTCCTTTCATTAAAGGTCAGAGAGAGATCGTTTGGATCACACCAGATTAATTTGCCAGAACAGGAACTGTCAGAACCCAGTATTAGGGAGGGGGTCTTTCTTTAGTCTTTATTCCTGTGGGTTCTGCCATACTTCTGGGGGGAGGGGGAAGTCATAGGTGCTACAATGTATCCTCTTCGTTTCTCTCTATATGCTTGCTCTTTGAACTATCTCCCTTGATGCCAGCCTGGGGTGAGAAAGGTTTGTGCCTCTGACCATCTGGCTTATCTCTTGCTGCAGAAGAAGAGGCATGAAGACATAATGGTCTAACAACCTGGGGAATGGCGTCTTATCATCCCCGTACCCACAGTGGATTCATACTTAGAGATTGGCCCATTTGAACTGACTGGATGGACTATTGGGGTGGGTTTTGCTAGTTGTTCTTTTAACCTATTGATTCGCATGGGAATCCCTCAGATCCTGCCTTCTATGCCCGCTGTCAACTTCTAATAAAAGGTCCTTTTGGAATGAAGCTGTTCCAAGAGTTCTGCTTTCTTGGGAAGAGGGTCTGAGGTGGGTCCTTACAGAAACAACTAGTCAAAAGGCAAAAGCAGCAAGATGGTGAGAGACAAAGGCTTGCTAAATATAAGCAGAGAAGTATTCCAGACATTTCATTACTAACAAATGAAGTAATTAGTTCTTATGATACACATAGGAACAGGAAAATTGGGCGACATTCTACACCCTTACAACTTAACAACTTACAACTTAAGAACCGATTCCAACCACTTAGTCAGGAGAACAATACAGATGTATCTCAAAAATTGACTACACAATCCACAAAGAATGCTCCACTATGCCCCCAGAAACCTCTTGAACGGAGAGAAAGAAATGATACTGAAAAGAAGAACAGGAGAGTGGTGGTTGTGGGAGATTCCCTGTTGAGAGGAACAGAGACAGCTATCTGCAGACCCGAAAGAAACTCACGAGAGGTGTGCTGTCTCACAGGGGCACGAATCAAAGATGTGAATGATTCCATAATGAGGCTCTTCAGTCCTACAGACTACAACCCATTCCTACTAATACATGTAGGCACAAATGACACTACAAGAAACAACTTCGAAACCATCTGCCATGACTTTGAAGACCTTGGATGGAAAGTGAAGGAACTCGGAGCACAAGTAGTTTTTTCGTCTATCCTTCCAGTGGATGGTCATGGAGAAAGAAGGTGGGACAGGATTCTTGAGGTGAACAACTGGCTACATCAGTGGTGCAAGAAGCAAGGATTTGGATTTCTGAACCATGGAGAAAACTACCTATATGATGGGCTCCTTGCAAGGGATGGGTTGCACCTTACAAAGACAGGAAAGAATGTATTTGGCAAGTGCCTTGCTTCACTCATCAGGAGAGCTTTAAACTAAAACAAAAGGGGAAGGGAAGTAAAAAGTTAAACAAAAATACTCAGCCAATCAAACCAGGTGATATTCTTCCTCTCAGAAATAGAACAAAAGAACAAATGCAAAAAGAATGTAAGAAAAGTGGAGGAGGCAAGTCTGCAATAGGTACCAGTCACAAACTAAAATGCTTCTACACCAATGCACGAAGCATGAGAAATAAAAAAGGAGAGCTGGAGATCTTAATTCAGGAAGATAAATATGATATCATAGGTATTACTGAAACCTGGTGGGATAACACACATGGATGGAACACTGACATCGAAGGCTACAACTTATTTTTGCGGAACAGGCTTAACAAAAGAGGAAGGGGTGTTGCACTTTATGTTAAAAAAGCATTTGTCTCCTCAGAGAATCAAGGTTTCAGAGAGTGGAAACTCAGTAGAATCTGTATGGGTAAGAATTCATGGGGAGAACAACAGAAAGGATACTATTGTAGGAGTCTATTATAGGCCCCCTGGACAAACAGAAGATATGGATGACCTCTTTCTAGATCAAATGGCTAAACTATCAAGAAAGCATGATATAGTGATTATGGGAGATTTTAACTATCCTGACATTTGTTGGGAATCTCTCTCAGGCAAAAGCCAGAAGTCTAATAAGTTCTTATTCTCTCTTGCTGACAATTTCATCCACCAAAAAGTGGAGGAGAAAACAAGTGGATTGGCTATCCTCGATCTAATCCTTACAAACAGGGAGGAAATGGTCGAGGAAATCAGAGATTCTGGGACCTTAGGAGGTAGTGATCATGTTATCCTTGAATTCTGCATAATAAGGGAAGGAAAGCCTGAGAGGACTCAGACTTCAAAGTTGGACTTCAGACGGGCAGATTTTGATGGACTCAAGAAGAGGGTAGGGGGGATCAAATGGCTGAATGTACTAAGGGATAGAAATGTCCAAGAAGGATGGGATATTTTGAGAAATGCAATACTAGAAGCACAATCTTTAACAATTCCTCAAAGAAGGAAGAATGGGAAACATCTAAAGAGACCAGGGTGGATAAACCTAGAACTTAAAAACTTGCTAAAAAGGAAAAAAGAAATGTTTAAGAATTGGACGGAGGGATACATATCTAAGGAAGATTATAATGCAATCTGTACAAATTGCAGGGCAAGTATCAGAAAAGCTAAGGTTAATAATGAATTGAGGCTTGCAAGAGAGACTAAAAACAATAAAAAGGGTTTTGGGGATATGTCAAAAGTAAAAGAAAAGTTAAAGAGGCTATAGGAAGTTTAGAGAACGAGAATGGGGAAGTGGTCAAAAGTGATCTTGAGAAGGCGGAGATTCTAAACTCCTATTTTGTATCTGTTTTTTCTAAGAAAGATAATGTAATTGCAACTGACCTTCACTGTGCTAGTGAAGGACTAAGAATTAAGGCATGTAATCGACACAGAGAAGGTAAGGGAACACTTAGCTAACTTAAATGAGTTTAAGTCTCCAGGTCCAGATGGATTACATCCTCGGGTACTGAAGGAATTAGCAGAAGTAATTGCTGAACCACTTGTTGCAATCTTTGAAAAGTCATGGAGAACAGAAGTCCCAGATGATTGGAGAAGGGCAAATGTTGTCCCTATCTTCAAAAAAGGGAAGAAGGCAGACCCAGGGAACTACAGGCCTGTTAGCCTGACTTCAATACCAGGAAAGATTCTTGAACAAATTATTAAGCAACATATATGTCAGCATTTGGATGGGAATTCAATAATTAACAGCAGTCAACATGGGTTTGTAACAAACAAGTCGTGTCAAACTAATCTAATTTCATTCTATGACAAAATCACAGAATGGGTTGATCAGGGAAATACAGTAGACATAGTATTTCTGGATTTCAGCAAAGCTTTCGACAAAGTATCTCACACCATCCTCATTGAAAAAATCATCAAATATGGGATTGACAGGGTGACTGTTAGGTGGGTTCATAACTGGCTTAGTAATCGTACTCAAAGAGTGGCTATAAATGGCTGCACATCCAACTGGAATAAAGTCTCAAGCGGAGTGCCACAAGGCTCTGTTCTGGGCCCAGTTATGTTTAATATTTTTATAAATGATTTGGATAAGGGAATTGAGGGGAAACTGATCAAATTTGCAGATGACACAAAGCTAGGAGGGATTGCAAACACCAGAGCAGAGAGAGAAAGGATTCAAAAAGATTTAGAGAAACTCGAACAATGGGCTACAACTAATAAAATGGTATTTAACAAGGAAAAATGCAAGGTACTACATCTGGGTAAGAAAAATGAAAAAAGCACATATAGTATGGGAGGAATCCAGCTGAGCAGACATGTAGTGAAAAGGACCTCGGTGTCCTAGTGGATCATCGATTGAACATGAGGCCACAGTGTGAAGCAGCTGCAAAAAAGGCAAACACGATCCTGGGGTGTATCAAGAGAAGCATAGAGTCCAGATCACGTGAAGTTATTATTCCCCTCTACTCTGCCTTGGTCCGACCTCACCTGGAGTACTGTGTCCAGTTCTGGTCACCCCAGTTCAAGGAAGACACTGACAAACTGGAGCAGGTTCAAAGGAGAGCTACCAAGATGGTGAATGGTCTACAAACCATGTCCTATGAGGAACGGTTAAAGGAATTAGGAATGTTTAGTCTACAGAAAAGAAGACTGAGAGGAGACATGATAGCTGTCTACAAATACCTGAAGGGCTGTCACAGTGCAGAGGGATCAGCCCTGTTCTCACTTGCCCAAGGAAGGACTAGAAACAATGGGATGAAACTGCAGAGGAAAAGATTCAGATTAGATGTTAGAAAAATTTTTTGAGGGTGATCGACCAGTGGAACAGGTTGCCACAGGAGGTGGTGAGCTCCCCTTTGATGGAGGTCTTCAAGCAGAGACTGGACGGCCATCTATCTGGGATGGTTTAGGGAATCCTGCCTCGAGCAGGGGGTTGGACTCGATGAACCGGGAGGTCCCCTCCAACTCTACGATTCTATGATTCTATGATGAAAATGAAGGACAGACAACATGAAGAGGAATGTGATGAAGTTATGAAGAGGTCTTAGACCAAACATTCATGCCCTCTACTTCAAAATAAAGGATTGAATACAATTGATTAGAAATAACAATGTCTCTATGCAAAGCATAAGATATGATGTTGGTCTACGTGCCACTGCTACCATTACCATAGATACTAGCTTGATCACCGAAAAAAACAAGAGACTTGTAGTTGACCACAATAAAGTCAAGAGAGCCCAGGAAAAATTATGAAGTCCCTAGATCAAGAATTCGATGAGCTCTGTAAGAAGGGCGAAATAGAATGTATCTTCTTTGACTGCCGAATAGATGCAATTAAAGTTATGCTGAAAACAAACAATTCAGATCAGCCATTCCCTAGTACCATCAAAGAAGAACATTATTCTGTGAGCAGTGTGTCAGCTGGAAGATATCTTTATCATTTCACTCCAGATAAAGGCTCAAAAATAGGAAAACCTGCTGAAGTTATTGTAGATAATCTGGTGTATTTCATGAAGAAGAACGGCATTGACAAAAGCTTGATGGCCATTGGAGGAGATTCTACAAATGTTAATACTAGCTGTGAAGGTGGTGCCACCTTGACTGGAAGTTGATCTGACTGGTGTGTGCACTCTACACAAATGAGTTACCCCTATGGCACTATCGCAAAATTGGATGGGAAGACCTTGTCTAACAACAAATGGGCAGCTAAAATTGGCAATATGCTATACACTGCAACAGAACTTGACATTGATCCTTCATTCATCAGAGTTTCAACTGGTGAACCTCTCATTTCACTGAGCGACAGTGTTGTAGAGGATCTCTCTACTGATCAAGCGTATGGATATAAGATCACACAGGCAATAAGGACAGCAGAATTTCCCACAGATCTGGCTCTTCTGGAAATTGCCCCCATAAGCCATTCATGCTGTGTACTACCCTTGCTGGTTCAACATCAAAGTAAAACATTCCTGGATTGAAGACCCATGTCATGTGTTGTTCCAGCTGCAGCAAGTCAGACGCAAAAGTCGACTGTAGTAGATGCTGGTTTGCCAACCATCCAGTGCTCAGCATGTTACACTTTCAGTGAAATGATAATTCAGACCTTTTGTGTTCAGATGACATTCAAGAGAGTGGAGCTGGTGTGCAAAAAATCATTGACTTGAGGGGTGCAGACAATGACACACTGGGAGATTTTTCTGCATGTGCAAGAAAAACATCTTTAATCAATGCCAGAGCATCCACTCTGCTGGAGCTGATTAACTAGTCTGAAGGTGTATATGAGCCACCTTTTCTGTGCAAATTGATTACAGTGGAAATAAAGAAGTTCATTGAGGAATCAATGCAAGTACCACAGTGGCCCTATCATGCCCAATCAATAGAGAGATGTGTGAAACAGGTCTAAGAGGCAGCAAGTAGAGTGTATATACATGAGGGTTATATCAGAGGCCAAGAAGCAAGTTGGCAACTGATGTCGAAGAACAAATCAAAGACTCGCAAAGAGCTCCAGAGCTTTCTGGGTTTTGCCAACTTTTATTGTCAATTCATCCCCTCTTTTGCCGAGATTGCCCTACCCCTTACAGAACTACTACTCAAAACTACTACTCAAAACAGGCAAAGGAGGAGGGAAGCCATGACCGGGCCAACCACTAGCATGGTCAATGGGCTGTCAAACAGCTTTTGAGAATTTAAAGAGACTGTTTGCTGCTGAACCGGTCCTAAAGCACCCCTGCCCAGGGGAACCCTTCGTAATTCAAGCCGATGCCAGCAATGTGGCAGTTGGAGCTGTGTTACTGCAAAAGAACAAAAGTGGGATCCTGCAACCTTGCGCCTACACCTCTAAGAAATTTACTGAGAGTGAGCGGAGATGGGCAATCTGGGAGAAAGCGGCCTTCGTGATTAGATGGGCGCTATTAAACTGGCGACATTATCTAGAAGGGAGCAAGGTGCCATTTGAGGTATGGACAGATCACAAAAATCTAGAAGCACTGAAAACTCCCCGCAAATTGTCCCCAAAGCAAGTGCGGTGGGCACAGTACTTTAACCACTTCAACTTCACTCTAAAGTACATACCAGGAGGAAAGAACGTCCTACCTGAGGTGCTATCCCGGCTATCCCAATACAAAAGGGAATGGGAAGAGATAAATGAGGCAATTATCCCCAATCCACAAAGTGCTGCTCAACTTACACCTCGCAGAGTCCCCAATCCTGATGACCCTGGAGTAAAGAAAATAAAGCAAGAGCTCCTCAGTGACCAATGGTTCAAAGATAATCAAACCTCCCTAACATGCAGGGATGGTTTGGCTTACAAAGGGGGGAAACTATATTTGCCAGAAGCCCTCCGTCTTAATGCTCTTAAACACAGCCACAATGTAAAACAGGCTGGACACTTTGGATATTTGAAAACCCTACACCTCACCCACCGGCAATTTTGGTGGCCGGGGCTGAAAAGGGATGTGGAAAACTATGTAAAAAGTTGTACTGTATGTGCCACAATGAAAAGAATCCCATGGAAAATCCCTGGGTTACTGCAACCCGTAGCAGACCCTTCCCAACCATGGGAAGAAATAGCTATGGACTTTATAGTAGACCTACCTGAAAGTAGTGGAAGTACTGTCATCTGGACTGTAATAGACCTGTTTTCAAAACAGGTTCATTTCATCACCTGCAAAGGACTCCCATCTGCCCAATGGCTGGCCAAATTGTTCCTGAAACATGGTGCCCCTAAGTGAATAATTTTGGACAGGGGGGTGCAGTTCACAGCAAAATTTTGGAGAAATTTCCTTACATTAATTGGATCATCTCAAGGATTATCATCTGCTTTTCATCCAGCCACCAATGGGGCTGCAGAATCCGCTAACAAAATGGTGGAGGAATATCTTAGATGCTACGTTTCTTACCAACAGACAAACTGGACTGATCTCCCTTTTGCGTAGTTTCATACAATAATTCTGTGCACAGCAGCGCTGGCTACATGCCTTTCACAGTGGCCACAGGAAAAGAGTTCAACCCAATACCTGAATACCCTCAGGTACCCTCCGCTTCCCAGACACTTGATAAATGGGTGAGAGGGTGGGAAGAAGTTTGGAGAAACACAAAAACTGCTTTTAAAAAGTCTTTTGATACCTATAAAAAGCAGGCTGATAGAAAGAGGGCTCCCCAAAGAACATTCCAAGTTGGGGGAAAGGTTTATTTGTCAACTAAATATTTATGCCTCAAATTGCCCAGCATGAAATTGGGACCAAAATTCTTGGGGCCTTTTCCCATGGTAAGGATCATCAATCCGGTCACCATAGAACTAAAACTCCCTAGACTTTTAGGGAGAATTCACCCCGTCTTCCATTGCAGCTTGTTGAAACCTTATCGGGGCTCCACTTTAAGACCTCCCCCAAAGAAGGGCCCCTCATAGTTGTGGGACAGACCCACTATGAAGTGAAACATATTATTGACTCTAGAATTTTTAAAGGGAAATTGCAGTACCTAGTACAATGGAAGGGATACCCATTGTCTGAAGCCATGTGGGTGAAATCCAGTGAAATGAAAGCTGACAGATTGGTCAAAAGGTTTCATGTGAAACATCCCAACAAACAAAAAACTAGTCATTAACATATGCTTTTGTTTACATTACAGGATCTGTCCTTGTAAGGGGGGCTGGATGTCAACGCTGCAAATACTGTATATTCTTGCTTTGACAAAATATGCAAAACTGTCTGGTATTTTTAGAGTTAATGCAGAGCAGAGGAGGGAGGAGGAAAAAAAAGGAACGGAAGTGAGTCTTTGCCCTCTGGGCTAATTGGAAGATGTGACTTATGACTGCAAAATAAGGGGGGCGTTTAGAAAGAAAAGTTAGATGCAAGCAAGAGAAATTCAGATTCTGGCATAAACCTTCGTTATGCCTGTGCTGACATTTTGTAACAATAAATGACTTTTAGGAAAATCAATGCCTGGAAGTTCTTTGAAGTGTTTCGTTAGCCGGAACCATAACACTATTTGCCAACAAATGCGAGATACGCCCTGGCCTAACTCCTGAGGGAGAGGTCGGATCCGGAAAACAAATGGTTTTTCGGGTTCCCCATCCGTTGGGGATCCTGAATATATGTTTACTTTTTGAATTTGAGGTCAGTTTCAAATTTTGACTTTTTATGTTGAATTGGCTATTTGCCAACAAATGCGAGATAGGCCCTGGCCTAACTCCTAAGGGAGAGATCGGATCCGGAAAACAAATGGTTTTTCGGGTTCCCCATCCAATGAGTATCCTGAATATGTTTACTTTTTGAATTTGAGGTCAGTTTCAAATTTTGACTTTTCATGCTTCATTGGCTAATTGCCAACAAATGCGAGATATGCCTTGGCCTAACTCCTGAGGGAGAGGTCGGATCCGGAAAACAAATGGTTTTTGGGGTTCCCCAATGAGTGGGGAACCTGAATATATGTATACTTTTCGAATTTGAGGTCAGTTTCAAATTTTGACTTTTCATGCTTCATTGGCTATTTGCCAACAAATGCGAGACATGCCCTGGCCTAAGTCAATCAAGCTTTTTTGGTGACCAGGGAAGGTGATTCCTGATGCTAGGATCAGGGACGCAGATCCCAGGGAGGCCAAAATTTCTTTCAAGCCGAATGCAAAAAATGGATGCTGGGATGAATTTTGGGGTTGAATTTCATACACAAAATTATACTACTAACTCTTTTTCAAAACGAAACATTTTTTGCTGATTGCGCAAGGAACTTCCTGATATACATGTCTCCAGAAGGTGAAAATCTGTTTCAACCTGAATGCAAAAATAGACGCTAAGACAAGATTAGGTGTTGAATTTCATAATTAAAAATATTGCTGCTTCCTGTTTTTAAAAATCAAGACTTTTTTGGTAAAATTCCTGATGCCAGGAGGGAGGTAAAAATTTTTTTTAAGCCAAATGCAAAAACGGATGCTGGGATGAATTTCTGGGTTGAATTTCATGCTTAAAAATTGTGCTGCTTTCTCTTTTTAAAAATCAAACATTGTTTTGCTGATCTGCAAGAAACTTCCTGATGCCAGGATCAGGGACGTGGGTGCCCAGGAGGCCAAAATTTCTTTCAATCCATATTGAAAAATAAATGCTGGGATGCCTTTCTAGGTTCAATTTCATGCTTAAAAATAGTGTTGCTTCCTCTTTTTAAAAATCAAACATTTTTTGTAACCAGGGAAGGTGATTCCTGATGCCAGGGTCAGGGATGTGGGCGTCCAGGAGGACAAAATCTGTTTCAACCCGAATGCAAACGTGGATGCCAGGATGAGATTCTGGGTTCAATTTCATGCTTAAAAATTGTGCTGCTTCCTGTTCTTAAAAATCAAGCCTTTTTTGGTTACCAGAGAAAGGAATTCCTGATGCCAGAGTCAGGGATGTGGGTTCCAGGGAGACCAAAATTACTGAGGGTTCTGCCATTCTCCTGAGGGGGAGGGGGAAAAGCTCTGTGGTATGTTTGTCTGCTTTGCTACAATGTATCCTTTCCGCTATTTTTACAAACTTACTCTTTGAACTGTCTCTTTGAACCTTGATGTTACCTTGGGGTGAGAAAGGAATATGCCTCCGGCCATCTGGCTTATCTCTTGCTGCGTAAGGGAAGGTGTGAAGATCCAACAGCATCATCACAAGCATATTAGCTCCTTTCCCCCAGCAGACTTAACACCTGTTGATTGGCCCATTCAAACTGACCGGATGAACTATTGGGATGGGGTTTACTTGGGACTCTTTTAACCTATTGATCTGAGGTGGAAACCCTCAGATCCTGCCTATTATGCCTGCTATCAACTTCTCCTAATAAAAGTTCCTTTTGAAAAGAAACTGTTCCAAGAGTCCTGCTTTTTTGGGATGCGGTTTTGACATTAGGCAGGATCTGCAGTAACAGCCCGAAAGGAAGACCCTTGCCAGGGGACTAAAACAACAATGTCGGATATTGGAACAGAAAGGGAAGAACCTGCCATGGGAGGGGAGCTCTCCCACCTAGCAGATCCCAGCCAATACAGTTCTCAATCCTCGAGCTCGTTGGGTGAGGTAATGATCGTGGAACACCACCACAAACCCAGGTGGACGATGGGTGTCGGGAAGAAGAAGGATTGGAAGAAGAAATCCAGGAAAGTGATGCTCAGATGCAGCAGTCACCAACCGGGTTGGAAAGTTGAGATGGAGAAGTCACTTTGCCTTAGTGAAGACGAGGACGACTGACCACCAGGTTCAAGCTGGTTCCTGGAGCAAGCTATTGACATGCTGAGAGTTGCTTTTGATTCCATTGAAGGAGGAGAAAGCCAACCGATGCCGGAAAATGCCAACTTGGGCTCAGCTGAAGGAATGGATGAGGGAGGAGGCGAGCCAGCAGTTCCAAGCCCTTTTACCAGTGCCGCGGAAGTGACAGCTGTTGCTACAGCCACTGCCACTCCTGGTCGAGCCGCACCGGCTGATGGAGATGGCCACCGACACAGATGGAAGAAGGGGCATTGGTCCATCTGAAGGTTCCTGCCACTAGAAGTAAAGTACTGCAGGGAGCCGTGACAACTTGGGTTTTTCCTAACCCAAGTGTTAAACTACATAGAGGAATATGGCCATAACATACAAACAGTCCTAGATGGCACCACAGTGGACTGGTAGTGGATCTTCACAATGCAGATGCCCCAGAATTGCAGAATTTCAACCAATTCATAGCAGCCCTCAGATGCAGATTTGAAGACCCCTTGGCTGATCGGAAAGCACAGGGATGTATCAAAACTGTCAAGCAAGGTTGGTGACCCATGGCGGAAGATACCCAAGAATTCTGAACTCACCAGAGGGGATCACGTAGAACAGTGGTACTCAACCTTCCTAATGTCGCAACCCTTTAATACAGTTCCTCATGTTGTGGTGACCCCCAACCATAAAATTATTTTCGTTGCTACTTCATAACTGTAATTTTGCTACTGTTATGAATATTAATGTAAATATCTGATATGCAGGGTGTATTTTCATTGTTACGAATTGAACATAATTAAAGCATATGATAAATCACAAAAACAATATAGCAATGCTTGCTGGAGAAGCTTACTCTTCCTTGCTCAAAAATGTTGGGAGGGAGGGAAGGGGAAAGGAGGGAAGGAAGATTGAAGGGGAGAGGAAGGAGATGGAGAAGGAAGGAGATTGAAGGGGAAAGGAAAGAAGGAAGGAAGGAAGGAAGATTGAAGGGGAAAGGAAGCAGATGGAGAAAGAAGGAGATTGAAGGGGAAGGAAGGAGAGAGATTAAAGGGGAAGGGATGGAGATGGAGATGGAGATGGAAGGAAGGAAGGAAGGAGAAAGAGATTGAAGTGGAAGGGATGGAGATGGAAGGAAGGAAGGAAGGAAGGAAGATTGAAGGGGAAAGGAAGCAGATGGAGAAAGAAGAAGATTGAAGGGGAAGGAAGGAGAGAGATTAAAGGGGAAGGGATGGAGATGGAGATGGAAGGAAGGAAGGAAGGAAGATTGAAGGGAAAAGGAAGGAGATGGAGATGAAGGAGAGAGATTGAAGAGGAAGTGATGGAGATGGAGATGGAAGGAAGGAGTGATTGAAGGGGAAGGGAAGGAGATGGAAGAAAGGAAGGAAGGAAGGAAGGATTGATCAATCTTTGGAGAGTCATGTTTTTCCAGATGGTGATGAACTGCAACTCCCAGCATTCCCCACTCTTCCACAGTGTATTTTAGGGCTGCTGGGGATCGTAGTCCAGTAAGGTCTGGAGACACACACAGATGCCCTCCGACGGCGAGGGAGGCAGGCCATGCGGCACAGGGGAGCCTCCGGTGCGGCGCGGATGGCAGCCGGGGGCGGAGCACGGCAGGGCAACCAGGAGGCGTGAGGATCGGCTCGGCACCGCAGTTCAGCTCAGCTCAGCCAGCAGCAGCAGCAGCAACAGCAACGCATTGCCCAAGCAGGGCAGGAAGAGAGTGTGTGGGGGGTGGCAAGTCATGAAAGCAGCGTCCACATGTTCAGGGTGCAAATGCCTTGGACCGTTTGGCTCCCCCACCCCTTTATTTACTGATCTGCCACAAGCTCGTGCAAACAAGCCCCAAGGAGTTCTGAATGAGCGGTCATTTAAAAAAAAAAGCTTTCAGCAACAAGGCAGAAAGTGGAACGCTCTCAATGCTCTTTTTTTCCCCTTTCTTGGCGACTGGGAAGGCAGTCTCTTTCCGCTCTTTCTCTCTTTCGTCTTTCTCTTTCTCTGTTTCCTCCCTCTTTCTTTCTCTCTTTCCTCTTTCTCTTTCTCTGTTTCCTCCATCTTTCTCTTTCTCTCTCTTTCCTCTTTCTTTTCCTGTTTCTCTCTCTTTCCTCTCTCTCTTTCTCTCTCTTACGGCAGTATTGTTGGGGGTCCCCACCGCCCCTAGCCTCTGCACGTCCTCAGCCGAGTGGGCATGGAGGGAAAGCAGGATGGGAGGCAGTGGTTCTGGTGGTGGTGGCAGCAGCCTGGCAGCATTGTCGGGGTTCCTCGCCACCGCCCTGCCGCATCCTGAGCCGAATGGGCAGGGAGGAGGAGCAGGACAGGAGGCAGAGGCGGCGGCGGTAGCACGGCAGCATCATCGGGGTTCCTCACCACCGCCCCTGGCCCAGCTGCCACGGCCTCAGCTGAACGAGCGGGGAGGGGGAGCAGGACGGGAGGCAGTGGCTCCGACGGCAGTGGCAGTGACAGGGCAGCATCATCGGGATCCCTGCTGCCCACTGCCTGGCCGCCACCCCCGCTGGGACTCTGCACTGCCCAGCCTCACCCTCTGCCCATTGATGGAGCCGCAGTGGAGGGAGCGCCCATCCGAACCACCTGGGGGGGACAGCAGAGGAAGGAGAGGAGCAGGGTGAGGAAGCAGTTGCCTTAGCCAGGACTCCGTGCTGCCCGGCCTCACCCTTCGCCCATCCAATGGAGCCACGGTGGCGGCTGATGCCGCACGGTCCCTACCAGCCCCTCTGCCAGCCCGGCTGCTCCCCCAAGGCACTCCTCTTGCCCTGGTGCATGCCCGAGCCGCTTTGGGGGCAGCAAGAGGAAGAAGGGCAGGAGGAAGGGGAGGGCAAGGAATTTGCCACCAGCGCTGGCCCCAGGAGGCGGCTCTCCTCTCCTAGCTTTGCTGAATCTCCTGCTTCCTTCCCAGCAGCCTGGATTCCGGCACGCTTTCCCAGCCAGCAGGTCCAAGGGTCGGGCTGGCTGGGGATCACAGAGGCTGGTCTCCCTTGGGGCATGGCTTTCGGGAGGGCTGGCCCGCTCAGCGGAGCCTCCAGCAGGCCGCTCCCAGCAGGGATCCCGGGGCTTTCCCAGGCAGCTCCAAGGCCACGAGGCCCTGGCTGCGCTTCTCCCAGGGGGTGGGGCACCCGGGCGCAGGGCCAATCAGGAGCCCTGCAGGAGGTAAGTCTGCCTGAGAGAGAGAGAGAAGGGAAGCGAAAGTGCCTCTCTGTCTCTCTCTCTGCAAATGGCAGAGGAGACTATAATGTTTGTAGTGACCCCTGGCATGGAATGCTCCCTTATTCTGGGCATGGCATGGCTAATGAAGTGGAACCCATGGGTGGACTGGAGGATGGGAGAACTTAGATTTGCAGACTGAAATGCAGTAACAACTCTGACTCAGCCCCAAAATGGGGGAGCCCCTCTGAAAGAGCAGTGGGGGGGAAGGAGTTACAAGATATCCCAGATGAATTCAGATGAATTCAGGGATTTAGCTGAAGTATTCAGTGAAGGGAAATCTGATGAACTGCCTCCCAACCAGCCCACGGACTGCTCCATCAAAATCCTTCAAAGGGGCGAAGTTACCCAAGATGAAACTGTATTCCCATGGAAGCTAGAGGAAATGCAGAAGTTCACAGACAAAAACCTGAAAGGGGTTTCATCCAACCAGCAAAGCCAAACACCACAGCCCCTATATTATTTTGATAAAAGGACAGGACTCTTCGCCTCTGCGTCAAATATAGGTCTCTGAACGCAATGAGCGAGAGCAACCTATACCCCTTCCCTCTTATGAAAGACATGCTAGCACACCTATTGAAAGGAAAAATATTTTCAAAACTGGACTTAAGGGAGGCATATTACAGGATTAGAATAAAGGAAGGAGACAAATGAAAGACAGCTTTCAATTGGCCCTTAGGATGTCACCAATTCAGAGTTCTGCCTTTCTGTCTTCAAGGGGCACCTGCAGTGTTCATGCAATTAATAAATGACATACTGTGGAAGCACTTATAAAAAGGGGTGCTCCTTTACCTGGACGATATTCTGATATTCACTGAAACAATGGAGGAACATATGAAGTTAGTCAGAGCTGTACTGAAAACATTCCTGGTAGCTCACCTATATGCCAAACTGTCTAAGTGTGAATTTCACAAGGAAAAAATTGACTACCTGGGGTATCGCATCTTGCTGAATGGCATAGAAATGGACCCTGAGAAAGTCCGAGCTGTACTAGAATGGGCTCTGCCTCGCACTAGGAAGAAATTGCAAAGTTTCCTTGGATTTGCTAATTTTTACTGGCAATTCATCCCCTCCTTTGTGCAGATTGTGTTACCAATTACTAACTTGCTAAAGACCAAAGGGGAGGGGAAGCCGAAGCGAAGTCAGCCATTGAAATGGACGGTAGAATCTCAAACCGCATTCGAAAGGTTAAAAAGACTATTTTCCACAGAGCCAGTTTTAAGGCACCCTGACACTGAGAAACCTTTTATTATTCAGGCCAATGCTAGCGACGTGGCTGTGGGGACAGTACTATTACAGGAAAATGATGAAGGGAAATTGCAGTCTTGCACATATACATCAAAGAAACACACAGAAAAAGAGCAAAGGTGGGCAGTCTGGGAAAAGGAGGCTTATGCGGTCTGATGGACTCTTCTTACCTGGCAGCACTTTCTGGAGGGAAACAAAATTCCTTTCCAGGTGTGGACCGACCACAAGAACCTGGAACCACTAAAAACACCAAGGAAACTAACCCCTAAACTAGCGAGATGGTCGCAGCATTTTCACCAGTTTAACTTCACTTTAAAGCACTTGCTGGGAGGGAAGAAGTTTTTAGCAGACGCATTGTCCAGATTTCCCCTGTACAATAGCAACAGAACAGAAATAACAGACCCACTGATGCCATCAAAACAATTAGCAGCACAAGTAATCACCCGAGCACAAGCCAAACTCCAAAAACCCTTAGCGAGCCAAGCAGGGATTGAATTAAAAAAAGCACTAGAAACCGAATGGTTCCTAAGCCACAAGAACCTATGCACAATGTCTGATAGCTTATCATGGGTGGGAGGGAAGCTATACATCCCAAAAAACCAGAGACTGACATTCATGCAAGTATGCCACGATTCAAAATCAGCTGGGCATTTCGAATTTGTAAAGACTTTATACCTGGTGAAAAGGCAGTTTTGGTGGCTGTCAATAAAAAAGGACTTTGAAAGTTACATGGCCAGTTGTCCAATCTGTGTGGCAGCTAAGAGAATGCAAAGGAAGACCCCAGGCTTATTGCAACCAATAACAACCCCATCAGTGCCTTGGAAGAAACTTTCTATGGACTTTATTGTGGCGTTACCGGAAAGTGGGGGAAACACAATCATTTTGGTCGTTACGGATTTGTTCTCTAAACAAGAACATTTTATCCCATGTCAAAAAATCCCCAATGCAAAGACACTTGCAAATTTATTCATCCAACATATCTATCGACTTCATGGGGCCCCACAATGAATCATATCAAGTAGAGGAGTACAGTTCATATCAGAGTTGGAGTCAGGGATGCAACTGCCCAGGAGGTGAAAATCTGTTTCAACTTGAATGCAAAAATGGATGCTGGGACAAGATTCAGGGTTGGATTTTATGCCTAAAAATTGTGCTGCTTCTACTTTTTAAAAATTGAATCTTTTTTGCTGATTGTGCAAGAAACATCCTGATGCTGGAATCAGGGACATGGGTGCCTGGAAGGCCAATATTTGTTTCAAGCCGAATGCAAAAATGGATGCCAGTACACCTTTGTGAGTTGAATTTCATGCTTTAAAATTGTGTTGCTTCCTTTTTTAAAAAAATCAAGAATTTTTTGGTAACCAGGGAAGGTGATTCCTAATGCCAGGGTCAGGGACATGGGTGCCCAGAGGCCAAAATTTGTTTTAACCCAATGCAAAAATGGACACTGGGATGAGATTCGGGGTTGAATTTCATTCTTAAAAATTGTACTGCTTCTTGTTTTTAAAAATCATACCTTTTTTGGTGACTAGGGAAGGAAATTTCTGATATCGAGGTCAGGAATGTGGGTGCCAGGAAGGCCAAAATTTCTTTCAACCTGAATGGAAAAACGGACACCAGGACAAAATTTGGGGTTGAATTTCATGCTTAAAAATTGTGCTACTTCTTTTTAAAAATCAAGATTTTTTTGGCTGGTTCCACAAGAAACTTCCTGATGCTGGGATCAGGGACGTGGGTGCCCAGGAGGTGAGAATCTGTTTCAAACAGAATCCAAAAACAGATGCTGAGAAGAGATTCTCTGTTGAATTTCATGCTTAAAAATTGTGCTGCTTGTTTTTATAAATAGAGCCTTTTCTCGTGACCAGGCAAGAAAATTCCTGATAATCAGGGATGCGGGTGCCCAGAGACTAAAATTTGTTTCAACAGACTTGAATTTCATGATAATAATGTTGCTGCTTCCTGTTTTTAAAAATCAAGCCTTTTTGGTGACCAGGCTAGGAAATTGCTTGTCAGGGTTCTGATTAATGAATCCAACCAAATAAGCACTGCTGAGACAATCCAATCTCTTTTTTTTAAAAAACAAGTTTTATTGTTTTTTTCATTTTACAGACAAGTGCTTACGGAACAACGTGGTGGCAGGGCAATCAATTATCCACACAACAAAGTCATACCCATAAAAATCAGATTAAATCATTAAAAAAAACCAAACCCCCCCCAGAAAACCCCCCTTTCTTTCCCCTCTAATAACATATTATATTCAGATTGATATATTTCAATCCTATCCTAGGTCAATCCTATCAATCCTCAATAACCTTTCATCTAAATAGATCCACAAATCCAACTCCTGTATGAATTTCAGTTACTATATTCCATATTTCTAATCTAAGTACATAATTAACATTTTGGTAGTCTCCCCATTATGTTTTTTCTTAAGATATTCAATAAACATTTATTAATATAATTTCTTATTTTTCCCTATTCTTCTTCCATTACAAAGTAACCATCAGTTCTAACATATATATGTGGTATATATATATACCACGAACGTGGGGCCAGGCAGCTGTGCAGTTCACCATCTCTAATCCCCTTGTAACACTGACTAACCTGAGCACAACAAAGCCCCCACCCAAACAGAACACTCCCCCATCCAATCAGAGCACAGCCAACCCCCCATGCAACCAGAGCACAGCCAAGCCCCTAACCAATCAGAACACACCTCCACCCAATCAGAACACAGCCGAGCTCCCAGCCAATCAGTTCAAACCCCCACTGGCAGTTAAAAGGAAGAAACAGCTAAAATCTCACATTGCTTCTAGAAGCAGAAGCCGAAAGCACCAGCCTGAAGATGACGAATGAGACTTCGTCGAAACGTCGCCAAGACACTTCAAATTCTACGTGGGAGAAAACCTGAAGAACCAAAGACCCGCGAAAATCTCAGAAAACAAATATATATATATATATATCTATAACGGAGAAAAATACAAACAAATAGAAGGAGCACCCATGGGATCACCCCTCTCACCTGTCATTGCAAACCTCTACATGGAACACTCTGAAACCCAAGCCCTAGAAAAATCTGATCACAAACCCAAACTCTGGCTCAGATACGTAGATGACACCTTTGTAATCTGGCCACATGGGAAAGAAAAACTGGACAACTTCCTCACACACCTCAACAGCCTACACCCCAAAATACAGTTCACCATGGAAACAGAAGCTAATAACCAACTTCCCTTCCTGGTCTACAAGAAATCCAATGGGTCCCTAGGACACACCATCTACCAGAAGAAAACACATACAAACCGCTATCTGCACGCACTCTCACACCACCACCCAGCACAGATCAACTCCGTAGCCAAGACACTCATCTCCAGAACCAAATGCCTAGCTGACGAACAACACCTAAAAAACGAACTACACACTCTCACTAATGTACTAACATCCAACGGATTCCAAAGAAATAAGATTTCCAACTTAATCCAAAAAGAAACTCCCACTAAAATCCAAGACAGAGAACAAGAAAACAGCAAAGCCCTCCTCCCATACATAAAAGGCACCACAGACAGGATCAGCAAGATCCTTCACAAACAGAATATCAAAACAGCATTCTGCACAAACAGAAAAATATCCACCATCCTAAGAAACCCTAAAGACAAAATTGAATTAGAAAATCAAGGAGTATATGAAATCCCATGTACTGCCTGCTCCACCACATACATTGGACAAACCAACAGAAGAATAAGTGCACGCATTGAAGAACACAAAAACTTAGTCAAAAAAAAAAAAAGAGGAACGAACTTCTTCCCTGGTCCAACACCTCAAAGCCACAGGACATGAAATTGATTTCAAAAAGACCAGAACTATCGCCAAAACTGAACACTTTAATAACAGAATAATCAGAGAAGCCATCGAGATAGAAAAACGCCCACACAGCATGAACAAACGAGATGATACCTCCCGCCTACCAGCCATTTGGAAACCTGCCCTTATTGACAGACGAGTCCATAGCACGGGGAATGACACCAGACCTATATTCACAAAAACCACACAGGAGGTCGCCACCACACATCCAGGCAAAAAGCAAACCCAAACCCACACTGATGTGGAGGCACGACCACAAACCAGAAGCCAGACCATAGCTGCATCATTAGCCACCTTAAACCCCTCCAATCCATACAAGAAGCAAACTGACACCCACCATGAAGATGAGGCACGACCACGAACGCGAAGCCAAACAGCTATACAGTTTACCATCTCTAATCCCCTTGTAACACTGACTAACCTGAGCACAACAAAGCCCCCACCCAAACAGAACACACCTCCACCCAATCAGAACACAGCTGAGCTCCCAGCCAATCAGTTCAAACCCCCACTGGCAGTTAAAAGGAAGAAACAGCTAAAATCTCACATTGCTCCTAGAAGCAGAAGCCGAAAGCACCAACCTGAAGATGACGAATGAGACTTCGTCGAAACGTCGCCAAGACACTTCAAATTCTACGTGGGAGAAAACCCAAAGAACCAAAGACCTACATACAAACACCCGCGAAAACCTGATGTGTTTGTAGGTAGGTCTTTGGTTCTTCGGGTTTTCTCCCACGTAGAACAAACGAGATGATACCTCCCGCCTACCAGCCATTTGGAAACCCGCCCTTATTGAAAAACGTATTCCTAACTCTAAGATTGACACCAGAAACACACAGGATGCCACCTCCACACAGCCACGCAAAAAGCAAACCCAAACCCACACCAATGATGAGGCAAGACCACAGACCAGGAGCCAGACCAGAGCTGCAACATTAGCCACTTTGAACCCCTCCAGCACAACAAAGCCCCCACCCAAACAGAACACTCCCCCAGCCAATCAGAACACAGCCAACCCCCCAGCCAATCAGAGCACAGCCAAGCCCCTAACCAATCAGAACATAGCCAAGCTCCCAGCCAATCAGTTCAAACCCCCACTGGCAGTTAAAAGGAAAAAACAGCTTAGACCACACATTGCTCCTAGTAGCAGAAGCCAAAAGCACCAGCCTGACGATGATGAATGAGATTTCATCGAAACGTTGCCAAGACACTTCAAATTCTACGTGGGAGAAAACCCAAAGAACCAAAGACCTACATACAAACACCCGCGAAAACCTCAGAAAACATATATATATATATATATATATATATATATATATATATATATATATATATATATATATGTATGTATGTATGTATGTATGTATGTATGTATGTATGTATGTATGTATGTATGTATGTATGTATGTATGTATGTATGTATGTGTGTGTGTGTGTGTGTGTGTGTGTGTGTGTGTGTGTGTGTGTGTGTGTGTGTGTGTGTGTGTGTTAGAATTGATGGTTACTTTGTAATGGAAGAAGAATAGGGAAAAATAAGAAATTATATTAATAAATGTTTATTGAATATCTTAAGAAAAAACATAATGGGGAGACTACCGAAATGTTAATTATGTACTTAGATTAGAAATATGGAATATAGTAACTGAAATAAATAAATTTCATACAGGAGTTGGATTTGTGGATCTATTTAGATGAAAGGTTATTGAGGATTGATAGGATTGACCTAGTTGTATTGAAATATATCAATCTGAGTATAATATGTTATTAGAGGGGAAAGAAAGGGGGGTTTTCTGGGGGGGGGTTTGGTTTTTTTTAATGATTTAATCTGATTTTTATGGGTATGACTTTGTTGTGTGGATAATTGATTGCCCTGCCACCACGTTGTTTCGTAAGCACTTGTCTGTAAAATGAAAAAAACAATAAAACTTGTTTTTTTAAAAAAGAGATTGGATTGTCTCAGCAGTGTTTATTTGGTTGGATTCATTAGTCAGAACCCTGACAAGCAATTTCCTAGCCTGGTCACCAAAAAGGCTTGATTTTTAAAAACAGGAAGCAGCAACATTATTATCATGAAATTCAAGTCTGTTTTTGCATTCAACTTGAAACAAATTTTAGTCTCTGGGCACCCACATCCCTGATTATCAGGAATTTTCTTGCCTGGTCACGAGAAAAGGCTCTATTTATAAAAACAAGCAGCACAATTTTTAAGCATGAAATTCAACAGAGAATCTCTTCTCAGCATCTGTTTTTGGATTCTGTTTGAAACAGATTCTCACCTCCTGGGCACCCACGTCCCTGATCCCAGCATCAGGAAGTTTCTTGTGGAACCAGCAAAAAAAAATCTTGATTTTTAAAAAGAAGTAGTACAATTTTTAAGCAACCCCAAATTTTGTCCTGGTGTCCGTTTTTCCATTCAGGTTGAAAGAAATTTTGGCCTTCCTGGCACCCACATTCCTGACCTCAATATTAGAAATTTCCTTCCCTAGTCACCAAAAAAGGTATGATTTTTAAAAACAAGAAGCAGTACAATTTTTAAGAATGAAATTCAACCCCGAATCTCATCCCAGTGTCCATTTTTGCATTGGGTTAAAACAAATTTTGGCCTCTGGGCACCCATGTCCCTGACCCTGGCATTAGGAATCACCTTCCCTGGTTACCAAAAAATTCTTGATTTTTTTAAAAAAGGAAGCAACAGAATTTTAAAGCATGAAATTCAACTCACAAAGGTGTACTGGTATCCATTTTTGCATTCGGCTTGAAACAAATATTGGCCTTCCAGGCACCCATGTCCCTGATTCCAGCATCAGGATGTTTCTTGCACAATCAGCAAAAAAGATTCAATTTTTAAAAAGTAGAAGCAGCACAATTTTTAGGCATGAAATCCAAC